>CM072805.1:19628543-20284480 GCA_037013495.1 Hippophae tibetana | reverse complement strand
GAGGAACGTCAAGTTCTTAAAGTATCTTTAAGGTAAAGCTATAACATACATTAAACAAATATACAAGCAAAACACAACTATGCCTTTGACCCAAAAAAAAAACTATGCCACGTATGGTGTGGAAATATGTATAGCATCGTAAAAAAGATCCATACAAGAAAGGAAAATAAAATACACCAAAGAGATAAGATACGAGTGTACTCACAGATCGGCTCCTATTCCTTTTCCAATAGGGATACACCTAACATGACAAACAGGTGTCCCACCCTTTGCAATGACACCACGCCAGATGTAATCATTCTCTGAATGAACTTGTGCGGGTCGTCCTCCAGAAACCATTGCACAACCAGGACTGAGGCAGCTCTTCCCTGGCACATTTGCAAATGGACCAGATACACCCCCATCAATTCCTGAACCAAGCCCATATGAACGATTCAATGCCAACCCATGATCATCAATCTTTGTTGAGGGAAAAGAAGCATCGTCACTAGAAAAGAGGCCATCTGACCTCGATCTTTTGGAATCCCTTTGAAATTGGTTCACATCCAACACATCCCAAGCACCAGATACAGATCTTGCATGTCCGCTAATATTCGAAGCAGGAGAAGACAGCATATTCGGAGTGGGAGGAGATGGCCTTCTCCAGTTTGGACCCATCAGATTTTTGGAATTACCTTCCTGATAATTAGAAAGAGCAGACACGTCATTAAGTTCTGGGCCTAAAAGCAGAGGGTCAAATCTACCCTGCGGACCAAAAGATCTAATTGGCATACGACCAAGCATGCTATTGGGTGGTAGTGATCCAGCAAAATTATTGGACATAATTGGATGATTTAGACCTAACATATCGCCCTGAAGAGGTTGAAATGGAGGAGCACAGAAAACATCTGCTCTAGGTCCTTCACCTCCAGGGTAAGGACCTGGAGAATCTTTTCCAGGTGCAAGTTCACTGCTCGAGAACATAATAGTAATTCGAGGATCATTGAAAAGTCTTCCTTGCAAGCCCTCCTTGGCACGCCGAGCTTCATCAACACTTCTAAATTCCACAAAAGAGTAGTGTCTTGAAGGGAAACTCTTAATTCTTTCAATCTCACCAAACAAAATCAGGGCATTGTGGAGCATTTGCTCATCAATCTGAACAGAAGGTGGGTAGCCTATCCATAAAACTTTACTTGGTTGGCCATCTCCTTTTCTTCCCCCTGAAGCTTGAGAATACTGCCAGATCATGCATTAAATTAAAATAAAATCAACAAAAAGAAAGGTTACAATATATTATTGCTGTCTTGAACTCCACCTATGGATTCTAATGTACCCGAAACAAGACTCTGCATCAGTTCCATATATATTGAAACACATCTCATGCTAGAAGCCAAGCTAAACACAATTCTCAAAAACATATCAATATGGACTTGGCAATCTAATCAAATGTTGATTACAAAATTAAAACTCACCAGTTGTCTTTTATGACCAGGAGGCAAGTTGGCAGGCAACATGCTCCTGCCGTGAAACTGCCCATCTATGGATTCAGGCCACTGTTCCTGTTACAATAAGCCAGGAAAAATGTTGAATTCCAAAACAAAACAAAAGACATCTGATATTGTTACTAAGAAACAAGTTATTGATTGAGGGTGGCATTATTGCCACATCCAAATTTGATCTCCACATAAATTCTTCATCCCCATAGGAATTACATTTTCAACTCACAAATGTTTGATTTGGTAACAATATTTAGGTGGTAATAGAAAAACACTTGGCACAAGCTAAAAATAATGTCTTATCATAGTTTGAATAAAATGCGGATTTATCATTTGTGTTGATTGATCATGTTCAGTTGCTTCACTTTGGCTTGTATTGTTGATCTAAGCAGAACCTCCAAATTCATCAATTTTTTTATAGACAATTTTTCAATAAATAATTATAATAACAATAATGATACAAAATTGGGCAACTACAACTCCTAGAACAAGATTAACGGAGTAATGACACAGAATCAGTAAGATCAGCAAACAAGAACAAAAACATTCAGTTAAACATAACATGATTAAAAAAATTTAAATATATTCTTGTTTCCACCTAGCATCATCTAAGCTCCTTAACTAATCAAATTCATTTCACAAGACACAGAATACAATGAGTAAATCCATAATAAGGAAGATATCTCAAGGAGAGTGCTCAAGTTCTAACAGCAACTTTACCTTTCTTGACGGTTGTGACCGAAGAAAATCAACACGTATCTGCTCTCCACCCAAACGTTTCCCATTCATGCTTTTCATTGCTTGAAAAGCATCTTCCAATCTGAAATATTCAATAAATGCAGTGTTCCGATCTCTCATAAACTTAAAATCCTCAATTTTCCCAAACTTGAGAAATTCTTCTACCAGCTCTTCCTTTGAAACAGAAGTGCTAATTCCACCAACCCACAGATGCTTAGAAGGCTTTGCCTGAAATGAATATTTCATAATAATCCGAAATCATCATTCCCAAGAATGCAAATCTTGTGTCTAGTATTTAAAGGCGAGAAACTGAGAGAAATTACTACATTCAAGTCAAGTTAGTAAAACTAGGTCAAAACAGAAAATTTATCACCCAGACGAAGAGCAAAAGATCCTTTCACCATTAAATTTTATTGGAGTAAAAACACAGGGTAAATGCAACAGAATTATTACTAACTGCTTATAAGCTAAGTTAATGTACAACCAACTAGGAAAGCAGAAAAATGTTGAAAAAAGACAAAGAATTGTACAAAATGTTTAGTCCCTTTGTGAAAAATGTGCCAAATAAGAACAGAGTTAACTTTCCATCCAATTTTCCATTAAATACGACGGAATAGCATATGTGACACATGCATGTTTGTATTTCTTGATAGACAAATATCTAATGAAGTAATTATTAATTAAAAAATTATTCAAATTTTTTAACAAATATTTCAAACTTAAATTAAATTTTCACAGTCTAATGTGTGACTTTGAATGTTAAATAATAAAAATACTATTTAAGATTTATTAAAAAATTTGGCTAATTTTGAATGAATTTTTTTTTTTAAGTTTGAGAAATTGTTTTAATTAATTATTAATTTTTCAAGTATATACATGTCAAAAAATATAAATATACATTTGAAACATGTGTTTTCGTTATATTTAACAGAAAATGGAATAAAAGTAAACTTTATCCTTGACTGACACCTTTTCACAAACAAATGGACTTAAATGACACATTTTTCACAAACGAAGGAACTTAAAAATACTTTTTATAAACAAAGGGACTACACAACACATTTAGCCTAAACAAAGTGACCATTTGAGCACTCACCCTAAACTAATTGAGCTCTACATAAAAGGACACCTAACTATATCAAAAAAAACCACACGATGTCTAAGAGGAAAAAAATGTGTTGAAGATAATATCCTCTTAAGAATGTCAGAGAAGACAAATATATGAATCTATAGCGTATAAATATCAGATCATATTAGCTAGATATGATTAGTACAGCCATGAAAAGCTGAAATAAAACTAGAATTGTGTTGAGTGCAGTTGAGTGTTGACCACTCATGACTCTTTGGAACAGAAGATAATGACTACCCCCTCGAATATGAGGCAAGAAATTTATAGATACTCAACTGCTTTAGAAGTCTATTTGATAAATAATAATTTTGAATTCAGTTACATCACATATGGAAGATGTTGAAATGACAAGATTTGAGATCCAGACATATTTTCAACACATTGACAATAAAAGCACTAATATTAGAAAGAAAAGATCACACAATTTGGTAAAAATGGTTATTTCAGTTAACCAACTTTTCAAGAAAAATAAGTTTTTAATTCCATCACCTCGGATACAAGTATAAATTTCTGATGAATATCGTATTCACTTGAAAAGAAAGAAAGCACTAACATATTGTATTCACTTGAAAAATAATAATGAACTATATAGGATCAAAGAAAATACAGCTCCTGACAAATTATAGAGCCATAAACATAGAAATTTTGTAGATCTATGCTATCTTAGCTAAGACAAGGTAATAAACAATGCATAAAGGAATGTACACAATGACTACTGCTTTTCTAATAGTACAACACTGAAAGTACTACTCTTGTATTATACCTAGCACAAATATTACAGAAGTATGAATTCTGGGTAAATGTTAGAGCATATTTAAAATGCAAAGATGGCACAAGAAACTAACGAGTGGCCCTGAGTTCAAAAGATACAAGGAGAATCATAATACAATTATCCAACATTAAATCATTGTAGCAAAAAACCAAAGAGCTTAACTTCCAATATGGATGAATGCACGGAACAGAGTAAACAGGCAAAATGACATAATATTGACTTCAATATCCAAGCAAAAACAATGTTTGCAAGGAGCACTTTGACAAGAGGTCAATCCAGATCCAAACCTCAAACTGGTTGAATTCATGCCATTCAACCTCTCTCCTGATTAATTTAAAACCAATCAAGTCGAAATGTATCAATAATGAACTCAAGAAGGGTCAGATGTTACTGAAAGATTTTCAATACTATTATATTGGATGAACTACATCGTTGGTCCCTAAACTTTATCAAATTTACCACTTTGGTCCCCAAACTTTTTTTTTCCATAATATTACATCCACTATCTTTTCAAATTTAACACATAATCCAGTTTAAAAATTAGACTAAATTGATCTATAGTAATCAAAATTAACGTGTTGAAAAAACTTATTTTTGTATTATTTAGTCCTTTACCTTCTAGAGTTTAACATATTTAGTTCATTATCTTTAAATTTGGACTAAAACTATTAAATTTAAAAAGATAGTGGACGTCATATTATCCAAAGAAAAGTTAAGGGACCAAAGTATTAAATCTGATAAAGTTTAGGGACTAATCAACATAACTACCTTTTTTATTATTTGCAATCGACACTGAAACCTGGATCATAATACAAACAATCAAGTTTGTAGATGATTATAGAAATATGAAAAATATATAACGTTAGTTTCACTCCATCAATACCAAGTTAATTCTTCCTTGACATTACCTGCATCTGAACATGAGACTTCGTAATGGTCAAAGGCTCTGAGCAACATAGATTTAAATTTATAAATATGAAAATTATAATAGCATCCCACTCACTAAATATGAATCACGTATTGCGATTGATTTCAAAAACATTGACTATAAATGCTCAAATATGATACATGAATAAGGATATGAGCTTTGATTAATTAGGTTGACGAGAAGCTCCTACCACTTCAGCTATCATCATGGACTGCTTAAAATTAATATACATTTGTTTGCAAGAACAATAAAATTATTAATATTTAGATTTTGATCAGCAACCTCCACGAAGGTAGATATCTCACGTATCAGCAGAAACAATAAAAACTGATGTTTGTTCAAACTTGTTTTATGTACTAGTTTATATTTTATAATTATCGTCCAAAATCAACATAGCCCCTCATAGTGTTCAAATCCTAAAATCACATCAACTGATAGCTATTCAGATTATATAGAATTCAGTATTGAAATTGAATATGTGAACTTTTTGTTTCCAAAAGACAGGAAATTATTATTTATAAGCTTTTAAACTAATACTTTCCCAACATAAATGTTGTGTGTCAATGCAGTTGTATTCAAACCAATTGAGCGAAAAATTCCTGTTTCGAATACAAGACAACGGGCCATATCACACGGACTACGACACAGATAAAAAATCACCCAAATTATGAAACAAGGAAAACCAAATAAACCTAACGAAACGCAGGGATTAGAACGAACCGGTCGTGCAAACTCAATTTTAATGGGGCTTCCATGCAAAACAGTCCCTTGCAAAGCCTCCTTGGCGGCCTTAGCATCCTCCATACGCTTGAAGAACACAAATGCATAGCTCCGTAACGAGTATGAGGTCACGCTATCAAGCGCACCGTACTGAGCGAAGATCTCCATGAGATGGGAATCGCTTACATCGCCAGCCAAGTTACCAACCCATAGATTGTTGCAGGGAGTTTCCGAATCTTCTGCACTTGGCCTGCTCGTACTGGTAAGTGGCGCCATTCGAGTGAAACCGTAGAAATGGTTGAACGTACAGGTAGATGATCAAATTGATATGCAATTAGGGTTAGGGTTAAGAGAGATCGGAAAGAACGTGAAAAGCCCTATAAAATTAGGGCAACTAAAGATGAATTGTAGTTTATCAAAAAAAAAAAAAAAAAACTAAACAAGTATTGTTAATTCTTAGAGAGAGAGGATTATGAAATAAGAACCACCATTGAACTATTCTTTTCTTTTGGATTTACTTGAACAGTGAGAATTTCATTTTAAGATTGTATGTTATTAATCTTTGTTAACTTATTTTAGTAAATTATTTTAATTATTATATACTTATATAATACTATATATATATATATATATATATATTGAAATAAATTGTATATAAATAAAAATAAATAAAACCTATAATGGAGAAAAAAAATATAAACTCTTAATATTTTATTACAATCTAAACAGCCCTATATAAATAAAATCCCTTTCCTTTAAATTTTTTTTCTCCTGCTGATCTCTTGCTTTTTCCTGATTCAGTTTTATTTTATATGATATATTGTGACACTAAAATATTTATATATATAAGTTTTAATTATTAATTAAATCATGTTAAAATATAAAATAATTATATTTATAACATTATTTTATATTAAAAAAATGATTTAAACAGTACTTCATTTTGGATCCAAATTGTAATATAAATTCTAATAATATATATTTAATAATTATTTTCTATGTAAATAATAATGTAATTACTACTTTTTTTATAACATGTAATTAATTATTACTTTAATCGACAGTGTTATATATATATATATATATATATTCTATATTTGGATTGTAAAACGGGGGAGACGGGATCTTTATCAAAAATATTTCAAAATTTTAAAGTAATATTAAAAATATTATTAATTTTTCAATAATATTATAAATATTCTCTAAACATAACATAAGTAAATAATAATTTTATATACAAAAATGACAAAAATAATAGAAAGTTATTACTACAAAAAGATATTTAAATCAAGATTTAAAGTTGATTTTTGAGGAAAATTCACTTATAATGAATTTTAAGTTAATATATTTAAAAATCAACTTAATTAAAAATATAGCGTCGGTTGACACGTAGAATTGACACTACACATGGGTAATGTAAAAAAAAATTAGATACATTCATTTAGGATATTTATCACAAAAATGATAAATAGTACAAAAAAATTAAATAAATTTTAAAAATAAGGTTAAATTTTAAAGAAGTAAATGAATTTAAATATTAATCATTTTCAAAAGTAAAGAATATGTTTTAAGAAACAATATAATTTATTATGGAATAATTATCAAACAAATAAGTATTATTATCCATATGCGAAATAAATATATAATAAATATAATTAATTTATAAAAAATCATAGTTAATATAACCTATCAAAAATATAAAAAAAAATGGATACATTCATTTTAGATGAATCCAAATATTAATAAAAAATCATTTTAAAAAAGGTAATACACTAATAAAACTAACATTGTTAGATAATAGAATAATAAATAGAAATATGTTTTGCTATAAATGATTTATAGTAACTTAGGATAACAAAAGTTAAAATTCACAATACACCACCTACCATTAATATTCATGATAATAACTTAAATTTACCTTAAAATTTTAAAAAATGTGACTTAATTAGAGAAGTAAATCATTCATTTTCAATACACTAACAATTTAATATATAGACAAAATAAAGTTATAAAAATAAATAAAATATTTTAATAACTTGAAGAAATTAGAACCAAATATACTAAAAAAGTTTGAAATACTAATATTGTGTTTGGTTGGAGGGAACGAAAATGAATCAAAATTAATTTATTTCATTTATGTGTTTGGTTAGGCTGAAAAATTAGTGAGGAATGGAATCGATTACTAAAGAAGAATGAATCACATTTTCTTCTCTCCCCTTTAGGAATCATGATTCTATTCCCACTTAAACTCTTTTTTTTCAATTTTACCCTTACCTTAAATATAACCCTAAACTTAAATCCCAAATCCCAAAATCCAAAACCCTAAATTCAAATCTTAAAATCCAAAATCCCAAATTCTAAAACCCTAAACCTCAAATCCCTAAACCCTAAATTCCAAAACCTAAATCCCTAAACCCTAAATCCAAAATCCCAAATTCTAAAACCCTAAACCCTTTTTAGAAAAATAATAATTTTAACCTTAAACCTTAACCCACAAATATAACCCTAAACCCCAAATCCTAAATCCCTAAACTCTAAATCCCAAATCCCAAACCTCAAAACCCTAAATCCTATTTAGAAAAATAATAATTTTAATAATATATTTATTTTTAATTAAGTAATAATTATTTAGAAAAATAATTATTTCAATAATTATTTTTTTCTCACGAAAAAATAGTAATTAAATGACATTATTTGAACTTTATTGAATATAGGGATATTAAGGTAATTTATAGTTTTTTTCATTTCATTCTAGTGGCAAACCAAATACTGTAATCCTGATTCCGAGCTTGATTCCAGTGGTCAAACCAAACAACATTGTTTCCTTTCTATTCTGATTCCAATTCTGATTCTAATTCCATTTCACGAACAAAACGCTACCTAAAACCTAAATCTCAAAACCCTAAATCTCAAATCCTAAAACCATAAACCCTATTTAGAAAAATAATAATCTTAAATATAAACTTTAACCCACAAATATAACCCTTATCCCCAAATCCTAAATCCCTAAACCCTAAATCCCAAACTTCAAACCTCAAAACCTTAAACCCTATTTATAAAAATAATAATTTTAATAATATATTTTTTTAAGTAATAATTATTTAGAAAAATAATGATTTCAATAATGTATTTTGTTTGACGAAAAAATAATAATTAAATGATATTATTTAAACTTTATTGAATATAGGGGTATTAAGGTAATTTATAATTTTTTTAATTTCATTCTAGTGGCAAACCAAACACTGTAATACTGATTACTATTTTGATTCTAGTGGTCAAACCAAACAACATTTTTTTCCTTTTCATTTCATTCTCATTCACATTCTAATTCTGATTCCATTCTGTGAACAAAACGTCACCTAAAAGAATAATAATATTAACTATAACTTTTAATAGTATCCCAACCATCATCAAGAGGAACGTGATTGGATATTCCCAAATGATTTATTTAGGAAATAAATATATTTTAGTATCCTTGCCCATAAAAAATTAGGAGTATGAGTGAGTCGTCATGCTAATTTAGCTAAAAATTCGAATTAAAAAACATTATATCCTTTAGACCCAAGTCTTCTCTTATCTTTTGATTTTGTCATTCCTGAGTGAGATACTTAATTAATTCCTCGAGACCCATCTTCCTTCCCCACCAAAATGTGATTATCATTGATGTCATTTGTTGATAAAAACTTGTGGGTAGTTTAAAAATAGATATGGGAAAAGTGGGACATGTTTGTATAACAGATTTGATAATCACTTATTTGCTTCCTTGTGACCCTCTAAATGTTGTCGTTATCCTTTCATAATGTAAGAGAAGAGGTTTCATTTTTTCCTGTCCTATATTATAGGCAAACCAAGGTAAAATCTGCCTAAGAGGTAAGGAGAAACCCAAATTCTCTAATATTTGATGCTGAGTTTGTGCTTGAGTATTGGTAGAGAATATCAAATAATATATATTTCTTTTTTATTAAAACTCTAATTAACCCGATCAGTAACAATTCCGATCTTCCATGTTATTATATCATTGGTTAAATTTTACTTTATCTCTCTTCATTAAATCAACATTAAAAATTATACATGAGTGTATCTGTTACACTCTCTACCTAAATTAATGGAGAGAAATAGCAAAATTTTACAAAAATATATGGATATTGTTAAGTATCCTTGTCCCACATCGACCAGGAGTAAGGCATCAATTCTGCTTATAAGCCTGGAAAACCCTTAACTCAATGAGATCTTATTGAGTTGAGTTAAACTTGGGTTTTTAACATGGTATCATAGCTCTATTTTTGGTCTCTATGTGCTTGGACCTTGAGTTCTACCATAGTCTCATTGTGGCGCTTATGTCTACTGTCCGTCGTGTGAAGGGGGTTATTAAGTATCCTTATCCCACATCGGCCAGGAGCAAGGCAACAATGTTGCTTATAAGCCTAGGCAACCCTTGACTCAATGAGATTTTATTAGATTAAGTTAGACCTAAGTTTCTAACATAGTATTAGAGCTTTGTTATTGGTCTCTATGTGTTTGGACCCTGGGCTCTACCACAGTCTCACTGTGGCGCTTATGTCTAGCTCTCTCCGCTGTGTGGAGAGGGGCTGTTAAGTATCCTTATCCCACATCGACTAGGAGCAAGGCAGAAATGCTGCTTATAAGCCTAGGCAACCCTTGACTCAATGAGATCTTATTGGATTGAATTAAACCTGAGTTTCTAATAGATATATAAAATAGGCTTACCATGTCGTTTTGTTTATTTGGAAATCTTTATTGTTATTTATTGTCAAGTGTTCATTACTATAATACATACATATAACCTTGGTTTTTAACCATGATCGTAGGTCTATGGTCACAGTTATAAGAACTAAGGTCTAAGTGAGAGAGACTATAGACTCTTATCTATGATTTTGATTTTAAAAAAATTGAGACTAAATTTTCAAGACCATATAAATATATTTAATAGTGGTTTAAATTTTTCCAAGTCAAATTAAAAGGTAAAAAACTGCATTTTAATTTTTTAAAATTAAAATGATGTCGACAAAGCAACGTTTTATCTACTCGTCTTTTTCCCATCCATGCTAAAGCCAAAAAATTATCACCACGCTACATTTTTCTTGTTTTTCTCAAGTGCTCTACGTTACATTTTATTTTTATGCTATCCAAAAATCTTAACAAGTATCTTGCAGGGAAAATTATTATTATTATTATTATTATTATTATTATTATATATATATATAAAAAGATTTTTGTTTCTTTTCTCGTTACCAATATTATGAAAAAATTGATGTTATATATATCTTTTTTAATTAATATGTTCTTCTTCAACTATTTAGAAAAATTGCAAAAGGTTTATTCACATCAAACAATTAAATCAAATTTTATTTAAGGAAAAAATTGAGAAGAATACAAGTAAGGCCCCCATTTTCTTCTTATTGATTTAATTATTACATTTCATGTTTGAATGGTTTTTGTTTTCTTAGTTTTTACTATTTGGAACTTGCTTTCTTAACTTTTACTAATTTGAATTGTTGGGAAAGATGAATGTTTATAAAAAAAATTAGTGAAGCCTTGTCCCATGTTGCTTTTTTACATTACTTAAAAGACATATAAATAGTGAATAGTTGGCTATTGGGATTGGGCCCCAAGGGTACTCACTTTTTTGAAAGGGGAGAAGACCTAGGCAAATGTGATAACACACACGCGCGTGCCATCGCTGCCGTCCGTCCGACCGGCTATGCCGAGCCCGTGTCCATGTGGTGAGGTGGCATTTTATTTAACACTAAGAAAATGGTTGTTACATTTATCAGAAAAACAACAATTATTTTCTTTTACTTAGAATATGGTCGTTGTTCTCTTTTACTCAGAATATGACCGTTAAATGGTCATTGCTCTTCTTTATTCATAAAATGGTCGTTGCTCTTCTTTATTCATAAAATGGTTGTTATTCGTCTTTACTCCAAAAATGATCGTTACTCGTCTTTACTTCGAAAATGATCGTTACTCGTCTTTACTCAGAATGATTGTTACGTTCTCCATCCCCAGACATTACTATTTTTTATCATATTGACCACACAGTTTCTAAAACCTATAAATAGAGGGCCTCAGCTCTCAGTTTAACACAACAATCTGCAAACTCCTCTCACTAAGAAAAATATTCTCTCAGCAATTCTAAATTACTTTTTTCAGTTTTCCAAGCAACAAATTTTTCCAGGTGTAGCATTCCGGTCTTCATCAGTGCAGTGAATTTTCGAGACAAAAAAAATTCTGGGTTGTTTTATCCTAGGGACGACGGGGTTGTGTTTGCTTGCACAAATTTGGGCAAAGCTATGAAACGTCTTAAAGAGAATGACCTAGTCCGCGACTCAACCCAAGCAGTTATTTTAGGTTATCGGTAATATTGTTCAACTACTGTTTTAACATACTTGTATCAACAATTTTAAGATGTATTTTATCTGTCATGTCTACTAAAATGCTAACTGCTAATCTCAACAAACCATTCCATTTTGAGGGACTACACTTCAAAAGATGGTGACAAAAAATGTTATTTTTCTTAACCATGAAAAAAGTAGTTTCTGCTCTTACTACTGAAAAACCAATACAGTCTAATCCTCCTACTGAAGTTGCAACTAAGGATTTAGGCATATGGATGGAAAACAATTTTCTGTGCAAAAATTATATTCTTAATGCTTTAGCTGATGACTTGTATGATTATTATAACTCTCATAAATCTACTAAGGAAATTTGGGAAGAACTTCAAAAGAAGTACGACACTGAGGAAGCTGGAACTAAGAAATATGAAGAAATATGTTGTCAGTAGATACATGAAGTTTCAAATGATTGATGGTAAATCAGTGAAAGCTCAATCACACGAACTGCAGAAGATAGCACACGAAATATCTTCTGAAGGTATGACTTTAGATGAACAATTTCAAGTAGCTGTTATTATAGATAAATTACCCCTTGCTTGGAAAGATTTTAAAAATACACTTAGGCATAAAACTAAGGAATTTTCTTTAGAAAATCTTATAACCCGTTTAAGAATAGAATAAAAATCCCAAAAACAAGACCAAAAAGATGAAGTACTCGTAGTTTCAAACAATAGTACCAATAAAAAACCCTCCTCTACAATTCTGAAACCTAAAGGTAGAAATATGAAAACTTAGAATCGTAATAATAACCAAAACCACAACTACCAAAATAGAAATAGAAACTATCCTCCCCGAAATGGACCTCAACCCCTTATGGAAAAACACATTCTGGTGTTATAGTTGTAACAGACCTGGCCACTTGGCTAGGAACTATCGGAACAGGAATCATCATGCCCCACAGGTGAACCTTACCGAAGATCAACATATTGCTATGATATCTGATTTGTTGGTGGATCCGAGGGATGGTGGGTGGACATTGGTGCTTCTCGCCATGTTTACTATGATCGAGACATGTTCAAGTCTTATTCTGATTCTGAGGATAAGAAAATGCTACTGGGTGACTCCCACTCCACTAAAGTTGCTGGTACTGGTGATGTGGTATTGAAGTTTACCTCTGGAAAGACTGTCATTTTGAAGGATGTCCTGCATACTCCAGAGATGAGAAACAACTTAGTTTCAAGCTATCTTTTTAATAAAGTTGGGTTTACTCAAACTATAGAGGCTGATTTATATACTATAACTAAAAATAATATATTTGTTGGGAAATGGTACACCATTGATGACATGTTTAAATTAAATGTTGAAATCAATAAAACCTCTTCTTCTGCTTATATGTCGAGTTCTTTTAATATTTGGCATGCTAGAATTTGTCATGTTAATAAACGCATAATCAAGAACATGAGTACCTTAGAACTAATTCCTAAGCTATCTTTGAATGATTTTGAAAAATGTGATTTTTGTAGTCAAGCTAAAATAACCAAAACTTCACATAAATCAGTAGTTAGAGAATCTGAAAATTTAGAATTAATACATTCTGACATGTGAACTTGATGGAAATTTAACAAGAAATAGAAAACGCTATTTTTTAACTTTTATAGATGATTGTTCATATTACACTTATGTATATCCAATATCTTTAATGTTTTTTATAAAACTCATTATTCTCCTGAAATGAATGGCAAAGTTGAAAGAAAAAATAGAACTTTTACTGAATCAGTTGTTGCAATTTTATTAAACTCTGGTGCTGCTTTCCATTAGTGGGGATAAATTTTACTAATTGTTTGTTATGTGCTAAATAGAGTTCCTAAATCTACAAGTAAAATTTCACCATATGAAATTTTGAAAAATAAGAAACCTAATTCAACTTATTTTAAAACTTAAGGTTGTTTAGCCTATGTTAGGATCCCTGGTCCTAACAGAAATAAACTTGCTAGTAGAGCATATGAATGTGTATTCATAGGATACGTTGTGAATAGCAAAGCTTATAAATTCTATGACTTAAATGATCATGTAGTTATAGAATCAAATAATGTTGACTTCTATGAACATAGGTTTCCTTTTAAATTTAAAAATAGTAGGGGCTCGTCTTCTAGTAGTTTACCCATAACTAGAACTAGTGAAAAAAATGAGGAATTAAACACTGAAATTAGGAGAAGTAAACGAGCTCAAACCCTTAAGAATTTTGGGTCTGATTTTTATGTTTATACCTTAGAGGAAGATCCCCAAACTCTTAAAGAAGCATTATCTTCTTTAGATGCCAACTTATGGGAAGAAGTCATAAATGATGAAATGGACTCTCTTGATTATAATAAGACTTGACATTTAGTTGACTTACCTCCTGGTTGCAAAACAATTGGATGTAAATGGATACTAAAGAAGAAATTAAAACCTGGTGGTTCTATTGAAAAGTACAAAGCTTGTCTTATAGTTAAAGAGTATAGGCAAAGGGAAAATGTAGATTTCTTTGATACATTTTCACTAGTCACACGAATAACTTCCATACGTGTACTTTTTTCTCTTGCTGTTATCCATGATTTAATAGTACACCAAATGAATGTTAAAACTGCTTCCTTAAATGGTGACTTAGAAGAAGAAATTTATATGGATCAACCTGAAGGTTTTGTTATCCCAAGTCAAGAAAATAAAGTTTGTAAACTAGATAAATCCCTTTATGGTCTAAAACAAGCACCTAAGCAATGACATGAAAAATTTGATAATCTAGTTTTCTTATATGGATTCAAAATAAATGAAAGTGACAAATGCATTTATTATAAATTAGAAGATAAAATTTACACTATTATATGTTTATATGTGGATGACATGCTTATTTTTGGATCAAATATTCATGTTGTGAACAATGTGAAAACTTTGTTAAGTGCTAACTTTGATATGAAAAATCTCAAAAAAATGAGTGTAATCCTTGGCATAAAGATTATTAGGTCTGAAAAGGAAATTTCTCTAGATCAATCTCACTACATTGAGAAGATCTTAAAGAAATATAATTACTTTAACTGCAAACCTGCATGTACTCCATATGATCCTAGTGTAAACTTGTTCAAGAACATTGGAGAGATGGTGTTAGACAAACTGAGTATGCGAGCATCATTGATAGCTTACGTTATGCTATTGGTTGTACTAGACCAGACATAACTTATGTTGTAGGATTACTATGTAGATTTACCAGCAGACCTAGTGTAGAGCATTGGAATGCTATTGAAAGGGTTATGAGATACCTTAAGAGAACTATATACCTTGGATTAAATTATAAAAAGTTTCCCGTTGTTCTAGAAGGATACAACGATGCAAATTGAAACACTTTATCAGAAGATTCCAAAGCAACTAGCAGCTATATTTTTAACATAGCTGGTGGAGCTATTTCTTATAAGTCTAAGAAACAGACAGTATTGGATCAATCTACAATGGAGTCTGAAATGATAGCACTAGCCACTGCTAGAGAAGAAGCATGTTGGTTAAGAAGTATGTTAGTTGGGATCTCTTTATGGGAAAGACTGATACCAGTTGTCTTAATCCATAACGATAATACCGCGGTTATTGCAAAGATTCAGAACTATTACTAAAATGACAAGAGATGACAAATATGTCGTAAGCATAGTACTGTTAGAGAATTTCTCTCTACGGGAGTTGTAAGAGTGGATCATGTACGCTCTCATGAAAATTTGGAAGATCCTTTGACGAAAGGATTATCGAGAGAGAAGGTTTTCAAAACCTCAAAAGGAATGGGACTAATGCCCTTAGAATGAAGAGTCACTCGTGATGGTAACCCAACTTATAGACTGGAGATCCCAAGGAATAAGTTGAAAGTGTAATAACAATTCATGAAGTGATATGAGATGAATCATGTTATTTTCAAATCCCATTCTATATTGTTAGAAGCATGAATTCCTGAAGCAATAGAAAATGATGAGTTAATTGTTAAACTCTTAATGAGTTCTATACTTTATGTGGAGTGGAGTACATAGCTACATGAGTGCTCTTGATAGACTCACATATGTGAATGTGGAAGTATGGTCGCTTCCTATGGAAATTTTTTGGGCAAAATTTACTAGAGCGATCACTATACTGGGATACATATGCATGGCCGTAAAGCACAAGCTTTTCGAACTACACCTTGGAAAGGTTGTGTGTATGATGATTATTAGAGATAGAGTTCAAAACTATGACTTACTCTAGTATATTCTAAAGCATCAATACTATGCAAAGGTTCAAGTCGATAGACACCTTTTGCTTATGCACAATCTTATAATTTTAATGGATCGGTTGCTCGATGAAAATTATTTTTATATAAAATTCAAGTGAGAGATTGTTAGGAAAGATGAATGTTTATAAAAAAATTTAGTGAAGCCTTCTCTCACATTGCTTTTTTACATTACTTAAAAGATGTATAAATAGTGAATAATTGGCTATTGGGATTGGGCCCAAAGGGTACCTACTGTTGTGGAAGGGGAGAGGACCTACGCAAATGTGATAACACACACATACTCAGAATATGGCCGTTGTTTTCTTTTACTTAGAATAGGATCGTTAAATGGTCGTTGCTCTTCTTTATTCAAAAAATGGTTGTTGCTTTTCTTTATTCAGAAAATAGTTGTTACTCGTCTTTACTCCGAAAATGATCGTTACTCGTCTTTACTCCCAAAATGGTTGTTACTCATCTTTACACAGAAAAAAGTCGTTACTCGTCTTTACTCAGAATGGTTGTTACATTCTCCATCCCCAGACATTACTATTTTTTATCATAATGACCACACGATTTCTTAAAGCTATAAATAGAGGACCTTAGCTCTCAGTTCAACATAACAATCTGCAAACTCCTCTCACTAAGAAAAATATTCTCTCAGCAATTCTAAATTACTTATTCAATTTTCCGAGCAACAAATTTTTTCAAGTGTAGCATTCCGGTCTTCATCAGTGCAGTGAAGTTTCAAGACAGAAAAGATTTTGGGCTATTTTATCCTGGGGACAACGGGGCGGTGTTTGCTTGCACAAATTTGGGTAGAGCCGCAAAATGTCTTAAAACACTACTACAAAAAGGGGTATAAAAGTCGGTTTTTAACCAACTTTAAACAAATTTAAAGTCGGTTCTCTGAACCGACTTTAAATTCAGAGACTTAAATTGTAAAGTCGGTTCAGGGCATGAACCGACTCTACACTTAAAGTCGGTTTATGCCCTGAACCGACTCTACATTTTATTTGTTTTAATTTTTAATTTTATTTTTCGTATAACAGTATATATAAATAACATAAAAACACTAAAATATAAATAATAATACAACAAATAATTAACAATATAAATATATTTAATTACTTAATAATTAAATTTATTACAAAAACAAATAATGTATATAAATAACTTCAATTACAAATAAAATAATGTCGTCAAATTATGCCATCGAGTAAGCTTGGTTGGCTTAGAATCTTGATTGGCCTTCACAAGCATTATGGCAAAAAAAAAAAGCTGATCCATATAACAAATATTCTCCTACATACATGAGCACGTAAAACATCCATCAAAAAAGTAGTCTAAACTTCAGACGTACGAATGAAGAAATTAAATCATTATAAATATTACCATAAAAAAGAGATTAGCACGTACAACGACATTCGATGAACTCATATTAGCATTATTAATCATTTGTCTATATATGAAGTTATCTGGAATCTCTACTACTATTTTTTAATGCTATATATAATGAACTATAAATATGAAATCAATTGCATGTAACTTCGATTTCTTGGCTAAGCTTGTGTGAGTTTTGGTGCCCTTAAACATATGGAACACGTTCATATGCACCAAAACTCATACAAACCAAGAAACAAATCGGACCGACGTACACCTGATTTGTACATTTAGAACTCATTATATCATTAAAAATACTAGCATAGATTCCAGATAAATTCATATTTATAAACAATGCATTCCCCTAAATACATGAGCATATATATGATTAATCATCATCAACCAAGTGATTTCAGACACAAGAATAGATATAGAAGGCCAAATCATTAAAAAATTTACTGTTATGTTGTCATATGCTATTCAAGATCATCAGAATCTTCTCATGATTCTTCTTGCGATGATATAATTTGAACCATGTGTTCTACCCATTCCTCTCGTAAATCATCAAAAATTTGCTGGTCGTAACCCGTCTTGTTCCAACCAAAGAACTACATGTATTCAAAATCAAAATAAGAATATGATTTCATTTATTTACAAAACAAACTCAAATATGTTAAAACTTGTATGTATATGGGTAAAATATATTACCACATCATCAATTGGAATTTTGATATTTGTGATGATTTCGCTCATAAACTTCATGACATAATAACCACACATGACTCCATTATTTTGTTGTGGAACCTACAAAAAAAAGTGCATGTATACATGAATTTTCATATTCGAACATCCTTATTATTTAATTGTAAAATTAATAAAATTATTAATATTGAATTGTACATACCATAACTTTTGTCCATATAAGCTTATGAGATTTTTTAAGGACAATGCCCCTAAACTTGTTCCACAACTTCCATGCCCTATCAAGGTATAAAACGATTAGTTTTTATTAAATATTACAAAAAATAATAGAAAAAACTAATATGTAACTAAATATAACTCTTACATTTCAACAACTGCTTTTGTATCTTTACTCAGTTCTATGGAAGCTGAGTCACAGTACCAAGCATGATTATTGAACATATCAATGATTACCAACATCCAATGATCTTGGCCTTGTTCAAATCTTAATGGCCAAGGGATTATCAACTTTTGATTTCTGCTAAGCGTTAATGCTCTATCACATAATTGTTTAGCTCTAATGCTAACATCCTTCTCTTGATATTGATTGACATATGAAGAATCATAGAACATTGCTAAATGTGATGAGTGATTATGTTGAAGTCGATAATAGCAAGCCCTATATATGTATATATATAATTAGATAATATAAATATAATTATATATGTTCTGCATAAATAAAAGAAAACTAACTAGATTGAGGACTCACCTTGTCCACACTTGAATTATACTTAAATCGATCATTTGATATTCAAATATTTGCAACAAGCACTCGATCGATATATAAGTTTGGCCGATGTCTACACCAGAAATTTCAATAGGAAGTGGCACAGTCCATCCATCATTTATGCTAGATGCCCTCCCAACAATAGTCATCAAAGTGCCAAGATTTCTACTGAACTGTAACGCATAAGTATGACTATACTTTTTCCAAGGCTTCTTCTTGAATGACTTGGTGCACGATGATTGGCCACTAGTCATAGATTTAGCACGAGATACTTGCTTGGTATCTCTTAAATGTGCCGCATTTAAGAGTTCTGGTATAATAGACTACCAAAAAAGTATCATATATGTATTTTTAGTAACAATAAGATCACATTAAATAATAGTAGTAAACAAGTGTTATTTTTTAAGTTAAAAAATAGTACCATGTCAAAATGTAAAACAACTTGAATCGACGGCCAAGCCACATACTGTCCAACCGCCTCTTGGACTGTGGTAGCATCAGAAGGCACAGGTAGTGGACAATCATGAAACAATGATTGATCAATTACTATTCGCCAATGATTAGGCAAATATTGATTATGAATCATCCGATCATCGCTCAATTGTTGTATCGTTCCAATAGCAACATAGTCCGTTGACGAAGGATGTTTCAACAAACATTTCATATTCTGTAAAAGTTTTAAGTGTTATATATAAAAAATAAAACATATAATAAGAATTTAAAAATTAAAATCTTACCACATATGATTCATCAAATAGAGGAGGACTCTCATGTGGGGTAGCTATTGGATGTACATTCTCACCAATATGTTCATCTTGGCTTGATTTATGGTAAGAATGTGCAGATTGCATTGGAGAAAATGAACCACTACTTGATTGCATGTGCATTCCTGGCATATAATGAGGACCAATAGGATGGCTATATCCCATACTGGATGTAGTTTGAGCACAATGAGATTGTGTGGATGGCATGCATGGCATGGATGGTGGCATGCTTGGCATGGATTGTGGCATGCCTGGAATGGAAGGTGGTATGCCTGGCATGGATGGTTGCATGCTTGGCCAATATGGCATGCCCTGGTTGTAGCATGATGCCATGGCTGACAGTTGTTGTGATTGATGTTCTTTTAGAGTGGCAATCTCACTCATCACGGAGGCCTTAAAGGAGTTGAATTCTTCTTCAATTTTAGTGTATTTCTCCTTACTTACAGTCTGAGGCTTATGTTTTGGAATTTTAAAATACTCCATAGCACCATCATATTGCCTACCTCCCCTAACATGACCAGGATGCTCGCGTCCGATTGCATGATATAAAGCATCTCTCTCAGGCTCTTCGATTATTTCACCCCTGTATATTTTTTCTTGAACAGCTCTCTACAAATAATTAAGCACACAAACATATCATTCATTATTACATCAATTATTAAGTATCAGTCAGACTTTTTATCAAACGAAATTACTAACCAACTTATTTAATTGTTTTTCTCCTCGTTGACTCATCGGTCTTGCATTCTTCGTTTTGGGAGTCTTTGTTTCTATGTACAATTCCATTCGGGTAATAGGTCTAACCAATTCAGTTTCCTACATAAATTAGGAAAATTTTATTAACAATGACATGAAATTAAATTGAGAAAAATTAATATAAAAATATTTATAAAATTAAGACAAATTAATAATACAATTCGAAATCTAACTTCAGGATTTGAAGACCTCCCAGTACGGTTAGGAAGAATGTTATGCATTTGGACATTCTGATGATCTTCTCTAATAATTTGAAATTCTTCTGAACGTCTATAATCAACAAAGTCTTTCCAAACTTGAGGTGTAATCCAGGGGTGTCCTTCAGGGATTTTGTATATCACATTCTCATAAAGTGTTTCCAAATATGGAAACACATAATTTTTCGCTAATCTAGAAGTCTTGTATTCCTTCCACGCCTTATTTGCAATCTTATAACACTTGCCCTGCCAATTGTCATCGACTTTGTAACGATTCTGTAAAAACACAGTACAAAAGATTAGATATAATACACCTAATATAATATATATATTGATTATAAAATATAAGAGACTTACATAAATGGTTATCCATATTTTGAATTTTTCTGCATCGGCAACCTCAGACCAATGATTTATATTGTTTGGTATACTGGACTTTGCCAGTCGACCAATAGAAGATTTCAATTGTTGACCATTTTCCCCTAGTGGATTACCAGTAGCATCAAATTTAATGGGTATTCTATCATCTGGGTTAAGTGGAGCATCAGGTATATTCGCCCAACCCCTTCTTTTCAAATACCCCAATGGATCATTTGGATCTACAAGCTGAATATCCATGAAATATCTGCAAAAAGTGGAGAAATATAAATTAATTGACAATTTTAGGAATACACATATATACAAGAGTTATTACAACAATATAGAACATACATTATGTTTAATTAGGTTGTTGATCGTATACATATATTCCTTCACAATCACTACGAGTCCATGTCAAAGAATCATCATCATCAATTAGATCATCACGTACATTAGGCAATTTATTTGAGAAATTACTAATATTGGTTAATGTATCAAGCATAGAGTCATCATCTTCTACAACATCACAATGGTAAAACTCTTTTTGTGGAGGCGTTAACACAACAGACCATATTGGATCAATTTGATCGCTCACGTAAAATACTTGCTTTGCATGAAGTGCTAACGTGAAAGGATCATCTGTGTGACTTATCCTGGATAAATTTACAAGGGTAAATCCAAAATCATCTATTTTATATACAACATTGATAACATCTTCGACCCAATCACACAAGAATACTGTCTCATGGAAGACCTCATAATCCAATTCCCAAATCTCTTGTATTATACCATAATATGTTCTATCAGAAAGGACAGGATTAGCATCTTTTGAACTGGCAAATTGCATAGTTTGTGCAACCATCTTCACCCCACTATTTTGATTTACTTGGACTTTGTCCCTAGCTTGAGTCGTAAACCTCGATCCATTTATTGTGAAACTATGAAATGATTTGACATCGAATTTTGGGCCATGTGTAAGCCATTGTAAACTTTCTGATATTTTATGATTGGGTTTCTTGAGTTCACCTCGAATCTATGTATACAAAAACACGAAATGTGTTTAGAGCAAAGTTTTAAAACATTGAATATATATAGGAAGATACATGCATGATTTTTTGTTTGTGACACTTACGTGGTTGCAAAACCAATTAATAAGCTCTCGCTTATGTTCATCATACAACCATTTTTCTCCTCCTTTTTTTTTATAACGAGGATCGATCTTCAATAAGTTTAAATGCATCCTGTAACGTTATTAAATATATATTAAGTTATATATCATCATTAATAGTTAAATAAAATATGAAACAATGAACATCACTTACTCTATGTACGGTTGTGCCTCGTTATTATTTACCAAAATGATTCGGTGTGCTTTTTCCCATCGAGTGCGATCAATAAATAATTTCTTACTTCCACCAAGCATAGGGTTACCTATTTGGATCATGTGACGTTCTAAGAATAACTTGTGCGTAGGATTCCCAATTCCAGTGCAACCACTAAAGTATTCAGAACAAAACTCAATGGCCTCTTCAGCAATGTAGCATTCCACCATGCATCCTTCAGGTCTATATCTATTATTTACATATCCTTTAAGGACTTGCATATATCTCTCA
Organism: Hippophae tibetana; assembly: GCA_037013495.1. NCBI lineage: Eukaryota > Viridiplantae > Streptophyta > Magnoliopsida > Rosales > Elaeagnaceae > Hippophae > Hippophae tibetana. The sequence continues at coordinate 20,261,566 of CM072805.1, read as the reverse complement.
AAAGGATACATCCACCTTAAGTAAGTAGGACCACATAATTGAACCTCTCGAACTAAATGAACACATAAGTGAATCATTATATCGAAGAAAGAAGGAGGAAAATATTTTTCAATTAGACACAAAGTTTCTACAATTTCTTTCTATAAAGAATTTAACTCGCCAATTAATATAGATTTTTTGCATATTGTATTGAAGAATGAACAAAGCCGAATTATTGATATTCGAACATGTTTTGGAAGAATTGATCTAATAGCAACTGGTAATAACTGTTGCATTAAGATATGACAGTCATGTGATTTCAATCCATACAGTCTCTTATCGGTGATAGACACAAAATTTCTTAAGTTGGATGAGTAACCATCAGGAACTTTCACACCTTCCAAATATTTACAAAACACATCCTTCTCTTTTGTTGACATTGTATATGATGCTGGTGGCAAGTATGTTCGATTCTTATCATTTTCCACCCTTGGTTCCAATTCAGGTCGTATGCCTAGTTTCTTTAAATCCAATCTTGCTTTAATGCCATCCTTTGTTTTTCCAGGTATATTAAGTAAAGTTCCAATCAAGCTTTCACATACATTCTTCTCAATGTGCATGACATCTAAGATGTGACGAATGTGTAGGTCTTTCCAATAAGGCAATTCCCAAAATATTGATTTTTTTTCCAACAACCATTCGGTTCAAAATCTTTTTCATTTTCACCAATTTCATTAGTTAACCTCCTTCGTTTCCCAGACTTGGTGAGTTTTTTTTCATCTTTCCATATCGTTTGAATGTCATCCCATTCAATTGCCTTAATATCTCAATACCTCGCAAAGGTCGAGTTGCATGATCATGATCTTCTTCACCATCGAACGGTTTCTTTTGGTATCTAAACTTGTGTCCAGATGGCAAAAATCTCCTATGTCTTCTATAAGATATCTTTCGTCCGTGAACAAGATACTTTGCAGAAGTTCCATCACTACATATAGGACATCCCTTGTAACCTTTTGTTGCATGTCCTGATAAGTTTCCATATGCAGGAAAATCATTAATTGTCCATAAAAGGACCCCCTTCAAGTTAAAGTATTCTTCTTTATATGCATCGTAAACATTTACACCATCATTCCACAACGTCTTTAAATCATCTATCAGAGGCTGCAAATATACATCAATATCAACACCGGGTTGTTTCGGTCCTGAGATCAATAATGTTAACATCATGAATTTTCTTTTCATACACAACCAGGGAGGAAGGTTGTATGTTACCATAATTACTGGCCAACAACTATATCTACTACTGAGGGAACTATGTGGATTAATTCCATCAGCAGCAATGGCAAGACGCAGATTGCGCGGATCAGATGAAAATTGAGGAGATAAATTATCTACTACTTTCCAATTTGGAGAATCACAAGGATGACATAGCACCCCATCATCAGATCGATTATCTGAATGCCAAGTCAACATCTTTGATGTATATTTACTATTGAACAACCTTTGAAAGCGAGGGATCGGAGGAAAGTACCAAAAAACCTTTGCAGGCACGCCTTTCTTATGTGTTGTACTCTCATTTGTACCATGCTTCCATCTCGATTCTTTACACATAGGACAATCATGTAATGTCTCGTACTCTTTTCTATAAAGAATGCAATCATTAGGACAAGCGTGAATCTTATGATATTTCATGCCAAATCGACTAAGAGATTTCTTCACTTCATACATTGAAGATGGCAATTCAATACCCTCAGGAAACATATCGACTAGTAGATTTAGTAATTCTGTGAATCCCTTGTCAGAAAAACCATGTTTTTCCTTGACATTGTACAAATGAACCAATCCTAACATCTTAGTGTATTTTTTTCATTTTGGATACAACGGTTTTTCGGCATCTTCTATAAGTTTATTAAAGGTTTCGGGATTATCCTCACGTAATTCATCTTCAACACCGCGAAACATATTTTCTGTCTGTACATTATGATATGATGTATGTAATCTACCCACATTCTTATTATACTTTTCTCCATGAGTATTATCAATATTTGCTCCATGATAATACCAACATTTATAGCTCAATAGAATACCATTACGGATAAGGTGATACTTAACCTCATCAAATTCATGAAATCGCTCATTTTTACATTTAACGCATGGGCATCGAATCATACTACTTCCAGTATTACTAGTTCTACAAGCAAATTCCATGAAACTTTCAACTCCAGAAATATAGTCTTGCTCAATTCTACACTTTGACATCCAAGATTTGTTCATTTTCTATTAATGACATTAATTAAACATATTACTTAATTATGTATTATTATATATAAATTTCCTAATTATTAGAATATATATCAAAACATACATAATGCAAAATAGTTATCATTTTAATCATTTTACAAAACCATTTATATACAAATTAAAAAATAAGCAGTTCATGTTTCATGAATATATATATAAAAACCAATCACGCGGTTGATTCTAATTTCTAAGCATGTTACTATATCATAATTACAAAGTAATATTAATTATATGTATAAATAAATTTATCCACGCAAACCCACAAAACATTTCACATATTATTGAATACATACAAGTAATAATTCAAACATTATTATTACAAGCAAACAAAAAAACATAACTAAATCAAAAATTTATACAAAATATAAAACAAATTGATCGAATAATAAGCTAGTTGCATGCATTCTGCATAAACTAAGTCAAACATATTTTTTAGGTGTGGTCAAATAAAGTGGCAGATAATAGACTTATTTTTGTTTTTCAGCAATCTAAATTGTAAATGTATCTTAAGTTGATATATATTTACAAAAGTGCTCTCTGAATGAACTTTTAACAAAAGTGCTTGTGGAACCGCACGCGTTGGATATAAAACCAAAAGATATATAATACATTTGAAGTAGTTCATTCAAGTTATTTAACCACACAAAGAAACTGCCCAAGCAAAACCCAAATCGAGATGTTAGGTTTTTAATTAACGAATAAAAATACGTTGTTCCTAATTAACGAATTACATTTACACGCTGATAAAATTAGCACAGATTCAGATTGATTTTGGATAAGCAATAATAGAAAATACCCATAAACAGATTTTAATATTTTGTTAAAAAAAAGAAGAACTGACAGATAATGTGAGAAGAGAAATATAACTTACAAACATCCGTTCAAATGGTGGTTGGAGGTGGCCAGAAATGTAGAACGAAGGTGGCGCACGGTTAAGATTTTGGGAGAAAATGGGAGTGAGGAAAGGAGAGAGGAAGAAGAAAACTGGAAATCTGCGTACAAAATGAGACGAGAGAGCATATATTACGTGGATAACATCGGTTAACCACGTCAACCGACGCTACGTTACGTGGATAGCGTCAATTAACCACGTCAACCGACGCTACGTTACGTGGATAGCGTCGGTTAACCACGTCAACCGACGCTACGTTACGTGGATAGCGTCGGTTGACGTGGACAACCGACGCTACGTCACATGGATAGCGTCGGTTGACGTGGACAACCGACTTTAAATTCATTAAAAGTCGGTTTTTTCCAAAAACCGACTTTACACATCGACTTATATACCCCTTTTTGTAGTAATGAAAAGAGCAACCTAGTCCGCGACTCAACCCAAACAATTCATTTCAAGTTATCGGTAATATTACTTTAATACTGTTTTAACGTACTTGTATCAACAGGAACTCTGCTAGTAGTTGTAGACATATGTATTATGATTTTGCGAAGTCATTCAAGATACGCCCATCAAAACTCAAAGGACGTGATTTAGTAAGGAATGTATTATTGAAGTGGTTCCTATTGGTACTCCCATATCTCATGTCATATGTTTCTGCATTGTCATGTTACACTTACAATATTTGAAAGGGTGGACTAATTAAATGATGGATTTGTTTACATCAAATCTATCATTATAATTCTTTATTTAAATTTTTTTTGAATCATTTTATCTATAAAAAATGTATCGTTAAAGTCTATTTATTCGTAAAAAATGTACCAGGTAAGGACAAAATTAAATTTTCATCCTATTTTTCATTAAATATAACGAATAACACATGTATCACTCATGTTTATTTGTTTTATAAATATATACGTAAAAAAATATTTAATTAAAAAATTACTTAAATTTAAAAAAAATTCTTTTAAAATTAAATAAAATTTTCAATAAATCTTAAATAAAATTTTCATTGTTTAATATCTAAAATCACATAAAAAAATTTAATTTAAACTTGATTGAAATATTTATTAAAAAATTTGACTAATTTTTTAATTAAAATTTACTTTAGATATATATCTATTGAAATATATATATATATATATATATATATATATATATCACATGTATTATTTTATTATATTTAACAAAAAAAAAATTAACTTTATCATCTTTCTCATAATAAATTAAAATTACAAACATATTTTTTAATTAAGAGTAACAAATAATCACTAAAATCTAAACATAGATTTTCAGGACTCTTTTCCTATCTAAAATTGCACGCTATTCAAGTACTCTAATATTATTCGTATCAGTTTATATTTTTACATTGTTTTGTTGAACCTTTAATTCTAGAACGTGTGGTCTATCATAACTTTCTTTAATTTTTGAAGCATTTTTGGTTCAAATCATTAATTTTTTTAAAATTTATTGCATCAATAATATATTCTATTAGTTTAAAGCATCGCAATTTGACAATTAAAGTACAAATTTCCTATTTAAAATTTTATGACATATAAAGTTTAAAATTTTAAATATTAAATCACATAAGTTGGTATTAAATCACACAACTTAAAAGTTTAAGATGTTATATATAAAATTTTAAAATTTTATAAATTAAATTATATGATTTAAATTTTAGTTATATACCTACTAAACAAAGTCCTATTTATAAGACTAAAATAACAAAATAGATAAATATAAAATAACTAATAATAATCCTAATAATAATCTAAATAATCAATATATAAATCTAAATTCAAATACTAGATAACTGATAACTAATGAATTCCTACTAATTTATTATTGGATGAAAAATGGTACGTATCTCAAAGTTTAGATATAACACAAACATTGTGGAGTAGTATTATTGGTAAGTAAATAAATTATGAGAAACTTATATCTCATCTCAGATGGTGATATACTTGTGATGTATAATAGTACTCATTGTATAACAGCACATGTGATATATATATATATATATTTCAATAGATATATATCTTAAGTAAATTTTAATTAAAAAATTAGTCAAATTTTTTAATAAATATTTCAATCAAGTTTAAATTAAATTTTTTTATGTGATTTTAGATATTAAACAATGAAAATTTTATTTAAGATTTATTGAAAATTTTATTTAATTCTAAAAGAATTTTTTTTTAAAATTTGAATAATTTTTTAATTAAATATTTTTTTACGTATATACTTATAAAACAAATAAACATGAGTGATACATGTGTTATTTCGTTATATTTAATAAAAAATAGGATGAAAATTTAATTTTGTCCTTACCTAGTACATTTTTTTTACGAATAAATAGACTTTAACAATACATTTTTTATAGATAAAATGATTCAGAACTTCACTGCACTGACGTGGCATGGCTTTTGAATTAAAACAAAAATCCAGAAATGGTATGTGGTACATGGTTATTTATACGATGTTTTTTACACACGTCTACTGAAGAATATTTCTTGTCCTTCACGCGTATTAAATTATTATTTTCGATATACCGTTTTGTCCCCCCGCGTGTAGAAAAATATATTTGTTTTTTTTTACAGATTTGATGTTATAAATAGGGGATTATTGTGATAAATTAAGAGGTTTTTGTTTTGGGGTTCGATTGGAGACTTGGATTGTGGAACACGCAGAAGCCATTTTTGGCTTCTGTTGTATCCTGCGTGTGCCAAATATTTAAGAGCAGATGGAGTTTTAATTTTCTTAGTGTTCTGTAACTAATATTCCTTAAATGTTGTAATTTAATTTTTCTAGGGTTGCATTTTATCTAAATTTATGAAGCTTGAATTTAATTATTTTTGAAAGGTTTATGAGACTTTTAATTTGTTTATTCTATTTCTGCTTATTGCTTTTAATTATTGGAAAATTTATCAATTAATCTGTGGTACTTAAATAAACTTGGAAGAGACATTTTTGTGTATATTTCTCATGAATAGAATAACATGTATATATGATGGAAAGAAATATACCTTTATCGTATGTGTGACCATTTGAGAACTTAGAACGTAATAGATCTTGGTGATTTAATTCTCATAGGAAAATACTGAATTAATTTAGCGAGGTATGTCTATACGGAGCTCAGAAGAAATGTATGGATACAATTAGAAGTTTTTGGTTGACAAATTAAATTTACAAAAAAGCAAATCTGACGGAATAATATGATTTGAGTGGAAACTGCAATCCTAGAATTTTCTTTTATTTTGTTATAAAACTTTTTAGTTAGTTAAATTATCTTCCAACTAACGATTGTTTTGGATAAAATCATAGTGAAATAGTACTTAACAAACTATAGTAACAAATCTCCATGAGAACGATACTTTACTTATCAAATTTTATTACTTGTGATCGTGTATACTTGCATGATTTTATGTTCTCCTAAAAGAGACAACACGTCTCATCGTAGCCATTGATTTCCTGATCGAACGGTTGGAGTCGCGCGTTGGTGATTACGCAAGTTAATTCAAATTAACTTTTAAACTTTCTTTAATTGTAATTAAGCCCTATTTTAATTCAAATTATATTTTAGACTTTTATTAATTGTAATTAAACACTCTTTTATTTGAAATTATATTTTCAGACACAAATTAGCAATTAAGTTCGTTTTCGATTCAAATTCTTTAATTTTCTTAAAAAATAAACGATAAATATTAATTTATTCAATTAAAATTAACTTAAAAATCATGAACATAGCAATTATAATTAATAAAATGGCTGAAAATAACTATATAAAATACAATTATCAATGGATTAGGTCCAATCCATAACTAAATAGGCTTATTTGGCCTATTTCGTCTAGGTTTTTTTTCTTTAAGGCTTGAAGTGGCATTTTTCATAAGGGTTGTATAAAAAACAAAGTAGCCTTGTCATTTAGAACAACGAATAACATTAATGAAAAGTACATTTAATAAATCTTTTGCTTTGCTTTCTTCTATTATTGATTGAATGCTTGAATTTGATTTATCAAAGGGAGTGATCATCCTCTGTGGCATCTCAAGATTGGGTTTTTAAGGAATTTGCTTCCTTAGGGTTCTAATCTAATCATATTCAACACATTCTTAATTAACAATTCAATCATTTCTATTCCTTGAGTTCGTAGGTTCCTAGGGTTGTTCTTCTAAAGGATCTACATTAGCAGTTTTCACATATGATTGGGGTGGTTAACATCAACAATACTAGGGTCTTGTTTCATGTAAACTTATTTTGTAACTGTATCATTTAAAAGGCATTATTGATGTCTAGTTCCCTTAAAGACCAATGAAATGAAAGAGCCATAGTGAGAATGATTCTTATAGGTCAAACTTTATAACAAGACTAAAAGCTTCAAGATAATCCAAGCCTACTACTTGCAAGAAACTTTGGCAATAACTCTAGCCTTTAATTTATCCAAAGCACTATTAGACAGCTATTTGACTCAAGATACCCATTTGTTGTCAATAATCTTCCTATCATATGAAGTATGTACTAATACCCATATATAATTTTTAAATAAAACTTCAAATTCACATTTCATAGCTTTAAACTAGCCTTTATCTCGAAGATCTTCCTTGATAGTTTTAGGTAATCGTATCTTTTGACTAGTAAAGAATGCTTTGGATTGAATTGTTGTAGCCTTAGATCTCATCATCATAGAGTGAGTTATTAGAGGGAGTTTTGTAGTGGGTATTTGAGAAATTGGAATAGAATTTTGGAGAACTAATCTGAAGGTGAAGTTTGGTTGGGTAGTTATTTATTAGAGAAAGTGGTGTGCTGGATAGGAGAATTATAAGGTAAACTATGAAAAGAATATGGACTAGATATAGGTTCAACATGAGAGCTTTAAATAGGCTCAAAATTAGGCATATTACTAAGGGTAGACTTGTATAGAATAGGTAGAACAGTTCTGGTTTGACATGGCATATAAGGATTTTTATGTTGTTTTGTTTTAGCAAAAGGGAACATTTTTATCAAATACAAAATAACAAAACATTGCGCGACAAGATGAATTTACTAGAAAAGATAAGATATTTATACCCTTTGTGTATAGGGTTGTATCCAAGAAACACAAGTGATTCAACTTTTAAATTAAATTTATAACTATGATAATGCTTCATATGAGGATAAATTTGCAACCAAAGACTCGAAAATAGTGTATAATTTGGTGGTTTTCATGTCAAGACTTCATAAGGACTCTTGAGTTCAAGCATCAAACTCTCCACTTCCATTAGATTGAAGAAACTTTATTCGAGTACCAGTCAGCAATTTTGCTTAATTTTTTAACAGAATAAAGGCTTGTCTTACACTGAAGTTGGCTTTGAGAAAATATATCTAAGAATATCTTGAATAGTCATTAGTGAACAAGACATACCAACTAAAACCATTGGAAGATAATATGGGTGACGGACCCCAAACATTTACATGCACTTTTCCAAGTAAAATGGAACTTTTATTCATTGATGGAGTATATGGTAGTCTATGACATTTCCCATTTGACAAAATGAACACACAATACTTTGATCACCAAGTAAATTTGAAAACTTTCCAAAATTGCTAAGAACTATTTTAACTATCTTGGCATGACTATGTCCTAGTCTTTTATGCCACAAATAAAAAACATGATGAAGTTCATCCTTACTTACAATGTTATATCTTGCATTCGAAGAACAAAAGTCTTTGGTGACTTGAACCTAAGCTACATAAGCTTGTCTGAACAAGATTGATGCGGACTCTCTAGGCGAATAACCTTAGAGATCCACGAACTCAAATGAATAGAAATGATTGACTTGCTAAGAACATGTTGAAGATGATCAGATTAGAACCCTAAGGAAATAAAGTTCTAAAAACCTCAATCTTGAGATGCCACAAAGGATGATCACTCACTTTGATAAGTCAAATTCAAGCATTCCATCAAGAACACAAGAAGGCAAAGTAAAAGCTTTCTGAAATATATTTTTCATTAATAATATTCATTCTTGCCTCCAATTTATATAGTTCTTCATCTTTATCAGTAAGAAACCTTAAAAAATTAGATGAAATAGGCATAATGTGCCTATTTAGTTATATATTGGGCCTAATCCAACCTTAAAAATAAAAGACTAAAAGACTTAAAATAAAAAATCCACAATTCACTAAAACAAATTTACTAAACATAAAAGACCCATAATTAACTAAATCAAAAAATTGCTTCCTAAATTAATCCTTACATCCAATTTAATATTCCAAATCTATCCATTGTGTAGGATCTTAAGAATCTTTAGAATATTTGTAAATATCAACTTGGTTAGCACCTCAATCTCCATTATTCCCTTCATTTTTTAAAAGATTCATCCTTGAATCTTAGCTTTATAAGTAGATCGATTTGGTATTGTGGATTTAGGTATGAAGTCTATTTGATGATGCATATCTCCCAAATGATATAATCCATAGGGAATCTCTTCAGGAAGTTGATTCTCAAAGTCCTACAATAAAGATACAATGACACTAGACACAGATAAGTTAATATCGTTAGTATAAAGATAAACATCCTTGTACATAAGTACAAGTACTTGTTGTCTTTCCATCATTGCACTTTTAATCTCAAGTTTTTCATCAATTACACTCATTTTTTTATTTTCTTCTCTTGTTTTCTCACTTTTCTCTACCTTTTTTTTCGCTCGAGCTCACTTGCTCTCTTTTTATTTTCCTCTTGCTTACACTTTTGTTTTTCTTTCAACTTGCATTCTTCTGCTATCCTAATTTGATCTTCATAAGCTTGAAAAGGTTTGAAAGTTGTTAATACAACTTTTCGGTTGTTCATTTCAAAAGAATAATAATTTATGTAACCATCGTGTGACACCCTCCTATCAAACTGTCATGGTCGACCGAGAAATATGTGAAAAGCATACATTGGTGCCACATCACAAAGAAACTCATCTTGATATTTTCCAATTGAAAAAGGAACCCAATTTTTTTTGTTATCCTCCACTTCTCCACAATCATTAATCCATGGTAGCTTGTACGGTTTGGGATGCTTTTGTCACTTCAAATTTAAATTTTCTACCAACAAGATACTAGCAACATTAGTGTAGCTCCCACTATCAATAATTAATGTGCACACCTTATCCTTCATGTGGCTTATTGTGTGGAAAATATGATCACGATGCTTGTCACCTCATTCATCATTAAGCGGTATATTCAGGACTCTCCTTATGATAAGTGAATCTCTATGCATAGGTTCTTCCACTTCAATATTAGAACAATCCTTCACTGGTGGTATCTCTTTGTCACATGAATTGACATTTTTGATTTCTCTATTTGTCTGTACAACCATAATTTTTTGTCCCGTTTACAACTTGTTTTCTCCTCCACTTTGAAATCAGTTTCTTTTTTGTCTAACTCATGTCTTCTATGTCTTATTTTATGTAATTTAGAACCAGAAGATGATTCTAAATCATCTAACCTTGCATTATTCATCTTAAATTAATCATGAATAGATATAATGAAGAATTTCAAGTCAACCACTTGTGGTTCTCCTCCTTCCTTACTCATGTTGTCAACCTATAAAATAAAATGAGATAATACATGCTCTCCCTCACGTATTTGTTCTCAAATAAGATTGTTATATCTATCTTTTTTAACACTATTTTCACTCTCTTTTTTTACAATAAGAACGTGTTAAAGATGATCATATTAGAACCCTAAGGAAACAAAGTCCTTAAAACCTCAATCTTGAGATGCCATAAAGAATGATCACTCCATTTGATAAGTCGAATTCAAGCATTTAATTAAGAATACAAGAAGGAAAAGGAAAAGCTTTTTGAAATATACTTTTCATTAATGATATTCGTTCTTACCTCCAAATTAGACAACTCTTCTTCTCTATAACCAAGAAACCCTAAAAGAAAAAACCAAGATGAAATGGGCCTAATCCAACCTCAAAAAATAAAATACTTAAAGATAAAAAGCCCATAATTCACTAAAACAAAAATTGCTAAACATAAAAGGCTCATAATAAACTAAAACAAAAAAATGCTTCCTAAATTAATCCTTGCATCTAAGTTAATATTCAAAATCTATCCTTTGTGTAAGATCTTGAGAATATTTATAGAATCTTGAGAGTCTTTAGAATATTTGTAAACATACTTGGTTAGCACCTCAATCTCCATTAAAGTTGTAATCCTAAAATTTATTATTGAGAGAGATGTTCAAAGTATATAGCCCATTGTTAAGCCTTCCTTTAAAAAGCACTATCCTAATTGCTTTGTGCTTCACACAAAAAAATTCAAGAGGACATTCCATGAAGACTGAGTTGTTTTTAGTGAATTGAGAAACACTGAGAAGGTTCTTTGTTATCTTAGAAACATGTAGTATATTCTTCAAAAGGAAGTTCATGTTAAAGCTTTTACCAACTGAGAAAGAATTCATACCAATGTTTGAAATTTGCAAGGCATCACCATTGCCTACCATAAGTTATTATTGTTGAGTATTTGATTCTATGGTTGTAACTAGATTGGTTGGATCGGAGGTTACATGATGAGAGGCTCCTGAATCTCTATACCAAGTAGGATCATTATAAACTAGGGAATTATTTTGTGTAGTATACATTATTAAGGGAAAATTTGGGTATGTATGAGATTGAATGGTTAAGTTTCCATTGGTAGACTGTGTAATTTGGGTATAGCACATTAGGTACCAGTAGTGTTAAAGAAGAACAAGATTGTGGATAAAACTAAGTTTTACTTAGAGACTATGGAATTTATTTAAGAATGGGGTTGATTAAAACTTGGTGTTTGCAAAATAGGAGTTGTGTTATTCCATATCAACTGAGGGTTGACAAGATGAAAATGAGGGAAATAGAATTGGTGAGGAAGTTGATTAAAAGGTTGAGATGTATTTTGAGAAAAATGTTTAGGAGGATTCACAAATGTTTGTTGGGAAAAAAGTAAGGTTATTGATGGTAATATTGCAAGGTCTAATTGAATGGCTTGGTTGGTGGATTAAAGGCTTGATTAAAAAGAGGTTGTCCTCTTTGATTGGTGATAGCAGCAAATGATTGGTTAAATCTATGCCAACATGATCCAACAAAGTTCCTAATTCTTTCACAAATTTGGCATTGTGGCTTTGAGCCATTGTTGAAACTTTTACCTTTGTTTCTGTTTCTATAGGGATCAAAAGAATGATTCTGAAGAAACATTTGTTGCTCTATAGGATTTTGAAAACCAGAGCCAATTCCATTCATACCAATGCCATTGTTTCCATTCATTATAGAATTTTGATTATAATGAGAAAGAAACTAGTGTTTTCATTGTATCCAGTATTTGCATAAAAAGGTTTGTTTGACTTACTTTATTAGGAATACTTGAAATTTGATTAGCAACATTGGAATTTGCTAAGGGTAATCCAAGACTCCTTTTTAAGATAGTAAGATTTACATTTGATGTGGCTAGCAAGTATACTGTACCATTTCTTCTTTTTAGCCTCCCTCCTTGAGCAAAAACTTTGTGAGTCAATTCTTGAAAACTAATGACACTTTTTTGCATAGTTGCTATAACAGAATCATAATCACCATCCAAGCCATTGCAAATTGCAAGTATTTGATCCTTCTCATTAACGATGGAACAAAATGATCCCAATTGTGAAACAAGGGTTTGAATTTTCTGAATGTAATCACTCATTAACATACCTCTTTTCTTTATGGAATTTAGCTCAGCCTTGTATTACATAATCTTGGCTCTCAATTATGAAACAAAATGGCTTTCAAGAACTTCCCAACAATCACTCACTTTCTTGATGAAGTCTTGAAACATGGAACTAATTAACCAAGAAACAATCATCTGATCTTGCCTTACCCAGTATCTAAAATTTTCATTGATGATTCCATCTTCGTTGATCTTTATAGGACATGGTCATACACCATATACAAAACCATCAATTTCATAACTTCTAATAACTTTATTCATCTATTTTCTCCATTCAAGATAGCTATCTTTATCAAGCTTGATGGATGATATATGATTATGAAAAATAATAAATTCTTTTTTCTATTCTACAATTCTCATGTTTCTTTGCATTTCTTCAATTGGATTTCTGAAATTATTTTCCATTTTTCTTTCTCTAAGGATCACAAAGCTCTAATACCATCAAAGTTTTAAAGAAACTAAACAATTTTAACAAGAATGAAGAGAGAGAGAAAGATGAGGGTTGTAATCAATAATACTTGTATTGAATTCCTTGACAAGAATAAGATCAAATGAAAACTATTCAAGAAGAGAAAAAATTACAAGCTAAAAATTGTCTAGCCTTCACTTAAGTAGTAGTTAGTTTGTTGTTAGTTACAATAGACCAATGTTATAGTCACCTATACCATGTGTGAAGGTAGGTCACAAACCTAGGATCACTTGTAGTGCTAACTTGAAATCTTTACAATAAAAATCACAACAATTTGCAACAAGTACATAAAATCATACATTGCATTACATGAAATCCTATACCTTCTATCACTGCACTGCATAAAATCATAGACATACGACATAAAATCATAACTATCACTAACATAAAATTATAGACATATTATTACTACATTTAGTAAGTGACCTATAATCACCTAATATTGTTGCGTACACACCAAATAGCACAGTTTAGCAAGCATGATATAAAATCATAAATTTTCTATCACTTTATGTAGTGAATATAAAAAATCATAGATGATCATTCATCAAACAGTTCAACTCCTCCTCAATCTTCATGTCAATATTTCTAATGTTTTTTCTTGTTGGCGTTGCTAATCTTGTAGTGGAACCTATTCGTTATTGCTAATGTTGAGATATGGAGTTTGAGATCTCATTTATTATCGAAAACCCTCCCATCAAATAACCCTTCCTCATTATCTGAATTTGTGTTAGAGTCAATACCACTATCTAAGCTTGGTGTTGCATAAGCAAAATTTGAAGCTAGTCTGATCTCTTCTAAAGACATTTTTTTGTATTGTATATTTACATATAATTTATTGTACTCTTCATTATGTTTCCTAATATTCATATTGATGAAATACTCTACATTCCTATCATCCTTTAAGATCATAGCTATATGAATGCCTATGTATTTTATCTTGATGTTGATATCTCCACTTATATATAATGCATCACATATATCTTTATTAATTCCTCTAAAGTCATATTCTTTTGTTATGCATATTTCATTTGAAATACCATTTGTATATTTTTCTTCTACTTTATGAAAAATCCATTAATTACTATGAATAAGATGTATTCCAATCTTTGTAACACATATTGTAGTAAATACTAAAAGTTACATTATATTGATAATGTTTAAAAATACCAAAAAGAGAATGGCACATAAAAAAATATTGTAACCTATTGATGTAACAAAACCAACATAAATGTAACATGTTATATTAGAGTTATATTTTAAATGATGTAACTTGTTATATCATACTATAATGAAGATGTAACATGTTATATCATGATATATTAGTAACACCAGCTTCTCATTGAATTATAACAATATTATAATTGAGTTAATATTTATTATTGTTACTTTTCTCTTGGTTTGATCATCTAATTAGAATATTGATATCGATTTGTCCATATTATTATCAATTTGTACAGATTATAAGTAAGATGATATTCTTGATTAATCAAGTTACTTTTCTCTCAGTTTGTTCACCTAATTAGAAAAGAGATGTACATAGAATTAGAATAATGAACAACGAGTATAAGAATATTTGAAAATTTTACATATAGAGCTTGATCCAACTTTAGTTTTCATTTTTGTGATGTCTCCTTCTTCGCTATAGGCTTTGTCTTATAAAAACAATCATCATCATGTCGTTCTTACAATTTGTTTTGATTTTGAATAATGATGTGCATTGTTGTGATAGTTTGAATGATTTGTGATTTTCGTTTTCGTAACATGTGTATGTGGTTCTATGATATTTTTAATGAAATCTGTCTCTATAAATCTTATGATGATGAAACATGGTCTAGATGTTGTTGGGAAATGGTCGTGCGATGATGGAGCACGATCTGAAGATGTGTTTCACACAAATTATGGGTGATATAATATGTGCGAGTTTAGGGTGAGCTAAAATGATTTAACTTTAAAGATAAAATTTTATTTAATGTTAAATTAAAATTATAATTTTTGGACTTTATAATTACTAATTTAAGAAAAATGAGTCGTTTTTCTACAAGTTGACTATTTAGGCTATTCACTACAATTTTTTTTTATAATATACATGTTATTAATATTTTTTGGAAAAAAAAAACCAGGCTTTAGCCCGAATAAACCTAAACGACCCTTCACCAATGAATGCCGTTGAAATACTATATTATCCATATTTTTAATGCGATGTTTTTTATTCAAAAAATAATAATAGTTACAATTTTACCATATATCATAAAAAAACTCTCCACTATTTCAACCTCTTTTGATCATGATTTAAATAATTTTCTAGTTGCATGCCAATGAGCTCTTTGTTTTTTTCATTTTGTTTATGTATATAAAAAAGTTAAGAAGAAACGTACAAGTTATGAATTGAAGAATATATTTCGACTAAACATTGCATTTTATTGATTAGATTTATCACAATTCATTATTAAAATATAACTTAATGTAAATTTCAAACTCAAATGTTTAGTATTATGAGATGCATTTAAAAAGTTAATTTTAATAAAGTTTCATCTTGGTTTATTTATTAAAGTTGAGTAAATTGTAAAGCTTTATCAATTATTATTATTTCTGTAATATAAGAACTCTTAAAAATCTTTGTATGAATTTTCAAAAATTAATAAAATAACATAACAAATCTTTAAAATGACAGTATTTTATATAGATAGTATTTGAGTTAACCAACCATAAATCGATTGATTTGATGCCAAGTATAATGAATATTTTTTTAAAAAAAAGTGAAAATATGAAGATTTAAATTCTACTTAATGAATATTTCATGTTGAACAATTTATTAAACAAATGGACTATATATTAATATTTTAAACTTGTATGTTTTTCATAGATTAGTGAATTTTATAGAAAACTTGGTTGATTTTTTTTAATTTTGTTAATCAAAAATTTAGTTGATTAACAATAAAAAATTTAAAGAAAGAAAATAAGAGAAGATTATATAAAGCAACCAAAAAAAAAGAAAAAAAAGGAAAAAAAAAAACCAGAAAGAAATATCACATCAGCAATATTTGTCATGTCAGCGGACTACAACCTACATGACGTCCAAAAGACTATCCACACTGACATTGACACTGATGGCAAATAGGTTAGAATTGTTACGTTAAAAAAGAGAGAAAAAAGTCCGCTCAAATTGGTAATTTAGCTTATATTTTAAGTCATTTTCTCATATTACTCATTACTAAATAGGCACATGGTATTTTAAAAAAGTACATGATGATTTGAATAAGGATTAAAATGAAAGGATGGTAATTTGCTATGGATCCTAGAGAACATTTTTGGGGTCTTAAATAAAGAGGGATCAGATAAAATTCCGTAGTATGCTTGTGCTGCGCGTCCCGAGCAGTAATGATATATGGGTCATCTATTTAGTGTTAACAATTAAAATTGAGATTGCATATAAAACCAATATCAGCATTTTATTAGCAACATTAAAGTAGTTAACTGCATTACCTCTCTCTGTGTATGGCTTCTTAATGCCAGGCCATATCAAAAACCTGACTAGATGTTACACAATTTGTTAAGTGTCAATCTGAAATTTACAGCTCAAACTTATATAATTAACAGTGTTAAAACCTAAGCATTAAAACAATCTACATTGTGCTAAACATATATACTTTCCTTTCCACTCGCTCAGGGTACCCCATCTCTATATTTCTTACAAGACTAAACTATGAAATTAGGTACAACCAGTTAAACATGAATCGAAAATTGCATCCGCTATTTCCGATGCTTTACTACAGCACGCCTTGATGCCACAGAAGGAGGTAGGTTTCTAACCAATAATTCCATTATCACCTTTAATTTTCTCCCAAGAAACTTTACTAATCCATCTATTTCGTACTCATATTGCTCGTACACAAAAAATGCAGTGAATACAAACACCAAAGCTGCAATATATTTCCAGTCCATCAATATGAAATACAGCACATAGCATTGATAAAAACATAGTTTAACCAACAGATGTTTACCTATCCCTATAAAGATAGTCAAGTAATGTATCAAAATCAACTGGAGCAAGTAAATAGAAGCCCCAACCTGCAATAAAATGACCACAATTACGTTAGTGCTGTGCTAAATTCACTTGCAGTGCAGCAAGTGCATGAACTCAACCATTAGTTAGGTAGTAGGAACAACAGAGATTAAAGTCCCATACCATCATCAGAACCTTTAAACTATTAAATAGCTACCGCCACACCATCAAGCAATCAAATAAACCAGTAGCAATGACAGTTAAATCTGACCCGACCCACTTATGAAGGTGGTATGTACATAAAATTAAGAAATTAGTGGTATTTGAGTAATTTTTTTCTTAATCAACAGAAACTTAGGAGAGTCAAACCCTTTCTCTCCCAATTAAGAGGGGAGTGCCTCACTACTAGCCCACTTCTAGGATTCTGCCATCCGTATTTTAGTAGTTCAGTCTCTAAAGTAAATACAAGCCTACATTTGAAGGAAGCACATAGCCCCCACCACAAACGAAGAATTGAGATTATATAATTCATTGCATACACAAATGCACCTTTATCCTCATACTATATACTATGGGATCCTTTTTTTAAAGCTCAAACAACAAGGTACAATATCCATTTTCATATGTTGAATGATAGATACTTCACGGACTGCTAAGACAAACTGATGAGTTGGCAACAATCCACTTGCCTGTGTGATTATTGCAAGCTGGCATACTATATATGCAAACAGACATGTTGATTGCTAGCACCTAAGCTTATCTCGCTACATAAGAACCCAGTACAAAAACAAAAGAACCGGATAGTACACTCCAGGAGCTGAGTGATTTTGCGTGAATAGCAGAACGATAATTCTGCATCATTTCCACTTTATATATATACTTGAATAACCTATACAAGCTACACTCTGTATCTCTAATGTAACTAACTACACTACAAACTGATCTCCAAGTAATTGTAGCTAAACACTAGCTAATTACAAATATTAATTCTATTACTCCCCTTCAAACTCGGGTCTCTTATGTAGCATGAGTTTGTTTCTAAGAACATAGAACCTAGACATTGCCTTGGTCATGTTATCTGCTACTTGATCATCAGAGCACAAATATTTGACATCCAGTTTCTTCTTTCCAACAAGCTCTCTAACAATATCGCAGAAAACAATAACAATCTTTAACTCCACCAACAAACTTTTTAACCAAATGACCTCTGTTTCACCCAACGAGAGAGCAAGAAATTCAGATTCGGTTAATGAAGACTACCTTTTGTTTGCTTAACTTCCATGAAACTAAACCGTCACCAAAGTAAACAGCAAAGCCACTAGTACTTTTCCCATCCTGCCCAATCTGAATCAGTAAAACAAGTTAAATCTAGATACTCTGACTTCTGTAGCAGAATACCACGACTCACTGTCCCTTTCAAGTACCTCAGTACTCACTTAACTGCATTTCAATGTGTATCATTAGGACTGTGAATGAAGTAACATAGTTTATTCACTACAAATGCTACATCTGGACGTGTTAAGGAACAATATTAGAGTGCACCAACAATACTCCTATAGAACACAAGATCCTTCAATTTGTAACCCTCAAACTTAGACAGTTTCACTCCTACACTTACTGGTGTGTCTAAAGCTTTTGAATCTACCAACCCACTTCTCTGCAACAATTCAGCAACATACTTGCCTTGAGACAAATGCAGGTAGAGTTTATACGATGGACCTCAATTCCAAAGACGGATAAAGCTCCTAACTCTTTCAAAGCAAATTTGGACTTAAGAGCATGCGTAAATTGTTGAAGAAAATTTGAATCACTACCAGTGACCACAATATTATCAACATACACAAGTAACACTGTTAGAGCATTGTGTTTATGATAGATAAACATAGAATCATCAATTTTTGAATGAACAAAGCCCATTGCAATCAAACTTGTTTTCAACTTTTTATACCATACTCGAGGAGCTTGCCTAAGACCAAATAATACCTTATTTAACTTGCATACAAGTGGAATGGATGATGAAGCTTCAAAACCAAGTGGTAACATCACGTAAACATCCTCTCGAAGCTCCCCATTGAGGAAAGCATAGTTCATATCAACTAAGCAATCAACCAGTCCTTTGAAACTGCAGCATGCCTAATCACAAGTGAAAAGGTTTCAAAGAAATCCATGCCTTTAGTTTGATTATACCCCTTTGCAGCTACACGTGCTTTATACTTATCCAAAGCACCCCACGTTTAGTCTTTGTCTAATACACTCATCTACACCCAATGACTTTCATATTATCCTCCAAAGGAACTAGATCCTAAGTATCATTAAGAAGCAAAGCATCAATTTTAGATTGCATGGCAAGCTTCCATTCAGGAACTTTTCTAGCCTCTTCATAAGTTGCAGGTTCAGACAATAAATTATGGACTACAATTACAGCATTAGGTTTATGAATACCATCCTTATCCCAAGTTGTCATAGGATGAATATTAGAGAGACATGGTGATCGATGAATTGTAATAAAAGACAAATCAATCACAAGAGGTATGGTTGATAAATCAACTGGTACTGACAGAATAGGTGAATATTGATCAGTTTAAGATGATGAAGAGAGAGGTGATGTTTGTGTAGGAGAGAATAAAGAAAATTGATGTGACATGGAAGGTGAACCTTACACAGGCACAGAACAATCGCTAGTATCAAGGGGAACTAACATCTGCTCTAGTAAAGGACTAGGCAATGAAGAAACAACAATAGATGAAACCATATTGTCAATAATTTCCTCAACAATAGAACGTTAAAAAACACGAACATCCAATCTGCCTCCTTAACTCTGCAATAGCCCTGAGGTTCAGAATATAAATGAAGAATTATGTTTTTATTTTATGTTTGAGTTTGAGTGGCAGTGGAGCTTGGCTTAAAAAAGAGAAGGAGCATATATGACTGACAATTTGTCACTAGAGACGTGCTTGTATTTTTGGAAATTACTCAAGTGATATCTTGAATTGATTATTCTCTGTCACAGTAATACAAGCTGCAATAAGTTCTCAGTCATCCTTCATGCAGCACTAAATAAATGTTCTTAACTAAAAATTGAAAGTCTTATGAACTAAAATTAGGGACAGAATATTTTAGTTTTCACGATAAGAAAAAATTCTCATTTTCTAAATTACATCTTCCCTCTAACCATGTATTGCTAGGTAGTAATCAAAATAAAATTATTTCAATGGACGAGATTGAATTACGCAAATCTAATGGTTTATATGAGTTGGACGTACTTATGTAAAGTATAATGCTCCCATGATAAGATATGTACAAGTTCTGGTTTCAGTTCCAATAATTTCAAAAAGAGAGCTCAATTTCATTAGTCAGCCACTAAAACTATAAAAACATCAATAGATGATCCAATATTGTGAACATTGAAAGGGAAAATATCACTAATGTACCTAACTTTTAACATATGTCCCTAAATTTTGAAAAAAGAGCTCCAATATCCTCGATTTTTAAGTTAATATCACTTATGTTTTTGGAAAGTTAATGGCATTTACTTTCCATCCAACAATGTATTTTTCTTTCCTATAACTCCGATACCAAATAATTTTTTGCTCTCATTAAATTTTTTATTGAACATATTTTTTAACAAATAAATATCGATTAATTTTTTGGTTTTTGAATTCTTAACAAATAAATATTATTTTTATCAAATGGAATCTAGAATTGTATTAAGCCTTACTTTGTTTTAATTAATATGGGTCCACCTTCGTCTTCCGTTATTTCGTATCTGATTTTTAGTTATCTTGTTGAAAGCCTCACCTTGTGGATTGGGAAATGCCTTCAACTAAGGATAAAATCCGTACTTCTATTTAGGATATAAGAAAATGGGTTTTGATGAAAATAGAACTTTTATTTATTAAAGGAGTAAGATTATTATATCTCTAGTTTCCTACTGATTTACTCTATAGGAGTTTGCCTAGACATTATCTAAGAAGAAAGGGATATTTGGATTCTATGGTTAGAACTTGCTATGCCCCTCTTCATTATACAAGAGACTTTTGATAGATACAAGAACAATTATTTTACATATCTATTCTAAAGATATGTGGAAGGATAAGGATTACATTTTATCTTTACCTCTTCTTTTTATAAAATAAAGACACGTGGAAGGAAAAGAATTACATTTTATCTTTATCTCTTTTTTTTTCTAAAATAAAGACACATAGAAGGATAAAGATTACATCTTATCTCTCTTCTTTCTTTTTAAAAATTTTTATTGACACTTATTTAATAAAAATTACTTACCGACATGCTTCCTCTTGATACTTGAGATGTGGATTCCTCTCTGTCCTTTATACAATAAAGGCACTTGTGGTCCTCAGTTTACTTTTTTGCTAGTTGATTCAATTCTTGTTTGATTCCTTGAACTATATTCAATTCATTGCAATTGAACGATGTTTTATAATTGACAACTTTCTCAATATCTTCTTGAATTATATTCAAGTTACTGTGTGATATCATTATGACCTTACTTGTAGAGTAATTTATCCTCATTTCAAAGAATGTTCTTATTTTTCTAATTTCATGATATATTTAACTTAGCATTACTACTCTTTCACGGTTACAAGCTTTATCAAATTCTTCTTCTAGTAGAACCCTGAATTGTTCAACTGTTATTACCGAGGATGTCATTCTTATTTTAATAAAATGATAAGAACTGATAAGCTTTCTTCTATACCAATCTTGTATAGAACTGAAAAATCTTAAAAAACTAAACATCATTTGTTCTCTTTTTCAAAAATTTTAACGGTCTTTTTAAAATTTTCAAGAATAGTTTAATTCCATTAAATTGTTATTTGAATAAATATTTTCAATCAAGCCATAATAAAATAATTGATAAACAAGCTTTGGATCTGCTTCTTTTGTAATGTTGAATTTGCTGCATGTGATTGGTTCTCTTCATGATTTATGAACTTTTTCTAGTGTGAAAAATTTCATGGTTTCAAGTTGATCTTTTTCTAATTTTCTTGCAAAATTATAAAGATTTAGTCATTGGTTTGGGTTTATGTTTCTTCACCTTTTCTTTTCTTTCTTAGGGATAAGAAATGTATCATTTGTTTTCCTGAATATTAATGATCTTGGTATCTTTCCTAATATTGTTATTTTTCCTTTTATAATTGTTTGGTTTTTGAGTGCTTGTGCATAATTGCCTTCTAAGTTGACTACTACATCACTAAGTCTTAAAAGCCAAGGGGTTTTGTAATTAGTAAAACTTCCTTTTGCTTCAATCCTATTAATAAATGCTTTATGTATTATACCATAGAATCCAATTATTGCTCTACTTACTTCTGATCATGTCTTATATATTCTTAAGGTTGGTCCGTTATAGACAACATAATACTTTTCTTTTTCTTCTTGACTCATTTTTTTAGCTCTTCTTCGTCTGCTATATCAGACCAAATTTTTTTGAGGAATCACTCTTTTCTCTTTTGATTAGTTTTGAGGTTTTATCCTCTTTCTTTGAGATTTTAATCTCTTTCTTTGTAGGAGTACTAGAATCTTCCTGTTTTTCACATAAGAGCGACTTTCTGAGATGTAAAATCTATAGTTGATCTTTTAGAACTTTTATTTACTTTTCTTTGATCTTGATTTCTACATCAAGATTATCTATCTTTCCTACAATTGTCAAAATTGTTAGTGAGGCTAATTCTCTTGTTAAAGCATAAGCTAAATTATTCTTTTTTTGATAGATGAACATGAAATTTGTAATGATTAAACTACTGTTGTTATCTGATCAATCTTCCTTGTTTGTAATCTCCTACAATATTAATTCTCAAGAAATATCTAAAAAATTTATTACCTATTCTAATAATAAATCTTAAGGATATTACATATATAACAAAAAATTTAATTCTTTTTTAGAGTTAAATATTCTTTTTCATTACTATGGTAGTTCAATTCAGCTATTTGAAAAGTTCCCGAAGTAAACCTACACAAAAATTCATCTTTATCATCTATTCTTGCTTTTAATATGGCTCTCTAATATTATATAAAACATATGTTTCTATAATTATTTTATCATTTGGACCTGGATGATAAAATGTTGGTAAATTTATTACCTATGTTTTTACCTTTTCCATGTATTGAGTATCTTAATCAATCTATTTTTAGATATAATCTTTCTTAAGTTTTGCTTGTAAAGGTTTTCTTATTTATACTAATTTTCTAATATGTGCTTCCGTATATATCAAACATCCTAAAAACCTTTATAATTGGTTTTTATCAGTGATGACACTAGAAAATCCTTGTATATTATTTAGCACATGAGATGGTGTTTTTCATCTTCTATTTCAAGCCCTAAATAATTGATTTTTTATTATGCTAATACTGCATTTTTCTCAGACAATATTGTTTCTTATTTCTTACATTTTGTTAAGATTTTTAATATGCCTGAATAATGTTGGTTGATGTTATCACTAAAGACTAATATATCATCAACATAAACACAACAAAAGGGGTGATATTCTTTAAAAGTGTTTTTCATATATTTTAAAATATTCTTAATGTTTGTTTTAATCCAAATGGTACAATAGTCAATTGGAATTGTCCCAGTAGACAACTAAATGTTGTTAATAGTTGAGATTCTTTATCTTAATCTGATTTGTGAGAATCCACACTTGCAATCAAAACTAAAAAAATATTTTTTTCCTTTGATTAAAGCTAATAACTCTTCCTTCTAAGGGATAAAATATCCATCGTCTATTGTTTCTTTATTTAGTGATTTGAAACTTATCACTATTATTTTATTTCCTTATCTTTTTTAACTTTTTTTTCTACCAAAAATGCTGGATTTAAGTGTGTACTCATGCTTGATTCAATTACTCTTGGTTTCAAAAGTTTTTGAATTTATTTACTAAAATCTTCTCAATTTTCTAGAGTATAGACTATAAGTTTTACTCTTATAACCTTATTAGGGTATTTTAGTTTTATACTTGTATGTATTCAAGCTTATTAATATTTGGATCTCAAAAATTTTATGAGTTTAATATCTAAGTAATTTCTTTATTTCTAGTAACCTCTTATCTTCTTGTATTTATTTTAAAAATAGATTTTCCTGATTATTAAATTCTAAATCTTATTCATCTTTTAATTTTGTTATATTTTTTAAATATGGTTTTTTTATACATTTCACCATGTTTTCGCTTTTTACTTTTCTGATGACAAACTCTTGGCATTACTATCTTTGAAATATGTATTGTTTCTCATTCTAATATTGTTATATTGATCTATATATTATGTAAATGATTGATATAAGCTTAAGAAGTTAATTCCTATCAAGAAATCAACTCCCATTTCATGTTGATATATAGTATGGATATGAAACTTTTCTCCTCCTATTATAATATTGATATCTTTTATAACCTTGTTAAGATTAATTGTTATATTATTTGTTATTCTTACTATCAAACCCTTTGGGATTGCAATCAAAAGTTCTTGTGGAAATACATTTTTGCTCGCTACACACATATTGACTCTAGTATATATTTATGTAAATTATATATGTTATATCATTTGCACCCTATTTTTATGTAAGTATTATTAGGATTAGTTATGCTATATAGATCATTCATCCTCAAATGTTTCTTCTGAATTTGTTTCTTCTTCTTCTGTTTCACTCATTAAGTGTTTTGATTCTATTTCATCAATGTCTAATTAATCTATGAGTTCCAATTTCATCTCATAGACTTGTTTTATTATTTTTATGGATTAATCTATTTGGACATTTATTAGCATAATGATCTTCCTCGTTATATATCCAACATCTGCAACTTTCTTGCTTGATGGACAATAATTTTCTTTTCTACAAAATTTTCTTTTTCTAAAATATCTTTTTCTTATAAGGTTCTTGGTTATATCTTCTCTTATATTTAGAAAAAAAAATTAAATTTATATTTCTTGAACCTTTTATATTTTTTATATTTTTATTTGTAAGGTTTTGTACTACATTCATACTTTCCTAACATCTAAAAATTATTACTATCACAACATTGTTTTAAAATTTCCTTTAGCATAATAATATTCATTTCTTCTTTGATATTGTAAAATTATCTAAGATTTTAGTTCTTTTATTCTTCCTCCTAAAGTATATGATAATACTCTAACATTTCTATTTCTTCAACTTTCTTCAAGAGTTTTATATAGAATTTTTGGTAACTTTTAATAAAACAATTCCTTAAATTCTTGTTGTTGTAGTTTAGATATCTTATCATAATACATTTCATATTCACACATAAAAAAATCTATGTAGCACATTACATATTTTCCTATTTGCTAAATGCCATTTAGCCTCACTTATTTCTAGTTCAATTGTTTCGATGTACATCATTTGGTAGATTACTAAACCATATTTTAATATTTTCAGTTATTTTATGGTTTAATAATACTTTACAAATTGATAGGTTTATACTAATAGTTCCAAATATCTAGATAAATACACTTATTACACCAACTCATTCGTCTAATGTCTTTTTTCTATCTCTAATACAATTTAAGTCTAGATAGTCAATTTTATTATTATTTTAATGAAGTTTGAATCCTAGTGATATAGATCCTTTAGTATTTTGTTTATTTTTTTCATTTCTATAAGAATCATACGTTTCTCTCTGAATTATAAATCATCTGATCTTTGTTTATTTCTTTCATTTCTATAAGAATCAGAAGTTTCTCTCTGAATTATAAAGGACATTACTGTGTTTTTTTCCATATTAATTTTAGAATTTGCTAGTTTAGAATCTGTTTCACTAATCATTGTCACATATTCTTTATTGGAACATATTTCTTCTTCATAATGTTTTCTTAATTCCTCATCTGTTAACAACTAACTAATGTCCCTAAATCTAACTCATCTGTTAATTTTCAGGATTTATAAATTGTTCTAATTGTTTTCTATATTCCATTAAGTTGGAACTATAAATTTCTCTTCATCTTTTCTTTTATTAATATGAGGAATCATTCCATTAAATCTTGTTGGTGGTTCTCTTAATCTTTCTAATAGATCTCTTTTTCGAATATCTAATTGTAATATGTTGTCATAATTATTTTGTCTTATTTCATTATTTAAAGATTTCTTCTTAGATTTTATTTATATTTTGTAAATATTCTATTTTCTCTTCTAAATGTATTAAGGCTTTCATTATTGCTTTTTGATTATTTGTTATGCTTATTAAAGTACAATTATTTTCTAATTCTATTCCTTGTAATATACCATTTGATATTTTTAAAAGATTTTTTCTTTGTAATTTATAGGTTCTTGTTATTGACCTATTACTCCATGGATAAGATTTTTGACTTCTTTTATTTCTTGTTTTAATTCTTTTATTGTTTTTACTCGTTCCCATTCCTATTTGCTTATTTTTTGCTTGATGATTTGTAAATTATATTCATAATATGTTACTTTTTTTTACTACATTACTTTTTCTTTCTAATATCAAAAGTTTTTCTTTAACATTTAGGTTTCATTCTTCAGTTATTCAAAGTTTGTTAATATTTTTGGTTTTATTATTTGTCTAATTTCTTGAAATTTTTTATCTATTTCTATGAATTCATTTTATCCATATATTGAACTATTATGACTTTTTGTTAATGAATATCCTACTATGTAATAACTGAAAATGAATGATTTCCTTCTTTCATTAAATATTCTTTTTCAAATTCATAAGCTAAACTTAATACTTGATTTACGTTTTTAGCATTAATGTTAATGGCAAGCCTAGGGTATATTATGAATTTTAATTTTTGGTATCCTAATTTTCCCTGATCTCAATAAGACATATTTCCTATTTATTATTCTATTATCTAAAATTGCTAATTTTATTGGTGTATATATTCATTCTCTAAAATGTTCTTTTATTAACATTTGGATTCCTCCTAAGTAGATGTATCCAATTTTCTTTTTATCTTTTTGGGAGATTTTAGAAAATTTATTCATAATGATTTCTTTGTCAATTAATAATATGTTATACCTTTCTTTTGTATCTATAATATCAATACATATTTCTTTATTACTTATTCCATAATAAACAATATCTATATTCGGAAATATTTCTTATTTTTGAAAATCATGAATCTTTAAATCCATCTCATTCTATAATATTTGATCTTATTTTTTTTATTTCTTAAAAAAAATTTGCTAATTACCATTTCTTGTGAAAAATATATTAAGATATCTATTGTTTTTATTTTTATTATTTCTGTTATTTTTATGTATAAAAATTATTATTTGCTTTCATTATCTTTAACTTCTGTTAAATTTAAGAGGAATTTGTGACATTTTTTGAAAACCTTGAGGTAATTGAAAGTGTATGCCAAGAAATTTCTTAAAAGTTTTTTTTTTTTTTGAGTAAACGTTACTTGGTGTGAATCTCATCCCGAAACCACAAGAAATTCTTACAAGATTAATTGAGTCAAATTTAGTCACAAGTGTAATATATTACTAATAAGCGTAATATATTACTGACATAAAAACATTGTTAGTGGAGTTGAGCTTCCAGGTGTCTCAAATACTAGATTTACTGAACTATTGACCTACACATTCACAAAGTGCTTCCACTGTGCATTCATTTCTACCCTCGGCACTTTACAGAACCAGAAAGGAATACCATATTGAATTCTGCATTAAATCTATCAAGAACGATGGATAAGGGAAGGGCAGGAACGAGTTTTATTACCTCATTCTAAATTAATAGTGAATAAAAAAATAAATGTTCAACCAGTGGCCAAACAATGACAGACCAGACCTACAATACTAATGCCCCATGCCCGACAAACCGTTTGCATAAGAAGCAACATAAAACATTTTAGAAATCAGAGCAGAAGAAAACCAAACGTCATGGTTCATACCTGGAAGAAAAGTTTCCAATCTTGTCCTTGTGCCAAAGATCTTATATAATTAAACCATTCATTCCATAACTGTGCTATGGTTGTAACTGGACCTATCACTACCACTTCAGGGATCTCAAAGGATAACCTCTTAATGATGAAACCAAACCTGAAGATTTATAGACATGAAAAAATTCCAGAAGAGTGCATCTAACGAGAAAAATTTCAATTTTTTAAGATCTCGTATATTTGAGGCCACTGACCATATTATGTAGCTTTTCAGTACAGTAAAGCGTGATAATAACCCAATTGGAGTAAATCAGAAACAATCAATGTCAGAGATCACATATCATATAAGTATTTTGAATAGATATGCAGTAAGATAATAAAAAATAAATGAAATTTGAAAGTTACACAGAAGTAAGATGAGTTTAGCTTTAGATAGTAAACAGTGTAGGAAACTTGTTTACTTTTCTGCATTATTACTAGTGAACAAATCCATGGGAAAATGGTAAAGAAGGGTATTAAAGAGATTATTCCCTTCCAGACCAGGCTACCCATTAAAACTATTTTTGCAGCTGGCAGGTTACACAATAGAAACAAATAACCAAACTCCTTTACTTGTCAAAAATACTCAAAGCAAGAGGGTTTAGTGACAAACATCAACAGCTGAAACCAGCAGAGCATGAATTATATCCAAAATAGCTCTCCGATTGCCTTGTATGCAGTAATACAAGATAACATATTCACTGCAGGTTGACAATAAAGTTTGGCCTTCCCATAAGTTTTAGAGAGTTAAGGGGAAGATAGCATTCATGGTTCATCTTTTTTTTCAAAAAAGTCGTTAATGTACTAAGGTTAGATATATGCATTAATTTTTCCATCTATTATCCCCCAAATTTTTTTTTCATTTTTTGCTAAATTATTTAAATACCCTTTAAAAATAGTAATAAAGTAATATATATATATATATATATATATATATATATATATATATATTACTATATATATATATATTACTATATTTGTTATGGTTAAAAAATAAAAATCTATACTAAATAAAGAAATACATAAAAATATAAAAACTTGTTAAAATAAAAAATAGTCCTAAAAAGTTAATTTAATGTTGTTAATTTCTTTCCTCACTCGTATCTATTCATCTCTCTCTCACTATTAATTTTTTAAAAATATTTATATTTTTTCTAAATTTTCCAAAATTTTCTCATTGTTGATATTTATTTATTAGAAAATTAATTAAATAATTAGTCAAATTCATGAAAAACATTTTTAAATTTTTTTGACAATGTCATAAAAAATTAAAAATTAAATTTTTGGTACATTTGACGTAATTAAAAAAACTACTTGTTGCATTTAAGAATTAGAGCATTCAAGAAATAGAGCATATGTTATATTAATTGGATAATTTATTAAAAATGAGTATATGATAATTTAATCCAAGTAAATTAATCCATAAACATTAGTTTCTTTACATTTAGTCTCAATTATTTATATTTTTATAACTAGTTCAATTTGAATATAATTCCACTATAAATGTTAAAATTGAAAATAATATGTTATTTTTAAAATTACATTTTAGGTTATATGTCATTAAATTTAACTAAAATTGGACCCTAATCAATTTATAAATAATTAAAAAATATATATAAGTAACCATTTTAATGCATGTGATTTAAGATAAAAAATCATTTATTTATTGTATTTCAATTGTATTTTCTTAATTGATAAGCATGTGTGCATATTTTTTATTTTATTTTATGTGCACTTATTTATTTTTCTAACCTTTATGCTTTATATTATTTAAATAAAATGAAAATGTAACATCTTTATTTTTATTTATTTTATTAGTTTAGTATAATTGATTATTTAATATTAAATAAAAGAGAAATTATAATTTTAGCTTAACATCAAAGATACCCTTCCATTTTAAACATATTACAAAAATGTCATTAATTAACCATTTCTTTTAAATTAGGTTAAAGTCGAAGGTCATCTTTGACATTTTTGAAAGGTATGCAAATCTTAAGTGTATTATTGATTTTTTTTTCGAGTTCAAGGGAGGTCAAGGTAATGCAACCAAAACAGGGGCACATTATGAGCTAGTACAAACTACCCAGGAAAGGGACCAAAATTTCAAATAGAAATTACTATATTATATGGGTTAAGAAGCAGCCTTCGTATAAAAGATAAAAGCCTTTAAAGATCTTCAAGCATTCATAATATGGCAATAGTTTTGAACTTAACAAAATAAAGAATAAAGAGTCTTAAGATTTATTAGCATAAGTGACTTACATTTTCCGAGGAAGAATGCCATACAAGTAAACACTCAACAGAAGTAGCAGGAGAAGATTGGCCATAGATGAGGCAAATGTTCTTCCACAAAGAAAAAACCAGTAAAACAATAGTACCAGAGCAAAGAAATATGAAAATGATTTCTTCTCATCCCGCCACAGCAGAATGTGAGCAACTGCAATAAATTAGTTCAAGGTTGGTCTAAGTGAAATCAAGCAAGTACTGTATAAAAATAGTTTTCCTACCCTTTCCACTGCCAAGCAGCCTATCCACTTTTGATGGTCTCTCAAGGTCACAGTATCTTGAAAGAGAAATTTCATTTGAAAAATTGGAGAATGATTTAATGGTTTGGGTGATTGCTTCCTGTGAATTAAGAAAGCAGCACAAAGCAAAAGAAATAACTCAAATCTCAATCTGAAATTAACGTCTCAGAAAATTATCAAATCATTTTTCTTTTCGAGAAATTATAGTCTTCAAAACTAATAGTGAGGGGGATGATGGAACTAGCTTTGTATTGGTTTCTTCTGTATGCTAGAACACTGTTTTAGTGCTTTCCCTCTGGTTCAAAGTGATGCGAGCATGTGACAATAGATAATATAAATTGAGCATTAGAAAGAAGTACAGAATATGTAATACTCCATGAATTTTGATCTTTACTTTGTCAAAAAATTTAAAATTAAACACTAAGCTCCTTAAAATATTAAAAATATCTATTCTAGCAGAAGTTTTAATTTCAGTAAATTTATTGAGACAAATGAGGTGCAGTTATTAAAAACATCCCATCTTTTACTGATTTTTTCTACTGCAACTTGCAAATTAGCTGAAATTCAAAAGTCAAAGTGCTCAACAGGGGTCATTCCTCTGTTTCTTTTTCACCATTTTTGAAATTTTTACCCTCCATTACTCTTAAAAAGTTCAGCAGATATATAACAATGTGAGGCTCCTTTCAGGAGCTTAGATAACTGCCACAAGCTAAATTTTTAGTGCACAACTGAATTTACCACAGAAAGTGGAAAATCGTAGAGCCTCCTGAGCTCCTTCCCAAGAAAGAACGTAGCTATCAAATCCACCATTCAAGTACAGATACATGCATAAATAGATGCACACAAGATACTATATACATAATTTACCATACAAGTGGAAACAATTGAAATATGATGATTAAATGGATAAAGAACACGAAGTACTGATAAATTCTTTTCAAAATAACTTACCTCTTGGGAGACTATAGGTGAGTATCCAATATGTTTTTGAGCAGCAGTACAATCAAAAGTTCTTGTGCATGAAGCTAACTGAATATGATGAACTAGCATATAGTAGTCATCCTTTATGATGTTGAAGCCTGAATTATCTTGCAACCATTTGATGAAGAAAATAATATGCAAAACCAACCTTCTGGGGAGTTTTATTAATGGTCTGCAGTCAAATGGTATGAATGGAACATTAAATAATTAAAAATACTCACTCAATTTTTTTTCTTTTCTGTTTCTTGTCACCTATAATGAACTGAAATTTGGTAGAGCAGGTTACCCATTTATACCATGTTCCACGATGATAAATGGTGCAAAGCAACTTAGCATGATATAAACCTTGGACATTTCCAATTTTCCATGAAAAATTGTGAAGTTTTCTATGAATTGGGTGTCCGTTATATTGTGCACCTAGCATACTAGAACTTCAAATAACCTAGATAATAGGGATAAGAATTGCATGAATATAAGAAGATAATAAAGTAGATCAACGATCTTGAAGCAATTCATTTTCATAATTTATGCTCTTTCTTTCAAAATGCTCCCCATTTCTTGCACATTACAGGTTCGGAAAATATCTACATTAGGCTGAAAAGATTCCCAGCTAATGTTTACCTTTGATATCCCAAGCATTCCAGAATTTGTGATACAAAGTCCCAGAACTTCATGGGAGAAAGATTAGAGATGAAAAACGCCTATAAATTAATCACAAGGTAATAATTATCCATATTCCATATTAGAATATAAAAGCAGAGCAATTTTAGGACCAATATCTTTAGACTGCCAAGTACCTTTCCAGCCAAGGAGGCCGTCCTCAAGTCTAGAGCTTCTTCCAAACAGATGTAGGCATGAGCAACATTCTCAACATAGGTAAAGTCTGACACATTTTCACCACTCCCTATAATAAACTGAAATGAGAATCTCCATTACTTCAACAGAAAATATAGAATGACAATACCAGTGGAAATGCAACATTAAGAAGTGGAAGAACAAATTTCTTACTACATGGTGAATAAGTAAAAATTTAATACTTGTTGCATGATTTCTTCTGCTTTAAGTTTATACAACAACTAGAAATGCCAAAGAAAAAATATTGGTTGCTATCAAGCAAGATTTTCAAGAGAGGGGAGAAAGACAGACCGTGTTAAGCACAGAGAGAGAGAGAAGTTTTCACAAGGGACCATGGAGTCTACAGTCTAAAGGGATATCTATGCTAAATTAGTGCTCGAAAATGTTAATAAGTTACTATGGCATATAAAAAAATTTCAAACCTTTGCCCAACCAGATTTTGCCAACTTAGCTAAAAATTGTATCAGATGTGTGTCTCCAGGTCCATATACATAGCAAGGACGAATGGCACAAGTTAAAAGACCATCAATATCATTAGCAAACAGGATAAGTGCTTCTGCTTGTGCCTTAAGGTCACTGAACATGTCTTCAAACTGTATCCGGAAACAGGTTCCCAAAAAGAAAGTTTAGCAAAGGAAAATATTTGTTGTTGTATCAAATAAATGAAGCACAGATTTTTGTAGTAACATACTTTCCTCGGATAGCTCAATGATTCATCTGCATTATTTACATCATGTGAACCATCAAAAACAACATCAGCAGAACTGTTGTATATTAGCCTTCTAACTTTGCACTCTCTGCAAGCAGCTATGACGTTTTTGGCTCCTAAAAAAAGTAGCCAATAGTAGCAATCATTACTTCATTCAAAAATTTTGCTGCTCATTGAATTCCACTAATTGAGATTTCTTCACCAAGAGATATATACCTTGGACAATAGACACGTAACACTGATAAAAATCATCCTTGTAATAATCAGGTTCATCGATGTAGAAGACAGCAGAAGAACCTTGAGTGGCTACAAAAGGTGCAGACCATCATATCTCAGTTAGTTTCTTAAACTGCACATCAATTACACACAAAAATATGTAATGTTCTAAGAAACAAAACCAAGCTACTAAATGGCTACGGTATATCATGAAAGCAATGGAAAAAAACATTGTCCCTTGTTTTAGAGTTTTTGATTCTTCATCGAAAGCATCATAAGTATAACCCGCCTATAATATAAGCAAAACATTGTCTCCATTGCGTATTTGCACTTGAAACTGATTGAAACACGAAACCATATGAATGCGACATGTTATTTATCATATAAGGAAAACCTCAAATAATTAATTAAAGAGCAAAAGCCTAGACTAATCTCCTAAATCATTCCCGATTGTATTAACTGATTTTGGATAACAACAAAACAGAAGAAAAAAATACCACCCTACAGACTTTTTGTGAAATTATTACAAATTATTTCAAAGCTGATCCAATGACGTTCTGAATTCATGTTTTAAACCCTGAAAGAATACCTAACGCTCAAAAATGATGCGAATAGTCATTAGCCTCAGTTGCTACCTGAAAGTTAATTATAATATTCTCTCACATTATCTCAATAACCAAGCAATTAACAAGAACTATTATGAATAGAATAAATACCTCTGAGAAGCAGAGACATGTCGCAAACGTCGACATGGTAATAAGAAGCACGGTTTGACGATAAAGCTTCGGAGAGGAGAGAGTGGCGTTCGGATGGATCGAGTTGAAGAGATGGAGAGGAATCGGCGATACGAACGATCCACTTGCCGAGTTTAAGAAGCCTGAGAACGACCGATCTCCCAATGAAGCCTCGGCCTCCTACAACAACGCAGGTCCTAGTCTTGGGGTTCAACTCCACCAAGCGATCGTCGACCTCCATTTTTCCCCAGAAAATAAGAGAAAAGGAACAGAAAAAGGAAGGTTGGAGAAAAACGAGAGAGAGAAAGCGTGATTTTTGAGGGGCATTGGAGTTGGCGGGGAAATCGGGATGGATTACTTGGTGGGTGGGCCCGGAATCAGTTTATGCTTTTCGCCTAAGGGAACTGCAGGGAAAAAAAATTTGTATCTTAAATTAACTTTATATAAAAACATACGTTAATATTAAAATTATACAAAAATATATCATTACTATCTTATTTTAATAAATATTATATCAATAATTTTATTTTTGATAAAATCTTAATATTATAAATATTTTTAAAATTTAAAAAATATGAGAAATAATTTTTAACCTAAAAGAATTTAAAATTAACGAAATTAAATAATAATTTTCATAAAAAATTACATAAATCAAAAAATAATATATATATATAAACACAATATATTTTAGAATATTTATTATAATAAATGATAATTAGTAAAAATATATAAAAATTAATATTAAATAATGAATTTAAAGATTCATGGTTCTCAAAAATAAAAAAAATATTTATAAGAAAATATATAGTTTATTATGGAATAAATAAATAAAAATATTAATATTACATATATAAAATAAAAGTATAATATATCATTAATTAACAAAGAAACTATTATGAATAAACTATCAAAAACACTTTAAAATGACAAAAAGAAATTTAGATATATTTATTTAGAAGAAATTCAAATATTAATAAAATCATATTTTAGAAAATGAATTGATTCATTAATAAAATTAATATTGTTAGATAATATAATAATAAATAAATAATATATTTTATTAAGAATGATCCATAAAAATCTAGAGTACCAAAAATTAAAATTCACATCATACCATATATTTTTCATTAATATTAATTATAAGAACTTAAACTAAACATTAAGTTTAACATATAAATTTAAAATATAAGATTTAATGAAAGAAGAAATTATCAATTTTTAGTATACTACATAGTAGGATATTTATTAACAAACACACATAATAGTTTAATATATTAACAAAATAAATTCATAAAAATAGATTAAAAAAATTCAAAAAATTAAATCAATAATAAAACTAAAAATATTAACAGAGTTTGAAATATCAAAGAATGGAACTTAGATATCAATAAAAAAACCTTTGATTTAAGGAGAAGAAGTAATATAAAAAGAAAAAATAATATATCAAAATTTATATTTATAGATCTTGAAGAAGAATCCTTTAACAAGGAAAGAGAAGTGACAAATCTAAAACGAGAAGTTAAAACAATGAAAACATTAGTTCATGATGTAATGTTAAGAAAAAAATATCATTATCCAAATAATGTTTAGAAAAAAAACTATAAAATATAGAATTAAATATTAATTGAAATCTAATAAGCATATAAAAAACCAAATGAAAATAATAAAAGCTTAATTCTTTTGACAGAATAAATTATTAAAGCATAAGAATCAAACAACAAGTATTTACAAGACATAAATGAGATACAAAAAGAATTCCTAAAAAAATAAAACAATATTGTTATAATAAAAAACTATAACAACACATACATAAAAAAATTACATAATTAGGAATAAATGTAAATAACATACCTAGAAATAATAAAATTCTAAGTTATAAGTTTAATCTATTTGTAGGATTAAAAAAAGAATCACCTAGTAGATTAGATGCATTGATACGTAAAAATGATAAAAGGAAAAATGAGAAGAAACTCAGATAAAGAAAAATCTATAATCCTAGTTTAATAAAGTATAAAAAAAAATTAAAGAACTGATTATAGACCCTTTAACTTGTTGACACTAATAGGTGAAGAACTAGGAAGACATTTTTTTCATTTTCTTGGATTTTCTTGAGTCAAACATCGAAGAATGTTGCCTAATAACCAATTAGTGACCTCATTAGTTTGACTATCTATTTGTGGATAACATATGCTAATATAATGTAGTGACGTATCAAATATCTTCCATAAAGTTTGCTAAAAATGACTAAGAAATTTGTTATCACAATATGAGACAAAAATGTTTTAGGCAAACCATATGTCTTCTTATAATGAATAAAATGAGTCGTCTCAGAAAAATGATCAATATCAACAAAAATATAATGGAAATGGTAGACAAATCTTCCCAAAGAGCATTAAGAAATGGTAGAGGTGTGTAAAAAGCCCGTGTTCTAAACTTGTCCCTTTGTAGTTTGGTAAGTATAACATTATTTAACAAACTTCTCAACATCTCCTTTTAGATCTAGCCAAAAATATTAACCCTCTACCAATGAGATAGTTTGTCTCAAGCCATGTATCCTCTTAAGCTGTTATCATACAACCCTCTAATGATATGTTCTATAATTGAACCTTTAGGAATACACAAATAATTCTCAAATAATAGAAAAACTTCGTGTATTTTAGGCTTACGTGTAACTTCATTGAATCAATTATGCCATTAGTTTTTTAAATATTCATCATCTGCATGTAAGTCCTTCAAATAGTCAAGATCAATGGTTTCACTCTTAACAAAAATTAGCAAGATAACTCGATGAATTAATGCATCAATAACTTTATTCAATTGGATTTACTTGTATTTAAGAGAAAATGTGAACTTTTGAATGTAAACAATCCATCAAGCATGCATGCAATTCAGTTTTGAAGATTTGTTGAGGTATTTAAGAGTTTAATAATCCATATTAAAGATGCAATCTTTCTTATATTAAGCATGACTCTGATGGTTTTTGTTTGAATATATGGATCGACTTGAAACCTGATCCATGAATAGCCCGAGCCATCATACATGTTGCTATAGAAAGATCCAATTTATCCTCGTGTCCATGACGATACTCATAGGGTACCCATGCCTATGTAGAGTAACTTTAGGTATTGAAAGTTCAACCATTAGACCGATCCATAAAAGTGGTTGACCTCAAATTAGATTGTGTTTTTACAAATGTATCCTTCTAACACGTTGTAATATGTACCCATATATGATTGATGCATGTACATGTCTCATCAACCAGATAGTGACACGAGGCTAATAAGTAGCACTTGGGTTGAAACAAAACTTGTTATAAGGAATATGGGTTCTCTTATCACGACCTTGAGCACAGAGGCTAAACAAAGATTGGTTGATATCCAGAACTATCTAACTAAGAAAACATAGTAGAGGAAACTATTGAAAACCTCGCGCTTTGTTGTGTGTGGGTTGATGAAATGTGGCTCAATGGAGTTACCCTATAGGATAATTTATAAACCATGGGAGAGTGTTCTACCTAGTTCATGACCAAGGTGATCAATTCTCTAACATGATGAACATATATGCTATTACTCATGAATATTTGATGTCCCGAGAAAATCACCTTGATCAAGAACCAAGTAGAGCACTCTGATAGATGATAGAGAATTGATCACGTCGGCCACAAACTAGGCAGAACATTCTCCCTTGAGATTTCATGTCATGAGCTTTCAATTAGGAACCAGGTAGAACGCTGTGATAGATGATGTTAGAGAGTTGATCACCTAGGTTATAAACCAGATAGAGCACTTTCCCTTAAGATTTAATGTCACAAGTTGATCACTTTAATTAGAAACCACGTAGAGCGCTTTGACAAATGATATTAGAGAGTTGATCACCTCGATCAAAGACCAGGTAGAGCACTTTCCCTAAAGATTTTATGTCATAAGTTGATCACTAATAAACGAAATCGGGGATAATATCGATTTCGTAAATACTTATCTATTCTAAATTTTATTAATTCTCGCAATTGTATGAAACATTTATAGAAATAATAAGTATATTCCAAAGGTTGATTCAAAAAAGTAATATTGTGTGGTTTTTAAATATTATTCAAATTTTAAAAACAAAATTAAACCTAAACATTATGTTACAATGATTTGGTTTTTTTGAAAAAACTAATCTAATGCATAAAAATAAAGATAAAAAATGGATTCAACAAATATTCATGCAATTTAATATATTCATAAACAAAGAAAAATAATGGATATAATAATTCAATAATTATGTTTGCTCATATTATTGAGGTTATTAAAGATATAAATTAATATTTATTGATTTTCTCTTTTTAGTATGAAAGTGTCCTTATGTGGGGCCCAAATTCTTTTGTATAATTTTAATTAACTAATATCATTAAGCATTGTCTATTAATTAATTACGTATTAAATTTTATCTTTATTTTTAAGAAAATATTAAATCATCTAATCACAACTTTAAATGGAGTTAGTTAATTAGACTTTATTCAAGGTATCTAAAATTAAATTTAAGAATTTAACTATTTGAAAAATAATTTTTAGGTTTTAAAACTATTTAAAAAAATATGTTGTTAATATATTTTCAAATAATAATTATTTGTAAAAAACCTTTGAAATAAAGTTTCGCTCTAAATATCCAAATAATTAAATCTAAAATAAAAGAGTATTACTTCAAATTAAGTCCATGTAATTAAATCTTAATTTTAACTCTTATATTAAGAGTAATGTATTTCTTCAAATAACATTATTTATAAAAATCTTGAATAAAAATCAAATCAATTTATTCCAAGAAATTGTTTTGCCTATTCAATATTTTGCAAACATAACAATGTTATTAATATATCATATTCACTATCAGCCAGACATGTTATAATTGATCACAAACAAACGAAGAATGACACAGAAGAAGCAACACATATATATAGACTACAAAAGGAATATAATTAATAACTTAACAATATCCTTAGAGAACTTTGAAGAGTTGATTATAAGATTGGAAAAACTCTAATAGTAATTGCACTCCAGAATTTGTTGAATTGAAAACTAGAAACTATTAGACATAAATATGTTCTTCCTTAAAATTGAGGGAAAAACTAAATAAATTCTAAAAGCTAAAAATATAAAAATCTACATAAATGGGGGAGAAAAAGTTTTTGAAAATGCAACTTGGAAACTTATGTTCTTGGTATAAGGAGGTTCTATTTATAGGAAATAATGTGAGAAAAACTTATGTTTTTGCCGTGTCGTAATCGAATTGCAACCAGATTTTTGACTAGTTCAAACCTTCTTATGCCAAGGCATACAATTATTATTTTTTCTTTATTTTCCACTGTCTCTTTTCTTCACTTTAGATAATTAATGAGTGTTTAAAAAAAACTAAAATTATCATGATTTAATGTATTTTAATTAATTAAATAGATTTATATTTGTATGATTTTATCATATTTTTATATAAATTTTATCTTTTTGGAATCACAGGTATTTTTTATTATTTTTTAGATATTTTTATTCGAAAATAACTTAAAGACACGAAAAAAAATATTGGAGACAATACATCACAAATATGTTGAGAAAAGATATGAGAAAAAATCAAAAGGATAAAAAAATTGGACAAAATGGGTCAAAAATGTCAAAAAAGCTAAAATCGTGCGTGTAGATACCCATTCCTTCTGAGTCTCGGATGCATTAGCACTCATAGCAACCCATTCATGCCAAGTCCTATGCACACCAATACGCACATCAACCCATCCGCGCCAAGTCCCGTGCGCAATAGCCCATTCGTATTGAGTCTCGCGTGCAACATCCCATCCTCACTTAGTCTCGCGCATAGCAGAGCGCGTGCAATTCCATACTTGGTCTGGACATGCTCAACACATGCCCATCCAGTACACTCTCACCATGTGTCACGTGCATACCAGTACACTTCTTGTCGTGTCTCGCGCGCGCCCACTACCCAACTACCAAAATTTATGTACCCCATACATGATGAGTGCTCAAAAAGTAATAAAATTACCATGATTTTATATACGTTAATTGATTAAAAAGATATATATATATTTATATGATTTTATCATATATTTATATAAATCTATCTTTTCATAATCCCGGGTATTTTTATTGTTTTTCACGTATTTTTGCTTAAAAAAGTAACTTAAAGACTCAAAAAAAAATACTGGAGGTAATACATCAAAAATATATCAATAAAGTAAATAAGGAAAAGTCAAAAATATGGAAAAATGGGTCAAAAGGATCAAAAAGGAGGAAATCGCACACACAACTACCCAGCCGTGCCGGCCAACGTGCGCACATCACCCAGTCCGTGCGCGCCACACACCCATCTGTGCCCAGTTGCGCATGCCGCCGCTCATCTATGCCCTATTCCGCGCGCCGCCGCGCCCCATCTACCATGACATCAGCAATGATGTCATCATTCACTACTCCACATTTCCTTTATTTTTAATCATTTTTCCACCTATTTTTTCTTTCTTTCCTCACCTACAAATACTCTCATTCTCTACACCTCAAAAACATCTTATTCTCTTTCTTTCTCTCCATTTCTTAGTTTTTAGCTTTTCTTATTTAGTTTTACTTAGTTTTAGAGTTCTTCTCTTTTTGAGAAGAACTAATTATATTTTTGTAATTTATTTGTTTTTGATTTAATAAATGGAAGTGCAAATTTTTTTTTGGAGGTTTTCCAGCAAAAGAAATAACATCAAAGTACTATAAATATTTTATTTTCTTTGCTATTATTTTTTTATGTTTTATTTTTATATGTTATATTTAATTTGTCTGTGATTAAATTTAATATTGTTGGCTGCTTGTAAACATGATATAGTAATAACGTGGTTATGCTTGCAAAATATTAAATAGGTAAAAATCTCTAAAATGAATTGATTTTGTTTTTATTCAAGATTTTATATTAATAATGTTAGGGAAAAATATATTATTTTTCATTACAAACTTAAATCTAAAAATTAGATTTTAAGGTTTAGTTATCCGATCTGATTTAGAGTAGTGCTCTTTTATTTGTTGGTACAATCGCCCAATAGTTAGAGTTAAGCTTTATTTCAAAAGTTTTTATAATAATTATTATCTAAAAATGTATTGATAACATGTTTTCAATAATGGTTTTAAAACTTGAAAGTTAGTACTCGGATAATTAAATTCTTAGGTTTAATTTGAACACCTTGAATAAAGTTTAAACTGTCGAACCTCACCAAAGATGACATTTAAATGGTTCATTTTCAATCTATTAGAAAAAATAAATTAATTTAATTAATCAAATTAGTTATCAACCTCACCCATAAGTGTTAATTGATTTGTTTAGTTAACAAAGAATATCTAACCCCACAAAAGGTGGTATTCATATAAAAAAGAGAGAATCAATAAATATCAATTTATATTTTTAATAACCTAAATAATATGAGCAAGCATAATTAACTTAGTTATTATATCCATAAATACTCTACTATTATAAATGATAAAGTTTGCATGAATATTTATTGAATCTGTATCTATATTTATTTTTATGTGAGTAGATTAGAAATACAAAAACCAAAAATATCGTGACAGGATGTTTAGGATTTAATTTCGTTTTTAAAAATTTGAATAATAAATTAAAAACTACATATATTCTTTTCTTAGATCAACCTTGGGAGTATATATACTTATCATTTTATATGAAATGATGTGTACACTTGCGAGAGTTTTATAAATATAAAACCAAAGTATTGACAGGATCGGCGATGTCGGTTTTGCTCATCAATACGCAGTTCAACATGTCCAAATAAGTCCAAATTCAAATTTTAAAATATTTTCTTCGATTTTTTGCCCTTTTCCTCACCTATAAAATGACTATATTTCCCCATTCTAAAACACACAAAAAATTTGAGCTCTTTCTTTCTCTAGAAAGTTTTCATTTTTTAGTTTTAAGTATTTAAGTTCTCTTTTTGATAAAAACTAGCTATGTTTTAATAGATTTTTAATTTTTTTTATTCAATGAACAGAGATGCAAATCAGTTTAGAGGTTTTCCAACAACAGAATTAGCATCAAATTGTTGTAAGGATTCTTTTAAGGCATTATTTTAATTTTTACATTTATCTTTTATGTTTTATTCTTATATGTTATATTTAATTTATATGTGATTAAATTTAACATGACCGGTTATTTGTAAATATGATATAATAATAATGTTGTTATGCTTGCGAAATATTAAATAGATAAAACATCTCTATAAAATAAATTGATTTTGTTTTTATTTAAGATTTTATATTAAGAATGTTAGAGAGAAATATATTATTTTTCATTATAAACTTAAATCTGAA
The DNA here is from genome assembly GCA_037013495.1 of Hippophae tibetana. Lineage (NCBI taxonomy): Eukaryota > Viridiplantae > Streptophyta > Magnoliopsida > Rosales > Elaeagnaceae > Hippophae > Hippophae tibetana. Next base: position 20,218,951 of record CM072805.1, on the reverse strand, counting down.
AATTAGATTTTAAGGTTTAATTATTCAGTATAAATTAGAGTCGTGTTCTTTTATTTGTTGGTACAATCACTCAATAGTTAGAATGAAACTCTATTTCAAAAGTTTTTATAAAAATTATTATTCGAAAATATATTGACAACATATTTTCAATAATGGTTTTAAAACTTGAAAGTTAGTACTCAGATAATTAAATTCTTAAGTTTAATTAAGACACTTTGAATAAAGTCTAATTAACTGACTTTGTTTAAAGTTGTGATTAGATGTTTTACTATTTTCTTAGAAATAAAGCTGAAATTTAATACTTAATTAATTAATAGGTCCTGCTTAAGGATATTAGTTAATTAATATTAAATAAAAGAATTTGGGACCCGCCTAAGTATATTTTCATAACAAAAAAGAGAAAATCAAAAAATATCAATTTATATATTTAATAACCTAAATAATATGAGCAAACATAATTAACTTAATTATTGTATCCTTAAATACTTCAATGTTATGAATGATAAAAATTTGTATTATTGTTTATTGAATCTATATTTATGTTTATTTTTTATGTTATTAGATTAAGAAACAAACAAACCAAAACATCGTGATAGGATGTTTAAGATTTAATTTCCCTTTTAAGATTTTGAATAATAAATTAAAAAACACATTTTTTTATTCCTTAGATCGACCTTAGTAGTATACTTATCATTTTTTATAAAATGATTCGTGCATTTACAAGAGTTTTACAAATAATAAAACAAAAAGTATTTTGCAATATTGGTATTTGCATTGTCGGTCTTGCGCTCTTCAATAATATCATATACATGATATTCATTTAAGCTCTAAAAAGTGTAATAAATATGCTTCAAAGTATTTTTATTTATTTTAATATTTATATATTAAAATACTTGCAAAACAATACAATATATGTATTAATTTGAATAAATATATTTGTCTAAAATATAATAGAATAAAAAAAATTCAAATCCATTTTATTAATTAAATGACATTAAAACATAGTATATTTAGTGATTTTTAAGTACACATCAATCACCTCGGTCAAAAACAAGATAGAGCGATTTGACATATGATGGTAGAAAGTTGATCACCACATCTCAAACCATTTAGAACACTTTTGCTTAAGATTTCATATCATGAGCTGATCACCTCGGTTAGGAACCAGGTAGAGCACTCTAACAGATGATGTTAGAGATTTGATCGCCTCAGTCAAGAACTAATTAGAGCGCTCTGATAGATAATGTTAAAGAATTGATCACCTCAATCATAGACCAGGTAGAACACTTTTCCTTAAGATTTCATGTCATGAGCTGATCACCTCGGTCAGGAACCATGTAGAATTCTCTGATAGACTATGTTAGAGAGTTGATCACCTCGATCAAAGACCAGATAAAGTACTCTTCTTAAGATTACATGTCACAAGTTGATCACCTTAGTCATAGACCGAGTAGAATACACCAATAATTGCTCGGTGTAGGCTATAAGTCTATTGTATTGATTGAGCTTCACCAGTTCATCCAATTAAAAATAAAGTTTATTGATCGAACTTACAAAGCTTTTAATGTTCATTAATAGAGAGCTCGGTTTCCCAAAATTATTAAAAATTCTTAAGATGTTTGGATGCACAACTAGTGTCTGAGTCGTTTTCCTCCTCTATTAAAAACAATAACTAGGCCTAAATCTTGGAAACTTTCTCACAGATATTGGCCCCTATTTCAATGAAGGCTAAGCTCAAGTTAATAATGGAATGTTCCAATTCCTCAACAATACTCGTCACTTTGAGGAACATTTCTTTAGATCACTTCAGGTAAAAGTTTGCCCAATAAGATTCCTTATGGCTAGACAACTCGGTCTTTAATTTCTCTATCTCAGAGTTGTGCCTATTGTTCTTTAATTTTAAAGCTCAAGTTGAGCATTTATTTGCCCGATAAGAATCCATATGGTTCGAGCAAGAAAGATGGAGTGAATTTTTAATTTCTTCAAACAAAAGAGGATATTTAAACTAGCAGTATACTTTATCCTCTTTTATAGGGAAAGACATTGGGATAGACATTTATGACAATGTCCTGCAAGTAATGAGCTACATCAAAATCATAAATAAATATTTTAAATGCACAAATATACATACAACAAAAACTTCTCAAAATAAACCTTTTAAAAAACAAAGCGTGATAGGTTACAAAAATAGCTCGCACCCATACAGAAGGAAGGAGGTGTTGAGCCTTTTAAAAAAAGGATTCATGCCCAATAAAAAACTAAATAGAGGTGAACAACGAATCAAAACTACCTATTTTTGGTTAATGAAAATCCAATTCCATCCTAACAGATTTAAAAAATTTCAATTCAAATCTGATCGGATTATGTAATCAATTTGAATCCGAATAGATCAATTTTTTTTGGATTGGATAATGTCAGATTAATATAAAAATTTATTTATAAATTTATATCTAAATAAAACATGTTATACATAAATTTAAATTTTAAATTGATATTTTTGTAACAAATATTATTATTTGTAATCACAATTAAAAAAATCAAAACAATAAGAAAAATGTCTGTATAATTATTACATTATTATAAATGTTTATGTTTACTTTTAAAACTAAAATAATGATAATTATGTTATGCATAATATTTAAATATAACATATTATAAAACAAAATATGTATTTATTTATAATTTAATAGTAATTATGTCCTAATTGAATACAACACACTATAAAATCTGTCAATCCGAATCTGATCCGATTATAAAATTTATCAATCTAATTCAATTTGAATTCGACAAATTGAATCAGATTTCTCAATTTAAGAAAATTGATCAGATTATTTGCTTACCCCTAAAACTAAAGATCCTTATCTCCATCTCTAGCTTGTTCATCTCCCACCACAGATTTACCGTCACTTGCCTCGAAGTCTCCATCCTAGTCATCACCATTGTATTGAGTTTGTATGGGTAAGTACGGTGACTTAGCTAGGATGTTGAGAATTTGATAATAGTATTGATCGGGGCCTTTCTTTTTGGATTCTTTCTTAAGGGAGTCTATGGCCAAGTTATAGTCAATCTCAACACTCGAAGAAAGTTGCTCGGTCATAACATCAAGGTTGCACTTTTCTTTCTCTTGTCTGCAAGAAAACACACATTTGGCATCATCAAGCTTATGCTTATAAGCTTTAACCTTAGCCTCAAGTTTTCTTTAGGCCTCCATACGCATCTCAAAACGCCTTGAGTTTTCATTTTTCTCATGTATTACATTGGCGAATTTTTCCTCTTTGTCGATAGCCTCACCCTCCCACTTGTTTACCTTGACCAATAACACAACATTCTTGGTTTGAGTAGAGGCTTGGCTCTATTTTTCTACCACGAGGTCGTGCTTCAAATTCTCAACATCTGAAACTCTACTAAGCTCGTGAATGAGATGGGCTTGAAAACGAGGGAAACATAACACAAGATGAGAAATATAAAAATTTAAAAGAAAAAAGATTAGAAGAAACTCTTTCACGATTCCTCAATAAAAAATAAATTTCTTCTCTTTCCTTCTTCTTCGTTGTCTTCTTTCTCTCTATTTCCTAAGAAAATAACAACATCACAATATTAAATAAAGGTTCTGCGTGTTGTAGAGAACACGTAGAGAGAAACTGAAAATTTTAAGCGAAAAATGAAAAACTGAAACTCAAAAAAAAAATCCCTCTTCTTTCCTCGTGTCCCAAATATATCCCCACTAGACAACTATTTTTTTATATAAAAATACATGTGGGGGATAGAAATATTGAGCATAATAAAAGCTAAATGCGTGGAGAGAATAAAGAGTGCACAAATTTCTATGTTTTGATTTCACAAAATGTATGTCACGTGTCACCATATGATTGACTACAAGATTAAGGGAAGACATGGCTCGTTTGTATTGGGTGGAATGTGAGGGTGCACGTTGCTTCGATGAACCGCGTCGCACAGGATATGAGCACGCCGAAAGTGCGCGACAGTTGGCATTGACATGTGGGCGATGCAGAAGGAGCTGGTAAGTGGGCGTCGTTTTTGCATTTTTATTTTACCAAATACATGCCACATGTCTTCATATGATTGGCTGGAAGATTGAGGAAACACGTGGATGTTTCTTATTTGGTGGAACACGATGGCGCACTATGATGCAATGAACCGCATCACACGGGGGTATAGGTGAGTTGCTCGGTGCGCGACAACTTGATTCCACGCACGTAAATCTAGACCGTTCAACTTGATCCAACGGTGAGCGATGAAATGCACCTCGGGTGAAAATTCTACGCAACCGACACGTGGGTCCCACCCTGCATACCAGCCTGCGTGGAAAGTGGGCCCCATATGGTGCACCGAGTCGTGTGGACCATAAGACTAGGTCCACTCTCTTTGGTCGCATCTGGATTCCACGCGCTAGATCTTGACCGTTGATTGGAAGATCGAACGATGGGTGTTGGGCATTGTAAATGGCGCGAGCGGCCTCTTTCTCCTGCACAGAAAAATCAACTTTCATTAATTACATTTTAATCCACAAATTTAATTCAAATTAACTTCTAATCTTTTGATATTTTCTATTTCATCCACTTTAATTCAAATTAAATTTTAAACTTTTAATAATTTCAATTAAGTCCTTTTTTATTAAAATTCATTAATTTTCTTGAAAATACATTTATTAAAAACTAATAGTAAATATTAATTTAATTAATTAAAAATTAACTAAAAATGTAAAGAATATAACAATTATAATTAATAAAATAGACGAAAATAACTGTATAAAATACAATTATCAATCATCACACATGGCATCGAGATACTTCTTATGTACCATGTAGGGGAGGTTATCTACATAATAGTCTAACTTCTCTAGAGCCTTTCCTTTGTATAAGACCATTCTCTCAACTTCTACAGTGAGTTCGTCAATAAAACCTTTGTCCCTCCTCGAATCTTTTATGGGAGGGGTAGGACTTTGTTGCTTAAGGTGATAGATGTGGTAATATGTTGATATGAGGATACTAGCAAGGGCCCAACAATGTTCAATAAGGTATGTATGAGTAGAGACTCATCAATAGTCATATGCCTTTTCTTTTTGGATCGAGTGGGAGTGGTTTCTTGCCCAGAGGAATTGATCATCTTCTTTCTTTTAGATAAGCTCATTCATTGGAAGAGAGCTATGATTTTTTGGGAGCTCACTCCTTGTTTGGAAACCCTACTTTGAAACCGCGACAATAAGATATCGGTGTTAAACTCCATAGTATCTGCAAAAACAAAAGAATGAGGTGTTAGATTTTAAAGGCTTGGGCTAAACAAAGAATATGTTATTACAAATAAGCTTAGGGCTCGTTCACCATTATTGAGGATAACTTTAAACCACTCTTCAAAGTTCGTAGACCCATATGCAAAAAAGTATAAGGTGTTCAACAGTTTCCTCTATTGTGTTTTCTCGGGTAGATAGTTCTGGATATCAACTAATCTTTGTTTAGCCTCATGGAAAGTTGTGATAATGGAACTAATATTCCTTATCAACCTCATGCCTTACCAAACACATAAAAGAAGTACTCTTTACATTTCTCATTCTTAGGAAGAATCACATTTATGCCTTGATCTTGCATGATTGACATATAGATTCTCCTCGAGTATATGGGATTTTTCTTTAATACATATGCTTTATTGAACTCGGGCATTTCCAACTCGGCCCCAAGATCTCTACATATGAGGGTAAGACATAGCACATACCTCCACTCATTTAGAATCATTTGTCCTAACGTGAGTTGCATCCTGGCCAAGATCTTTCTTATGAAGGGGGTATAGTGGGAATCTGACCCCTAGCCACAAAGCCTTTTCATAAAAGGGTGTCCATCCAACTGGAGATGGATCACTATCAAGAACACCCGACTTAAGAATCATTATATGAATCGATGAGGGAATATCATATATCTTTCTTAGCCTCTCCTTATCCTAGGGAGATAAACTATTGGGTTTAACCTTGGCCTCCAAACCTTTGGTTCAATCTCTGGGTTCATCACTGCCTTTCCTTTTGAATTTTTTCCTTTATGATATATAGATTGATATTTGGGTCTAAGACACATTCAACCTAATTGTAGGTATTGTCTAAGGTTGAGATGTAGATGTAGAAGGAAGGGGCTCAAACATTTCCTTTTTTTTAGGTGCTTGCTTCACTAGAGGACCCTGATGCATCATTTTCTGCTTGACCCGAATAGCTAGGGTATATGGGACTTTCCCAAGGGGAAGAGCCCGAGGAGCACGAATGTGGGGCTATATTTCCAGTAGCCCGCGACAATAACTCTTTATGCATGGTCTCTACAAAATATTACAGAACACAAAATGGTAAGGTAGGAAGAGATAGAAGTTACCTAAAGATGAGTGAATTTAGAGATTGACCTGAAAAGAAATAAAAAAAGTTGTTATACTCGAGGATTGATCCCAAAAAGCCCAAGAAAAATTAAGTATGTGCCAAATTGTTTTTCTTACTACTCGAGCAAATAAGTTATATAGTGCGAGTTGAAAACACAAAGCATTTTTGTTTCAATTTCAGTTCAATATCATGAAAATAATGAAATGAATAACACCTTGACTCTTCTTTATATAGAGGTGTGAATCTTCTCTCTCCAATTAACAAACAAGCATTTATTAGAATACGTCGAACGTTTTAAATTCGCTAGTGGGTTGCTACTCTTCCACCCTAGTTAAAGAACCAAGCTGAAAGAGTAGAAGGACTTGATGTTTGAACATATAAATCAATCATAAATCTGACACATTAATAACGCTAGTCATCAAAACGTGTTATTTTAGGAAGACTTAGTTTGTGCCCGTATCCACAATGACACTCATAGGGTACTCCCGCCTATGCAAAATAACTTTGGGTATTGGAAGTTTGATCACTAGACCGAGCCATAAAAGTGGTTGAATTCAAGTTAGATTGTATTTTTACATATATATCCTCTTGACACGCTACGATATGTATACCTATATGAGTTACACATGTACATATAATGTCATATACATAAGTTCATATATATCTAGATAGTTAATTCAATTCTCTTGCTTCTCCTTGTTTTCTTTTTCTAAAAATTGGGGTATTTTAAAAGTTATAATGTCCAAACAATTACATATAATTCTCGTTTATAGGTAGATCATTTTGTCTTGGTTCACGAAGCTTCTCACTAAAAGAAGCTATAGGTTTCATTTCTTGTACTCTTTTTTTTATCAAAATTTAATTAGTTTAATTAATAATATTTATTATTTACATTTTTAATATGCATGTTTTAGCTTTTTTTAAAAAAAAAACTTAACAATAATTTGTGTGATTTGCATCTTTAACTTGAAATATTGAGAAATAAGTCTTATCTCAAACCACTAGCTAGACAACTATATAAATGTTTTAATTAACTCAAAAATTATGATTAATTTATCTATCATTGTATTATATAAATTCAAACATGTTGTAAAAAGAAAAAAATTAAAAAAATGTAAACTAATAAATCTAAACATCAAATCATGTAATTTTATAGAGGGATAAAAATATCACTAAAATATAATTAGTGAAATAAAACTAAATTCGTTCAAATACTAATGAAAAAACAAATAGAAAGAGTTAGGGTAATAGTTTGAATGTAAATTAGCAACTTTAATTTATCTATGAATTCATAAATATAACATTGAATTCTTTTATTTAGTTTTTGACAATCAATTAAATGATTGATATAATTATCACACTAATTATATTTTATTGGTATTTTTTATATATAATAAAATTAGATAATTGGTTTGTAAATTTGATTAAATAATAACTTTATTAATTTTTCTTAAAAATTAAAAATTTCTTTATATCACAAATTAAAGAATAATTATAATTAATATAAAAGATAATTAATAACTAAAACAACATGATTTATTTTTTAATGTATAATTTATTTTCATATTAATTAAAAAAATATCATAATTTATGATAAATAATTTTTTTAAAAAAATATGATAATTTAAAGTGTTCTTTAGAAAATAAAAATAACGAATAAAATGTAAATAATAAATGAAAAAACCCTTAAATTTTAAGTTAAATTCATATATAAAATTTAAAATTTTTAAAATGTATAATTTAATTTATAAATTTTTAAAAATTCACTTATATTTATAAATTTTATAATTCAGTATTACTAAAATTTAAAATTTAAAAAACTTAAGAAATAACATATGATTTTAAATTTTAATTTTTTTAAAAAAAATTATGTTTTAAAAGAGAAAAACTTATATATTAATTTAATTCATGCTTAAGCAAAAGAATATAATTTTAATGAAAAAAGAAGTAGAAAACAAACGAAGGGATGGGAAAAAATTGCTCAGAGTTCGAACAAAGTCTAGTAGCTTCTAGCATGATGACGAGGCAACTCGAAGGTCCTCCCATGGTTCCAGATGTCTCTCCTTTGTTAACAAAAAGGACACTCTGATCTCTTCTTTCTCAATTCTTATTCGAAATTTAGTTGCCGTTTTCTCTCAACACACTAACGCTAACAGATTCCAAGAAAAATACAAGCTTCACAGCAAATTAAGAATTATAAGAATCGCAAACATTTTCAGAAAAAAAAAGCAATTGTAATATACCCAATACCCACAAGCACAAGCATAGGAGGTTTCTTATCATTCTCGCCTTCATTGGGTCGATTCAAGGTATGCGAATCTCTTTCCGTCCTATTCTTTTGTTTTGTTTTGGTGTAAAGCTAGTTTGCTTCGTTATTTTCTTGGGTTATTGAAACAGAGCATCTTGTGTTTTTAGTTTGTTTTTTATTACTAAATTCATTAGATATAATACATTGGTTCTTGGTTCCAGAAATAAAATTCTGCTTAGTTATTTGAAGCTGTTAACCTTTGTTTTCTGTTCATGAATTTTTTTTTCCTGATTTATTTATTTCTCGCCATGTCGTTTTCGTTTCAGAGGTAATAAATACAGATCGTTGATCGTTGATCGCTCATATGTTTAGCTTTTATTTTGGGAATTCTCTAAGTGAATATTGGAAATTTACTTTGAGAATTTTGTGTTTTCAGCCTCTGTTAGGTACTAACTTTTGTTTTGTGGTCATGAAAAATATTTTTTTTCCTCGAGTTGTTTATATCTCTTATGTCGTTTTCGATTCAAAGATAAAAGAATGCATGTCGTTTTAAGACTAATTGTGGTTTTGGCCGTTCTTATTAATTGATCATTGATAATTTACTGATATATTTCTGTGTTTTTAATTCGTTACTAGGAACTAATTTTCAGAAGAAGCAAAGATGAATCCAGAGAAATTCACGCACAAGACCAATGAGACTCTTGCTGAGGCTCATGAACTGGCAATGACTGCTGGTCATGCACAGTTCACACCTCTTCATATCGCAGTAGCCTTGGTTTCTGATCCAAGTGGCATTTTCAGCCAAGCAATTGCCGGTGCAGGAGGCAATGAAGATGCTGCAAAGTCTGCTGAAAGGGTGTTCAAACAAGCATTGAAGAAACTCCCATCTCAATCTCCTCCTCCAGATGAAATTCCAGCAAGCAGTACACTAATCAAAGTGATCCGAAGAGCCCAAGCAGCTCAAAAAGCACGTGGAGATACCCATTTAGCTGTGGACCAATTGATTCTTGGACTTCTTGAAGATTCTCAAATTGCAGACTTGTTAAAGGAAGCTGGCGTTGCTTCAGCCAGAGTGAAAGCTGAAGTAGAAAAGCTTCGTGGGAAAGATGGGAAAAAGGTAGAAAGTGCTTCTGGAGATACCAATTTTCAGGCATTGAAAACTTACGGGAGAGACCTGGTTGAACAGGCTGGAAAACTTGACCCTGTTATTGGTAGAGATGAAGAGATTCGTAGAGTGGTTCGGATTCTATCAAGAAGAACTAAAAACAATCCAGTTCTTATTGGAGAGCCTGGTGTTGGGAAAACTGCTGTAGTTGAAGGTTTAGCACAAAGGATAGTGAGGGGAGATGTCCCAAACAACCTTGCTGAAGTGAGACTCATAGCACTAGATATGGGTGCTTTGGTTGCTGGGGCTAAATATAGAGGAGAATTTGAGGAGAGGTTAAAAGCTGTTTTGAAAGAAGTGGAAGAAGCTGAAGGGAAGGTTATACTTTTTATTGATGAAATTCACCTTGTTCTCGGTGCTGGTAGAACTGAAGGATCCATGGATGCTGCTAATCTCTTTAAACCAATGCTTGCAAGAGGCCAACTTCGATGTATCGGTGCAACTACCCTTGAGGAATATCGAAAGTATGTAGAGAAAGATGCTGCATTTGAAAGAAGGTTTCAACAAGTTTATGTGGCAGAACCAAGCGTTCCTGACACTATTAGCATCCTTAGGGGTTTGAAAGAGAGATATGAAGGTCATCATGGTGTTAGGATTCTTGATCGAGCTCTTGTTGTTGCAGCACAACTTTCAAGCCGATACATTTCAGGTATGAACTATGGCTATGTTTATTATTGACGATGGTTGTACATTCTGTAGGATTAAGACATTGATAATGACTTTGATTTCTTACTTGTGTAGGACGTCATCTACCTGACAAGGCTATTGATTTAGTTGATGAGGCTTGTGCTAATGTTAGAGTACAACTTGATAGTCAACCTGAAGAAATTGATAACCTTGAGAGGAAAAGGATGCAACTTGAAGTTGAGCTCCATGCACTTGAGAAGGAGAAGGATAAATCTAGCAAAGCTCGTCTAACTGAAGTAAGTTCTTTTGGCTTCTGTGAACATTGGTTGCGAAATCATGGGTGTTGAAATTGTTTATTGAATAATTGTGTATTTTTTCCACATTAGGTAAGGAAAGAACTTGATGATTTAAGGGACAAGCTTCAACCATTGCTGATGAAATATAGAAAGGAGAAAGAAAGGGTTGATGAGATTCGAAGGCTCAAGCAAAAGCGAGAAGAGCTTTTGTTTGCATTGCAGGAAGCTGAAAGAAGATATGATTTAGCCAGAGCTGCTGATTTGAGATATGGGGCCATTCAAGAAGTGGAATCTGCTATAGCACAATTTGAGGGAAGTACAGATGAGAACTTGATGTTAACTGAAACAGTTGGACCCGATCACGTTGCTGAAGTTGTGAGCCGGTGGACTGGCATTCCTGTTACAAGGCTTGGACAGAATGAGAAAGAAAGACTAATTGGGTTGGCTGATAGGTTGCACAAGAGAGTTGTGGGACAAAACCAAGCAGTCGGTGCAGTTGCTGAAGCTGTATTAAGATCAAGGGCTGGTCTTGGACGGCCCCAACAACCAACTGGATCATTCCTATTCTTGGGTCCAACTGGTGTTGGGAAAACTGAGCTTGCAAAGGCTCTTGCTGAACAGCTCTTTGATGACGAAAATCTGCTTGTGAGAATTGATATGTCCGAGTACATGGAGCAACACTCTGTTTCTCGTTTAATTGGCGCTCCACCTGGGTAAGTTTGTAGGTTCTTGTCATCATTCTTTTACTGCTTAAGATCATGTCATTAAATTCTGACTTGTGTTTTCTTTTTAGATACGTTGGACACGAGGAAGGAGGGCAGCTCACAGAGGCTGTGAGACGGAGGCCTTATAGTGTGGTGCTGTTTGATGAAATTGAAAAGGCACACAATTCAGTGTTTAACACACTATTGCAAGTACTTGACGATGGAAGGCTAACTGATGGTCAAGGCCGTACTGTGGACTTCAGAAATACTGTGATTATAATGACCTCAAACCTTGGGGCAGAGCATCTTCTATCTGGGTTGATGGGGAAGTGTTCAATGCAAGTTGCTCGTGATCGGGTTATGCAGGAGGTATTTTAATAGATTTCATGTTCTTCATCTTATTAGCATTAGCTAGTGTCCTCTTGTTTTAAATTTCGTAACATGTGTGTAAAATGTACGTGACAGGTGAGAAAGCATTTCAGGCCAGAGTTGCTAAACCGACTAGATGAGATTGTTGTGTTCGACCCCCTCTTGCATGAGCAACTAAGGCAAGTTGCGAGGTTACAAATGAAAGATGTTGCAAGCCGACTTGCGGAGAAGGGTATTGCTCTGGCAGTGACTGATGCAGCCTTGGACTATGTTTTGACCGAGAGCTATGATCCGGTGAGTATATTTTCTATCATAGTATAAAAGCATGCATATAAAGAATGGTATATAGACCCGTTTCTAAAAGCCCTAGAATTGGTGCTTGCACTTTATGGTATCATGAGATTGAATCCCTGTGGAGTGCCTGGTCTTTATGGTATCATGAGATCACAACTCTTGAATCTATTAAAATAAACAAGTTGAAGTTTTTTGAAAGGACGAAATTGTTAGGCTTGTCTTTCTAAAACCTTGAACTCGTGGCACTTCAAACAATGAATGCTAATGTTTTAATTTGGTTTTTGTGAAGTATTCAATGATTTGTCTCCTTTTTCAGGTATATGGTGCAAGACCTATTAGGAGATGGCTTGAGAGGAAGGTGGTAACGGAGCTATCAAGAATGCTTATAAGAGAAGAGATAGATGAAAACTCAACTGTGTACATTGATGCTAGTCCAAATGGGAATGAGTTGGTCTACAAGGTAGAGAAAAATGGTGGGTTGGTTAATGAATCCACAGGGCAAAAGTCCGAGGTATTGATACAGATTCCTAATGGACCAAGAAGTGATGCTGCTAAAGCAGTTAAAAAGATGAAGATTGAGGAGATGGAAGAAGATGATGAGGTTATGGACGAGTAATTGTATCTTTCAAGAAGAGAGTAAAAAATTGTGTAACGCTCATCTTTCTATGTTGGTTATCATGTTCTTGTTTCTATTTCTACTTCTTAAGGTGTCAGCCTCAAAAGGCTGAACAGTAATAAATTGTGTAATCTATGTTGGTTTTCATGTTCTTGTTTCTATTTCTGCTTCTTAAGGTGTCAGCCTCAAAAAGCTGAACAGTAATAGAAACTGTTCAGCAGGCTGCTGCTGCTGCTGCTGCTTTTTTTTTTTTTCAAAATGAAAAAAAATAGTTTTCTTTTAAGAAGACGACCTTGTAATGCAAAAGTATGTCTCATATTGTTCTGTTTCGTCAGTTGAGTTTTGGTGTTCTGATATAACGAAGTTGAATTTTGGTGTTAGCAAAAATTATCATTAAGCGTGTTAACTTAATTGCTTGGATTATACCACGTATAATATGTAACAAAATAAGTTAAATAATTCTCATGTTTTCAACAGTATCTTCTAAAGCAATTAAACAAACTTGTATATAGCAACAAATATCCACCTTACTGCTAAATCCACTTAGATAAATCTTTAATAAGATGAATGCTTTAAGAAACAAGGTACAAGATTACTCAAGCTGGAGATGATGAAAAGAATGACGTCCATAATTTCAAATGGTTTATGACATTTAAATGGTCCAAAAGAGCATAATTCTCATGCTATTTGCCTATTTGGGTTGACTCACTAAAGTCTTGCCAAGATTTCAAAAAAATAAAAAATAAATACATCCATTCTTTAAGTAAAAAACATTAGGAAACTATAAAAAAATACCTTAAAATTTATTAAAAAAAAGCACGCCTAATATTAAATAGGATAGAATTAACAATAAAATAATATGTGAAAAAAAATTTAATATGAAAAATATGATATGAATATAAAAAATGTTATTTTGAAATTTAACATATTTTATTTTATTTTATTTTAATAAAATATTATGGTAATGAGATAATATTAATTAAAATATTTCATTTATCTTTAATAAGTTTTAAAAGAACATCAGATTAGAATACAAAAATAATAAAAAATATAATACATAATTATTTATAGTTTAAATTAAATAAAAAAATGATACATATATTTAAAATTTGAATCTAAATAACATAGAATAAAATAAGATAGTATTTGAATGATTTAAAATAACATTATATCATAAATTCATTAAAAAATATTAAATAAAATATTAGATCAAATAAAACAGTTCATTTTTCATCCTACTTATGGCTTTGCAAAAGAAAAAATTGTAACCCGAGAAAGAATGAAAGAAAGAAAAAGGGCAAACTGAATTTTCAATTTTCAACTATTCTTTATTTACTAGGCAACAATTATGTCATCTAGCTTGAACTATATCCACAAAAAAAGCTATGACAAGTAAATAATATATAGTCGGGTTTATTTAAGCTATACATAGAAAGAAAAATGTGGGACTTGATACTATCAAAAACAATCCTTTGCTTGGTGGATGATACCCAAGGCTTCAACATCATTTGCTGTCGACGATATGTTTAAGGATTGACGGATCTCTAAACTTGAAGTTCGGAGAAATGGATTGCAGGCCTTTTCTAGTTTCAATGTAGTTGGAATCTGAAACACCACAAGAAAGTTGTCAATCAAATGAGCTTTCTGTGAATCATGGGTGCAATAGGTTTAGCCAACACACGCATAAAATAATAGCATCAGAAGATCGATCTCAGATAGATTGATACGAGTTACGACCCGCTCTCTCTTTTTCAAATGACATATTTTAGGTAAATAAACCACATTAATATTTACAAAGACAATGTGTATATTTCCATTACTAAGTCATTGTCGAAATAGAATTAACATCATAACCAAGCTCGGTTCAAGAGAGTACCGTCGGTAGGCCCTTGCCATGAAAATGGGCTACATGTGCCGCATATGATTGGAGTTCTTTATTCCGAGGCTCTATAGACAATGCAAACTTCGAATTACTCTGTCAAGATAAATGCCCAGGTCTCAGGAGATGGTTTAAGGCATGAGAATGTTAATAGCTATAAAATATAAAAGTGAGCGGTTTTTACTAGACATCCAATACAATATAGGAAATTTAATGTGTATTTGTTTTGCCTCTCAACTTTAGTCTATTAAATTAAGGATTAAAATATCGATATTTATAAAGATGTCAACTCTTCAATTTTATATCATATAGATGTTATCGACATCAATGGCATTTTCTCTGAAATTTACAAAATTAACACTTCATGGTATAAGCCTGTGATAATAGCCTCAATATATCACGGGTATGTAGAGGATATTATCAATATTTTGATACATAATTAGATTAGATGGTTGGACCAAGTTGTCCACATTTGTACCTTTTCTCTCTTATGTCAAAATCAAAGTTTTTCCCATTAACTTTTAAGTGAGACGTACCAAAGTATATTCATGACCACAATATATATGCGTGTCATCTGGCAAAGACTTTATCTTTTCAAGAGAGCTTAGCATCTGCAACATAGAAAGTGGGCAGTTAGAACCAATGTTTTAAAAGAAGTGTTCTAGCCTTAATGCACTGACGTAAACCTTAAGGCGGTATGATACTTAAGCTTCAAATTAAAACAAAATAAACAATAAAAAAATAAATTATCACAAAATAACAACGTAATAATCCTAACAACCTCACATAGTTCATAATATAGCAATCTAATCACCATTAAAAGATCTAAACATGATAAAGTTGAGATCCATAAAAAGTAACTAGAATAGACATTAATAAAGTTTATCAAAAAACTAACTTAATATTAGATTACGATATTTTGTGTTTGAATCCATCATCTTCATCATATTCTTCAATCTTAAATGTTAAGTCTTACAAAATTTCAAGTGATTAAAACTTCAGATATATTTTCCTGTTTTTGTTATTCAGTTTGTAACAAATTGGGAGATATAAGTTGTATGAACAAATAGCTCATTAAAAAAAATTAAGAGAATCATAGAAAAAACTTTGGTAACATAAGAACAACTTGACAAGAAAATTAAGAAAAAATAAGAGAAAATAAAGAATAGAAAGAATAGAAAGGAAAAAAGTGAGAAGTATAGAATAAAAAAGAAATAAGAAAAAAGAAGAGAAATAACAGCAAGGAATAATATATCTTCTTGTGTTTTTCCAAAATTAATTGATGGAAGGAACATGCGGTTGCTAAAAGAAGAAGTAACCGAGAAGAATAAGACCAATGTAGAGGAGGAGAAAGAAAAGAGACTGCTTAGAAATTCCACAATAAAAACTAGGGTTTTTTTCACTTTTACTTTCACTTTATCAGTAGTTTTTTGGTTTTTTCAGCTTGTATTTTACTTACTCGAGCCAAAATATTAATAGGCTTTGTCTAATAGTCCAAGTGTTGCCTTAATTTTGCATTCGAGTCCACCAAATTTTCTTTCCTTGGTATTAAACAGAGGTTATAAGCCTCAATAGCTCCAATGCATGAAAAAAGACTTAAGCCTCAACAACAAAGAGTACAATTTTTTAACCCCTAATAAGCTAGCCTCAAGACTAGTCAAGTGGAAAAAAATGTCCTAATGCAAGCCTTGAAGCTAGCATCAAAACATCTTTTGAAACCATGGTTAGAATACTCATAACACTTACCAATCAGGAGAAGTCAACCATGTTTGTACAAGAACAGTCTCATAGACAAATTATTTCACTAAAAAAAAATCTCAATCCTCTTGGTAAAGAGATCTTCAACAAACTAGTGACATATGGTTAAGCACTTCAGTCCAAATACTTTAACATCCATCAAAGTTAGGATAACTTCTTTTTCTTTTGGTTGAAAGTAATTCCTAATTTCAAAATTTTGAAAAGTGATCAAATGACACTTTCCTTTTTCTTTTGAGAGTAGTTTTTGAATTTATACTCCATTCTTAAAATAATTGCTTAAGAGCCACTCAAAATAATTTCTAAGAAATTCATCACAAACACTTAAATGTTCATCCTAAAGCTTTTAATCAAACTACTTCATTTTAACCACGTTTAAGAGAAACACATACAACGGGAACATTGGGTGCTTAGAGAACTACCTGTTCAGGGTTTCCTTCAAGCAATTTACCACATGATAAGCTAAACAATGTATCTCCAGTGAAAATTGCCCCCGATCCAGGAAAATAGAAACTAATATGACCTGCTTGAAGAAAAAAACCAAAAGATAAAAATAAGCAAATAAATCTGAAGTTTGGAGGAGGGATAAGATAATATCCACCAAATCCAAAACATAACAAAATTCGTCATTTTAAAGCAGATTTTGAAAATAACAGCTTTAAGCAACACATAATATGTTTTTATTTGTTAAGTGGTGGGGCCCCGCAGGGGGTGGCACTAAGAGGATCTTGGAATTTATTTGCAACCTTTGGTATGACCCGGTGTCTCCATAACATGCACCTCATGACCTGCAAACATCCACTTGTCTCCATTATTCAAAACAATATCAATGCCAGGTATTCTATCCCTGTCTATTCCCGAGCCAATCACCTATGAGAAATCAAAAGGGTAGAATTATTTACAAAACTTACAAGCACGTCAAATTAAAAAAAGAAAGAAGTATCTGTTCCTCTACAATTCTAATTTGAAGCCACATTAGCAGATTATAAGAACCGAGGCCCAGAAACATAAATGAGAAAGTAATATCTAACAAGTTGTTTAAAAGAAAAAATAAATAAATAAGTTCTTTCAATCCACTAAGTCATGTTGCTAATTTCTAATAGCTTGACTCAATATTTAACAGATTGTCAGCCATCAACAGAACTACAGAACACATGTCCATAAATGATAAACATTTGGAAGCCATAAAGGAGAAAGAACCAGCAATCGAACAAGACAATAATTTTCAAAAAGTTTCAATTAACCAGCATCAGCAGGCAAAGTAAGTACACCCATGGACTCTTGAAAAAATGATCCCACACTGGATTCATGTTGTGTTGAGCCAACATGGGTGTGAGGGGCAAAATGCCAAGTCCATGTAACAGATGCCTTTATTGTATCTAAATTATACTGTATAATACCTTAGCCCCATACTTTGCTTTTAGCTCTTCATTGCCGCCAGTATGATCATCATGATGATGAGTGTTTAATATGTATGTCAAATTCCTATTTTTTTTACGCAGAACATCTATAATGGGTACAGCTTCACAAGGATCAACCACACCAACTGTGCCAGTATCCACATCATACAAAAGATAAGAATAGTTGTTGCTTAAACATGGAACCTGAAATGCAAAACACATGTAAGATTGACAGGAGCCCATATACACATTAGAAATGTTGGTCTTGTAGGCCTTGAGGTAGAAACAAACATTCACTCACCAATTCAATTTGCAATGTAGAC
The DNA here is from genome assembly GCA_037013495.1 of Hippophae tibetana. Taxonomy (NCBI): domain Eukaryota; kingdom Viridiplantae; phylum Streptophyta; class Magnoliopsida; order Rosales; family Elaeagnaceae; genus Hippophae; species Hippophae tibetana. The sequence goes on along the minus strand of CM072805.1, from coordinate 20,200,905 downwards.
GACATATTAACAACACTACAAAATTGATCAACCCTAAGGGATCGGCTAGCTCCACGCAATGTTTTTAATGGCAAAGAGAAGAGCTGCATTATTCCATACAAAAGGCCTTTTCTGAGGCAAAGTTGTCTTGTTCCTGGCCACACACAAAGCCCACTTCTTCCCTGCCAAAATGAGAGATTTACAAATTCAATCATCAGATAATCATATAATCATTTCCTTCAAAAATTAAAAAAAAAAACAGGTAAACATAATCAACATATAATGTGCTGCAGAAATCAACCACTGTAGTACACACAATGAAAAAAGAAATAGTTAAGGGTGGCAACTTGTGGCATGAACTGACAACACGACCCAACAAGAGAAAATTGACACAACCGCACAACTCATTTAATAAATCTTGCACATATTTGCACATAATATCATAAACAAAAAGAACACGCACATTTTGCAGATGTTTTCCATGAAAAAAAAAATCTCTAGACCAGAAGCAAATCAACATTTCTAAATACACAAACCCGTTAATCTGGTATAGATCTGAAATTCAGCATTATAATTAATTGTCCAATAATTTGAAACAAGATCTGTCTTCCCTTAACATAAACAATTTTTCGGTTACCCTTCAACAACATAAAACCCACGGGACTTGTTCATGCCGAGAGGCATAATTCTCTGCTTCACAGTCAAAATGACGTCTTCCCCATCAATATTGATACTTTCATAAAGTCTCGAATTTTCATTGCTAGAATGATCAGTATACTTTTGTACAAAGAGATTGCAAACTCCGAGCAGGGGGAAAAAATATACAAAAAAAATAAAAACCCAGAAAGATGAAGGAAACCAAGAAATAAAAAAGTAAATTAGCATCTGAATATCGGTCTTAGTGATAAAAAAAAACAACAAAAAAATATAGATATAATTCTCGTTCGGAAACAAAAAGAGAGCGAAATAAAAAAAATCAAATTTCGGAAATATCAACCCAAAAGAAAAATTAGAACGAAAAGGAAGGAGAAGCAAAGAGAATAACCCCAGAGCAAGGGAAGGAGGTCATTGCAGAGGAGGCCTTGGTGATCATCTGCATCTCCTTCCCAAAGCCCAAAGTCCCCTTTTGTTTTTTCTCTGAAAGAGAGTGTTGGAATGTGGGTGCGCCTGTTGGAATGTGGGTGTGTCGTGTGTGTGGGTTGGCACTCTTCATAGTTCATCAATCATTTTCCTATACATAAATCTTATAATGTAAATTTATACTATTAATTATAATTCAATATTTCCATCTACCATATCATAATTAATATTATTATAAAATAAATTTAAATAATTGATCTAATTATTACATTTATTTTAAATATTTTACTAAATTAAATATGCTTAAATAAACGAAAATGATGGATAATATGCCTACAAATATTTATTTAAGCATATTCGTTTATATATTATGGATAAATATCAATAATATTTTTAAATACTTCTTAATTGCAGATGAATCCCAAGTATGGAAAAGATATCACAAATCAAAGAATTTAGAAATGAATGGGCCGGAAACTGTTCGGAGAAGGAAGATATGTAACATTGTTTTCTAAATTTATTAGTATAAAACAATAGCAAATTTGAAATAATAGACTTAATTATTAAAATAAAATAGTTATAGAAAACAATTAAAATAAAATAAAAAACCAATAAAAGAAATAGCCACTCTTAATCATTTAAATCTATTCAAATTTTAATAAAAATTATGTATAAATTTTTAAACTTTTTAAATATATAATTTAATATTTAAATTTTTAAAATTTAATACATAAATTCTTAAACTTTTAAATTATAAAATTTAATTATTAAATTTTTAAAAAATACACATAGATTTTAAATTTTTATTTATAAATATGTATTTTAATAACTAAATTATGATCGATATATGAAATTTTAAAAATTTAATGATTAAATTTTATAATTTAAAAGTTTAAGATATAAAAATTTAAATATCAAATCGTATATTTTAAAAATTTAAGAATCAAAATATATATTTTAAAAATTTTAAGATCTGTATATAAAACTAATTAAAATTTTAAAAAAAAATAAAAATTTTAGATTTTTTTCCCTAATAAAATGGTTTCCAAAATTGTTGTTTGATTTGAAATTGTGCTCAAATCTGCTGCACAATCGGTTTTGGTGTTTAGGTTTCAATTCAAAATCACATTTTTACTGAATTCCTTTTTTGGGTTTTGGTTAGGTTCCGAAGGTAAGATTTTATTAGCAAGAAATGGAACAGCTTGAAAATTGAAGTGTGTGCAGTGTACAGCTGTACTTAATTACTACATTCAAGGACGCCAAATTGCATTAAAATAGCAAAAAAATTGTACTAAAAATTTCTTCATCAAATTTAGGGTGACTAATATTACATTAAATTTAATATAATATTATTTTTTAATATTTTATTATTTACTTATTATTTTTTAAATAAAAAATTTAAAATATTGTTTTAATTTATATATTTTTTACTAAAATTTGTTATAATTATATTTTCTTATTACTTAATTATTTATTAGATATAATAAATTAAAATTAAATATATAATCTAAAATTAGTAAAATTAACGATTTAATAAACGAAGAAATCACTTTTGGATCTTTAGATATTATTAAAATATTGATAAAAAATATAATACTTAGTTAATGCAATAAATATAATATTTATTAGTTAATAATTTTTTTAAAATTTTACTTGAAAATTTTACTTTTAAGTTTATTATTATTAATTAATAATAATAATAATAATAATAATCTATAATTAATTCATTCGTTTAATATAATAATTATTAAAATATTTTATAAAAAATAATATTTAATTTCGTGAGATGGATAAAGAATATAGTGTAATTTTTACACTCAAATGGTGGTGGATACCTTTAACTAGTGGACTTTTTAGGGTGTAATTGCTAGCTGCTGTGATTCTGTTTGTATGTAACTAACTAGCTAATGAGTTTATTAGCCAATGCGTTGGAGGCATCTAGATTCCTTACAGATTAGTTTTGATTAAAAACCTGCATAATACCACATATCAATGAGAAATTGTCATATATATATATATTGTTATCATATGAGGAATAGTTGTTAATGCGATCAACAAACTTTGGAAATGTTTTATTCGATATTTAAATTGGGATTGATTTTTTGGGTTTTACAGGTGATAAAAAGCTCAGCAAGGTATGCTAGCTATATTATTCTTATTTTTATACTTGAAGTATGGTAATTTGTTAGTATTTATATTAATTTTTTTAATTATCTAATGTTGGTATATATTTTGTGAAAAAAACATATATATATATATATATAAAAAATTAAAGGATATTTTAATCTATTAAAATTATTATTATTTTTATTTTTGTCTTTGTGAAAAAAAAATTAGAGAATTTTATAAAATAAATATAAAAATGTGAGAAATAAATGAAAAAAAAGTAAAAAAAACGACTTCTAAAAATAGGAAAGAAAATAATAATAATAATTTAAATAATTAAATTTTTTTTAATTTTTTTGAATAAAAATTATTATTGATCAAATATGTCTTGAAAATAAAAGTATTTTTAAAATACTAGAAAAATAATAAATACCAAAATAATAATATGATTATAAAAAATATACCACCACTTTAATTTAGATTTTAACACTCTACCTGAAATTTTTTAACACTTTCTATCACTTAATGAATTATTACTTATAAATTAAATAGACAATTGTAACGTGGTCTCACTTGTAGATAGATTGGATAGTAAGATATAATCTTATGACTAAAAGAAATAAGTAAGACATGGCTAATTAAGTGAAATAAGAGTAAAATAAAAACTTATATTTAATATTAGTAAAAAAATTAGAGTAAAAAAAGTTCAAAATTTAATACCTTATATTCTCTTATATCATATTCAAAAATCAAATAATAGAAAGTAGGATGAGAAATTGGAAAAAAAAAAATTCTTATTTTATTGATAGTTGTTAGAGAATATATAACCTATGTATAGATATATTACAATACTAAAATTTTAGTGATAAAATAAATATTAATAGATAAATTATATAATAATATTATTATAATGTATTACTTTTAAACTAATAAAAAAACACAATATTTCATATTTATTTTCAAGATTTTACTTTGCGGATTGTTTAGGAGAGCAATGTTTAGGAGAGGAAGTGCTGAACGTTGGATTAAAACATTTCAATTTTTTAATTTTTTTACTTAGAGTATTAAATAATACATATATGTTGTATATAATTAAATTTATATTATAATAATATATCGGATATATATATGTATGTTTATTTATATATGTGATGTAAAAAAATAAATATATATAAGATCCATTTTGATGATAAATGATTTAAATAAATAATATTTACAAATTATAGTATTTAATGAAACTATTTAAAGATATATACGTTAATAAATATAAAAATTTAAATTAATAAATAATTTTTAAAAGTAAAAATAATATTTAATTATAATTATATATATATATATATATATATATCGTTATATTATACTTATATAAAATTTAAAATTATTTAGTAAAAATATTTATACAAATCATTTATATCGAAAACGTTATTATATGTATTTCTATATACAACCAATGTGTGAATTTACCACTTTTATTATAGGATTATGATACGAACCCGTCCTGCTAATGCTCACCTGAAGATCATCGCGTGCGAAGGAGAGAGGCAGAAGAAGGCACATGAATTCGGTTAGAAAAAAAAATAGAAAAAGGACCTCCGAATAAATTAGAGATTTCTGTTATGAATGTCAGAAAATCTGTTAGGGTTGTTCAAATCTAATGCTATATATAAAGCCTCTTAGAAATTAGAAAAAGGCATTGAGAATTTTACCTAAATCCAGCATCTCCTCTGCTCTTTTTTTATTTATCTTCTTTTTTACAAATTTCCTGTAACAGTGGTATCAAAGTCGTTCGACCATGGATACTCGAGGAAAATCTAATGTAGAATTTCGCACGGAGGTTATGGAAACCCTCAGTACTGTGCTCTCTCAGTTACAGGCAATCTCAACAACTCAGAACCCCCCAGAGGTTAACTCCTTCGCACAAGAAGGAATGTTGTGAGCTCACCCCCACACTTCGCGAACAGCCACAGACATCCCTAACCCTAACCTGAAACTTTCATTTCCCAGATTCTCTGGTGAAGAACCAACTAGATGGATCTATAGAGCTGAGCAATATTTTGAGTTCACTAATGTTAGCCCAGATCAACAGGTCCAACTCGCATCCTTCCATCTGGAAGGTATTGCATTGCAGTGGCATCGATGGTTGACCAAGTTTCGAGGAACTCTCACTTGGGAGGAATTCACCAATGCGGTTCAGCTCATATTTGGACCAACAGATTACGAAGATCCATCAGAAGCTCTAACTCGCCTAAGGCATACCACCAATGTAGAAACATACCAAGAAGCATTTGAAAGATTGTCACACAAAGTGGATGGACTACCAGAGGCATTCCTAATAGGATGCTTTATAGCTGGATTAAAAGATGAAGCCCGCCTTGATGTTAAGATCAAACAGCCTAAAACCTTGGCTGAGGCCATTGGAGTAGCAAGGCTCATTGAAGAAAGAAATCAGTTACAAAGGAAATCTGGCCAGAATCCACGTTACTAATCTTACACAAGCAATCTCAAGATAAAAAATCAACTACATGCTGGTGTGTTGGGACCCTCACCTCTACAAAGACCCAATTCCCTCCAACCAGTGACTTTTAAAAAAATCACAAATCAGGAGGCACGAGAACGAAGAGATAAGAACTTGTGCTACTACTGTGATGAGAAATTTGAAGCAGGTCACCGTTGCGCGCGACCCCAAATGTTTATGATAGAGGAATTGCCTAAGAACCCTATCATAACTCCAGAAGAAGAACACCCTAAACAAGAACCTTAGGAGTTGGTGCCAAAAATCTCATTTCATGCAATAACAGGTACTAATCATCCTCGAACACTTAGAGTTATGGGAAACCTCAGAAATAAGAAAGTACTAATTCTGATAGATGGGGGCAGTACACATAACTTCATTGATCAAACCTTGGTTTCCCAGCTTGGTTTCCCTATCACTAAGAATCATAAACTGGAGGTTATGATAGAAAATCGTGAAAAAATTGAGTGCAAAGGACAATGTAGGGGCCTTACTCTTTCAATTCAAGCGTATATGGTCTCAACAGATTATTTTGTGCTACCGGTAGCTGCATATCAGCTAGTGTTTGGGGTTCAGTGGCTTGAAACCCTAGGGCCAATAGAAATGGATTATAAAAGACTCACCCTCAGCTTCAAGATAGAAGGAGTCACTCATACATTCCAAGGCTTACAAAGAACTAATAGTGCAACCTTAACCAACAAGGAATGCGGTGAGCTGCAGAATATAGGGTTGTTCCTTCAAATTTTGCCCATATGGGATCATGAACCATAGGAGTAGGTGTCCTCCTTTCCAGAGATGAGATAATTATTAACAAAGTTCTCTCATATATTTGAGCTACCCTTAGAGCTGCCTCCAAAACGACAACAAGATCATCGTATTCCCCTAAAGCCAGGAGCATGGCCAGTTAATGTCAGACCCTACCGCTACCCCTATTATCAAAAGACAGAGATTGAGAAGATGGTGAAGGAACTCCTTCGTTCTGGGCTAATCAGGCACATCAGCATCCCATTTTCTTCACCAGTGCTGTTAGTAAAAAAAACTGACAGTACTTGGAGATTCTGTGTAGACTATCGAGCTCTGAATGATTGCACAGTCAAGGACAAGTACCCCGTCCCAATGATCGACGAGTTGTTGGATGAGCTCCACGGAGCCCATATTTTCTCCAAGATAGATCTGCGATCAAGGTATCATCAAATACAAGTTTATTAGGAGGATATCCCTAATACAGCTTTTAGAACCCATGAAGGCCATTATGAATTCTTAGTAATGCCATTTGGCCTCACTAATGCTCTAGCTACCTTCCAAGGTCTCATAAATGACCTATTTAAACCTTACCTTCGAAAGTTCATCCTGGTGTTCTTTGATGACATCTTAATCTACACCCAATCAAGAGATGACCATTTGGAGCATGTGAAGATAGCCCTTCAGCTTCTAGCCACCAACAAGTTGTATGCCAAGGAAACCAAATGCCAATTCGGAATGAAACAAATAGAATATTTGGGCCATGTGGTCTCAGATCAAGGGGTCTCTGTGAACCCATCAAAGATCCAAGCTGTTAAGGAATGGCCAACACCAACCACATCTAAAGGAGTAAAAGGCTTCCTAGGGTTAGCTGGTTATTACAGAAAATTTGTACGTAAATTTGGTAGTTTGGCAGCTCTCTTAACTCGTCTCTTGAGCAAGGAAGGTTTTAATTGGAATACATATGCTGAAAACTCATTTAAACAGTTGAAGGAGGACTTAACAACACCACCAGTTTTAAGCCTCCCCAATTTTTCCCAAAGATTTGTAATTGAATGTGATGCCAGTGGCATCGGGTTGGGAGCTATCCTCACTCAAGTAGGGAGGCCAATAGCTTACTTTAGTCAAGCTCTCAAAGGTTTAGCATTGAATCTATCAACCTATGAGAAAGAAATGTTAGCTATCATTAAAGTTATCCGGGTATGGCGTCCTTACCTATTAGAAAAACCGTTCACCATCCTCACTGATCAGAGGAGCCTTAAGTATCTGTTGGAGCAGCGCATCACCACCCCAGCACAGGCACGATGGTTGCCTAAACTACTTGGATATGATTATAAGATTGAGTACAAATTAGGGAAGGAAAATCAAGGGGCTGATTCTCTTTCACGAGTAGTGGAATTCTTCTTCTTAAGTATATCCCAGCCACAAATGGATTGGTGGCCACAACTACAGAAGGAAGTTCAGCAGGATCCCTTCTACACAAACTTGATAGCCAATTCTCCTCCTGCAATGGCTCATATATTGTTACAAAGAGATGGGGTCTGGTTTAAAAACAACAAGGTATATCTGAGCCCTAAATCCTCCCTCATACCTCATATCATCGCTGATTGCCACTCTTCCCCAATGGGGGACACTTTGGGTTCCTCAAAACCCTTTCACGCATAAAAAAACAGCTTCACTTGGCCTAAACCACGCCAAACGTTGAAGAAAACCCTCAGGGAATGTGACACTTGCCAACGGTTCAAAACAGAAACTATGAAACCAGTAAGATTGCTTCAACCCTTTCCCATACCTGAGAAGATTTGGGCTGATATCTCAATGGATTTTGTAGAAGGATTACCTGCTTCAAAAGGACATACAATTATAATGGTAATTGTGGATCGCTTGAGTAAATATGCTCATTTCATCCCTATGAAGCACCCATTTTCAGCCCCCACTGTAGCCAAGACATTTGTATCCAACATCCTGCAACTGCATGGTATGCCAACTTCTATTGTCAGTGATCATGATAAGGTGTTTATTAGTTCCTTCTGGCAAGAGTTGTTTCATTTACAAGGAACCCAATTGTGCATGAGCTCTAGCTACCACCCTCAAATCGATGGACAAACTGAGGTGACCAACCGCACCCTATAACAGTATTTGCACTGCTTCACTAGGGATCAACCATGCAAATGGATTGATTGGATTCCTTGGGCTGAATACAGCTACAACACCTGCATCCACTCCACAACACAGATGACTCCCTTTGAAGTAGTTTACGACATTCCACCTCCTCGCATACTAGCATATGTCCCCAAAACTACCCAAATGCCAGCTGTGGATGAACACCTACGTACCAGAGATCACCTACTGTGAGAATTAAGGCACAACTTGCTAGAAGCTCAGAACCGAATGAAATGCCAAGCTGATACACATCGATGAGAAATCATCTTCAAAAAGGGAGATTACGTATATCTTAGGCTCCAACCCTATAGACAATCATCAGTTGCCTTTCACTCATCAAGAAAATTAGCTCCTTGTTTTTTTAGCCCATACAGAATCATCGCTCGAATAGGACCAGTGGCTTACAAGCTGACACTACCACTCGCTTCTCAAATACATGATGTCTTTCATGTAAGCATGCTAAAAAAACACGAAGGGAAAATACCAGTAAACTCCAACCAACTTCCTCCAATCTCTGAACAAGCAACGATTCTTCCCCAACCTGAAACCATTCTCAACCGACGTGTGACCCAAAAAGGGAAATATCGACCCAAGACAGAAAATTTGGTCAAATGGAAAGACATTCCAATCGAAGAAGCTACTTGGGAAAATGAGTGGCATTTTCTGAAAACATATCCAAACTTCATCCTTGAGGACAAGAATTCTTCTAGAAAGGGAGGAATGATACGATCACGTCATGCTTATACTCACCCGAAGATTATCGCACGCGAAAGAGAGAGGCATAAGAAGGCATATGAATTCGGTTAGAAAAAAACAGAAAAAAAACCTCTAAATAAATTAGGGATTTATGTTATGAATATCAGAAAACCTGTTAGTGTTATTCAAATCTAAAACTATATATAAATTCTCTTTGAAATCAGAGAATGATATTGAGAATTTTACCTAAATTTATCGTCTCCTCTACTCTTTTTTTTTTGTTTATCTTATTTTCTGCAAATTTCCTGTAACAAATTCATTATAATTATTTTCTTACTTTGATATGTTTTATAATCCCTTTTGGTTTGCATTGTTTTTCTTTTTATTTTTTTATTTTTAATCATTTGTAAGTTATTGTCCTACGAGTATATATAGAATAATTGTATGGACATTAAAATATGATATTAAATATATAATAAAATTATAAAGTGTTTTTCATGTATATAATTGAATTTTGCTTTTGGTTTTGATGTAACGGATTCATTCAGAATATTTTATTCATCTCATTACCTCAAGTGCATAATACAAAAAGAAATTATTGGGATTTGTGTGATATTTGTATAAATGATAAGGATATTATTAATATTTCATATGTCCCCGATACCATCAACATAAGTTATTATTAGTATATCACACATCAAAATAATTGTGGGCTATGCCTTATTATAAGTAAAAAATTGTTGTTTGTCTGAATTCATGATATGTTAACTTTCCTTATAAAAAACAATTATATGTTAATATTCCGTTTTTTTAATTTTTTAATTATTTTAATAGTTGATTATTGTTAACTTTTTTTAAGCAAAAAATTCTTAATTTAAAATTTTAAAATATAAATGTTAAAATTCATTAAAAAAAATGACATAAATTGATGAATAGTTTAATGATTAAAATTGTTCTGTGAGATATATAAATGCGAATTTAATGGTTTTATGGGAAAATTGTGAAATGCTATTTATAAAAAAAACTTTATTTTAAAAAAAATATGGAATGTTTGTTGATAATTTAATTACAAACTATAAATCAATTAAAATTATTAGACATACTAATTAGTGTTGTTAATTTTCTACAACAGAATAGTAATTGGGTGAAAACATTGATTTTTTTTTTTTACTGGTAGGGTTGCTGATTGAAAACTTGTCTGTATGGAGTGGGGTTGGGGTCCCACTCTCCACTTTGTCCCCTCCTTTACTTAAACTTGACTTTTGTAGAAATTTAATTATTTTTAATTATAAAATAACATATTATTTTAAAAATTAAAGTATTTAGTTAAGAAAATATGATTATTTTCTCTTAATAATAAACATTTTTTTGTTAAGTTTGAAAATAAACAAAATTAATTATTTTATGTATCATTAATTTTAGTAAACATTATTATATAATATATATTTTTATTTTATAATAATATTGATTTAAAAAAAATCACAAATAAACACATATTTTTTATGAAGGGAAATCTCCGATGCCCTCAAATGTTACTTATATTTTCATCATCAAAATTTTCAAATCTTCGGAAGTTTGATGAAGTATGTTCACTCCGTCCCACAAACATTTGACACGGGACCAAATCTAATCTCCACTTTACCCTATCATAATTATAATAATAATTTTAATACATAGTATACATTAACAACGAACAATAATATATTTAGATTATATTTTTAATTAATAAATAAATTAAATTATTATTTAAAAATATATTTTAAATATAATACATGTATTATATATATATATATATATATATAAATTCTTAAATAAATGATAAATTATATTAAATTGATACCTTTTTAAATAGGATACTATTAAGATAATACCTCAAAAATATAAATAAAAAATACTAAAATTAAAATTATTATATTACTAAAACATAGGGTTTAGGGTTGAAATTATTATTTTTCTAAATAGGGTTTAGAGTTTTAGATTTGGGATTTGGAATTTAGGGTTTAGGGTTTTAAGATTTCGGATTTAGGGTTTAGGGTTTAAGGATTTGGAGTTTAGGGATTCGAGGTTTAGGATTTTAGGGTTTTAAGATTTCGGATTTAGGGTTTAGGGTTTAAGGATTTGGAGTTTAGGTATTCAAGGTTTAGGGTTTTAGGGTTTAAGGTTTTGGGATTTTGGGTTTAGGATTTTGAGTTTTGAGTTTTGAGTTTTGGGATTTGGGATTTAGGATTTAGGATTTTGGGTTTTGGATTTTGGGTTTTGGATTTTGGGATTTAGGATTTGAGTTTAAGGTTATATTTGGGGTGGAGGTAAAATTGAAAAAAAATTGAAATGAGAATTGAATCATGATTCCTAAAGGGGGAGAATGAATTGTGATTCTTTCTCATTTAAGAATCGATTTCATTCCTCACTCATTTTTCAACCCAACCAAACACACAAATGGAATAAATCAATTCTTATTCCTTTCCATTATCTCCAACCAAACACAATATCAATGAAATTACTAGCTTTACATCACGCATTTTACTTAAAATTTATAGATGAATAAAATAAAAATATCCCATTCAATTTTTTTAATGAAAAAATAATATATTTTATATATACTTTATATATTTGTTATTAGAAAAAAATTTAACACAATTTTATTTTAAATAATATTTGATTAGATATAATTCAATATTAAATTGAAATATGCTCAATATTGTTAAAGTACGTTGAAATCAATTTTTATTTAGTTAGTTAGAATGAAATATGATTAGAATTATTTCCTTCCAATTTTATGTTTGGTTGGGCTAAAAAGTGGGAATAGAATGTAATCGATTCATAAAAAAAAAGAATCACAACTCCAATATAACCCTAAATCCTAAACTTTAAACCAAAAACCGAGACCATATGTAAAAGCCTATGATTTCTCCCACTTAGATCTCGATTTTATAACCGTGACCATAGATCTACGGTCACAGTTAAAAATAGAGGTTATATATCAATTTTAAAGTAGTGCTTGGCCAGAGCGTGAATGATGTTTGGCCTCAAAGTGGTTCCTCAAGTCTGTATGTCTGGTGCTCTAAGTCCAGTCTGCTTCTACCAGCTTGGCCAGATAGGGGTGTCCATAAACCGGATCTGACCGGACCAAACCGTAAAACCGGACCGGACCGGACTGGACACCCCTATGACCAGCAGTGACTAAGTGTGCCGAGGGTAGGGCATTATCATCATTCCCAAAGTTGGTACCCAAGTCTTGTGCATCCTGAATATGGGAACCAATATTCTATGGATTGGGCCCTTTGAAATGTTGTTGGTGTTGGGAACGTGATATTGTTCTCCTTGTGTACTGAGCCTTAATGGTCAAAGAGATTTTAAGCGACTCACTGAGGCACTAGGGTGTGCTTATGAGTTCATCTAGGACTGCATCAGTTGCTCCATCATGAGCTCTAACTTTCCCAACATTTGATCCATGGTTGGTTTCTTGGGCTTGGCACCCTTCTTAGTGGTGATTGGTCATTCACATGGACATCCACCTGTTCTTCATTTAGTAGGAATGGTGGAGAGTTTTGAGAATTTTCTTGAGAACTCATTTTAGTGATTTTTCAAATCTAATGCATTTTGAGAAAAAAATGGATGATGAATGCAACGAACAGAGTGAAGAACGCGATGAATGTTCTTGAATTTTCACTAGCTTAATCAGTTGAATACCATTTTTTTCCCACAGATAATACAAGATGTTGAAGCCAATTTCTATTTGGTCACATTCTTTGGACACATAGACCTACAAATCATTAGAAAATCACATCAGAAGGTACGAATTCACTTTGATGTTTAAGTCAGTTTCTGAAAAAATATATATCAAGATAAAAAGAAATTTGAGAAAATTTGTGATATGAACATATGTATACCTTTTCAGGTTATAAGATTCATTTAAAGGTTTTGACGGATGATATAAGCATAAATAATTAATATTTAAATATTAAATTAATTAATTAATATATAATTATTTATAATATTAATGATTTTTTATATTAAGATGTATTATTAATATTGATTTTTGATTTTAAATAATAAAAAAAATATTTTAATATATGTTAAGTATATCCTGTTCTCATTTGACTCTTAATATGATATCATACATATTTGATGATTTTTTTATCTAATAATTATTATTTTTTTATTATAAATTTTATATGTATTATTATTTTTAATTTTTCACATATACCATCTCTTTGTGACGAGGGATTTGATCTATATCATAAGATTATTTATTAAATTATTAGATAAATTAATAAATATATTATCAAAATTATAAATATATTATCTAATTTTATTGAAAGATAAAAATAATATTTAAATATGATTATTGGTATAAATCTAATACTATTTAATAAATTTATTATTAATTATATAAATGTAAGATCCAAAATACTTAAAGAAAAATCTAAGTGGCGTTGCACGTGGATGTGAGGCATGTAGGGTAATAACTGCGATTTGTTTTGCATCTAACTTTCTTTCTTAGTGAAAATAATAATAATGAAATTTAATGAATGTCAGTTAAATAATTTTGACGTCTCAACGTTGCAATATAAAATTACTCACATATAAATTTATATATTAAATATATTCATATAAATTTATATTTTTAAAATAATATAATAATAATTTCTTATTTACTTTAAAATACAAAATTAGTCAAATTTTATGTTTTAAATTAAAGATAATTGTGTAATTAATATGGTTTAGTATTTTAATATTACTCTTATTTAACAAAAGTTACACATGTTGATCCATATTTTTATAACAATATATTAATAATCTACATTTAATTTTAAGAATACTAATAGACCAAAATTAATATTTAATTTAAAATTTAAACATATGTAGCACACATGAACAAAAAATTGAGAGCAAAATCGTCTTTAAAATAATTAAAAAATAAAATTTTCATGAAAATATTACTAATCTAAAAACATTTAGTTTAACCCTAAAATCAAACAAAATCTTAAAAAACTCTAAAGAAATTGAATCATGTTAAGATAATAGTTTTGCAAAAAAAATCAAAAGGAGATAAATGTCTTTGCGATAAAAACTTAAGATTTTTATTTGATAATAAAATATATAAACAAATAAGAATATTTTAGTTCTAAAATAGAAACAAAATACATGCTTAGAAATGGTGAACAACTTAAATCAACAAGAACACCAACTAAACATATTGGTTTAGTTACAACGATATGTGTAAGTCAAGAGTCATAAAAATAAATTAAAAAATTCATATGGCATAGAAATATATATGAAAAATAACAACAAGTAACAAGTAAATAGGAATATATAAGCTAACACCAAAGTACTTAAACATGAAAAACAAACATAAATTTTGTCATAAAGACATCTAAAGTAAAAGATAAAGAAAAATATACAAAAGATGAATATTAAAGAGTATGAGATAATTGATAACCAATACAAGACATATTAGGTAATAAAGATAGTAACTTAATAAATCAGAAAAGATACATTATATATGATATGACATATGAGTGACATGAATGTCAAAAAAAATAAGAAAATACTTTGACATTACATGATGAAATCACATGACGTAATGTTCATGTTAAAAGTTACAAAATAAATGACAAGTTAGAAATTGAAAGGTGGTTTACTAGCGAAAAAAACATTAAAGATGAGTTTGTCTTTAATTTTTTTCATGTGTGTAACACATATTGAAATTCACAATTATATCTTAATTTTGAACAATTTGTGTACTTAAAATTAAATGCAAAAATAAGTAGTATATTATTATAAAAATATGGACTCACATGCATATCTTTTGTTAAATAAGTATACTATTAACATATAAAACATTTGAATGATTTTATCCTTCGTCTATATCACATATGTATATAATATGCTATAAATATGAACAATTATAGTTAAAATAGATACAATAAGATATTAGACACATATAACTGATATTTGTAAGCCCATATGTGTTTTATTCAAAATGGGCCTCAAGGTAGTTCGTGCCTTAAGTAGACGTGGAAGCCGCTTTAGGCCTGACTAGAGAGAGACCCCATTTTTGCAACATATTTTATATTTAAAAATAAATAAATAGTTACTAAATTAAAATTTTAAGAAGATAATAATTTTTTAAAAAAATTATTATATATTTAATCCAACAATATTAGAGGTGGGATATTGTTACGAGATAACTTTTCATGGCTAAAAAGTAACAGAGGTTTATTCTATAATTATAAATAATTATATTTTAGTTATATGATTATTGAATAAATTTTTTTATTAATAAATATTAATTGTAAAAATAATAATTTATAAATTAATTATATAATAAAAAATATGAACGATTATTGATTTTTGGTTTTATTAAATAAGTAAAAAACAATTAGATCTTAGTTGTATATCTTATAAGTACCTAATGTTACGCTTTTATGTCATCTGTTATTTATATTTTAATATCTCAATTCAAATATTGATATTATTTTGAATATTATTTGCTCATTCTTAATTTAAATTTATCACATATATTACACATATCAAATTAGATAAAGACATTTGTGAAATTTAAGAAGAAAAGAAGGTGATAGTTAAAAATAATAATTTAATAGTTAAAAGACGTATCAATAATTAAATTTAGAGTAATGTAATCGAACATTTTAATAACATATGGTATGCAAAATACTAATACATTAACCAAGCTATCAAACCTCGTATAATAATAATTAAAATAATTTAAATTTATTGTTTGTTTTTTTGCATCAATTTTTTGCTATTATCATTTATAATCTAAATTTAAAAATTTAAAATAATAGCATAAAAATTTAGAATAAAAAAACTCATACATTAATTTTTTATTATTTTGTGGGAAACATAACTGTAATTCTTTTTTTTCCCTTAATTTTCATAAATGTAATTATCCAATTTATCATGTAAAATACATATGGTCAATTTTGATGAAAAGTAAGAAAACATTATTCAAAATGATTAAAAAGATACCAATATTTGAATTAGTGTACTAAAATAATTTTTTAATAATATAAGACGTAAAAAATACTAATATACTAAAATAAAAATCTCCTTCTATTTCTTATATAGTTGTAATATTTGAGTTGCTTGATCATCTATAAGTTTTCAAAATAAAAACTAATAAATATTGTAACTTTTTATAACCGTACATTCTTTATTTTATTTTAAAATAATAATAATAATAACTTTTATTACATATTTATTTATTCATTTTAACTTATTATTTATATTTAAAAAAAGTGGTACCAAAATAGTACACTATTTTAATAAACTATATACTTTAGTCACTAGTTTGTAGATAATACCTTAAAAATCTACTAAGTTTGTAAAATAAGACACAAGAAGTCTTGATATACCTATAATATCCCTATTTTAAATATAATGGATTTCTAGTGTACCACAAGTAGTAATTAAGATGTTTGTGAAGTTTGAAAAAAAAAATGACATCAAAGGTTCATTAAATTTGAAAATGAAAACATTAGAGGTATTTATGAACTTTTAGTCTCATATTTTTTCAACTTAGTTGACTTCTAATATGTTATCAAAAAATTAGTGGATTTAAGTGTTTAATTTATCTAATTTATTAGAATTCTAGAATAATTTTCTCATAAAAAAAGTCTAATATGATTGATCAATTTTTATTATCCAATGAAATTTAAATTTATAATTTTTTTTAAGAACTCATTTTTATGTTTGCCTTGAGACACAAAATATCTTTAAAACACACTCCCAAGTCTTTCACCCGTATACAAATAAGACAAATTTTGATAGAAAAATTCTCTAGATCATCCTTACACTTGTTCCATCTAAAACTTCATCTTCTTTGCCGGGTGATGTAATTATTGCTAGCTGTTTTTTATTTTTATTTTAGAGTAACCCTTTTATTAAAATATTGAGTTCCATATAAGGATATATATTTGGTTGAAAATATCAAAATGTACTCTCTATATGTAAACCACTTTTGATATTAAAAAATATATATTTCTTGATCCATTTTCCATTAATTTCTTTGTGATATTCTTTGTTACTCTTCTTTCAGCCTACCTGATGTTTTTAGATATGAGTTAGGGACAAATAATTTAAAATAATTAATTTGCTATTTGTCATTTTTATTATAAATAAGGATATACGTTATTAGTAAGTATTATCAATTTCTATAAATTGCATTATAGTATAATGCTATACTTTTTTTAGCACATAAAAAATACGAGTTTAAACCATATATTTGTATATATATATATGTACATAAGTGTATAAATATATAATTATTATTTAAAAATAATATCATTAATTTTATATATAATAATTAATTAAACACTATATTTTAATATTAAAAAAAAGTGAGTGTATCCATGGACATGGCGGTAATTAGTTAATGGTCAAGGTATTAATTATGGCTGAAGATATATTATTTTCTTGTTTGCTAACACTATATTTGAATAAATTGGTTTGTAGTGAAATAATATGGGTTTTTGTGAGTATTAAGAGAGCTTGGATACGAACCATACCATTGTATATGTGAGTGTGATGTGTGATCGTGTGTGTATTTGTTATTTCATAAATAAATAAATCATTTATATGTCAAAAATTTCTAAATACCAATTTTTTAAATTAAAATATGACCGTGTGATCATGAGTGTATTTGTTATTTCATAAATTAAAAAAAACCCATTTATATGTAAAAATTATTTAAATATTAAATTTTTATGTTCAATATGACCTTTTTCTATATATATATATATACTTGTATAAGTAGTTATAAAGTTCGTATATTTGAAAAATCTCATGTAGTAGGAGGTAGATGATAGGATTACAACTTTTCATACAAATATGTTTATATTTATATTATTTTAACTTTTTATATAAATAAGTTTATAGTTATATTTAAACGACTTATTTCATAATTTAAATAAAACCTATTAAAACCAATTGATTATTCACGCGAGGTTAAACTCAATATATAAAAAATAATTGAGTTTAAATTTAATAATCCAAATAAATATACCACAAATAATTAAAGTTAAATTTTTTAATTGATCAAGTCATTAATATGGTCCATAATTATTTGAAATGTAGTGAACCTATATGGGTAACAAACTTCGAAATATCTAATTAGAATTACTTTGTATAAAGATTGATTATAATTGAATGAAGCATATATATGAAAGTTTGAAAAGTTATCTAATATTTTTTTTACACAAATAGTAGTTCCACTGATGTCACTCAGAAGAATGTTTTTAATTATATGTCTTGTATGTTGAAGTAATAGAATTATAGTTAGTTCTGAGGTTATTTCATAAGATGCAAATCAATTCTATCAATTTTAAGATGTGATTCAACAACTTCATTGTTTAGTAATTCTTAATTTTAACAGCTATATAATTCATGATTTGATAATTAATTGTTAATTAGTGATGTGAATTAT
The DNA here is from genome assembly GCA_037013495.1 of Hippophae tibetana. Taxonomy (NCBI): domain Eukaryota; kingdom Viridiplantae; phylum Streptophyta; class Magnoliopsida; order Rosales; family Elaeagnaceae; genus Hippophae; species Hippophae tibetana. Next base: position 20,182,177 of record CM072805.1, on the reverse strand, counting down.
AGACTCATACAAATTCTAAATGAATCAATCACAAGTTTTAGAAAGACACAATTTGAAGAGTTTTTAAATGAGTTCATTTAAGAGATTATGCATAACCAAATAGATCCAAAATGGGAGTACAAAGATTGAAAAAAACCTAACATAAAAATTAGAGTAAAATTGATAAAAGTGGACTAGGCATATTGCTGTGCCGTTTTGGACTACTTTTTTTCAACCCTGGAATGAAATCAAGGGTTATAATGTAATATTTGCTAGAGATTCCTTGTACTTAACTGCCCTCACTTTTACTCCATGTTTTGTGTCACTTTTTGTACTTCTTTAACTGTTTTTATTTTTTAGTTCTTGGATGAGATCAAAGGTTATGATATAATATTTTCTAGGATTTTCTTTGTGTCCTATAAATACTTAAAAACAATTTAGTTGTCCACATTTCATATATTAATGATATTTGATTTTTCAAATCATTTAAGAGTTCATTCATACTCTTTGTTCCTCTTCAAGCAATTTATAAATAGATTGACAACCTTTATAGCGTTATTTAACATCCAAGCATTTGTGATGAGTAATATTCATATTTTTTAGGGTGTCATTTATGCTAGACTTATCAAGAAGACAACACCTCATAGTGGCGTCTTTTCTCTTCAATTTAATGATGAATCATATCTATTATTTTGTGAAGAAACTTTGTTATATAATCTGAAAATTAGCTAGTTATTACCCGTTTGGTTCATATCGGAAGAGATATAACTAAAAAAACATTATCACCTAACCCTAATTATGGACACAATTGAGGATTGATCTACGTGTCATAATTATATCAATAACTTAGTCAAGAATTTCAATTAGGTGAATATTTTCTATAAAATGAGTTTAGTTTCAAGAATTATTAGAATAAATATGGAGTTAATAAAGTTTATAATTATTTAAGGTATTAATAAATTATTAGGTTTCGCTTAAATTTATACTTCAATCGATGGCGAAGTCTATTCAGTAATGATAAAAGCTCTACCCAAATTATCTTAGTTACATAGATCTAACTTTAGTATCTAAAAGATTTTGGAACCACATCGGTCACTTTATAAAGTTTTCAATATTAGATGATAGAAAGCAAAAAAAGAAAACCGACATCTACAATATTTTATAGTGAATATGTACATGTTTCTTATAATGGGTGATGGTATATAAGAAAAAATGACATTATATATCATATTTGGATATTTATGATTTTTGTTTTCCTTTTCTTAATTAGACACATTTATCTTCTTTCCAATGCATTATTATTGAATGATTTTCTTTCTTGTCTTGAGAATTCGAGATGTACTTTGTATTTCTTTAGTTTAATTAATAACTACTTAAAATAGGCGTGTGGAAAAGGGATGAGACTAGTGAAATTATGTTATTAATTTGAGAGGAGTTAAATTCAACGAACTGTCCTAAATTGAATAATCTGGTTGAGCTAAAGAGAATAGCCAGATCGTTATTAAATTATGTTGTTATTTCAATTTCACGAAGAACATAAGATGAAAAAATGTTTTCCTGCTTATTGAATGTATTTCAAGAGTTCAATAAAAAGTAAATAGAATGCATCCCAAGGGTATATCAGACAGGCACACTTGTTCAACAAAAATTAATGACTTTGTATGCGAATGTGCTGAAAATTTTGAAAATTGGATTGACAACAATCATTATTGAAAGTGCTTTGACCAATATGAAAACTCTTTCAACAGCCGAAGTAAAAGCAGTTCCAAAGTAAAGGTTCATAAGCTAGTCAGATTAAAAACGAGTTCCAACTGTTGCAACAGGAGACCCTGACTCAGACTGAGTCCAAGTTGTAGCTCAGGAAAGTAGAACTACAACAAAGCCGCTGGTGTTTTGTTTTGTCCAACTTTGGGAAATCAAAGTTAATGTTACAAAAATAATTACAACATACATGTAAATCCTCCGGGAGAAGAACAATGCCTCACTATCATTCCGGCATTATCAGATTCTTTCTTTCGTTTGGGGTATCATGTGAGCGATAAACTAGCCTTGCATGACTCATAGTTCGTCCTGTTGGATCAAGGAGAAAAATTTAAACTATAATTCAAAAAAGAAATGCTACTAAAGCAAGTACAACCAGTTCTTTTAGGAGAATAAAAGTTCCACTCTTACATGGTAATCATTCAAGTAATCACGAGGATCATGCTGCAAAATAGAGTTTTACGATAAGATTAACAAGCAAAGATGATTTATTGCAAAAAAGAGTTCATCAAGAAGATTGCTGGACCATCACTTTTGGTTTTATTGTTGCTCATTTGTAATAGTCACTGTCATTTTCTATATTAAAAAAGACCATGCTTTATCAGAATTAATGAAGATTGGTCTCGTTTGGAGCAATAATGATGGAAATGGGTGGGTACAAAACTACAAACGTTGTAGGAATGTCATTTTCTTCTAGGTATTGCAAAAGAGACTGATTAATGCATCAAATCACAAATTCATATGCTAAGTAACAGAAACAAATTTGCACTCACTCAATTATGGTGTGCAACGTGTCAAACTCTTTTTTAAAAAATGAATAACTTCTTCATTTTTAAAGTTATTTTATCACATAACATGCCATAATTGAGATAAGTGCAAATTGTTGTACCCTTGGCGTTCCTCTTAGTAACCATTTATCATAAACATCTTTAATAAACTCAATACCCTAGACAAGAGAAATTCACTCTATCGATTCATTTGGAAACACAAGATTCTATCAGGGGCACTATAAGACCACTCACGTGTTTTCTTTGTCTCTTAATGTAACCATACATTTTCATGTTTAATATAATGTGGTGTTTTGGATTCTTAATGCTTTTTTGATGCCAAAGGACTCGACTCTTATATCTTCTGGTACTCCTATGGTGACGAACCAAGGAATTGTTACTCGATTTACCATGTTTATTACCCCAACAAAAATGCACTCGACCACACAACTCCAAAACAATGATAATTTGAAGACAAATTATAAGTTATATATGTATCATAACTCATGGATGAGACAGTTTCAAGGATACAATACCCTTTTACGTAGCCTCCTATCTCCATACCGACGATCCCTCTCCCTCTTTCTCCTTTCACCTTCCTCTCTTGCCCTTCTTGCCTCCTATTCATAAACAGTATTGCAAAGACATTCAAGATAGATAAGATTAGAAACACATTTAGTCTAGTTAATTACCTCCTCTTCCCGAGCCTTCCTCTCCTTTTCTGCTTCCTCAAAAGCTTCTTTTTCAACCTGAATTATCAACTGGTATTAGCATTCAGCTTAAGCAATTCTAAAATTGGGTGACAGACACAAATATTGGAAAGAATCTCACCTCCCTATTAGAAAGTATTTCTTCTACAACTTGTTTTGCGTACTGGGGGTCATCACAAATCAAGATATTATCAAAAACTGAACCTGCCTTGACCTGTAATGCAATTCATGAGGCTAGGTACAAAGATAACAGTGGATGAGGGAGAAAATAATAAAGTAGTGAGGACATGAAAGTTTGGATGAAGACACCAACCGCCCTCTACTAGTGGTTTGATTTCCCTACCCCCAATTTTTGTTAGGAAAATGTTTTTTGGATGAATAGACAAGTTCAACTCCAAGTCAAGAATGCACCATTTGTCACTAGAGAGTGCCAAACAAGTAGTCTTCAAGATTGTGTTACCAAAATGGAGCCAAGGAACTTAGTAATTTAGATCCAATACATCATAGAAGTTACTATTAAACTCTGTAAACTCAGTAGGATGTGAGGTGACATTGGTCTCCCTGGAAGATAGAACTCTTTATCAGTAGAATAGTTGTAATCATAATACCTACCTGCCAAACTTCAATGCCCACATACTTTATTGGCCTTAGCACATAAAGGTCGGGATCATCTTCAAATTCTGCAACAAAAACAATAGACGGAAAAAATCAGTTTGTAATCAGACTGGGAAATACAAGGCAGGTCATTCAGCTTATTGGATTCTGACATCACACAAATGAAAGCACTTAGTATCTTGGCAACACAACAGACCACAGTTAACATGGGAGTCGGATAACATCATGAACAAGTCAATAGTCCAAACAGATAATCATACTACTTATCCAAGTTCAAACTCATTAAATACGATATTTGTTTTCGTTTTTCATGCCTTTTATTTCATCAGATGAATGGGCAAGAGATTAAGACTCAAAAGCATGACATAATCTGAGATTCCCCAAACGTACCTGGGTTATCAATCCATGGAATCTTCCATTTTCCCTTATAGTTGGGGTTCTTAATTTTCTGCTTTACAGCATTCAATTATATGATCAGCAATCTTTACAAGAAAATAGGTTCTTATCACTCTACACCTGGTTTGAAGATACCTTGCGCTTCCATGGTCCTTTATATGTGGGATTTGGGATCTTCGGTGACCTCCATATTCCATCCTCTACTTCATCCCAATCATCAGGCTATTCACAACAGCAGCAAAAGAATCATAGCATGCCAGATAAAATAGGGGAAAGGGGGAAACCTTTAAAAGAAAGATTATTCGCAAAATACAAATACTTCTGACAAATTGGCCATTTTCAGATGTATTACTGTATCCGTGGGGATTAGACCTTGGTTCTGATAACAATGGGTTATTGGGAATAGAAAAGCCTATGTTGAAACATTACCAATCATACTGTTCAAATTGTAGCAACAACCCATTCAAGCTGTACTGTGACAACAAGACAACTATTAATATTTTCTTGAATTAAGTTCAACATGATAGAACAAAACATGGAGGTAGACATTTTATCACAAAGAAAGTTGAAAATGAAACAAGGAATCTGTGAGGCATTGTGCTTAAGAAAACTCTTGATGGAACTTCAAATTGTAGTAACACCTCCAGTCAAGTTGTACGGTGACAACATAGCAGCTATCAATATTTTCCTAAATCCGGTTCAACATGACAGAACAAAACATGTGGAAATAGAGAGACATTTTATCAAAAAGAAAGTTAAAGAAACAATTTACATAACTTATGTTTCAACAAAAGAACAACCTATCAATATCTTAACCAAAGAACTTTTTTGACCGAATTCTGATAGCAATGGGTTATTGGGAATAGAAAAGCCTACATTGAAACATTACCAATCATACTGTTCAAATTGTAGCAACAACCCAATCAAGCTGTACTGTGACAACAAGACAACTATCAATATTTTCTTGAATTCGGTTCAACATGACAGAACAAAACATGGAGGTAGATATTTTATCACAAAGAAAGTTGAAAATGAAACAAGGAATCTGTGAGTCATTGTGCTTAAGGAAACTCTTGATGGAACTTCAAATTGTAGTAACACCTCCAATCAAGCTGTACTGTGACAGCATAACAACTATCAATATTTTCCTAAATCCGGTTCAACATGACAGAACAAAACATGTGAAAGTAGACAGATATTTTATCAAAAAGAAAGTTAAAGGAACAATTTACATGACTTTTGTTTCAACAAAATAACAACCTATCGATATCTTAACCAAAGGACTTTCTTGACCAAATTTTGATAATTTTATTTGCATGTTGAATATGATCAATATTTAGAATCCAACTAGAAGGAGAACGTTAAAATGTCAAAAATTAATAACTAGGAGAATATATTTTTCGTTATTTAGAGATTTTTATTCAGTAATATTTTAGCCATAACTAGGAGATTTTTTCTTTTTCTAGAAAGACTTTCCTACAAATAATGTAACAATGTTATTGTCCAATTCATTCAGAAATACAAAAATATAATTTCACATACAATTATCTTTATAGATAAACTTTTAAAACATTAGGACATCACTTATAAGGTTGAAAAGTACAAGCTTAGACAGCATATCTTACACAAGATGCCATACTACATAAATAAAAAAAGAAATCAACAAACCTCTTTAGCTTTTGGATCTGGAATTTCGGATGGTACTGAATCATATCCCTACAACATAAAAACCGAAAATTAGAATCTGAAAATATATAGCATATTTCAAACACCAAAATGAAAAAAGAGCTTACCTTAGGTTTGACATCATTAGGGTCATCAACGTACTCCCTGTCATCCCAATCTGCCGGCTGTTTCAAGTAGGTAAGTGAATATAGTTGTTAAGTTTGAAAAGGCGGCCAGCAACAAAGAACAGACATTTAGGGGAAAAGCTAAATATTATAACCAATAATGTTACTTGGCTAATGGCTACATATAACGCCTCACCTTTTTTGCATTGACATCCCTGATTTTTCGTGGAGGAAGAATATCCCAATCTGTATACATGCTACCAGAATCTCTTTCTCGATTATCAACTAGAATACTGTATGTTGCATCAGGCCTTAGAATGAATGTATAGAAATGAGTCAATTTGTCTGTCTCACATTGAAGATCTTTTCTGATGGGGTAATTTTGGCCCTGGTATAGAAGTATAACATGGAGTTTTTTGGTTTGTGAGCCACATATATCAGGTCCAAACATCAAACTGCAAAGTTTAATAAGAACAAGAGTCAGTGGTATCTCCTAAACACAGACCATGACACGCTGATAAAAACTTAGAATGATAGATAAGATTCTAGAAACAATTAAATCTAATTACTTTGCATTGCATGATGGTCATCTAAAAATAAAAAGCTATTCCAATTGGAAGTGAGTACATATGTATGCATTTAGCATCGCAACCAATCCTTTTAGGTTTTAGGAGTTCACTTTCCAACTAATAAAGTACCACAAAACTATATAATACAATCATAGAACCATGATTTTTTCACAATCAATCCTTACATGTCGGCAATGAATCGTCCAGAGACACAAGCATCTAGCATATTATTACCATTTACAGTAACCATAATTTTCATTCAAAAACATAGATTTAAAAATCCCCATATATCCCCATATATTGTGGATAATATTGAATATATGTAAGGTTCTATATGGATATGACTCTGTAGTATCGTTTTAATAAAATTACCGGGATATTTTCAAATATCTCCAATATTTCATGAATCTCAATATTTATATCGATTTTTGCAAAAAAAAAAAAAGAATATTATCCACAATATTATCAAAAAAATTTAAAATTTATACAATATAATTTTTGGAGTTTTTTACTTTTTAATGAAAGGTTGTAGGTGCATAAAGTTTTTAATATATTTTTAAATCAAACAATATTTTAGTGTGGTTTGAATTTGTGATTTAAAATAGAGAAGAGATGCCTAAGACCACTAGGTGAACTAATGAAATACCAAAATAGAAGGGAAAAAAATATGGGGTCACATTTTTTTTTACCAAAATCACAACCCATTAACAAAACCAAGCAAAGCCCTAACAAAAATTACAAATTATCCATACATCATTATTACTCCAAGAATTCCTCTTCGACCATCTAAAGCTAAGAAGATCCAAGTGAGGCACCAAACCTATGATCAAGACGAGCGATCGACAAGAACATGCGATTCAAATAGCAATGAACAATGATTGTTGAATGTAATCAGTAACAGATCCAAATTTCGATAGTTTTTGACGAACAAGTAAAACCAGGTAACACAACCAAATGCTTGATAGCCCCTTCTCTTGGCAAGACTTACTAGAATAAGGCACAGCCTTACCGAAGTAGGGCTAAGGCTTCCCTCAAAGTACAACTTGAGAAAGGACAACACATGCTTGTCCTTAAAATTGTGGAGGTAAGACTTCCTACGACTACAAAACAAAAGGGGTAAGCCTTCCTTCAAGTTCAAGTTGACAAACAATTGCAAATGCTTGGGAATCCCTGATCATGATAAGGCTTACTAGGATAAGGCACAACCATACCAAAGCAGGGCTAAGCCTTCCCTTAAAATGCAATTTGAGAAAGGAAGCACATGCTTACCTTACCATTGTGAAGGTAAGGTTTTTCATGACTACAAAACATAAGGGATAAGGCTTCCCTCAAGTTCAAGTTGACAAACAATTGCAAATACTTAGCAATACCTAGTCGTGATAAGGTATACCAAGATAAGGAAAAACCTTACCAAAGTAGGGCTAAACCTTCCCTTAAAGTGCAACTTGAAAAATGATAGCACATGCTTGCCTTACCATTGTGGAGGTAAAGCCTCCTATGATGGAGGAGTCTTACCACGACGATGGTAATATTTTCTTCAAATATCACTTGAGAAATGATGGCCATGCTTGTCTTAACGTTATTGAGATAAGACTTATCACAACAATGGTAAGCCTTTCCTCATGTTTGACATTGTCATATCGTGGTAAGGCTTACTAGCACAATGCACTGCCTTGTCACAACAAGGTTAAGCCTTCCCTCACGTTTGACACTGTAATATCATGATAAGACTTACCAACACAATGCACTACTTTATCATAGCAAAATTAAATCTTCCCTGAAGTGCAAGTAGAGAGACATTGTGACCAGATTGATACTAACTTGATGTGGTAAGACTTACCACAACAAAGAATGGCCTTACCCCAACAGAAGCATTTGCCATAGGTCTCTTAGACTTAGAAACAACACTAGACAAATCAGGTGCATCCTAGGAACTTCTCTTACCCATCTTATAAATAAGACAACTACCAATTACAACACATAATAAAAATACAAATGTCGTGATATGGCTTATGACAGGAACACACATCCTAATCAAAACAATGGTCGTCATAACCACAAACAAAACAATATCAAAAAACACAAAATGATGAACAAAAGTTGAAAGTAACTTCAATAATAGCAAATGAGCATACCTAAAAAATTAAATATGCAACAAATATAAAATAAGTTAAAGAAGAAGCAAGTTGGGTGATAAGAAAAACTAAAACGTTCGCAATTAAAAAAAAATAGAACAAGTCCAAATAAAAAACATCAAAAAATTGAACAAGTAACTAAATAAATTACATGAAAACTAGGAAATATGAACATAAAACAATGAACAAACCCTAAACAAAATAACAAGAATATGCTATAAAATCAAGAACAACACTAGACAAATCAGGTGCATCCTAGGAACTTCTCTTACCCCTCTTATAAATAAGACAACTACCAATTACAACACATAATAAAAATACAAATGTCGTGATATGGCTTATGACAGGAACACACATCCTAATCAAAACAATGGTCATCATAACCACAAACAAAACAATATCAAAAAACACAAAATGATGAACAAAAGTTGAAAGTAACTTCAATAATGGCAAATGAGCATACCTAAAAAATTAAACATGCAACAAATATAAAATAAGTTAAAGAAGAAGCAAGCTAGGTGATAAGAAAAACTAAAATGTTCGCAATTACAAAAATAAAATAAAATAGAACAAGTACAAATAAAAAACATCAAAAAATTGAAGAACAAGCAACTAAATAAATTACATGAAAACTAGGGAAATATGAACATAAAACAATGAACAAACCCTAAACAAAATAACAAGAATATGCTATAAAATCAAGAACAACACTAGACAAATCAGGTGCATCCTAGGAACTTCTCTTACCCATCTTATAAATAAGACAACTACCAATTACAACACATAATAAAAATACAAATGTCGTGATATGGCTTATGATAGGAACACACATCCTAATCAAAACAATGGTCATCATAACCACAAACAAAACAATATCAAAAAATACAAAATGATGAACAAAAGTTGAAAGTAACTTCAATAATAGCAAATGAGCATACCTAAAAAATTAAACATGCAACAAATATAAAATAAGTTAAAGAAGAAGCAAGCTAGGTGATAAGAAAAACTAAAATGTTCGCAATTACAAAAAAAATAAAAACAGAACAAGTACAAATAAAAAACATCAAAAAATTGAAGAAGTAACTAAATAAATTACATGAAAACTAGGGAAATATGAAAATAAAACAATGAACAAACCCTAAACAAAATAACAAGAATATGCTATAAAATCAAGAACATGAGAACGATTGGCCTTAAAAATGAACTCAAAGAGAGTTGAGAGAGAAATGTGAGCTTTAAAAATGTGGGAGAGTTGAGAGAGAAATGTGCCTCAAAAACTAGCAATTTTCGATAATTTGGACCTAGGTGAACCACACACATTATACGGTGATTTTTAATTATTCCCATGAAAGTAATCTTACCAAGTCATTAGGTGACGAAAAGGAAGAAAAAGATAGTGATGAGTATGATCATACAAGGAGTGGTGGTGATGAAGGAAACATAACAACCGGCTCTAGATATAACCAACTTTTAAGTTTGTTCCCTTATGAAGTTTGCTATACACATACCACATAAGATAAACTATAGGTGTAGAGCTGTCAGTCTAGGAATATGTGTAATTAGAAAGGAATACACAAGGAGATATCATGGAAAATAAGATGATATGCCAGAATCAGATGAGATAATTATGTTGCAAGTTTATCTTCAATGAACATTAATATAAATGAAAGTGATCTCTTAAGTAGCATAGGTATACATAATGTTTATGGAATGGTTGGAAATCCTCTACAACAATTTGCAAATTATTGAGTTAAACTAATGTCATGACATCAATACTGCTTGAATCAAGATTGCACGTGCTTTGAACTTCTTAAAAAATCCACTTGTATGTAATTATAGCATAATTTCTTAATTTTTTAATATCTAAAACTTCAATATTTTTAAATAACTTTTTATATTTTTTTATTTTTACACGAATTTCCATTGATATCCATAATATCCTCGATATTTTCATAAAATCGAATTGTTGATATATCCATTAACATCGATATTTTAATCCTTGTTAAAAAATAAGAGGAAAATTTTAAAAAAATGTAGCATAACCATCAATAACCCTCCACATATAATAATCACTGTCGTTTGTAAATAAACATACAAATTAAGTCTTCAAATGATATAGCTACATAGAGCAAAAGAGAAAGTTAGCTTCTTAAATGGATTTAGGAAAAGTAGGAAATCATGTGCTGAGACTTTCAAATACAAATATAGACAATAACAAATATGATAGACCTGTAAGGAGTGTCACCACTGAATTTCTTCTGATTGACATAGCCAGAAAGAAGTTTGATGTAACCACCACCACACTCGATATCTTGCTCAAATTTAATAGAATATTGGACAACTAGAGTTCTATTCTTGTTGCTAAACTCTGGTATCTTTGCTGATATAGAAAAATGCTTGGCATCATTATATGTCTGAATACCTGCATGTTTCCATAAATCACATAACATGATATGATCTCCAAGTTATATAACATGTCTACATGAGCATTTGAGGTTCCTCCTAGCTAAAAACCATTACAGTTAAATTATAATAGCCATTGTACGCACGGTTTACCAATTTATACAACCTATGGATATTCCATTTATTCATTTGAATGAATACCACACGTTTGTAGTGTTGAAACCAATATGTTTATTGATTAAAGCAAACATGTTTTAAAGGAAAAATATCACACCAATGTTGATTACTAGTCTATTAGATTTGTCCAAATAATACAATTTTTGACAATAGTAAAAAAGTTTGGTTTTCCATGATAACCTTGAATAAGTGTCCATTTGCTTGTGTTTCTATTAAAAATGTGCTTGCTTTCTTAGTCATGAAATCACTGCTGGTAAAAAAATTTACTGTTTGGTCCTGAAGCACTTTTTTTTGCCCCTGTCAGGAGCTTTTACAGTGAAAAAAATAGAAACAAACACAGCTAAGTGTGAATTTGGTACGCAATCATCCTTGCTACGGCCATTGATTTGTTTCTACACTGCAGTTTTGAATCAGAACTTCACTCCAAGCTTAAGAAAACGTTTCTCTAAGTGTAACTAAATACAACAGGCATCATTTACTTAACCGTTAACTATTAAGCAAAAAAACTTAGCATCCCTTGAAACTACTAGAAATTCCAAAAAGAAGAAACTAACTGGTCAGAGGGAACATATTCCATCCCTGCGCGTGAAAGTTAAAGGCATAAAGAAAATTTCAAACATAATACATCAAAAGGCCACCATGTCAAGTCCAACCCGACTCCCTAAAACGCTAGTTATGCTCACGAAGCAGCATCAACTTCGACCATCTGAAAAACTGAATTATGCACCAATTTCAGAAGCATACCTTTATCATCGGGGTCTCCGGCCCATTTTCCTGCCGTATGTTTAAAATTTCCTGATTTCCCTTCAGTCCTTTTCCAGTCTGATAACACCCACCGGCTCTTCCATCCATCTTCCCCACACAAAAAAAAATTAAGAAAGAAGAGAGATAAAGAGAGGATCTTAGGTATTATTGTAAATCCAATTCCAAATATACAAAATCTAAAAACGAAACAAACGATTAACTCAAAGCAATGAACACAAGCAAAGCAAAAAAAAAAAACTTACTTTTATCAGCAATTAATTAACTTTTTTTTTTGGCAACAAATCAATATGCAAGTCGGATCTTTGGTAGAATGAAAAGGAAGATTCTAAAGCATTTAATAAAAAATTACTCCTAACTTAAACCACCAAAATGAGAAAGTCATGCATTGGTTGATTATTTTCCGCAAAAGGCAAAAAATATGAAAACCATGTTTTCTCAGAAACTTATGATCAATCGATCCTGTTTACCTCCAAATCGCTCTCCAAAGAAGATTTTAAAATCTTTCATGAAGTAGAAAGAAAGTTCAGGCGAAGAAATCGATTAAACTAACACGCACAAATAAAAATCTAAGACTCATTAGAAGCACCAATTTTTCCTAGCGATAAAAAAGGAAACAGGAAAAAACAATTAGGAGAGAATCCAAAGATTCTAATAGCATTTCTTCAATAATTACTCCAAATCTCAAAAAATATAATATTCAACTAACAAACTCGAAGGTTGATAAAGAATAAAAATCCGTTAAAGACGGATTCACTTGCAGCAAAAATGCAACAAAAAATAACGTTTTTTTCCCCCATTTCTCTAAAGGTCTCCTTGACTAGTTCTGTTTAGTGGTTACCTTCATAACGTTCTTCGAAGAAAATCTCAGAGTAAGCGAGACGAAAGTTGAGAAGCAGAAGCAGAAAGAGAACTCTGTGAAGAAGAGGAAGCTGAAACTTGAACTCCCTCATTTCCTTTTTGACTTTGAATCGGTGTGATTGGGCCACTAACATCGTCTTTCAAAAGCTAGTACTTTAATTAAATTTTTTTTTTCAGGCTATTACTTTAATTTTTTAAGATAACAAATATACTATCAATTTTTTTTAAAATGTTACAAAAATAGTAATAATTTTTTTATCACGTGTTGCAAATTATCTAAATTTAAGTAACTTTTTTTCACATAAACTTTATTTTAGAAAAAAAATCAAATTTATTAAAAATTAAGTAATATATTTTAATAAATAATAAAAAATTGATAATATTTTTATTAATTTATCCAACTAAAAATATCAAAATATCAGCATAAATAAAATAAATAATATTTTCATCAATTATTTTATATAAATAGTAAAAACTCAATTTTAAAGTAATATATTATTAAAATTATTAAAATATATCACATATAATTCTAACAAATTTTTTCTTATTCGTTAACATATTTCATAAATAACATTACATCTTCAAACAATTTCCCATTAATAACATTGTATTTATCATTTATTTCAATGTACAATTATTACGTTCAATAACTCCATTTTGTTGAGATAAATAAGGTATTATGGTTTCATGAATAACTTCATGTTGTGCATAGAATTCATCAAACGATAGTTCATATTCAACATCACGATCACTGCGTAATACCTTGATCTTTTGGTTGAGCTTATTCTCAACTTTTGTTTTATAAAGAATAAATTTCTCTATAACTTTATATTTACTTTTAAGCAAATACATAAAGCAATATTTCGTGTTTTCGTCAATAAAAATAATAAAATACTTATTGACACCCCATTGCCACCCCTTGTTTGAATAAATTTTAAATCGCATAAATCACTGTGGATTAAGTCAAAGGGTTCAGTATTCCTTTCAATTGAATGAAACAATGGCCTAGTCATTTTTGACTCAACACAAGTCTCACACTCATACTTTGAATCTATTTAGAATGTGAGTATGTGTTCCATGTTAATTAGTCTATGCAATGTATCGTAATTAACATGACCTAATCTACCATGCCACAAGTTGGAAGACTCAAGCAAATAAACAGAATAATTATTCTTATTAATATTTTTAGTTTTTACAATCATTACATTAAGCTTAAATAGCCCATTAGATATTATCTTTTTCTTACAAATATCCTATTTTTGGTCACAATGACCTTATCAGATTCAAACACTATCCAAAAGCTATGCTTGTTTAGCAATGAGCCAGAAACAAGATTCTTATGGATGTCTGGCATATAAAGTACATTTTTTAATGTAAAATCCATCCTAGAGGTCATCTTTAGTTTGACATGACCTTGCCCTTGAATGACTATTGTAGTAGAATTTCCTATGAATAGCTTCTTTCCATCTTTCACTGCTTCAAAAGTAGTGAATAACTCCTTATTTGAGTATATGAGCCTCGTTGCACTAGTATTAATCCACCACTCATTTGGGTTTGATTCCACCAAGTTCACCTCATAAATGACTACACATAAGTTAATATGAGAGATATCATGAGTGATGTCATCAACCATGTTTGCTTCACGATTCTTGTTTCTTTTTGGAAATTTATAGTCTAGGGCTTTATGTCATATCCTCTGACATTAAAGCAAATCTCTCTAAAGCTTGACTTCTTAAAAATTGTTTCTCTAGGTCACCATTTAGACCTTTTACACAGCTTGCCCTTATTCTTATTATGTTTGGAACTTTGACCATGTTCCATCACATTAGCCTTGGGTGATGATGGGATATACCTTTTTTTATAAGAAGTTTTGTTGTCTTCTTCCACTTTAAACCTTGTCAGCAAGTCTTTCAAAGACACTTCGTTTTGTTTGTGCTTAAGGTAGGTCTTAAACCCTATCCATGAAGGGGGGAACTTTTTAATAATAGATGCAACTTGGAAGGTTTCATTAAGTAACATCCCTTCATCATATATATCTATTATAATATATTGGATTTCACATGTTTGACTACACATAGATTTAGAGTTCACCATCTTATAATCAAGAAAGTGACCAACCAAAACTTTCTTGGCACCGACATTCTCAATTTCATTATTTAGATCGAATGATTCCCACAAGTCTTTAGTCGTCTTTTCCTTATTGTACTCATTATACAAGGAATTAGTTAGACTATTAAAAATATAGTTCCAACATAGATAATAAAAATACTTCCATGTTTTAATAGCATTAGCAGACTAAAAATCTTGTTCACCCTCAAGTTGATCGAGAGCTTCTTCAGTCAAGAATCTTGCTAGATTCAAAATGATGAGATAGAACATCATATTACTCATTCATCTCTTGAAGTACAAACCATTAAACTTTTATGGTTTTTCTGCCACAACATGGTTTATAGGAATAGAAATCGATAACAATGGGGTTACCCTATGAGCTACAAAATGTCTCATCATTTGGTTTACAGTAAAACCACCCATAGTATAGTGAGTAAGATTCAGAGTTGGTTTTTCAGTTCGGGACAATAGAGTGGTCATTTCATATTCCATAATCTTTTATTTACCTTTTTGTTAAGTACTAAATAACAATACAAGTTTTAAAAATCACCAAATAAAATTTTAGATTAAAAAGATATATTCAATAAATAAATTATAGAAATATATTGATTTACATACATATTTATAATTTTATTAATTATAGTGATTAAATAATTTATTTATTTATAAAATTATAATATATCTATAAAAAGCAAAATAATAATAATAATAAAAGTGAAATATAAATAAAAAGTAAAGAAAATTAAGAAATGGTAAATGATAAAGAGAATGACAAGGATGGAGTAATTAAGAAAAAAAATTATGAAGTAATAAAAGCAATATTAATAAATGATGAAGGAAATTAACAAAAATGTAAAAATTGAACGGTAATTATAATACAGTATATATAACAGAAGAAATAAATATAACATATTATAAATAATTTATTTGTTTCAAAATATTTGTTAATTTTTTTTTTGTATTTGTTTGTCCAAAAAAGAGAAGGGAAAAATTATCTTAAGATTGTAGGAAATAATATATGGACAAATAAGTTGAGAATAAAATTATTTTATTAAAATTAGAAATACACAAATAGATATATATTATAAATAAAAAAAATCAAGGCTTGTGTATCACACAATGTCCTAAAGATAATTTTTTGTTAATCATATATGTTAGAGAACGACATAAACTTATCTTATCTCCAAGAATACAACGATTAAATAATAATAAACTTACATCATAGTTTATTATTCCACAAACTTTAAAATATTTGAATTCTATTGAAGAAGTTTAACTCTAGATAGAAAATATACAAAATAATAATAATAATAATAATTTTTTTCTTCACTTTTATGTACTATCTTTTTTTTTTCTCTTCCTTCCTTTTCTATTCTTTTTTCTCAACTTTATTTTTCTTTCTTCTTTTCTTAGCTCTTTTTTTTCTTCCAAATGAACTAGTATTTATATACCCACTAGAAACATAAAGAGAGTTGGAAGAATAAATTTAGAAACAAAAAAGAGAAAAACTTTAATTTAAAAATGGAAAATTTTCAAACGGAAGTAGAATTGAAAACTTCAGAAATTAAAACCGAAGAAAATGAAACAAAAATTGAAGATGAAGAGGTAGAAACAAAAATTAAATATAGAACCGTTTTCTAACAATTTTCAATTCATAATTTCTAACAATACGATGAAAATGATCATCCTATGTATCACTAAATATTAATATGACATCTAAATAGACAATAAAAAAACCATCAATGAAAGGGTGAAGTGCTTCATTCATCAATTGCATAAAGGCAACTAAAGAGTTACATAAGTCAAATGACATAACCAATCACTCGAAGACCCTCTACTTTGTCTTAAATGCAATCTTCTAAATGTATTCATCATTGATGCACACTTTGTGATAACTAGATTTGAGATCTAGCTTGGTAAAGTAACAAAGAACCATATAGTTAATCAAAATGATAATCAATCCTCTATAATGGATATAGATTCTCAATTATTATTTTGTCAAGTGCCCTGAAATCAATTCATTTTTTCCAAACTCCATCTTTCTTAGGTATATGCAATATTAGAGAACCACATAGCAATTAACTAGGTTTGATAAATCATTGTTTAAAGTAGTTCTTGAATATTTTTGTTGATTTCTTCAAATTTCGTCAAAGAAGTGTGATATAGACCCTAGTTCGGTAGAGGTGAATCTACAACCAAATAGATTTCATGTGCTACAACTCTATGCTATGGAAATCCTTGTACATTTTGAAATAAGTCCTTAAAATCTTCATACAATTTCTAAATTTCAAAAATTGTATAAAAGATAAAGAAAATGAAGCCTATGTAACAACTTCTAGACAATAGTTATGAGGTCGAATCATTAGGGAATTTTTTATATATGAATTAACAAATCCCTTTACTTGGTTAGCCGTCAAGAGATTATATGTTACTTGAGACTTACAAAAATTAACGAGGAACTCATTCTTATATTTTATATGTCGATACTTGCATAGCCACTTGTAGTTAATGGCATCATGGTCCCATTCATATTGCGTGCCTAATATCACTTAGTATTAGGGGTGTGCAAAAAATTAGATCATCCAATCAATCTGATCTGATCTGTTGATTTTTCATTCGATCTGATCCGACTCTATTAAGTGCAGATTTCACTACGATTCGATCGAAATTAATTATATATATATAATTAATATTTATTAATTTGATTTTTTAATGTTTCTTTTAAGTCAAATAATTTTATGTTATGATTTATGTGAAAATTTAAAAAATTTATTGAAAAATACAAAAAATAAAGTTTAAGTTTATTGGTCGGATTGATCGGATGTGAAAGGTGATCAGATCGGTTGTGGATTATGATGTTTCAATCCGATCACATGGTCGAATTGGATAAGATGAGTATAAAATCAACAGTTTCGATTTGCTCAATAACTCTACTTAATATATGTCTAAATAAATAACTTCACAAGTTACCTCATCAATATAATAATTAGTGATGACAATTTGAAAATATATTGTTTTACAATTTATATATCAATGTTTTTTGTATTCAACCTAATGGATAAGGTTTAAGTGATTTTTTTGTCTCTAAGCTTAGCTTCCTTATTATGGCTTTTGAAATTAAATTCTTATGACTTTAATAATGGCTCGTAAAAGACTTTGTTTGACCTTAATAGTCAAATGAAACAATTAGTTTCTTCAACATCTATTGGTCTTGTCATAAGGGCTAGCATAACATTCGATTGCTTTCAACTTTGGAAATTTTTATCACTCATGTATAATTAAGATGACTTTTCTATCATTCCTACTGTGATTCTTCCCCTTATTCTTCAGTTTCAACCCGTGATAGAATGTCCAACACTTGATTTTAACATGTCAAGTGATGTGATAATGATCACAATAGTTCTTATATGTTTGGCCTTACTTACTCTACTTCTCTCTATTTTTCCAATCATGATTTCTTATAAGGTTTTTTCTCTCTCTTGTCTAATTTGCTTTTTGTTTGCCACAATATCAACACATTTCACAATAGCATATTTAATGGTTTATATTGTGAATAATTTAAGTATTTTTGTATGCAATTAACAAGACCTACGATATACTTCATAGTCATTAAAATCAAGGTCCAAAACCAATGTTTGATTATGGAATCATGTAGTATATTCTTGCACATTCTTCCAAACCTTTGTTTGAATTGTTGTCACTTATACCACCTTTTATCTTCATAGACAACTAGATAAAATTGTTTTCTTATTATCATTTTAAATTTATTTCAAGTCAATACTAATACATCGTACTATTTCTTGTATGACTTCCACCATATAAGGGCATGGATTGAAGGTTTGAAGCTTACAAATTGAATCTTTTCACCATTATAATACTTATATATAGTGAAATAAGTTTTTAATGTGTCTATCGAGTTATCTAACATCTTAACATTAACAACTCCATAAACATGGATCTCACCTTAATTAATTTTCATGGTACATATAAGATTATTTTTATTACCTATATTGTTGTTTGCATCTTTATCCTCCACCTTTCTTTTCGATAACGATGCACATGAAAACTTCATGATTTTTTATTACTTAACAAGTAGAGAAATCGTCGTCGATAATGTTTGAACTTGTTCCTCTAATTTGGTGATTCGACCATCATCATTAATTTGTTGTTCTTTATCTCTTTCAATCATTGCTCCTCCCTTTATCTTGTTCCCCTGTGAAGAAGTAAATGAACATATTTATTATATATTTTCTTTAAAATAAAATTTAAGATAAGTGAACTTTACGTGTTAATTTGGCCTACCCTATTATATGTCACGGGTCATGAATCGTGACGTGTTGTTATTTTGTGCTCATAGGTCGTGTATGAAAAAAAAATTAGAGATCTACATCGAGAATAATTTAGCCATATCTTTTTATATTTTTAGATGAATATTTGAGCAAATTAAAAACTCATAAACGTGGCTGCTGTTTAAGTTAAAAAGGTGGGTGTGAGAAAAAAGCCCATAAAAGTCTCCCATCAGTTTTTATTACATAAATAACCCTGTTAAAGAAGTTCGCAAATTATCTTATGTAACGGCTCCTTCCTCGTTCCATAAAGGGATGTACACTACGAACACGTGGAAGATTTTTAATATAACTATTTCTAAATTAAATTATAAAATTTGTATTTAAATATTCAAAAAAAATTGTTTTTTTAAACTTTTTAAAAAATTTCTTAATAAATCTTAATTATTAATTAATATATAATTTAATTTTATAAATATATAAATAAATATAATTAGTTTCGGATACAGTTATAACGATAACCATACTCGTTGTTTCATGTTTAATTTTTATTCAAAATCGTATCCGTTTTCAAAATTTATTAAATAAAAATCGAACTCGTAGTTTTTTTGACTATTCCTAATTTCATACTTATATATTGAAAAAAGATAATAAAAATATATAAAAATTTATTAATTTTAGATAGAGTATTAGATATGAAAAATTATAACATAAATCTAAAAATAAAAAATTTATCATGTGAGTACACACACATATATTTTTAAAATTATTATATGTTTCTAAATCAATTGTTGTGTTCAAAATTATCAAAGTTTACATTTTATGAATTAAAATTAATTTAGAAAACATATAACAACTCAAAAAATACTCATATATGTGTTCAAATATTCTATTTTTAACATTTTTTATAGATTTTTTAGACTTCTAATATATTTTTTCATAATTAGTAAATTTGTATTGTCTATTCCAAATGTTACTAAACTTTTATACACTTTTATTTGGTATCATTCTGATACCATTTACCTTATATATAAAATTGTTCTTAAATAACATACTAGAATTAAATTTTTTTAAAGGTTAAATTAGTCTTATATTTTAAAATGAGTAATTTAGCATGGTTTTTGAATCGAACTTAATTGATTATAATATTTTTTTAAAATTCAGACAAATCAATATTATTATTTTTAAATAAAATAGAATAATACATATCAGAGACCTATGATATCCTTTTTATCCACATTGGATTGATTTAAACTATTTTAGCGTTTAATAAAGCTATAATATTTTTAAATTTTATCATTTTCATATGTACAGTAAAAATAAATATTCCAAGGTTTTTGTTATATATGATTTTTTTTTTCTTTCAAAATGTTTTGTTTGTTGTTGCTTGAAATATTATATTAATCTTTTATTTTTTAAAAGGGTACTAAAATTCAGTTTTATTAAATAAATGAAGCATTATATGGGTGATATAAACGATACTTAAACTTCAAATCTTCAACATGTTCATTGAGTCACAAACTCGTTGGCCAATATTAGCCTTAATTAATTAGGTATTTGCTTAAAAATGTATTTTTTATTAACCAAATCGACACAACTTAACAATTATAGGATTAAGTATTTGTTTTGTAATAATTATGGGATTAAACCGATAATTTTTTTAAAAAAAAATTAATGGATCACATAACACTTTAGTATTTTACTTTTACAAATTAAATACATTAGTCATATTTCTTAAAATTTAAATACTTTAGTTATCTTATTTTTTGATACTTTAGTATAATTTTTTATTTTCTTTACGATTTATTTTAAAAAAAATAAATTAAATCGAATTAAATCTTACCAATAGATGGTTGGTATATGTTTAAAGAGAAAAATGTTTCAAAAAGTAAAATATATGTATATATATAAAATAAAATAATTAAAATTATAAAATTGATCTAAATTTTTTAAAGTGTTAATAAATATAAAAGTAATGTAATTAAAATGTATCAATTTAAAATAAAGTTACTAATAAGAGGGGAAAAAATACCGGATATATTATATAAATACTAGTGTATCAGTTTTATAATGTGTGGTTTAGCAGGGTGTATTTATTGTCTAATTAAGCTTATATATCAGAAATCAGGGTCTACCGCCATTGTTGCAGTCAGATTTGGAAGAATTTTTTGCTTAAAAAAAATAAGACACGTTTGGAAGCTCTTGCTTCACCATTTTTTTTAATAGACTTGCTTCATCAATTGATTGTACAATTTCTGTTTAATTGAATTTTTGTTGTCTACATTAAGGGGCACTTTTAGTCACATTTTTGTTACCTATGGTGCAATTTTGTATTTGTGTAAGTTACAATGTCCATAACATTAGCAACCCAGGTACTGCTTCTATTTTATTTATTTATTTGCTAGTAAGTACTGCAATTTTTATTTTTTTCAAGTTAAGTCCCACAGTTTCAAAAAATTGTTCAGTGATATGCTGTCACTTAGGCTAAAAAAAGAAAAAAAAAGAAGAAGAAGAAGAAGAAGAAATACTAGATATTATTTAACGGTTTTAACAGTCAAAAGACTCGAAACAAACCCAAATTATAGATAACAAAGAATTTAACAGTGAGAACATTTGGCCCAACCCATGTCAGTGTTGTTTCTGGTTTGAAACAGTTTGTTTCTTTTCTTTTCTGATAAATACGTTAGTTGGAACAACTAAAACACTAGGGCACATATAGTGCTAGTAATGATAAAGTTCAAGAATCTCAAAGACATGTATAGAAAATATAAAGATTAAAAAACAAATCATACTCAAATAAGATTTATGTAACTTCATATCTTGAGAGTTGGTAGTAGTCAAGAAGCACTTCTAGCTTTTTGGCACAAAAACATAGCATTTTTCATTATTAAAATTAAAATTAAAATTAACCCAATTGGTAAAAGTTCCATTATCACAAAGATATCACTGCAAGATGAAACAATATTTACATCATTGATTACTTGCAACAGAATGCCGAGTTCTTTAGCGACTTGCAAATTGCAACGTAGAACAAGAATGCGTGAACCTAACATTAAAAGTATGTTATGCATCTCAAGTGTGTGCTTAGAACAACGAGAGTAAAGAAGGGGGGGGGGGGGGGGGGGGGGGGGGGGAAATAAAAAAAATTCGTACCTCATCGCTGTTAGTTGATAGATATGAGAGATACTTCCTGTCTTCGATGGCCTAAATGACCTTACAAGCATTAAAAAAAAATATTCATCTTCATGCTCATCAAAATGCTTCAATGTGTATGTTTGAGTAACCAGTTTCAACCAAACGTCCTCATAAAATACCTTTATTTTTCTATAATGACCACTCCAATTCTTATACCTCAAACCCATGTCAGCTTATGTACAGAAAATTAACATGCTGTGCACTGACTGACTGACCAGTTGGTGGTTAAGGGCACAGTGTCTATGGCTTGGTGCTACAATCACTCCACAAGCACAGGCCAAAACACACAAGTCAAGCTACTTGTCACCTTTTCACTTTTGAATCTGCTGTTCCAGCTTGTGATGATGATTGCAATCCATTACCAATGGCAGCAGCAGCAGACTCGACATGTGTGAGAAGATATTCATATATTTTCTTTCTTAGACCGTCAATGGTCTCTGTTGAAACACAGGATGTTTCGCTTTCATCTTTGCAAGAGCTGATTTCATCCAACCAGTCATTCACTCTCTTCAGATGAGTCAACATCCCTGCTATTTGGCCATTGTCTGACAAAGCTGAGGTATCCAAATCTGCATCCAAGAACTTCTCCACAAAACCCAAGAACCAGGCTTGTGATTGCAGTCGAAGCATTTCAGCTAAGTTAACAGCCTCATCAATACCATTCCCTTTAACCCATTCAACCGGAGGTTGGGTCTGCAGCTTTTGACAATTGGCTGATCCATCCCCCATACGTCGTGGAGTTCCAGGCGTATTAACTTTGGAGCTAACAGTCTGACGAACCTTTCCCTGGGATTTTATTGAGGCATTCTTGGTTGAATTTTCGAGGACTAATATGGGTTGATTTGTAGTGACAATCTTTTGGTTTGGGGAGGAAGCTGATGACAACAATGAAGTTATAAGAGGCTCTTTACTGTATAAAGCAAAGGATGGTAAGCTGGTAGCTAAAGCAGCTTGCACCCAGGATGTTGCTTGCTTCCGTCTCTCTGACGTGACCTTCAGTGCTTCTTCTGATGTGATATCTTCATTATCTAGAAATAAATTAGTTGACATGGTTTTAGATAAAGAATCAGCAATGGTACGAGCACTTTTTAAGGTAGAATGGAGGGTCAAAAACTGATCCACTGCATGTTGTGGGTTGTCTTCTTTGGCAGAGATGGTTAACTCTGAATACATACTGCAGAAAAAATAAGAAATCAAAAATGAAGAATGACTTGGGCCCAAAGCAAGATTCATGAAGTAATTGGAAAGTACATTTTACAAGGGACGAAGAAGAAGAAGGAAGAGAGGGAAAAAAAAAACTTCCATAGAGAAGGAAATCAACCACAAAATGGTAAAGGGGTAAAATCGTTGTCTTTAAAGTGTATATGGCTGTTGCAATTGCACGTTCTAAATGATTAAGTACCAATATACGTTGCAAACTGAAACCAGTTCAGGTTTCCACAATGCAGTATCTTTATTTGTTAAACTTTCTGAAAAATTAAACATGTGTCCACACTAAGGTATCTCCTAAAATTCGATGAACTTCAAAATTTTCTGCAAAATAGTAGTTTAAATAGGAAAAATTTATGATAAACGAGTTGTATTCCTACATTTCCATTAAGATAGACCCCATCCTAGAAATTAAAGAATTCAACATTCATTTTCGTAGTGCTCCTTCACGAGTCCATACAGTCAGCACATAGTTTCTCTAGACTCTAGTGGATAGAAACCAACGCTCATCAGCTTAGTAAACAGTCCTAAAAGATTATCTCATGTTGATCCTTATCAACATTACCTCTACCATTCTTATAAACAAAACCTCCCTACCCCAACAAGAATTGATGCAGTTGGCTTAGCAGTCCCTCCTCCATCAGTAGCTACCACTTGTACATCAGACACCCCTCAATTGAACAGCACTTGTTTCTGGACACATGCCATGGATACAGCATATCAGTTGCAGCATACTGTGTCCTATCTATTAATGCAATGGGTTTCACAAGCTGCATGGCTGGTCTAGAACCAATATGTAGAACTTTATTAATAGAATAGGTTTCATAAGTAACAGGGCTCCCCGGAAGAAAGCATTTGATGTTCTGTTATGCTATAACTCAAGTCAGCATAGTTTCATCAATAGTTTAAGACTTCATTTTTTTCCCTATCATTTCAGGGAAATCATGAAGATATATTCCTGAGTCTAAGCTAGTCAATCAGTATAACTCTTATGGTATTCTGAGATCTATTTAAGTTCATAACCAAAATTTTATTTGTATTAGTGCCGGTGCTATGCTCTAGCATATCAAACTAGCTATTAATAGTTTCATAATAACCAAGGCACCCACACATACTAGGGTGGGACTAGAAAAAAATTCTAGAGAGCCGAGTTAAAATCTTCAAAAATTTAGGAGGGGGTTGCCATGGCCAAGGCCAAGTTAAAATTTTCTAAAACTTGTGGGGTGTGCCATGGCCACCTTTGGCCTTATATTGGCTCCGCCCCTGCACATAACAGAAAAAACACACTGCATCAGCCATCATAGGTGAATTCGGTTACATTCAAGCTTTTCAAAGTCTAGTTACACCCTCAATTGAGCTTAGCTCCCCTTTTAGAATAGTTAAGCCTATGCTTTACTGAAAAAGGCCAAAAAGGCTGATTTTATATGGTCCCAGCACCACAGCACAAGGTGAAGAATCCAAGGGAGAACCAACTGACTGGAGACCTAATTGTAGATAGCATGTATTTAGTAGCATGGATGTTGATTGTGTTTGTGATTCTTGATCATTGAATATGAATGAAATCTACAATTGTTGTTATCAAAATCATAGTAAATAGCATGAATTAAAATTAGACTGTAACTCTGTAAGACAATCTTTAGTTGCTAAAATTAGACTGCTGATCAACAAAGTAAGGCCAGTATGATTTGAGCAAAGTATTTCCCATAGTGGGTCAACAATAAGCAAAAAGGTGTGATTTCTACAGTACTTTGGAATCCTGCATTGAATTTACATCTCCCATCCTAGGAATGTCAATGGGTTAGTTCAGGTCGGATCTGTTCAGGTCGGATCCCAACTAAACCGGATTGACCCGTATGGAAAAATGATTTGAACTATTCGTGTGGTTTTGGAACTGTTCTCTTCTGGTATTACCCGCAAGTAAGTGACCCAAACTGTTACTTTTTTAGTATTTTGGACAATAATTTAGTTAAAGAAATTTATTCAATTATAAATATCAAAACGGTTTAAATCCAATCCGAACCAAACTGTCTCGACATATTATTCCAAATAATGGGACATGTGCTGACTTGTCTTGTTTGTGACATGAGTCGATATGCCCTGAACCAACCCGAAAAGATCGAGTACCGCAGAGTACTAATTCGTCAGGTCAAATGTCCCTACCCATCAGACGGCAGCCCTTTCAAGGGTTCCTTAGGGACTGATTCACTCTACTTAGATTGACTGCAGGCGATCATGTTTTTCACAGGATTTCTCGTTACTCATGTTAGCATTCTCACTTCTGATATCTACAGGTGTTATCACCAAAAACCTTCCCTGATTGAAAGAACGTTCTACCCCATCCTCCACTTGTAGTCTTTTGCTCCATTGTAATGAAATGCATAATCATCACAAAGAATAAAGTGTAACCAATGCTTTGGAAAATTTTAAATAAAAATCTCAAACTTTAGATGAATGTATTATTAGTATGACGTACTAAAGCAAGAGGAGGGTATCCAAGTGGTTATTAACCCACTCACTCATCCATATTTAAGCGATATGGGACTCAATTGGTTCATTACATTCCACACCTCTTTCAGAATCGACATCCACAGTAGCCCATATGAGCTATGTGACTTCATGGACATAAAGGTAACATCCCTTCCTAGTGTCTCTCTTTCTCCACGACGAGGGCCATTCCGAAGAATGCTTGCTCTGATACCTATTGTAACAACCACTTTGGGTAGAACTCACCCCTACAAAACCGTTGTAAGGAGAAGGTACCCAAGTGGTTATTTAACCCACCCACTCATCCATACTTAAGCGATGTGGGACTCAATTGGGTCATTACATTGCCCACTCCCTGAGCTAAGTTAAACTAGAAATTCCCTTACGGGATAAGTTAAACTATAGAATTTAACTCTTTCCTTACTGCTAATAAGAGGACTGCGGTAACTGGACTATTATGGATTTTGATTAGATGCATGCTTTTAAAGAATAATGTCACAAGAAAAGTTGTTTCTAGAGCCAGAAATCTCAAAACTTCTTAATCAACACATACAATCCCCATGAAGTCCCAAGTCCTAAGCAGATGAAAATTTTCCATGCCTATCATAGTACACAAGAAAACCAGACCCATGACAGAGATGGGCAAAAAAGTTTATACTTCGTGATAATTGGCTATGGCTTATGATTAAATAAGAGGTATTTGAGAGAAATAGATAAGTCCAAGTCTATAAGACAAGATGAAATAACTTCCATATTTCTGTTAGTGATCTATGATACCTTAAGCATTGAAGTAAGCTCTCTGCAGCAGAAGCCTCCTGTATAGCCTCTATTGCTGCTGTTTGTGCAGCATCTCTCTGCTTCATAACTTCCTGGAGGAAGGGTTTACAAGCATACAATAAAAACAACAGCGATAAGCCATAAAATACAAGACAAAATACTGAAACAAGTATCTGTAATGCTTTAGAAATTGCTGAAATGAAAAGACTAGCACATGCTTAGAAATAAAAAAAGAGGGTGGGGGCGAAAAGAAGGTAATATATAGCACTTGTAAATTAGGCCAGCCTATTTAATAACAATTAGTTGCTAATGCTTGTTGACAAAAGAAAACTATCATCATGTCAAGATAAACATGTTCTTATTTGGTAGATGTACCTAAGAGATAATCCATGTACATTGCAGAAAGTTTTATTTAATGCATTATTACTGGCCGAAGCTGTGAATACAGTG
Source organism: Hippophae tibetana (assembly GCA_037013495.1). NCBI lineage: Eukaryota > Viridiplantae > Streptophyta > Magnoliopsida > Rosales > Elaeagnaceae > Hippophae > Hippophae tibetana. The sequence continues at coordinate 20,154,742 of CM072805.1, read as the reverse complement.
TGTCCATCCCATAAAACTCGGAAGAGCCTTTATTAAAAAGGACAAGATAGGTAACAGGATTCAAGATAAAACTGAATATGTACCTTCCCAAGCTTCCCTAATGATGATGGGAGTGAAGCCCATGAGACATTTCCTTCTGTCAGCTTTCTATTACTCAAAGGAACCTTTATCAAATTTGCAAGGAATCCATTATTAACTAATTCTCCAGATGATTTTTTCCCAATGGATATTCTTGGCTTATTTGACCGTTCTGGATCATCAAAAGTTCCATTTGCAGAAATTTTCTTTATAGATGTCTGAGCCTTATTATCCTCTTTAAATGATTTTCTGGATATCTGGATTTTGTTTTCTTCCTTAGAAGACAGCCTCTCACTTGATGTACTTTTCCTGGCAGCCTGAAAACCTCATATTTTATTAAAGATGATAAACACAGTTGAACAGAACCACAGCAATCAAATTGTGCAGATGAAGATTAATTTACTTCTCAAACAATTTAGAAATTCCTTCAAAAACTAAAAAGGTGCCTGCAATCAAATTCATTGAAAATGCTACAAAAGCTAGCCAAATTAGCCCACAAGTGGATGACTTGTTTATATCATGGGAACAAACTGTTTCATAAGACACATAAAGGAATGACATGAATTTAAACCATCTGATGACGTATCAAATACAAAATTTCAAGTACAACACATTTAAATCCATACTATTTGATCAATTAGTATCTAAAAACCAAGGAACTTACAGATATGTGAATCTCAGGCTTTATATCATGTTTGGCGGCTCTCAACTTTGAACTTTCTCTACTCTTAACCTCCATATTTCCATCCCAACTCTTCCTCAGAGCCTTGGCACCCATCTCAATCCCAAGAACGAAATTTTTTATTGGGTTTCCAACTGATAATACTTTCTTCCCACTAGGACTAGCCCCACGAACATAACTCACCCTCTCCACAACTCCCTCCTTAGTTGTCGTTTTAGTATTTGTTTGTTGTTTGATCCCATTAGCAAAATTCTCAAATGAAGTTGGCAATGAATAACAACTCCTCGGAGATGAAGGAATTGAGCGGGAATTTATCATCGACCTCATTCTTGAGATAGACTCCCTCTTTACATCTGCATTCAATTCAGGTTTTGACTGCTGAGCTTTTGATCTACTAAAAGGTGACGTTCTCTTATCCAATTGTTCCTCCTTAACATTACTATTTGATCTAGTTAACTTAACTTTCTCCTTTTCCCCAGTATGACTATTGCCTAGTGTTTTAGAATCTGACTTCACCTTCTCTGTAGCTTTTGAACCCGAAGAGAAACCATTGTTTAGAAATCCAAGAGAATGAGTTGCAACAATGTCTTCAGGGCTCCCAACACAAGGGTGCCTACCTGGCACCGGCTTAACCCCGCGAAGAATGGGGACCGGGGAGGCTGCTTCAAGCCTTTCAACATGAATAAACTGACCCAATTGAATCTTATCACTAAGAATTAGATCATCATGCTCATCAGGTAAAGAAACATATGTAGCATGAGAAGAATCTGAAACCTTAAGATAAAAACCCTGGTTTGTGAAAAGCTCACTACCTGCAAGTGCTGGTACAATGCTCACAACCTGTAACAGAGAGGACCTGTATTCCCCTGCAACTTTGACATCAGTGTTCATGTGCTGAAGAAGCTTGAGAAGTACACCAGGAACAAGATTCGCCATTTCTGGACCATTCAACAGGCCTCAGTCTCCTGAAGATCCAAAACCCAGATGGAAAAAGTGTCCAAATATCAAACAAAATCACAAGAATCTCGCCACAAAGGTGCTTAAAGATTCAAATTCTAAAATGAGAACACAAAAAATGTTGCACAAGGGTCATAGTTGAAGATTGTTTTTCAAACCCAGATGGAGAATAAATAATTACAATTACAAAAAAGGCGTTAAAATTTGAAGCAGCCAAAACCGAACTAATGAATTTGCATTATTGATTTTGACGGTTTGTAGAGATAGATAAAAGGGGTTACGCTTTAAGCGAAATGAAATTTCTTACCCAGAAAAGGAAGGTTCGATCAAACAGAGAATATATCCACTGTGTAAGACTCAGATTTTATGCTTAGAGCTTTTGTTAATATTAATGGGCAAACATTTCATTGGTAGGAAATAAAAAAGAAGAAGAAAAAGAAGAAATTCAAGGCCAACACAGAAGAGGTTTATTAGCAAAAGCAAAACTAATTATAGAACCCAACTAAAGAATTTATAATGGAGGTTTCAACAAAATGGAATTAATGAAGTAGAACAGCGGAAATTAAACAACAATAGGAGGAGGAAAGTATGAGAAAACACTCACTAACCCAGAGGAGAAAAGGACTTTTACTGACACAAAAGCTTTGTCAATAAATATGAGATAGTGTTATCGGTAAGAAAACTTTAAAATCACTTGATAACATCCAATAAAAACATTATATTAATTATAATCATGAACAATACATATTAATTATAATTATAATGTATAACAGCTTTTTTGTCGTTATATACAATAGCCACAGAGAAACACGCAAACAATTTAGATCAACTGTTTCTTATTTCTACTACTGTTTTTTCCAATCTGCAAAGCACTCAAAGATAATCACAGATCAGTTTATTTAGAAGATAATAATAAGAATGTTATTAAAACCCTACTCTTTTGGGAAGCTCAAGGCATTTCACTGACTAAAATATCTTTTAAGTCATTTCAACATTATCACTATCCCTTAATTACCGAGATAACTTAATATTGCTGTTCACTTTTAACTAATCAATCAGCTTATAATCTTATTGAGGGATTAATTCATGTTTATTTGCTCACTCAACTTTTTTGTGGGATATTTTATGTATTGATTTAAACTCTTAATATTTAATACATTTCTTTTTCAGAGAAAAAACTGTATCTTATTTGTTCCATGTGCACGAGAAAAATAATTTTTTAGAAATTATTTAAAATAATACTCTTAAATCTCACAATAATAAAAATAATATTTTTAATTTAAAATAAAAGTTATATAAATTAATAATGCAAGGTAACATTTTTATCATTATAGGTTTTATCATTTTTAATATCAAGATAAGAAAAAAGATAAATATTGAAATGGATACAAATTTTTTAGGAATTATCCGTAACAACAACTCTCATTATTTGTACTGTGACAAGTTGATGACGAAACATTTCAAATTTACCAATGCTTAAGCTTTTAGTGAACAAGTTCACAACTTGATCATTTGTCTCATCTCAATTTTTTCTTACAAAACCTTTTCTCTGATATAATGATAGTGCACTTCAACATGCTTAGTTCTTGCAGACTAATTGTCACAGTATAAATGAATTGTATAATCTATTAGTTGTTGTAGATTATTTGTTAGTTGTATCAACCATGTATTCTTTTGAGTTGCCATCACCGCTGCTCGATACTCGACTTTAGTGATTGATAATGATATTGTCGGCTGTCTCTTGCTACACCAAGAAATCATTCCAAAATCAAACTTAAACACATACCCAATTATTGATCTCTTACATAATCAATATCGCAGTAACCAATAACTTGTCGTCTCCATATTTCTTATACAAAATACCATAGTTAGTTGTATTCTTCATATATCTCAGTATTCATCGAACTGCTTCCAAATGAGACTTATTTAGATTTTACATGTACCAACTCATTACACTAACTTCATAAGAAATGTCAAGTTGAGTAGATCAGACTGCCTACCAATTTTTGATACATTGTCGTATCTTCCAAATATTTTCCTTCATATGTACACATCTTGGCATTTACTTCCATCAACGTTGAAATCGGTTTGCATTCAAGCATTCTGAACTTCTTCACCAAATCTTTGAAATATTTTTGTCGATAAAGAAATATTCTTTCTTATGTGTGGTCAACCTCTAGACCAAGGAAGTGCTTGAGCTGTCCAAGTTCCTTCATCTAGAAATAGACTGATAAATTCTCCTTTTTTTGAAGAATTTCTGCCTCATCATCACCCGTTATGATTAAATCATCTACGTATACTAGCACGATAGCTAGCTTTTCCTCATTGGCTTTGACAAACAAGTTGGAATCTGCAGATGTTACTGAATAACCACTTTGTGTTAAAAATTTAGCAATATTACTATGCCATGCCCTGGGTGCCTGTTTTAATCCATAAAGTTCTTTCTGCAACTTACACACATATTCAGGATGATCTTGGCTTTGAAAACCCATTGGTTGGATCATATAGATCTCCTGATCCATCTCTCTATGAAGGAAAACATTATTCATATCCATCTGCCACAAATTCTAGTCTTTGTTGGCTACAAGTGCAAGTAGGACTCGTACAATTGTAAGTTTCGCCACCGGACTAAACATTTCATCATAGTATAGTCCATACTGTTGAGAGAAACAATGAGTTACCAATCGTGCCTTGTATCTCTCAATTAACTTATCTAGATGATGTTTTATCTTGTAAACTCATTTGTAGGATATAGGTTTCACATATCCTAGTTTTCGCATCAAATCCTAAATTTGATTTTGTTAAAGTGCAACAATCTCTTCTTTCATAGCTGTTATCCACTCAGATCTTTGCGATGTTTCTTCGAATGTATTAGGTTCTATTATAATTGCTTCTTCAACTATGGCTGCATTGCCATATTTGGGATTTACCCTTCGTGTTCTTGTTGACCTTCAAAGTTTAGATGTTGATATATGCCAGTTTGCCAAGGATTCTAAGTTACTCTTTGTTTGACATCATCATCTTTTGTATCTCTAGATTCATCTGAACTTGGTTTAAGTTGAACAGTATGCTCCCCCATATTTTGTTGCAACTTGTCTCCAAATTCTCTCCGGTTTGGCAACACCTCATTCTCTGAAGACCACCAAGAAGATGCTTCATCAAATGCCACATCTCGTGAAATGTAGCATCTTTTACTCATTGGATTGTAACATTTCCACCCATTTCTCTAGTTATGGTATCCCACAAAGATACATCTAACATCTTTCTTGTAAAACTTGCTTCGTAAATGATCAAGAACAAATCACAACATACATAGCTAAATACTCGAAAGTAGCTAACTATAGGTTTCATATTCCATAGTTTTCAAAGAGTGAAACAAATCCTAATCTTGGTTGAGCAATTCTATTAATCACAAAGGCTACAGTCCTCATTTTTTAGCCCAAAACCTTCTAAGTACATTCTTTTCATGTAGCATATTTCAAATTTTTTTTGCAAGATGCTAGTTTTTCTCTCTGCTACACCATTTTGTTATGGTGTGTTAGCACAAGTGTATTGATGATGTATTCAATATTCCCTTAAGTATTGAGAGAACTCGCTTGAGCTATATTCTTCGACGTTGTCTGTGCATAAGCAATGAATCTTCTTTCCTACTTCTCTTTCAATTGACTTTCTAAACTCTTTAAACTTTGAGAATGCATCAGATTTTTCTTTCATAAAGAAAAATCCACACATACCTTCAGAATTCATCAATGAATGTCACCATGTATTTCTTACCGTCAATTGATGGTTTCTTAACGAGCCCGAATATATCAGAGTGAACTAACTCTAATGGTTTTTTTGCTTTAAATGTTGATTCTTCATATGGTAATTGGTGAGCTTTACCATATTGGCATCCTACACAGATTGTATCTGTTTGCATGTCTAGTTGAGGAAACCCTTTAAGCATCGACTTCTTCACCATCACACTTAGCTTGGAATAGCTAAGGTGACCTAACCGCATATACCATAGGTATACTGTCTCATTTCTTCTTATCCTGTCTATATATGCAGATTCTGCTGACATCACGTAGACTGATTCCAATCATCACCCCTCCATTTTTGGTGTTTATGAGATTTTGAGATCATAATACACATTTATGTCTCAGGGACCGAACAATACATACTGACCGATGTGAGCTATCAGTAACCTTGAGTTGTCAACTATCACCACTACATGACCTCTCTTGTACTCAAACATACTTTGAAACTTCTGTTTATCTCTCGTCGTATGATTTGAGCAGCCTGAATCTATGATCCAATCATTCTTGTAGTCAATTTGTTCTGGTGTTGCTACTGTGAGAGCTAATTCTTCTTCCTCTGTAGCGAATAATGCTTCGACATCCCAACCATCTTCACTATTCTCTTTAGAACTAAAAGTAGTTATATTACTTTCAACATTCTTTTTTCTACTCCAACAATCTTTTTCCATATGACCCATCTTCCCATAGTTGTAACACTTACCATCAAATTTTCTGTTGTTACTACAATTCTTCCAAGCTCTCCCTGGACAAAAGCCTCATTTTCCTCGAGAAAATTTCCTTTGTCGCCATCCTTGTTAGATCCACTACTATAGTATCGCTTGAAAGTGCCTCTACTTTTGCTGGTGTAGAGCACTTCTTCCTTACCCTTCAACGAGACTTCTCCCATTTTCTTAGCCATAACTTCTTGACCAGCTAGCAAATTCTCAAACTCAACAAGAGATGGTTCTGTTGGCCATCCTAGTATAGCTATAACAAACCCTCAATATTCAGGTCTCAAATCATGGATAATTATTCTCTTTATTATGATTTCCCTAATAGGAGCTTTTGGATCTAACTCTAAAATTTCGCAGCATAATGAATTCACCTTGTGAAAGTACTGGGAAATCGTCATGATGCGTTGCACCATCGATAGCAACTCATTCTCGAGAAGTTGTAGTCTTGTACCATTCTTCTTTGAAAAGAATGTAACAAGAGTATCATATGCTTTCTTCAGTATTTTGGCATCCCGAATGTGCTCTAACATTTCTTCCTCAACTGTGGTCTTTAAAGCAAACATCGTTTTACGTGCTTTAATTTTCCACTTCCGTAAGATGCCATTTGCATCTTTTGCTGCTAGTTATGTAACTTCATCACCACTAATAACCTCTCATAGGTCTTGACCTTATAGGTAAGACTCCATACATGTTGCCCATGTATTATAGTTTTTATTGTTGAGCTTCTTGATTCCTCCAACTACTTGAAGGTCACCCATCGTGTCGGTAAGACTTCGACCATACCAAAAAGCTTAACTGAGAAATCTATATAGTAACAAACTCCTTATAACTCAAGATAGCTCCACTAAGAATGATCCTTGACCGTCTCATTCTGATATCAATTGTTAAGTAAAATTTAAAATACACAACTCTAAATTTACTAATATTGGATCCAAACAAGTAAACAAACTACTTGTATTATACCCATAAGACACTATAACATCTTTCAGAGGAAACTCATAAATTGAAGAGAAATGCAAATACTCACAGAGAAAGCTCTCAACTCACACTTAAACTAAGAATACAAAGACTTATTTTTTATAGGATGATTAAACCAAATACAAGGTAGACTATATATAGTCCTCATTATGCAATCTACACCACATAAATATAAAACTAAGAAATAATTATAGCCACATAGATATTATCACATTCTATAGAATTCTCTTTTCTACATCCTTCTACATTTTCTCTTAAAAAAACTTTCTTCAACCACTCTGTTTATTGAGTTGGTGTTGATTTTCAACAGTTGTGACGTGAGGATAATAAATGTTGTCAAGAATTCATATATGAATTATTGTCCACTACTATAAAAAAGGGTATTTAAGTTGATATATAAAGTCGATTTTTAGAAAAAAACTGACTTATAATGAATTTAAAGTCGATTCGGTGTAGAACCAATACTATCCACGTAGGACGTAACGTTAGTTGATGTGGTGAACCAACGCTATCCACGTAGTGTAGTATCGGTTGACACCTGGAACCGACGCTATCCACGTAGCGTCAGTTCACCACGTCAACCGACGCTATCCACGTAGCATAGCGTCGGTTGACACCTAGAACCGATGCTACACACGTGGATAGCGTCGGTTGACACGTAAAACTGACGTTACACACGTGGATAAATTCTTTTGTTTTCTTTCTTCCCCAGACATAAACTATTCCAAGCGTTGCATAACTCTCAAAAACTCAAAACCTATTCCACTTCTCCTCCATTCTTTCTCATTTTCTGGCCACCTAAGACCACCATTTCCAGCACCAGTTGGTATTTTCTTCCTCTCTAACTAATCTTTTAGATCCCCTGTTTTTTAAGCGAAATACTCAATTTTTTTATACCCATTTCTTACTTACAAAACACAATTTTTCTTTATTTTCTTCACTTTGTCACTTCATTTACTCTTGTAAGTATTTTTATTAATTCTACGCACTTATTATTAATATATTTTTTGTTATTATGTGTTGTTATTTATGTGTATAAATTTTTGTATTATATATGTAGGTTTGTATTATAACATCAGGAAAAGAATACACCATGGTAATTTTTCTGCTAGTAATTAATATTTTATTTTTTAATTATTTATATTATTTAAAATATTTGCTAAATTGATTTTGGTTTTTTTCCTGAATACAGGTTTTTATTTGAGTATAATAGAAAATAAGTAAATTTTTTTTTTAAAAAAAAGTCGATTCACCGCATTTTAAATCATTTCATTTAAAGTCAGTTTTTAATCGACTTTAATGACCCTTTTTGTAGCTTGTCTTTGATTATGTTATTGAAAAATAATAAATTTTGATAAAAATAGTAATTTTTCATTTGAGGTTTTTATTTTGGGTTTGTATTACCTATTGAAAAAAATTATCTACTAATATATATTAAACTTTTAATTTAATGTATTAATATTAACTCGTAATGAAATTCTTAAATAAAAATCCTTTTATTATTATTGTTATTATTTTTTACATGTCCTACCAAACCTTAATTCCTATAACCTTGTTTGCAACTTGATGTGATTATTTCTTCGGTCTTTTAATAAAAAAAAATATCCACTTATATTTTATGTTAGAATAATTTAATTTCTATTTTCGATAAATAGTTGAATTAAACTGATAATGTCAACCTAAAATAAAACAAGTTAATAAAAATAGTACTTTTTAACCTTGTATCAATATTTAATTTTTAATTTTTAATTTTTAATTTTATATTAATATTGCATGATAAATTGAAAAAATAACTGAAATATTAATACTATTAAAAAATTAAAGATACCAGTAACACTTGTAATTATGGTAATTTAAAAAAGATGTGATGCTGAATTTGAAGAGAGAGAGAGAAAAATTCATATCTTTGAGGCTTATATTTATTTTACAAATATATTTAACATTTTAAAATGATCTATAATAACACCAATGTTAAAACATATCATCAAAATATTTCCATCAATAATTAGCTAATTTTTTCATTATATCTCACATACTTTTCATTTTTGTTAAATCATTAAAATATCCTTTAAAAATAATAACAAAATATAAAATACATTTACTTATTTACTATGTTCGTTACAATTAAAAAAATAAAAAACTACACTAACTGAAGAAATATATAGAAATATAAAAGCTTATTTAAGTCTCTAAAAATAGTCCTAAAACTAATATAAATTTCTTGTGTATTGTCCAAGTTTTCTCTTATTGTTGTATTTATTAATCATAAAATTAATTAACTAATTTGTTAAATTAAAAATAATAATATAATTTTGCAATGTCTTATATAAATTTAAAAATTTACTTTTTAATGTACTTAAAATAAAAAACAAAAATAAAAATCCTAGACGCTCATATTATTTTTCTCTACCTTTTTTCCTTTTGATATTGCTTTCTATCAATGGTGATAACTGATATCAATTTGTTTTCTCTCGTGTATGTTTAATTTTTATTTATTGTTAGGTTTAATAAAGTCACTCTAACTTATGTTATATTTTTGTCAAAATCTTAATTTTGGTGGATTTATTTATCACTTATACTTGTTTTTTATGATTTTTGGTATGTTTTTTTCTATTAGATTTTGATATTTTTTTATTATATATATATATGACATGTATTAAAATAGTTTGTTTGAAGGCATCAAAGCATAAGAATAATCAATGTAAACAAATGAAAGCCCATAAAAAACTATTATTGTCAAAACTACCACTACAATGATGAAGAATAATACTTATGTGTTAATGTATTCATCAATTTTTATTTATTTGCTTCTTGTATTTGATTTCTCTAATGTAATATAATTTTAATAAATGAATAAAAAAAAATTAAAAAACATAATTAAAAAATTATTTATCGCATTTAAAAAATAGAATATATGTATATAATAATTGAATAAATCATTAATGGATTAATTATAATTTATTCCAATTCAATAATTCATAAACATTGATTTCTTAAAATCAAGTCTCAATTTTTACATCATTATAAATTAGTTCAATTTTTGATTTTATTATTAATTCCACTTTAAATTTTAAATTTTAAAATATTATGTTATTTTTATCAATATATCTTGTCTATATGCCATTAAATTTAATTAGATCAATAATTGGGCCCTAAACTATTTATAGAAAAAAGTAAACTAATTTATTGTATGTAATTAAAGTTTATTATCAAATTATTTATGTTTCTAATTTTTATGCTTTGAAATATTTGAATAAAATAAAAATATGAAAATTTTAATTTTTGTTTAATTTTAATTTAATATTATTAATGATTTCATATTTTAGTTTAAAATTAATGATATCATTCAATTGAAAGATATTATAAAAATATCAATGAATAATTGTTGTCTTTAAATTTCATTAAAATTGAAGATCGTCTTTAATATTTTTAAAAATGACATTGAAGATATTTATGAAAAAAATTCAAACATTGAAGATATTATTGATATTTTTTTTTACATTATTTTTGTTAAGTTTAACATTTTAGGTTATTAACTTTTTAACAGTATAGTAGAAGTCGAATAGATTAATAAATTAGAATATTAGAAGTCTAATTAGTGGATTGACCTACATTGAATTTTAAAATACACCTATAATAGCGAAGATTTTGAAAAGCTGTCAACAACAAAAGTTTAATGATAATCAATTTCATTATATGCGAATCTCCAAATAATAAAGCTAATGATAGAAAGGGTAATAAAACTAATCTCGAATAGGAACATGTATATAAGCCTCGTGCATATATCAAAAGCCAAAAACGTCCAGTGCTTTTATGGCTTTTGAGCTACTTTATTAACACATAAGCACTGTACAACTTACTCCATGATTTTTCTTTTCTTAAATACGGATGAAAAAATATCAATAATATTTTAAAAATTTGTATATTTTTTTATAAATATTCTCGATGTTTTAAAAATATTAAAGATGGCTTTTAATTTTAATGAAAATTAAAGATAATAGTTAATTACTAGTATTTTTATAATATGTTTAAAATCAAAGGATATATTTGATTTTAAACTAAAATTTTAATTTCCTTTATATTTAAATAGTAAATAATCAATAATATTAAAAGAATAAAATTAAATAAAAAAATTATATTTTTATTTTATTCTAATAATATAAAGCATAAAAATTAGAAAAAAATAAATACTTATAAATTTAAAAGAATATATACAAACATTTTAATCAATTAAGAAAATAAAATTGAAATACATGAAATTGTTTTTTTAATTTATTCCAAATTACATGCATTGAAATAGTTACCTTATTTTTTTTAATTATCTATAAATGATTATTTTTCAATTTTAATTAAATTTAATGACATATAATTCAATATGTAGTTATAAAAATAACATAACATTTTTCAATTTTAATATTATACTGAAATCAATAATAAAATTAACAAACTGAACTAATTGATAAAATTATAAATAATTGATAAATTATAAATAATGTCATTTACAACATTAGCCAAGGAAAAAGCTATCAATCAAGAACAAATTATAACTTTTTTAATAATTTTTCTATAATATTTTTACATTTTATCAAATAATTAAAATATAATTAAAATAGTAGCATTTAACAATCATAAAAAATATCTTGTATGAATCTAACTAATTAGCTAATTAATTTTCTAACATTTTGGACTATATAAAAAAAATTAGAAATATTTTTAAAAAATTAAAGTTTAGTGAGAGATGAAGAGATAGTGAGAAAATAAATCAAGAAAAATATATTAATTTTATAACTCTTTTTTATTAAAATAAGTTTTTATAATATTATGTATTTTTTTAGTGTTGATTTTTTTATTTTTTAACCATAAAGATATAGTAAATAAGCAAATATTTTTTTACTTTATTATTATTTTTAATTGATATTTCAATGATTTAAAAAAAATGTAAGAAATAATGGATGAAAAAACATAGTTATTTGATGATGATTATTTGTAATAATATGTCGAACCTTAGTATCATTCCCGACATATTTTCAAACTTTTGGATATTTGTAGAAAAAATATCATAAAATATTTTGTTATAATAAAAATAATAAACAAATTATTTATAATTCTAATTTAATTATTATTAAATATATAAAAATATTTTGCATGTCATAATACACGTAACAAGATGAAATATATTTATATTTTATAAGATTTTTATCATATATGATAGAAAAAAATAAGAAAACATTCTATTAGATTATGTCATTTATATTGTTTAGTTCCTTAAGTTGGAAATTGTATTATTTAATTTTTTTTTTTGTAAAAATATTCAATTTAAGATAAATAATATTATTTTAATTTTTTTGTCAAGTAATTAAACACGATTAAAATACGAGTATTTAGCAATAATAAAATCACAATTAATATAAAAATTTATAAAATATTCATTTTTAATATTTTTAATTACTAATATTTTATTTTAATATTTTTAATTATTATTAAAAATTAACATATATATTTAAATAGTTTTTTTTAATTTTATTATTGCTTATTTTTCTTAAACTATTTTATATTGAATTTCACTTTTATCTTTATTAAATACTCATATTTTAATTATACTTTAAATACTTTATAGATAATAATAATATTTTAAATTAAAAATTATTAAAATATTATAATTTTTCTTTAATTGAATCTTTTTATAAAACTTACATATTAAATTACATTATTTCTAATCCAATGATTAACCTAAATAAATAAAATAATCTGAACATATATCATACTAACAGTAACTTGAATAATTAATATAAAATATTCAAATATTTTTTCAATAGTTAGGAAACAAAGTAAACATAAATTATTTATAACTATAATTCAATTAATACTTTAACATAAAAAATATTTGCTATGCATTAGAATATATGTAACAAAATAATATATATATATTTTTTATAAGAATTTTACTTCGATATGGTATTATTAATAACTTGAATAATTTATAATTTATAATTTAATATATATAATTTTTATTAAATATAAATAAATAAATAAATAAATCATAAATATAATTATTAAAAAGGAAAATGTTTTGTCAATAATAATAATAATAAAAGTATGAATAAAAACTTTTATATATAATATAAAATATAGTATAATTACTTTTTGTAATAATTTTATTTATATTATTAGGTTATTTTAGTTAATTGTTTTTATGAAAGATACGTAATAAATCATTTTATTAACATAAAATTAATATTTTATTATTAAAATCAATACTCATTAAATGTCCATATTTAATTGGGGCAAATCTATTTTTTTACATGTTTCCTCCTCCATTATTACCATATGTTATAGTGGTTCCCTCAATTTTTATAACATTAACAATTTTTGGCGTATAGCTTGGTGGGGTCAACTTGCATTATTATCTTCTTTCATAACAGCCTATTCATCTTTGAAAATTTATATTCTTTCTAAAATCATTAGCTTCAAGTATTTATACTTAATGAATTCTCAGGCTTCCATAACAAAAATAACCAAATATTGGACGGTGCTCTTCCATCAAGCAATATTATAGCACGAGACATTCAAAAATGTTTTTGTGGCATGGTAGAGCCAACAGTCTTTGATTTATTTTTTGCCAAGCAGGGAAAGTGAAATATCAGGCTTGAATTGGAAGTTTTTTTTTCTACTATTCATTTTTTTCTAAAATACCAAGTTTGCCTTGCCATGATGTTGGTGTGAATATCATTCTTAAATAAAAGAAAAAAATAAACCAAGAAATAATAGGTATAAAAATAGAAGACATCTAAGCATGTTTTTCACATAAAATGATAATAAGTAAAAATAAATTTGAAGAAATTCAAAAAATAAAATTAAATCTTAAAAGGTGAGATAGATTTAAAGACACGTCATTCTTGTTAGGAAAATTATTCCCTAAGAAAAACACAATTTATTATGACATAAGTAATAAAGAAATAAGTATTAAAATTACAAATACAAAAGGAAGGTATATTAAACAAGCTATCCAAAATTCTTCATAAAAATAAAGAACAAAAATTGGATACATTCGTTCAGAAGGAATTCAAATATTAATAAAATCTCATTTCAAAAAATGAATAAATACACCTATAAAAATAACATTATTAGGTAACAAAATAATAAATATGATATTAGGAATGATCCATAGTAAATTAGAATACCAAAAGTTAAAGTTTACAACATATCCTAGATTTGCTATTAATATCCATGATAAAAACCTAAACCAAATATTAAGTCTAGCTTATGAATTTGAAAGAAGAGGATCAACGAAAGAAGAAAATCATCTATTTTCAATACATTACCTAGTAGCACATTCTTAATAAATAGTCACAATAGTTCAATATACATACAAAATGAATTTATAGAAATCAATAACACTTTTAAGGAACTTGAACAAATAATAAAACTAGAAATACTAACAGATTTTGAAATACTAGAAAAATGATAATTAGATATCAAAGAAAAAAAATCCTGATAATAGGAAGAAAAAGTAATGTTGTTAGAAATAATAGTATACCAAGTTTTACTTTCATAGACCATGCAAGAGAAAACTCTAACCAAGAAGAAGTTAAAAAGTAAAAGATGAAGTCCAAATAATGAAGGCATTAGTCCATGATTGTATATTAGGAAAATAATAATGTTTAAAGATAAAATAAAAATATGCATTTTGAAGTAAATGAAAGCTTAGTAAGTGTAGCTAAAAATCAAGCAACATTATTTGAAATCATACAACTATCAACAAAGGAAATTGATTTAATCCAAGAATCAAACACAAAATATCTATAGGAAATAATAGACGCATAAAAAGAATTATTACAGAAAATAAAGGAATATAGTTATAATAAACTACATAAAGATATATATAAGGAATTTTCAGAACTAAGAAAAGATGTATACAACATACATAGAAATAATGAAATTATAAGTTATAAATATGATCTCTTAGAAGAACTAAAAGAAGAACCACCTAGGAAATTAGATGCCCTGATTCCTAAAAAAGAAAAAAGAAAAAATGATGAAAGATTTGAGAAAAAAGATATACTTTCAATTAAATGAAATATATAAGAAATTTGTTGGAAAAGATAAAGGAAGAACTATCAGTAAATCTAGTGAAAATGAAATCAATGAAGCTAAATGACATATAAAAAATATAGAAATTTGTAACATATGTGTTACATAAATTCTTTTATTTGTGAATATAAAATGTATTACTATAAATTAACACTTTTTATGCAAACAACTTATAAAGAATTTTTTCCCCAAAAATTACTTGGAACACTACATAAAACCCTAACAGAATGTTGAGAACAAAGAAATAGAGAAACTATACCAGATACTCTATGAGGAAGAATAAGAAGCCTTAAAAGTTGGATAATTATTAAATGTCAAGAAAGAAAAGAATATAAACAAATAAGAGAAAATGATAAAATCTATTGTGATACAAAAGATTTTAGAATACCAGAAAAATATGGATGTAATGTAAAATCTTATAAACAAAAATATAAATATAAAAATATAACAGATTTAAAAAATATAAATTCAGAAAACAAGATTTCCAAAAATATAAAAACAGATTTAATAGAGAAACCTATAAGAAAATATATTTTAGAAGAAAGAAGTATAAACCTTCTGAAAATAGGAATTATTGTCTTTTAGGAAAGAAAAAATGCAGATGTTGGATCTATAATGAAAAAAGACATTATGACACTGAATGTCCAAGTAGACTTCAACATAGAAATGAATTTAAAAAGGAATTTCCACATAAAGCAAAAAATATTAGAGGAAGCTTTCAAAATGAAATTAGAACCAATTGAAAATTTTGATATATATGATACTTATAGTATCTATTTATTGAAAGAAATTGGGGAAGAAATAATTGACTCAAAATATGGGTATTTTGAGTCAGATGATGAATGATTTGTATAATATTACAAATCCAAATAGTATTTACATTAAAGTAGAACTAAAATTTAAAGGCTATGCCACTTATCATTTACATGCATGTATAGATACAGAAGCTAGTATGTGCGTAGCCAGTAAATATGTATTCTAGAAGAACACTAAAAATAAGCGTCAAAAGATTTAATTGTAAGAATTGCTAATAATACTAGTATAAATCTTAATAAAGTATTAAAAGATACAAATATAATGATATAGAATTATTTAGTTGTTAAAAAAGCCATTAAGAAATTTACAATATATGTTATACGCTCCAGATTCATTGTTAGAACATATAACAATTTTTTTGGTTATTTATTAAGAACTAATATTGTAGGTGATTACAAACAAGAAATATTAGTGAGATGGAAACAATGGTTTAACCATTACAATTTTGATATTTTACATCTTCCAAACACATAAGAATAGCTTAGCATATGCTCTTACTAGAGAATTAACACCTCTAACTATTTTTATGTTTTTAGGAATGAAACATCTTGACATCAAGATCAAGATAAAGGAAAAGAAGATAGAAATCTTATAGGAACAACTCGAGCTGTTATATCTCGAGAAATCTCTTATGGAGACAGGAAAGAAATAGGAAGAACTTAATTGTTCAAAACAACCTTTAGAGTCCAAAATCTCAAAAGAGGAATATTCATTAAAAAATCAATCTAAATAAGGTGAAATTTTTAAAGAAAGAATTCAAAATGAAAATAAAGAACCTAACAGTTCATAAGAAAGAAAAAAATTTGAAACTAAAAAACTCAACTAGGTAGATGAGACAAAAAAAGAATAATAGAAAAAAGTATATGTGATCTATAATGGCCAAAAACCAGGAATCTATAACAACTCGGTGGAAGCTAGTAAATCTATTCTAGGATTTAGTGGAGTAACACATAGATCCACTACTATAAAAAGGGGTATTAAAATTGGTTCGTTGAACCGACTTTAAATGAAATGACTTAAAGTTTAAAGTCGGTTCAACGTGTGAACCGACTTTACTTTTTAAAAAAATTTACTCATTTTTTATTATACTCAAATAAAAACCTGTATTCGAGTAGAAAAAAAACCAAAATCAGTTTAACAAATAGTTCAAATAATACAAATATTTGAAAAACAAAATATTAATTAATAGTAGAAAAAATACCATGGTTTTGTTCTATTTTATTCAACATCATAATATTCTTCTCCTGATGTTATAGTACAAACCTACATATATAATACAAAAATTTATACACATAATAACAGAAAAAAATATGAATAATAAGTGCGTAAAATTAATAGAAATACTTACAAAAGTAAATGAAGTGACAAAATGAAGAAAATGAAGAAAAAATGGTGTTTTGTAAGTGAGAAATAGGTATAATTTTTTTTGAGTATTTTGCTCAAAAAAATAGAGGATCTAAAAGATTAGTTAAAGAGGAGGAAAACCTACTAACCGTTGCTAGAAATGGTAGTCATAGGTGGCCGGAAAATGAGAAAGAATGAAGGAGAAATGGATGAGGTTTTGGGTTTTTGAGAGTTATGCAACGTTGAAAATAGTTTCTGTCTGGGAAGAAAGAAGAGAAAAGAATTTATCCACGTGTGTAGCGTCAGTTCCACATGTCAACCGACGCTATGCTACGTGGATAGCGTCGGTTCCAGGTGTCAACCGACGCTATGCTATGTGGATAGCGTCGGTTCACCATGTCAACCGACGCTACGTCCAGTTGACACCTGTAACTGACGCTACGTCCACGCATAGCGTTGGTTCGACACGTCAACTGATGCTACATTCTACGTGGATAGCGTCGGTTCTACACCAAACCGACTTTACATATTGACTTAGATACCCATTTTTGTAGTAGTGATCCTTCACTAACATAATATAAATTGAAGGCAGTTATGCCAATTACAAAACATCAAAACTAATAACTCCAAAGGAGATAGTAAGAAAATATTCTGCAGTATTACAACAATAACCAACAGTTTAAGAAGATTGAAAAATCTAGGAAAGATAGTAAGGTTTCTAATACTATTTATAAAAGTATATCTTTAAGAAACACCAAAAATAGTAAAACATTCAGTACTTTTCAGGGAGACATCCCCAAAAAATGCTCCAATTGTTGAAGATGAGAAAAACCAATATAGAAACCTGAAGAAACGACAATGTTTAAGTCTCTATAACTTGGCCAGGAAGTCTACCCAGTAACATATTCAAGATATGAAGTTCTATACCACAAACAAGGAATTTCTCCAAGAAGTTAATTCAATGTCTTAGAAGGAGTTGATCAAATATTTGTTTATAAAGCTTTCCATGAAGTATTAATAGAAAATATATATCCAAGGATTAATTTAAGAGAATTAAATTATTTCCCAGAAAATTTTAAAAGAGCAATCAAGAACTTTAGAAGGAAGATTAAAGTAGGTGACAAGCTTGTTTATCTTATGTATTAGTCTCTACTACTTCATCAAGATAGAGATTTCCAACACAAACAAAGAGGTTCCTAAACCAAGGATAGTTCCAGAAAAGGAATTCAACACAGAATAACTTTGTGTACTAAGAGGTCAAATGTTAGGAGAAATTTACTATGAACTTAGAAAAATTGACAATTCTACTGAAATCAAAGTAAATTATTTAACTAGTAAAGTCATCATCATTTCCCACAACAACATGGCTCTATCAAAAGAAGATGGTGAAATTTTTTCTAAATATGAAGCCAAATTTAACAATAACAACTTGGAAATTGGTCAAGAAATAAGGAAGGTATTCTGCTTCTATGCTAGAAAAGCTACCAAAGATCATAGATGCATTCTCTGCATCAAAGATTAAGAAGATAAAGATACATCATCATCAAAAAGATTGTTGGTAGAAAATGACAAAGAAGAAAAAAGAAAGGAACTGTTGGGAGAAGACGATAAAGAAAATAAAAATATAGATCCTATATCTTAGTTGACAATATGTGCTAAGGAAAAAAGAAGTGTCTATCATTTAAAGAAAAAAATAGATGAATTATTAAAGTAAGGCTAAAATAATAATTCCAGTCTTGTATATATGAATTCCTTATGCTATAAAAGGAACCCTTATACCTATTTTAAAATACATAAACACATAAATCCAGAGCTCTCTACTCTGAAAAAACAAAAACTTTAGCATAAAAATCCCTTATAGCTAGAAATTTTAAAATCAGTAATGCTATACCCAGTAAGTATGAGTGGCTTAGAATTCCTTCAAGGTTCTTAGTTGGCCTTAAGTTGTAATAATTATTATTCTATGAATAAAATGAAGTTCTGTTACTCTTTCCTAATAAGTCAAATATTGAACACCATTTATGTACAGATGTAGAAGACTCACTATTGTTAGGAGGGTGTTGAGGTTTAAGCAAAGCTAAGACATAACAGGTGTAACAAAAGGAGACGAACAGAAGGGAAGAATGTGGTGGACCCATTGATAAATGTTATCTCTCATTTAAATGATATTTTAAAGATGAGGATTATAAAATTTATCTTGAAAATTTTAAAAGATTTAATACTTTGTTAGACATCTATATAAATTATATTAAAGCTGTCACAAGTATCATAGACCATCATGTTTGAAGGATATTAAGAAACTATTTTAGTTAAAAATATGCAAGAATAGAGGAATAGGAATTGAACAACTTAATGTTTGAATACTACTTCTTTGAAGATTATAATTACACTATATGTACACAAGAAAAATATGTTTGTATACTACGAATATGACAAAATAATGTGCATATAATACATATGACTTACCAAAATAATACCTTATGAATATCGAATCATTAATACATAAATTAAAATTATTAGATTTAACAAATGAAAGAATAATTTTAAATTTTAAAAGATAATTAATTAATAGATTCAAGATTAAAAATAAGTAATCAACATAATGAAGAACATATTATACTCTACAATTGTAACAATTATAGAAAAAAATTAGATTTATGCCAACAAATAATAAGCTTTTTAGACAAATTATTACCTTATAAAAATAGACAAAGACTATTAATTAGGTCAATTCAATCAATATTAATCTCCAATTAAAAATTTATTTGATCTGTAAAAATTGGTATAACAGACAAGAAATAATATTATGAATAGTATTAAATGGAGAATTAATACTATTAGGGATTAAGGACACCAATAATATTAACCATAAAATCTAAAAGCATTCTAGATATTTTTATAAATCTCGAGGATATAAATAAAAAATATGCTAAATCTTAGGAGCATTTGAGATATTATCCCTATAAAGTTAACACGATGAATATGTATTATTTTATTCGGTGTAAATGAGGATTTAAAGATATAAATAACTTATATGTCTTATTTTAAAATATTGGATAACTTATGTATTTCATATAAAAATTATATGACAAAAATGTTCAAATGATATTAAAAGAACGACTTCTGAGATGCTTTATCCTTCCAGGTTAGGCCTTTCAAGTTCATTAAATATAGTTTTCATATATAATTTTATCATATGATAGTGAGCATATATAATCATGTAATTTATAAGTATCGTTAACTTAAATCTAAATTTTCAAAATTTGAAATCTCTCTATAAATATGATGAGATATATATATTTTTATCATGTGATTATTTAGACTTAATTAACTATACTCGTCTTAATAATTATCGGATGAAAACGTAAAAAAAATATATATTATAGGTTACAATTGATCCCTATTTTAAAATATAATATTATTGAAAATATTCTACTTAAAAATATAAATTTTGATAATTTTTTACTTTTTATTATTATCCATCACTAAGTACATACATAAACATATGAAGAAACTAGAATTAGGCAATTAGCAACTTACTCCTCAGCATTTAAACATGTGATAGTGGCATGGCGCTAAAATTTTGCATCAACCAGAAAAGAAGAGGTGTATAAGGGAACAAATGTGCCCGACTTATTGTATGATTGAATTCTAAAGAGCTGTCACTTCCAGTGTCTGACATATCAAACACATATACGCACATGGAGTACAGAAAAATCTTGTTAATAACAACACAGAAATTTAAATCCTGACCCACTTTGGCTGTAAGTGAGTATTAAAATGAAGAGAGGAACCAGGATGTCAACTAGGTTTGCATAGCAGAAGAAAGCAAAGTCTTCAATAAAATGGACGGAAATCTGGAATGAAAATGAAAGAAATAGTTATTTATTTATCATCATCATCATCATCTTCATCGTCGTAGTCCTAACAATGCAATATCGTTAAAATAGTATAAAAATTGTTCCAATATCAAATTTTATACTAAAAATAACATGATGAATAAATTTAAAGCAATATTATTGACTATTATTTTTCAATAAATTTTTTAAAAATATTATTAAATATTTTATTATATATAATAAATTAAAATTAACTATGATACAAAATAAGTAAAAAAATATTAAATATATATTTTATAAAAAAAAATAAAAAAATATTCTCTTTTATAAAATAATAAACTTTTAATATAATGTATTGTATTGTGAATTAAAGACTGAGTAAAAATTTAATACAATTTTTATACTAAAATGATATAAAAATTAGTACAAAATGGTGTTGAGAGTTGGATTTGGTATTAATCCTTTTAATAGCTAATTTGGGTTTTTGTTTTGTTTTTCAACCATGATAATAAAATATATAAATTACTTAAAAAATAATACCTTTAAAATTAATAACAATAAAAATAAAATAGTTCAATTGAATATTCAACATTTAACAGATTTTAACGATCATAGTTTACTTTTAACATCGTTTAATTAGAGGATATTTAAAATAAAATCACAAATCAGACTTTTTTTAATAGTAAAAATATATATTGTAGGCATAAGATGATGCTATTTTTATAATTAAAAGTTTTAAAAATAATATTTTTGGTATTTTTCTTATATAATTTTAATTTCTATTTTACAATAATTATATATTTTTGAGTAAAACTTGTTAATGCAAAAAATAGTATGATATTTAGAATAATAAATTGGAGATTAAAAAAGTAGTTTAAAAATTGAACTATTTTAATACAAAAGTATATTTTAAAGTTTTTAGTTGAGTTCTCCCAAGTAAGTTTAATTTTTTTTAAAAAAATAACATTTTTAACGTATCTTAAAACTTATAATAATAAAAATAATATTTTTTATATTAAGTTTATATATTTTTATTATAAAAACTTCAGCCTAAAATTACATAAAATATTATCCAATTAAAAATCATTAAATTGAAATATGAAAAATTAATATTGTTTAATACTAAATTTAGATTAATTAAATTATGTTAAAAGTTATATTTAATATGTTATTTTTAATATTTTAAATTTTATTTGTTTTCTTTTACATAACTTTTAGAAACCTTTTCAGTTTTTTATTTTTAAAAAATTATATGACCAACACGTGTCTATATGTGAGTTGTCATCTCCACAACAAATTAGGTTTTTGTAGTTGTATTTGTTTTTTCTGTCTCATAATTTCGTTTTAAAAACTCAAGGATTATTATAGTTCAACAATAAAGGATAATAAATTTGCATGGTTATAGGCGTGTGTAACTAAACTACTAGATGTCTTCATGTCTACATAAAGTTCCACCTTGTAATTGTTGGCGATGGTCACTTACTCACAATGAAATATTAAATAGACCATTAAATATTTTATAGAAATATCAAGATATTATTATTGTATTTTTGATAATATAACGTTCACTTTTAAAAAATCCTTATTTAATATTTAAAACTTTAATGCCAATGGTAATTTATATGCTAAAGAAATGGATAATTTAAAAAATATCATTTTTAAAATTTATAATAATAAAAAATAATTTTCAATAATATCAAACGTAATTTAATTAGATAATATTTAATATTAAATCATCTAAATAATACTAGTTCAATTTAAATAACGTTCAATCAGATAATATTTATTATAAAATAATATGACAATTTATTTTATTAATAAAAAAATATAAAATAATTATAAAATGTGTTATTTTATAATTTTAAGTTTCAAAGTTATTATTTATTTTGTTTTTTCATAAATATAATATATCATTGACTAAATTCTATGATTAAGTTGTTGGCATAACTAAATAATTCAACCACCACTTAACAAGATATTCTTCAAACTAAGAACGGGAGAAAATAAGGGAAAAGAAACACCTAAAAGTTAAGTTGTTGCACCGTAGCGCACTAATAATGCAACTAACCTTTATAAGTAATATAATTATATTGTGTTAGCTCCATTAAAAAGGTGGATGCATTTGTGCATTTTGATCCATTTCAGTATTTTTGTTGTCCTATACCAATCCAATTTTTTAATAAATAGTACCTTATTGATTTTCGTAATAAACCAAAAATTGAAAAAAAATATTACATATTTAAATAAAATAAATAATTTAATCGATTAAAATAACGATTAAAACAACTTAATTCATGTGATAAACAGATGTTAATGTTAATTTTAGTTAACATCATATGATGAATGCTTCTTCTACCTCATATGGTTATGAAATGAACTCTTTAGGAAACAGATGATGGCTTTAGGTTTTTCGATACTTAAATCAATATAAATAATAATAGATAATAAAAGAGATTAAGCCTTTTTCTTTGTATGAGAAAAGTAAAGAATTGTTAAGATAATATCTCGATACGAATGTATATTTGGGCACATCGGGTTAATACTTACGAGAAAAAAACTTTGTGTTTGGGCTAAATTTAGATTGAGTATTATGGAAACATGTATATTTTTAAATCAAGTTTTATAAATTAAATGCAAGTTTATATCCGGATCATAAAATATTAGAATTGTAATAATAAATACTTGTATCCAACAATTATTATAACAATATTTTTATAAAAGTAACTAAGTTAATTTTAATAATTTTTTTCATTTATGCACTCATGAAATAGGTTTAGTAACATGTTTAGTTACTATAATTTTTTTTAAATAATTACCCTTCTCGAACACATAATCTCATAATCCTATATATTCATAAAATTTATTTTCTAGTATATTATACATAGGCTTCATTTAAAAAAAAGTTAATATAATAATCTGTATCACTTTATAATTCTATATTGAGACAGGTGACAGGTGACAGGTGATGGATAAAATAAACGCACACCTGAATTTATTTAATAAAATTTTACCTTTTAATATTTTTAATAGATAATTTATAAAAATCTATTTAGAATCTTTTATCTTTTGATGCAGCCAGTCGGCCACTATGCCCAAACTTATCTAGTCTAGATACCAAGCGTCTCCTCATTGTTTACTTTTTCTGGAAAATTTTAAGTTGGGAAATTCGACAAGCATCTCACATATATGTTTTTATACATATCTTTGTTTTTTTTATATATAAGGATCATAAGTTTTTTTTAACGCTTACAAAAATCATATATATATATATATATATATATATATATATATTTTATAACAAAAATAGCTTTGATAATAAGTTATCTATATATATATTTTTATTTTAATTGATCATATATTGAATTTAAGTAAATATTTTTTGAATTAAATTTATTATATAACTAATAACTTAATTTTTATATTTTATTATTTAGTTTTGTATCTAATATGATTATATCGAAGGTAGTTTTTAGATTTAAAAAATCTTTATTATATCCTTTTATTAGATTAAGTTTCTTTTATATTTATGAAAAATAATCTATTAATCTTTATACGTTTTCAATTACTTTTGATATTCTTGTACTAACATTAATGTTTTCTTTTATATTTTTTTTAAATATAGTAAATATGCTTTAAGATATATAACATCTTTTATTCTTTTTTTTTTATTTTTTATTTTCCTTTTATTCTTATTTGTATATAAATAAGTTCTTGATTTCTTTTCTTCAATATAGTTTTCTTTCATATTTTATGCAAATTATTAAATAAATAATAAATAAATTAATAAACAATCAAGATCTTTAATATCACCACATTATGTAATTGTAACTGAATTATAAATATGAGTCCACCTTATCTTTTACTTCGTGACGATTCTTTCTTTTTTCTTAAGGTTGTGCCTCAACTAGATCCAATCCTATGAACTTTTTAACTTATAGATATATATAGTATTAGTACATACTTTTTAAGATTAGAGTGAAAAATATGAATTTCTATTTAAGATAGACTTTTATTTGTCATAATAGTTTATTACAACTAGAGTTTTAAGAACCTTGAAGAAGGTTTTAGTTACTCATTCTTAGATGAAAGATTACAAAAGATAGAAATGTAAGAGCAAAGTGAATACGTTTTTTAAAGAGCGTAAGATGTGTGTATTCCTTTGAAATAAGAGTTCTCTTTTTATAGACATAAATGTTCTCTTTTACATAGGTGAGATTTCACTATTTTTCCTAAATTTTATGGTTAATACCATGAAGTTGAACTCTTCAAGTCTTCTTCCTTATTTTTATTGTAATAAATGCATTTGTGGTCCCTAGCATATTGTCTGGTATAATAGCAAAATATCTTCTTTCTTTTCATACTTACTTTTAATTCATTGCAATTGAAAGTAGCTTCATATTTATTGATCTTTTAATCATCTTACTTAGTGGGAATAACTACTTTATAAGGTAATAACTACTTTATTGGTAGAATAATTAACTTAACTTCAGAAGAGTTGTTAATTTTTCTTAATTCATAATAGATTTGGCTTAACATTTGGCCACATTTTATGATTAATTCATTTGGATTAAATTTCTTTCTTGGCAAAGATTTAGAATGATTAAATTCCCTTTTGGTGTTGGCAAGTCTAAGCTTAATGAAATGATATAGACATACTAAAATATCCTAGTTCCAATCCATAATTGAATTGAAAAATCTTAAATAAATAAGCTTGTCCATAACCTTAATTTTCTTTTTCAAAATTTTCATAAAGTTTCTAAAGTTTTCAAGAAAGTAATTTAATTTATTTCCTTTTAAATTACTTTCCTGAACACAAGTTTTCTATTGAACTAATGTGCAATACTTTGTACACAAACACTGGATTTACTCCTTTTCAGATATTGAATTTACTACTTATAGAGAATTCTTTTTATAGGGTGTAGAACTTCATATCATCAAGATGTTCTTCGGTAGATTTTCTGGCTAGGTTATACAAAGTTAACTATTGTTGTCTTATGAGGTTCCTATATTGTCTCTTTCTTCTTCTAAAACAAAAGAGTTGTTAGTTTCTTTCCTAAATAGCATCGGTCTAGGTACCTATCCGAGTGTCTTCAATATGCTAAAATTGGCTAATTGTTGTACTGCTCGGGAATAGTTCTTAGTTACTTCTAAAGAAGTTACTAGTTTTGGTATTCTATAATTGAAAAAACTACCTTATGCTATCCTATTATTGAATGATTTATGGATTATTCCACTGAAGCTTATTATGAATTTGCTAGCTTCTGACCAATTAGTATAAATTATTGATTTAGGGCCATTGTAGACTACATAAAAGCTTAGTTTTTGAAGATTTTTCATTTTTTGTTTCATTTTCCCAATTGAGCTTTGATTTCTTTTTCACTATAAAGAGATTATTTTCTCCTTTATTTATTTTGGGAATTTTGATTCCTTTCTTTTCATATGAGATAATATCATCATTTTTTTAGTTTGAACATTTAATTTCTTCATGCTTAACTGAGGATCTTTGATGTTATCCTTTAAGGATTTCTTAAGATATAATATCTCAAGTTGGTTCTATAGGATTTTGATTTCCTTTTCTTTGATCTTGATGTCTATGTCAAGAAGATTTATTCTTGATAAATAAAAAATAGTTAAATGTGTTTATTCTCTTGTTAATGCATCAACTAATCTATTTTTATTTCTTGATAAATGTTCAATATCAAATTTATAATGATTGAGCCATTATTGTTATTTGATTAATTGACCTTGCTTATAATCATCTACAATATTAGTTTTTAAGAAATATCCAAGTTTTTATTATCCTTTTTGATAATAATCCTTAAATTGATAACATATATTGTAAATTTATTTAGTCTTTTTAACAGCTAAATATTCTTTTTCATTATAATGAAAATTTAGTTCTAGATCTTGAAAATATCCTAATTATATCTACAAATATATTCATCTTTGTCATCTATTTTTTCTTTTAAAACTGCTTCTCAATACTCATGTAAACATCTAATTATGTTGACATTTTATCATCTAGACCTAATAGGTATAAAATTGACAAGTTTTTTACTTGTGCTTTTACATTGTCCATGTATTATGTGTCATGTTTTGTCCATTTTCAAACACAATTTTTTTTAGTTTAGTTTGTAATAGTTTTCACATGTCTGCTGCTTTTTTGATGTATGCTTATACATAAGTCAAACATCCTAAAAATATTGTAACTGATTTTTTATCCTTGATTTTACTAGAAAATCCTTTTATATTGTCTAATATTTGAGGTTAGAAATGATGCTTTTCATATTCTATTTCTAATCTTAGATACTTAATTTTTTGTTGAGCTATTAATGCCTTTCCTTTTGATAAAACAAGTCCTTATTTTCTACATTAATAATATCTAAGTAATATTTATTCAAGTCATTACTAAATACTAAGATTTCATCAATGTATACATAACAAATGTTATGTAGGTTTTTAAAGATATCATCCATATGTCTTTAAAAAATACACGGTGCTTGTTTTAATCCAAACGTTATAATTGTCCATTGGAATTGTCCTTGTGGGCAACTAAATAGTGTTAATTTATGTGATTCTTCCTCAAGTCTTATTTACAAAATCCAATTTTACAATTAAAACTTGAAAATATTTATTTTTTATTTAATGCTTTGAAGTTTATTACCATTCTATTTTTACCTCTTATTTTCTCATCTTTATCTTCGACTAAAAATAGTGGACTTGAGTGAAGTGAATTGTTGGAGATTATGACGTTTAATTCTAAAAGTTCTTAATTTGTTTTTTCAAATTCATCTTTATTTTGTAGGATATAAATCATTGGTTTTACTATTATGATTTTGTTAGCATCTTTGAGTTTTATGCTTGCTATTATTTTAGATCTATTGATTTTACGGTCTAAAGGGTTTTTTGAACTTATTGTTTATAATAATTTTCTTACTCCTATTAAGGCTTTATGTTTTTGTATTTCATTAAGAAAATAGTTTTTTTTCTCTCTTCTATTTTTAATAAAATGTTTTTTATATAAGGTTATTGCATTATATCTATCTCACCACATTTTCACTTTTATGTTGTTGCATAAAAGTTAAGTGTGATATTGTCAAAACTTTTCTTATTTTTGACACCTAAATGATTTCATCATACAGAGTTGTTAAACTTATTTTGTCTAAATATTGAGTAAAGGGTTGGTACAGCTTAGAAAGTTATTTCATATTAATAAATCAACTCATGTTTCTTGTTGATAAATGATAGGAATATGAAATTTCTCTCCTATATTATATCGACATCTTTTAAGACTTTAGTAAGATTTATTGTAGTATTGTTAAAAATTCTTAGAAATAAATCTTTTGATACTTATTTTTAGAGTTCTTCTGGGTATACATATTTACTAGATATACACATACTAGCTTCTTATTTACATATGAATGTAAATGGTAACTTGTGTAATCTTTAAATTTTAATCTTATCTTAATATAAGTACTATTTGGATTTGTAGTACTATACAAATCATTCATCTTCTGATGAAGAATATTTATATTTTGAGTTAGTTATTTCTTCTTCAGTTTATTCTAATAGATAAATACTATAAGTATCATCTATATCTGCTTCCTCTATTGGTTCTAATTTCATTTTAAAAGCTTCTTCTAATATTTTTTATGGAAATTTATTTTTAAATTATTTTTTATGTTGAAGCGTGTTAGAGCATCCATTAGCACAAGGTCCTTCCTCATTGTAGATCAAACATCTTCATTTCTTTTTTCCTTACCGACAACAATTTTATTTTCTAATGGTTTATACATTTTTCTTTTAAAATATTTTTTATAAGGTTCTTTTTAATACATTTTCTTATATTTTTGAAAGTTTTATTTTCTAAATTTATGTCTTTTAAACATTTGTATTTTTTATATATATATTTTTATAATTTTACTTATAAGTTTTATGCTACATCTATATTTTTCTAGCATCCTAAAATCTCTTGTATAACAATAATTTTTATCATTTTCTCCTTTTGTTTATATTCCTATCCTTTTTGACATTTAATAATTATCCAATTTTTAAGATTTATTATTCTTCATTATAATATTTCTGGTATAGTTTCTTTATTTCTTTTATTCTATAATTCTGTTATAATTTTATGTAATATTTTAGGTAATTTTTTATTATAACCATATTCTTTTATTTCTTTTAGGAGTTATTTTTATATTTTATTTATATCTTGTAAGGACTTGATGTTTGATTCTTGTATTATATCCATTTTTTTGGTAAAAAAATTAAATTTTTTATTATTGTTATTTGATTTTTTGATATGCTTGTTATGCTTCCATTAAAATCTAATTCTATAGCATATAGTTTTTTTTAACATTATTTGTATCATTTTATTGGTAATATTACATCATGGACTAATGTTTTCATTATTTTAAGTTCTTGTTTTAGATTTTTCACATTTCTTTCTTTGTTAGAGGTTCATTCTCTAGGATATAAAAATATAAACATTGATATATTACTTTTCTTCATAGTATTAAAGGTTTTTCTTATACATCTAAGTTTCATCCTCTTAATATTTCAAAGTCTATTAATATTTAAGGTTTTATTTCTAATTTTTTGAATTTTTTTATCTATTTATATGGATTCATTTTGTTCATATATTGAACTATTATGACTATTTGTTAATAAATATCCTATAATGTAGTGCACTAAAAATTGATGATTTCTTTTTTTTCATTAAATCTACTATTTCAAATTTATATACTTTAATACTTGGTTTAAGATCTTAACATTAATATTAATGACAAACATAAAGTATGATGTAAATTTTAATTTTTGGTATCCTAGGTTTTCATGAATCATTTTTAATGAAACATCTTTCCTATTTATTATTTTATTGTTTAGTAGTGCTAGTTTTATTAGTGTATTAATTCATTCTCTAAAATTTGCTTTTATTAATATTTAGATTCTTCTTAAATGGATGTATCTAATTTTTCCTTTATCCTTATGATGGATTTTTGATAATTTATCTATAATGATTTATTCATCAATTAATGATACTTTATATATTCTTTTTGTATTTATAATATTAATACTCATATCTTTATTACTTATTCCAAAATAAACTACATATTTTCTTGGAAATATTTTCCTTATTTTTAAGAATGATGAATCTTTAAATACATTTCATTCCTTAAGATTTAATCTTGTTTTTTTATATTTCTTCAATTATTTTTTGTTAATTACCATTTTTTGTGAGAAACATCTTAAGAAGTCTTGTGTTTTTATTTCTATTATTTTAAAGATAATGTAAAAAAATTTATCTATAAGGTTTACAAATTCTTACCTCTTATTTTGTAAAAGCTTATAAATTGTTGCTTTTATTTTATAAGAATTTTAAAAGATATATGATACATATTTAGTTATACGTGGTGGATGTTAGTAGTAGTCCTTATTCAAATATTAACAACACTGTTTTCATTCAAGTTGATGCCTTAGAATAACATTATACTTTTTCTAATTTTTTGTAGTTTCCAAAAAAGACATTGTACAAGTTCTCTCCCGTTAATTTATATATATTAGAGAGATTAGTGAGCCTTTGAGCCATGTTTATGATTCACCAGTTTTTCAGGATCTTATGACTTTATTTATGAGATAAACTTAAAATGTGTCATACAATATGAGATATGCGCAACGAATTTCATTGCATCAAATAACCCCCATTAGGGAGCTTAGTGTTACGTCCCGCTCGAATTGCCCCGCAAAATCCAAATAAATGGTGGTTTCCTAAAGGATCTAGACTTTTCTACATGGGAAAGTTCTAAAGTGACCTAGAGGTGTCTAGAAGAAGATAGAGTTGGATGGACTCAACTAAAGCCTTGAAGACCCTAGAATACTCCAGAATACACTTAAAGGTGCTAGAATGAGCTAGAATATTCTAGAACATGCCGGATGGTTCATGAAGGATGTGGAAGTCTCTAGAAGCTTACGGAACATCCTAGAACGTGCATGAAGGAACTAGACACTCCTAGAAGACTCTAGAGTTGGCTAGAAGATCCTAGAACCTTATGACATATTGTAGATAAAACTAGAACACTCTTGTACATTCTTGAGTTAGAATGATCTAGAAAGTTGTGACATAGCCTTAAGCTTGGAGCCACATTATAAATAGACCCATTGGTCTTCATTTGTATTCATCTTGGGAATTCTTAGCATCTTGTAAGATAAAATCTCTCTAGAGCAATACAAAGCATTCTTTACAAACTCTCTTTCTAGTCTCTTTTGAGTTTCATTCGGATTCAAAGGCAGGTTTAGTGCAACAGACGGTGCTAAGTGCCGCACGATCGCTACATGAAATTTAAGGTCATGAAATTAGGCCATCATAAGGATGCATGATCACATGGCCCAATTGAGTCATAGCTTTGATATCATCTGATGCAAGGAGGCATATTCCACAGTATGATATTGTCTGCTTAAGATTAGGGGTGAAAATTCGTACGAGTTAGGCCAGTTTGAGTTGGCTTGAATTAACCTAGCTCAAATTAGTTTAAATTTAATTCGAGCTAGTAAAGATGAGATCAAACCCAAACCAAACACAAACGAGCTGGCCCCACCTAATAAAAACTAGCCTGAATTGTTAATTGTATATTTTTTTTAGGTAAATTAACTTTTTTTAATAAATCAAAAAATATGTTTAATGATTAAAATTTATTTTCTCAAACAATATTACATGAAATACTAAAAATGAGGGAAATAATATTACAACAACTAGTCTTTTAAAAAAATATAAATTAACACTGAATAAATAGTTCATGTACACAACAAAGTCCATAAAGATAATACAACTGCTCACACACATATGTTATGTTATAATTACTAGTTAATAAGCATATGACCTACATCGCATGTGTCCCTCATAACACACGCACAATAATGATATGTGAAAGTACCTGTTCCATTCTCAGATCTATTTTGATAAAATTGACTACAATACTTGCACTTATCTCGTGAAATATTTTTAGATGCCAAAAGAAGAGTCTCAAAGTGTGCCCATATTCATGATCTTTTTGACATCGTCTTTTTCTTCTTTGAATTTGGAAGAACCTCAATGGTTGTTTCATATGAATATATTATGTTTTCTATTCTATTAGTTATGTCATCTCCTTCTACTTCTATATTGATTCTTTGATTGAAATCAAACCACGTTTGCAAGTTAATAATTAAAAGCTAAAACAATAAAAAAATTAATTAACCAAAAGCTAGAACATATAATAAATTTATTATATAAATTTTGAGATAATGACTTTCTGTTTTATTTTAAAAGAAAATAGATTTTTTGTAATAATTGCAATATGATATGAGAAAAACATGTGTTTTTCTAATTTTAAGTTTTTAACCTATGTTGTAAGTTGTAACGTTTTATAGTTTATTTTATAAAAATATTTCGGTTAACAGGCTAACTCGAACCTAGTTCAAGTTTTTTTGAGTTATTTAAATTGGTACAAATTTGGCACAAATTTTATTTGATTCGTGTTCAATTTAGGTTTGATTTGGTCAATCGAAATTGAGTAGTGTCAAGCTGTGTTCTATGTTTTATAGGTCCAAATATTTGGTTTCATTTTGAAAATGTAGAAACCAATTGAATTGACCAATATATTACTAATATATATATATATTTTAATTTTATACATTTGTAGTAGGGTGTGCAAAAATTATCAAAACTAATTAAACTGAATCAATCCAATCCAATTTGGTGGGTTTTAAAAGATTAATAATTTGGTTTAGTTTTAGTTCTCATGGAACTGATGAAGTATCAATTAGTTCAATTATAATGTGTCAAAAATCAATCAAAACTAAACCAAACTATATGCATATTATATCAGTTTTGTTAATTATTTTCATTATTTATTCAAAATTAAATGTATGAACATATAATCTTAATAATTTATAATCCTATGTTTATTTTTCTTGTAGGTGTGTGTATGATATAGATATCAATAAACAAATTAATTTTTTTAAAGTTGTATGTTTCTTTTAAGTTTAGAGCTCTATAATTTAAACAATAGTAATTATGATATCATCTATATGATACAAATTATAGAACTTAAGGTTTATATAATATAATTTCTCTTAAAGAAACACATTTATATGACAAAATCTAATAAAAATTAATAAGTTCAAAATTAATCAATCCAATTCAAACCAACTTGTATTTTTCTGTTCGATTTGGATTAATTTTACATTTTAACTAATTCTATACATTTTTTATTTTTAAAAAGAATGGGTTGTGTTTGGTATTATCCAAGTGTTAAGGTAATGATCCATACGACCTAAGACACCTCATGGTGAATGGCTTGGAGGCTCAAAAAAACTAATAGTCTGGTCAAGTATAAAGGCTTAACAAAACTATGGTCTCGTCATACAAGACCAATAAGATGAACATATTGATTCAACGGGAAAATCTAATGACCTGAAGATGATGAGCTCCTTTGAAAGAGGGTTCCAACTTTACTAGTGAGCTTATCAATCTATTAGAAATTATTGTAAGATTTTAGTGGCCTGTTGTAACGACATAGGATAGTGAAAAGTATTATGTCATGTATACCCACTCTATCACATCTCGGGAAGAACGCCAATCATTATAATGTAGATGTGTGCATATATCCATATATATACCTCAATATACTCATGAATGAAGGATATGATTTTATCTCTCTAAGTTTTACTAGAAGTTCTTAAGCACTATTTTTTTGGCATCGTCTGTGTGGCACGTACGTAACCCTAACGACCTAAAGTACCTCGTTTATATGGTCAATATGGCATTCACATTCAACAACCTATATATAAATGACCTTGTGCTTGGAGGCAATCATTATAGCTATTATAGAGGTTCTTAGATAGACCCAATAACATAGGACATGAGGCATACAAACTGATGAATAAGAACTAGTCTATTATATAACATCTATGTTGTGTTGCCTATGTATAACGACTTGGTTATTCCTTGTAATTTTATCATGTGTGGGTCAAATCTAGAACCTCAAATAGAGAGCCTATCTTTTTAATAGTGACACTTGTATACTATGTATCTATGTATAGCCCCTCAGTACTAATAGGAAAGGATTTAAATTTGCCTTCTCTTTAACATCTTACTAGAAACCTTACACACTAGTAAATCTCCAAACAATTAGAACCCACCATGAGGCCTTAAATATTTCTAGTCCCTAGTTAGAATTTGAGACCTTACATTTCATATCTAAGGAGAATCAGCCTGTATCATAGGAAAATTCACTTCTGTCATCATACTCATCCCTAATCAAGAAATAACTATATCCACCTAACCCTCGAGTTCCATCTCAATGATCACATACCTCATGTCTTACCTATAATCATTTCGCATCATGGGTTTGGGTATGACTCCCCTATGACCTGTATTGCATGAGAACATATCTGAGGTGACCTAAACGGTCGCTCTAACAACCGGTTTAGTTAGTTATAACTCTAAAAGCGCGCCTCTTGAAAAGGATGTTAGAATGGAAATACTATAACAGTAAGTGGTAGAATTACAACAAGATTTTATCAAGTCACAAAATAATACTAAAGAAATCATATCATGATTCATACAAGACAATTACTCAAATAAGGATGATAGTTTGTTTTATATGTCAACTCCTCCTTTAAGACCATGCCACCTAGGGAGATTGAAACAAACTTTTTACAAACCTGTAAGCTATCCCAACCAGTACTAATTTAATTCAAATTATGATCAACCCATACCTACTTTTCCAATATAAGAACCTATATACACGACCTATTAACATCCAAAACAAACCACCTCCCAACATTTGCCAATACCACACGGCTTGGAAACCTTTACTCTAGAGAGATGACAAGTATTACTTGAACCTTTTAATAGTAATTGTGATGAGAGTTTTAAAAATATGGAAGAAAAATGGAAGCAAAATGGATGACTGATTAAAAGTTAAGGAAAGCTACATCCTTTGAGCGATATCAAAACTATGTGTGGCTAATTATCAGTATCCTCCTTTTTTGGTGGTATTGGACTAGTAGTGTCATCTCTTAAGTCTTCCACTCCAAAATGTCTTCCTCATAAGAGAACGAAAGATCACATGGCTTATGTTATACATTTCAAAATGGCCATGGCCACCGTATTCATACTAGATGAAAAAAGAGATGCCATGTGGTGCAAGTTGTTTGCCACCAACTACCAAGAAATGACATAGAAATGGTTCATCAAATTATCTCCTAGGAGTATAAAGGATTTCAATGGTTTGGTCAAATATTTTTTACCAACTATGTGTGTAACAAGCCTATTAGGAAGGAATCACACCATCTATTTTCCATCATCCATGAGGATGATGAGATAATGGACACCTATATGAGAATATTCAAAATGAAAAATTGGAGATATCTTAATATCTAGACACTACTACTATCGAAGCTTTTCAAAATGGAATGAATAGGGACACTAGCTTATCCAATGAGATGACTAAAACTATTGCACGTTCCTTAGATGCTGTCTACGAGGAGGTCTAGAAGTTTGTTAACATATAAAGAGAGATAAAGTCATAAAAAAGCTCATATGTTTAATATTTGGATAAGCCCACCACCAGTAAATGAAAGGAGGAAAGGAAGCGACGTCTATACCCACCCCATTTTAAGCCAACAATAACACCCAGGGGAAGACTTGGGATATAGGGAAAGGCATTGCTCTCCTTTCAAAGGTCAATCGTTACGTGTATCATTGGATAATGCCATACAAAGGATGGAAGGAATAGATCAAGTAAAATGTTTGTAACCCATGAGATCACCATTCAAATACCCAATAAATATTATGTTTTCCATAAAGACATGGGTCATTGGACAAAGTCTTGTAGTCACCTTAAGTGTAAAATTGAACAACTCTTATCTGATGGACGCTTGAGAGACCTAGTGTACGGACATAGAGGTCCAAGAAGATAAATCAAGGAGATGAATCCTTGAAGGAAATTTGTACCATTCAATCCTCTACAAAGGGAGCATAATAGGCCTAATTTTCCATTACAAGAAGATGTGTGTGTAATCGACACTATACATTTCGGTTCAACAATGTTAGAACATACTCATAATTTGAGAAATTGGTATGCTCATGAAGCCAAAGATGTACACCAGCTTATTTATAGCTTGAAATGAGAGGTCCTCATTATGTTCGAAGGAAGGGAGGTCTTAACACCTCACAATGATTCTTTGGTTATCACAGTTAAAATCGCACATTGTAAGGAGCATAAAAGTTTGGTGGATAATGGTAGCGTTTCAAATTTGTTTTACATATAAACTTTTTTGGACATGTGAATAAATCCTAAGGAGATTACGTAATAAAAAATGCGGTTGTTAGGTTTCAGTAGCAGTATACCAATGTTGCTCATAACTATATGACTCTCTATCTCTATAGAAGGATTATTGTACTTACAAATTTCATTATGTTGAACACCTCTACCTCTTATAATGCAATTTTGGGAAAACCTTGGATCCATAAGATGAGAGTTTTCTTCTGGAATTATCATTAACTTATCAAGTATCCCATAATGGATGGGATAAAAGGAATAAGAGGACAATAAGAAAAGGTGAGAAGTAGTTACAAGTTTGCCATAAAAAAGCTTTACCTTCTAGTTCGAAATAGAAACTAAAGAATAATTGATGGTTAAGATAAGATACTATACACTTGGTGAAAAGTTGGATTATGATAGTAGCGCATAAAGATTATAAAACAATTAAAGTAAGAGACCATAAAATGTGTATCGACTTCATAGATGTTAACATGGCTACTTTAAAGGATTATTTTTCGTTGCCTAACATCAATCAACTAGCCGAAGCCACTATTAGTTATGAAATAATGAGTTTTTTGGATGCATATTTAGGATATCATCAGAGCCAAATGCATTCTAAAGATGAAGAGATAATGACGTTCATCATAGAAGAAGGAACATATTGTTACAATAGCATTCCTTTTGGTTTGAAAAATGTTTGAGTTGCTTATCAAAGGCTGGTAAACAAAATGTTTGAACAACATATTGAGTGAAACATGGAGGTTTATATTGACGACATGATGGTCAAGAAAAGAGTAGCCAAGGATCACGTCTGTGACCTAAAATATGTCCTTCCTATAAAAAGAGGTTATGAAATTGATGATTTTATGAAAGTAGAGTCATTAATTCACTTTTTTACTTAATATTTACTTGTTTTATTCAATAAATAGTATTTTGGGACCAAAAATATTAAAATATAAACTTTTTAGTGAAAAGGGGTAAAAATATAATTTTTGAATTTTTTTGGTATTTGTTTGGAAGTTTTATGGATTTTTTATAAATTTTTAATGCAAGGCCAATCAGGAGTTGCCACATGGCCTACCACGCAAGTAGAGGAGTTGACTGGGTAAACCACACGGATGCCACACAAGTAAGGATAAAAAATCATAGATCATCGCATGTGTGGAGGACTAATCGTGTGCCATGTGTCAGCATGGCGTTTAATTCGAGTTTAGAGATTGATCAAATAGTAGTACCACATGTTGGCATACGATTGCTCTTTTCCTTCCACTTGTGTGCCATGCCATCCATTACCAAAAATCACGTCTTTCCATGTGGCCCTAATTCAGTGGGAGTTGACTTGGACCGACCATCTTTCCCACACGTTACACTCTAATTGGCTCAGTCAATTCCTTGTTCTAGTGTCGCGTTGCGATTGGCTAGAATTATGAGTTTTGCTTGTTTTGATCTCAACCCTTAATCTGAAGCTAATCTAACGGTCTAGATCACACCTGAGCTATATTTAGGCCTCTAATCACCCCATAAACCCTAAAGAGCTACCATTAGCATAATTTTGGTAAGTTTTTGGAGCTAAAAAGAGAGAAAAATATAGAAAAATTCAAAAGGGGATACAATTTTGGTGGAGATTCAAGAAGAGATTAACATTACAATTCAAGAGATTGATTGTATTTCTTTTTCTTCTCTTTTCTTTATCAACTTTTATATCTTTCTTTATGAAAAATATGAGTTTTATGAACACAATTATTTGTATTTAATTAATTAAGGATCTTCTTGAATCTCCACCAAAATTGTATCCCCTTTTGATAATTATCCAGATAATCTTGAATCAATATTTTATATGGATAATGTGAATCAAAGCAATAATCTATACTGAAACACTTATAACCCTAGATGGAGACAACATCCGAATTTTTCTTGGAATAACAATAATGAGGGTGGTAATCAATTCAATCACTAAGTTTCCAACAACCATAATAATTAAAAGCCCAAGAAAAGAAGCTACCTATTGAGGACAATACAAATGCCTTAATGGGAAAGATGAAAGACTTCATCCAATCATTTAATACAAAAAATGTCAACTCAAGAGGCTTCAATTCAAAATTTGGAAAATCAAATGGGGCAACTTACTCAGGCTATAAGTTAAAGGCCTTAAGGTAACCTTCCACATGACACAATTATAAATCCAAGAAGAGAATGTAGGGACCATTGCAATGCCATAGACTTGAGGAGCGGTAAAACTTTAGAGAAGAAACATGTGACCCAAAAGTATAAGGAGGAATTAGAAAGTAAAAAGGATGAGGACGAATTAGAGGATAAAGTAAGTAATAGAAAGGAAATAATTCAGCCAAAAAGAGCAAAATCTACAAATCCCCCATTCCTTTCCTACAAAGACTATAAAAGCAAAAGTCGAATGCATAGTTTTCAAAATTTCTAGAAGTCTTCAATAAGTTGCACATAAAGATATCATTTCCAAATGCAATTGAATAGATGCCTTCTTATGCCAAATTTCTGAAGGACATCTTGTCTAAGAAAAGGAGGCTTGGAGATCATGAAATAATAACCTTGATTGAAGGTTGTAGCACCATCCTTGATAGAAAACTACCATAAAAACTGAAAGATCCAAGTAGTTTTGACATCCCTTGCACTATTGGGAACATCCGTTTTGGCAAGGTACTATGTGATTTGGGTTCTAGCATTAACCTTATGACATTATCAGTCTTCCAGAGATTGGGGGTTGGTAAAGTCAAGCCCATTTAAGTAACATTACAGATGGTAGATAGGTCAATTAAGAGACCTTGGGGTGTGATTGAAGATGTGCTATAAAAATTAGACAAATTCATCTTTCCGGATGACTTCATTGTGCTAGATATGGAAAAAGACCATGAAATTCCTATCATACTTAGTCGCCCATTCTTAGCAACTAGAAGAGCACTCATTGATGTTCAAAAAGTGAACTTACAATGAAAGTGCATGGTGAACAATTAATGTTTAAAGTTTTTAAAGCATTTGAACCCCCTGACCTTGATAGTGTTAATGAATGCTTAAAGATAAATGTTACTGAATGAGGGAATAACTTAAAAGATTCTGTTGAGTCATCCACACTCAAGACTATTACACATGATGCTGTAAACAAGGACATAAACTCACCAGAAAACAAGTCAACCTGTTTTAACTTAGAAAATGTGGAATCAAAGGTTGATATTGTGATCTTTGTGAAATTTTGGAGAACACATCTCTCATGTGTGTATCAAAGGCGATTATGGAATTTTTTAGATAGAATATAAGCTCAAATCATCAATTGAAGAGCCAAAAAGTTTAGACCCCACACTTCTACCCTCGTAGATCGTCGCATATGGGGAGGATGAACTGCATGCCACATGTCAACATGGCGTTCAATCCGAGTTTAAAGATAGGTCAAATAGTACTACAATGTGTCGCCATAAGATTGCTCCTCCCCTTTCACCAGTGTGCCATGCCATCCATTACCACGAATCACATCATGCTACATGGTGATAACTTAGTGGGTGTTGACTCGAACGAGTCTTCCCTACCATGCGTTGCTTTCTTATTTGCCTATTGAATTTTGTGTGCCATGTGTCATACTGTGATTTGCTGGCACTGTTAGTTTTGCTTGTTTTGATCTCAGCCCTTGATCTGAAGTTTATTTGACTGTTTAGATCACACCTGAGCTATATTTAAGCCTCTAATCACCCCATAAACTCTAAGGAGATTCCATTAGCATAGTTTTGGTCAGTTTTTGGAGCTAAAAAGAGAGAAAAAATATAGAAAAATTCAAAAAGGGATACAATTTTGGTGGAGATTTAAGAGGAGATTTATAGTACAATTCAAGAGATTGATTATATTTGTTATTCTTATCTTTTATTTATCAATGTTTATGTCTTTCTTTATGAAAATATGAGCTTTATGAACATAATTATGTGTAGTTAATTTATTAATTTAGGATCTTATGAACCCAATTTTTACCATGTAATGATCTAATATTTTATCCCAATTATAAATTTAATTTAATTACATTATTTAATCTAATTTTTATAATATTAATTGTTTGACCAACAATTTATCTATAGAAGCAATTAAATAGATTTGAGAGAATTATTTAATTATTTATCTTGATTATATAACATTCATAGTTTCTAGGCAGAGATATATGATTCTTGTGTATATGATGCATAATTGATGAAATTAATGAGTAATATGTAATTTAATTGGCATTAGAGTGTGATTAAATTAATTACTATATGGTGTGTAGTTTACTTGAGAGAGGAATACATGCTAGGTTAGATTCAATTGATCATATAATTAATTGATAATTATATTGGGGAGATTTTAGCGATTTGCATGTTTAGAAAATTGGGGGATTAAGTATTCATAGATATTTTCTCATATATCTTCTTAGTTACCAAATCTGATTTAATTAGTTATTTCTATTTAATTTTAGCTATTTAATTTTTGCTTCCTTAAAATATAAAAACACAAAAAAACTAATGTTTATTTTTTTGTTTTAAAAATTATTATATAATAAAATAATCTCTGTGGAAATGATCTTTTCTTATCATTATATTATTTGTTATGATATTTATACTTTCGTATTCATTGCACACACTTCGTGTGTGGAGATTAGAAATGTGTCTTGATCCAAATAATATTTTGGATAAACCAGACCAATTCGGCTAGCTTTATCAAATAGCCATTGAATTGAGTAAATTTGAAATAAAATACAAATCACTGTCAGTTATCAAAAGGCAAGCTTTGGCTGATCTCATCGCCGAGTAGACTGAGAAGCATGCAAATGAATTAGAGGACCAAGTGAAAGTTCTTATTTTAGTACCAACCTTATACCTATAGAAAGAATTTTATGATGAAGCTTGTAACTCTAGTGGGTTTGGGGTTGGAATCATTGTACTCACTTCAATAGAGGTTTAGTAGAATAATGTGTCTGTATCATTTTTGAATAACCAACAACATTGTGGAATATGAGGCACTCATATTGGCTTTGTGACAGTTGCAATCATTAGAAGAAAGGAAGGTATTAGTCCATAGTGATTTTTAATTGATAGTGAATAAGATCAATGATGCATTTGAGACAAAAGAAGAACAAATGTAAAAATATCTAGAAGAGGTAAAGAGAGAAATCTTGGTTTTGAAACGTTTGAGATTAAACAAATACCTAAAGGGGGAATACACATGAGGAATTTCTAGCCACTTTAACATTGGTGGTAAATACAGATTTAAAAAGTGTGATCCCCATTTTATGCCTATTAGATCCTAGTATATTTGAAGAAGAGGATAAGGAGAGAGAGCAAAAACTTACCAGCACCACAATATGCACTTAATGGATTACCCTTTATTTGGAATACCTCATCTAAGGAACTTTACCTTCTAATAAGGAAGAGGCATGAAAAATAGTGATGAAATCAAAGAACTTCATCATTTTCTAGGGAGTTCTCGAAAAAACTATAATAGATTGTGTTTAAAATGTTTACCTAGTCAAGAGGCACAAGTTATTATGAGATAGTTGAATGAAGGGAAATTTTGGGCCTATTAGGAGGAAGGACCCGTTCTTAAAAGATCATACAACATGGTTATTATTGGTCTACACTTCAATAGAATTGAATTAACCATGCCAAGAATTATGATAAGTACCTAGGACATGCCAATATCCCGCATCAGCCAAGCAATGACTTGAAATCCATAATCAATCCTTAGCCATTTCTAAAGTTTGGTTTGGGCATAGTGAGACCATTACCTCTTGCTTCAATCTAAAGGGAACTTTTGATTATGGTGTTGTCTCTTTTGGAGAACATAAAATCGTGCAAGTATACACGGTCACAAGTAATAATATGATAAATAAAATATCGTTCCCATGGAGATTTGTTACTAGTGTTCGTTAATTACTAAAATTATTTCAACCTAATTCTATCCAAACAGTCGATAATTTGATGCAGTTTTACTAACTAATTTTTATAACAGTTTATAAGAAAATTCTAGGATTTTAGTTTCACCAAATTAATCCACTTGAATCATATTATTTTCTCTTGATTTATGTTCTCATATTTTAAGTTGTTAACCAAGAACTCCTAATTTATCCGTATATCTCTTTCGAGCTCCATATAGACCCATCTTGCTAAAATAATTCATATGAGAATTAAATTCAACCAGATTTATTAAGTTATAAGTTTTCAAATAGTTACAAGTACAATAAAGGTTTATTCCTATTCCTTATATATATATATGTTATTTTATCTCGAGCAACACACAAAAATTCCCTTTCCAAGTTTATTTAAGTGTCACAGATCAATTGATTAATCTTTTAATAATTAAAAACATTAAGCACAGAAAAAATAAACAACTTAAAACTGTTCCATAAATCATTCAAAAATAATTGATTCAAGTTTCATAATTTAAGATACACTATAAACCTAGAAAAAATAAATTATTTTATAGTAGAAATTAAAATTACAATACATAAATAATCAGACATTTCAGAGAAATAAAATTTAAAAGAAAAAGATTAGGAGAAACTTTTTCACAATTCCTCAATCAAAAATAAATTTCTTCCTTTTTCTTCTCCTTCGTTGTCTTCTTTCTCTCTATTTCCTAAGGAAATAACAACATAAAAATATAAAAGAAAAGTTTCTGCGTGTTGTAGAGAATACGCAGAGAAGAAACTAAAAATGGAAGTCCAATGG
Source organism: Hippophae tibetana (assembly GCA_037013495.1). NCBI lineage: Eukaryota > Viridiplantae > Streptophyta > Magnoliopsida > Rosales > Elaeagnaceae > Hippophae > Hippophae tibetana. The sequence goes on along the minus strand of CM072805.1, from coordinate 20,111,426 downwards.
AAAAAATGAAAAACTAAAAAACTCTCCACATCTTTCCTTTCATCTAAATTATATCACCCCAAATAATTACTTTTTTTTCAAAATGCATGTAGTGGGGGACAAAAATACATGGTAATTAATAAAAAGCAAACACTCGTGGAGACAAAAATGGACTCAGCTGGAAGAGGGCAATGTTTTTGTGTTTTTTATTTCACAAAAAGCATGGCATGTGTCACCATCTGATTGGCTGGAAGAATAAGGAGAAACATGGTTGCTTTGTATTTGGTGGAATGGGAGGGCGCATAAAGTTCACATAAAAAACATCACATAGGAAGTTTCTCTTGAAGCAGCCACGTAGGTGACGCAAAACGCGCTGGAAAGTGGGTGCCATTTCTACGTTTTCATTTTACCAAACGCATGCCACGTGTTTTCATTGGATTTACTGGAAGATTAATATAGACACGGTTATTTGGTGAAATAGGAGGATGCACATAGTTTACATGAAACACATCATAGGGAAAGGATTCTCCTGTAGACATATGGATTCCATCCTACACACCCGCCTGTGTTACAGGTGGGCTCTAGTCGCGCTCCGTGCAACGTGTAATCTAGAAAACTGGGTCCAATCGCCTATGTCACGTCTATCCTACACGTGCCTGATCCTCACCATTGATTTCCTGATCGAATGGTGCGTGTTGCGAGTTGAAAGTGGGCATGCATGGTCCTCTTCCTACATAGAAAAAACAAATTTTCTTTAATTGCACTTTAGCCCTCTAATTTAATTCAAATTAACTTTTAAACTTTTGTTAATTGCAATCAATCCCTGTTCTAATTCAAATAATATTTTAAACTTTTATATTTGCAATTAAGCACTTTTTAATTCAAATTATATTTTAGACTTTTGTTAATTGCAATTAAGCCCTCTTTTAATTTAAATTATATTTTAAGACTTTTATTATTTGCAATTAAATCCTTTTTCAATACAAATTCTTTAATTTTCTTTTAAAAATATATCCTTTAAAACTAAGAGTAAATATTAATTTAATAAATAAAATTAAATAAAAACATTAAGAAAATAACAATTATAATTAATAAAATGGATAAAATAACTGTATAGTATACACTTATCACACCCCCAAACTTAAGATTTTGCTAGTTCTCGAGCAAAAGGAAAGAAATAAAACTAGGATATATGCATTTAAAATAGTGATTTTCAAAACATTTACAATTGATCATACAAATAACATAACTCAAAGAAATATAAGAATTTTATCTAAGCATTGAAATAAATTTAAAAGTATGTTACATTTTCACAATAAAATTTCTTGTGTTTGTGAAGTCTTTTCATATTTCATCACATGAAATCCGGATGAGTTTGTGCAAAAATAAACACAATTAATTTTTAATGAAATCACAAATCTCATAAGTTCGTTTTTCATTTCTCTCTCTACTAATGTAGACAAACACAACTAAAAATAAATAGGACTTTATTAAGCTTGTAATGTATGGCTTAGGCAAATGTAGGATAAAAGATAATATGTGGCTAAAATATTTCCTAAACACATCATTTTAGGATTGAAACAAGACACCTTCTAACTTCTCAATGAATACTTCCCAATTTGGGATTTAACATCACATGCAATAATTTTTTTTTTAATATCCTCTTTTTTTCTTCTTTCTGATATCTCTTTAGAAATTTACTAACATTGGTCACATGTTAGTGAGAAAATAAAAATCGATATATCTATTCATATGTATATATATATTTACTAGGCTTTTGAAAGAAGATAAAAATATATATATATAAACTTTGAAGCTCAAAAGAGGTATACTAAGGATAAAACATCTGAAGATAGATAGAAAGGCTCAAACAATCCAAAGATGGCCTAAATCATTTTCTTAATTAAGTGTTATCTAGAATTTTATCTCGAGAGAAAATCAAACAAATTCTAAGAACTGTGACACCAAAAATATCAATTGAATTGCATACTCACATAAACCTTCTCTAAATTAGCATAACAACTCAAACATCAAGACTAATACTCATAAATATATATTCTTGTAAAAATGAAACATACGTAAAAATTATACACAACTTAGATAATATTAAAAAATTTCAAAGAGCTATGCATAAGTTAGATTGAGGAAATAAAAATAAATCACCATTAAAAGCAAAATATATTCTAATGTTTCGATTAACCAAACAAACAAAGCTACACAAACAACAATATCAAGCAATATTTCAAATAAGTTTAATCTCTACACCTTTAAACTTAATATGAACATTGTCCCTAATGTGTGAAAAGTAAAGAACAAAGGAGATGTGTTAAAAAAAACTTACCCGAATGGTGAGTTGGCTTTTGAGATTGAAATCAAAAAATCGCTTTACCTCCTACGATTTGCACCTATCAAAACAAAATAAAAAAATGAAAAAATATGCAGCTAATACATGTTCTAAAATAAAATAAATAAATAAAAACTAAAACACATGGGTTGCCTCCCAAGAAGCGCTTGATTTAGAGTCATCAGCTTGACTTCTTTTTTCTTTGCTTCAGGTAGGGTCATATAACAAAATGATCGGCTTTTAATGATCAATGTCACCTCTCCAACAAGGTTTGAGTTTTTTCCCATTCACTTGGAAATTCATATGTGATTTTTCATCTTTAATCTTAACAGTACCGTATGGATGCATTTTGGAAATAGTGAAAGGACCCGACCACCTTGATTTTAGTTTTCCTAGGAAGATTTGCAACCGAGACTTGAAGAGCAAAACTTTTTGTCCTTGTTTAGAATGTCGATGCAAGAGCTTATTGCCATGCCATCTCTTCGTCTTCTATTTATAGAGCTTAGCATTTTTATATGCTTGTAGATGGAACTGGTCCATCTCATTGATTGGAAGATGATGCTTTTCGCAAGCGGTTCTTAAGTCATTATTAAGATTCACAGGAGAAACTATCGAAGAATCAGTAGTAGAGTTTTTTGTAAACCTGCTATCAACTATCTCATTTACTCTATAACAAGCATCAAAATCACCTGGGAATTTCATAGCTTTAAACACTTTGAAAGTTACCTCTTGGTCTTGAACTCTCATGGTGAGTTCCCCTTTTTGAACATCAATGAAAGTCCTACCTATTGCTAAAAATGGTCTCCCCAGAATAATAGGGATCTCTTTGTCTTCCTCCATATCGAGAATTATGACATCTGTAGGAAAGATAAACTTATCTACCTTTACAAGCACATCCTCTATAATGCCTCTTTGGTGTTTCAAAGACCTATCTGCAAGTTGAAGAGTTACAATGGTTGGTTGTTCTTATCCTAATCCAAGTCTATGATATATGGAAAGTGGCATCAAATTAATGCTGGCACCCAGATCGTATAGAGCTCTGCCAAAGAATTTCTCACCAATAGTACAATGGCGCTACACTCCTCTATGAGAGCAACTGTCTCAAAATCACCTAACCTTCTCTTTTTAGACAAGATGTCCTTCATAAATTTCACATAGCTAGGCATTTTCTCCAAGGCATCAGCAAAAGGAATGTTAATATGAAGCTTTTCAAAAATTTCAAGAAACTTGGAGAATTTCTCATCAAGCTTTTGCTTATGGAAGCGTTAAGGAAATAGAAATGGTAGAGTGTAAGGCTTGAGACTTCTAAATCTGGTTTCATAACAACTTTTTTTGTTGCTCCATTCTTTTAAGCTCTTTCTTCTCCATAATCTTGTTTTTCTGTGCCAGTAGCTTTAACACTAGGGGTTGGCAAAGAAATGGGCTTATGTATTTCTTTTAACTTTTTTCCACTTCTAAGTGTAATTGCCTTACAATGCTCTTTTCCTCCCCTATTAGAATTAGTTTCAGTATCACTTGGAAAATCTCCTTGAGGACGGTTGTTGACAACAGTAGCAAGTTGCCCCAATTGAACTTCAAGATTTCTGATGGATGTTGCTTGATTCTGAAGAATAGTCTCATTATTGGCCATGTATTGAGAAAACATATCTTCCAATGATGGATTCTTTTCTTGTGGTAGAGCTTGGTTATGAAAATCCTGAGGATATATGGGCTTCATAGAAGATGATGGTCCCTCATTGTTACTCCAGGAAAAATTAGGATGATTCTTCCACCCTGGATTGTAAGTGTTAGCATAAGGGTTGTTTTGATTCCTGTTGTAGTTGGAAACAAAATTGACAGATTCAGAGTTGTGAGGATATCTCTCACTAACATGATTCCATTGCAAATTTCACATGCAACAAAAGGACTCTGAATAGAATGGACACCCAAAGTATCTCTCTTCTTCACCAAAACGGATACTTGTGCAATTAAAGTGGTCATAACATCAATCTCATGAATTCCAACCGCTCTCATAGGCATCATCCTCTCTGATGGCCACTCGTAGCTATTGGAAGCCATTTCCTCTAATAAGTTATAGGCTTCATCAATTGATTTTCCCATAAGAGCATCACGCTACAACATCAATCATGTTTCTAGTTTGACCCATCAAACTATTATAAATTTTTTGAACTTGAAGCCACTTTGAAAAATCGTGATGAGGAAATCTTCGAAGTAGCTCCTTGTACCTCTCCCAAGCTTCATATAATGATTTTGAGTCAAACTGCACAAAAGTAGTGATTTCATTCCTCATCCTTGCAGTCTTTACCGGTGGAAAATATTTGGCTAAGAAATTTTGAGCCAAATCCTCCCAAGTAGTGATAGAACCACATGGAAATGAATTCAACCAACTCTTTGCCTTATCCCTAAGTGAAAAAGGAAAAAAGTCTCAACTGAATAGCATCATCAGTGACTCCATTATGCCTAAAGGTGTCACAAATCTCTAAAACGTTTGCTATATGTGAGTTTGGATCATTGTGGGGTAAACCACCAAACTGAAATGATGTTTGAATCATATGAGTGATTGGAGGCTTAATTTCAAAATTGTTGGCTTGAATTGATGGTCTTCTAATGCTTGAATGAATGCCGCCAACCATAGGCACTGTATAATCTCTTAAAGATCTTCGTTCTTCCACTTCAAGAATTTCCTCATCCATAATTAGTTGTTTTGAGGTTTCTTGCTTATTTTTTAATTTTAAAATAGTTCTCTCAATTTCTAGATCTAACGGAACTATGTCAAGATTTCTTATGCGTCGCATACAAAGTCGCACTTAATCTAAAAATCTAAAAAATAAATCTACAAAAGTGAAAATGAAAATAAACACAGATAAACATACAAATCTAAACAAATAAAAATAAGCATAATTTTTTTTTGAACTAAAATTAGATTAATTGGTATTAATATCAACAAAAAATAGTAAAACAAATCTCCTACAAAGATTTGTTACAAGTGTTTGTTAATTACTAAAATTATTTCAACCTGATTCTATCCAAATAGTCGATAATTTGATGCAGTTTGACTAACTAATTTTTATAACAGTTTATAAGAAAATCTAGGATTACAGTTTTATCAAATTAATCCACTTGAATCATATTATTTTCTCTTGATTTATGCTCTCGTATTTTAAGTTGTTAACAAAGAACTCATAATTTATCCATATATCTCTTCCGAGCTCCATATAAACCCATCTTGCTAAAATAATTCACTATATTCCTATGATAATTAAATTCAACCAGATTTATTAAGTTCTAAGTTGTCAAATAGTTACACATATAATAAAGGTATATTCCTATCTCTTATATATATATATGTTATTTTATCATAAGCAACACACAAAAATGTTTTTTCCAAGTTTATTTAAGTGTTAGAGATCAATTAATTAATCTTCCAATAATTAAAAGCATTAAGCACAAATAAAATAAATAACTTAAAACCGTTCCATAAATCATTCAAAAATAATTAATTCAAGTTTCATAATTTAAGCTACGATGCAACCCTAGAACAAATAAATTATTTCATAGCAGAAATTAAAATTACAATACAACAATAATCAGACATTTCAGAGAAATAAAATTTAAAAGAAAAAGATTAAGAGAAAATCTTTCACGATTCATTAATGAAAAATAAATTTCTTCCCTTTTCTTCTTCTTCGTTGTCTTCTTTCTCTCTATTTCCTAAAAAAATAACAACATAAAAATATAAAAGAAAAGTTTCTGCGTGTTGTAGAGAACACGCAGAGAAGAAACTAAAAATGGAAGTCCAATGTAAAAAATGAAAAACTGAAAACTTTCCACATCTTTCCTCTCGTCTAAATTATATCACCCCAAATAATTACTTTTTTTTTCAAAATTCATGTAATGGGGGACAAAAATACATGGGAATTAATAAAAAGCAAACGTGTGGAGACAAAAATGGACTCAGTTGGAAGTAGGAATGGGCACGGGGACGGGCGGGGACGGTTTTTGATATAATCGTCCCCGAACCGAATTATATAACCTATAACCGAAATTGCCCGAAAACCGTTACGGTTCGGGGACGGTTTTTTACCCGCGGGTAACGATTCGGGACGGTTATGAAAAAAACCCCGAAAAAAAACCGAAATATATATATATAATTTAATTTATTAAATATATATAATTAATTTTTTATTTATAATTTAATATATAATTTAATTAATTTCGGGTACGGGCGGGTACGGTTTTTAGTATAACCGTAACCGAACCGTAACCGTTGTTTCATATTCGGTTTTTACCCGAAACCGTCCCCATCCCCGAATTTTACCGGTTAAAAACCGAACCGGCGGTTCGGATAACCGCGGATAACCGAACCCGCGGTTTTTTTGCCCATCCCTAGTTGGAAGAGGGTGCTATTTTTTTGTTTTTTATTTCACAAAAAGCATGCCATGTGTCACCATCTGATTGACTGGAAGAATAAGGAGAAACATGGTCACGTTGTATTTAGTGGAATGGGAGGGTGCATAAAGTTCACATGAAATGCATCGCATAGGAAGTTTCTCTTGAATCAGCCACGTTGGTGACGCAGAACGCACTGGAAACTGGACGCCATTTCTACGTTTTCATTTTACCAAACGCATGCCACGTCTTGTCATTGGATTTGCTGGAAGATTAATATAGACACGGTTATTTAGTGAAATGGGAGGATGCACGCAGTTTATATGAAATGCGTCGTAGGGGAAGGATTCTCGTGTAGAAGCATGGGTCCCATCCTGCACGCCAGCCTGTGTTACATGTGGGCCCTAGTTGCGCTTCGTGCAGTGTGTAATCTAGGAAATCGGGTCGAATCACCTATGTTGCGTCTATCCTACACGCGCCTGATTATCACCATTGATTACCTGATCTAACGGTGCGTGTTACGCATTGAAAGTGGACGCGCGTGGTCCTTATCCTGCATATAAAAAAACAAATTTTCTTTAATTGCATTTTAGCCCTCTAATTTAATTTAAATTAACTTTTCAACTTTTTTTAATTATAATCAAGCCCTTTTATAATTCAAATTATATTTTAAACTTTTTATATTTGTAATTAAGCACTTTTTTTAATTCAAATTATATTTAAGACTTTTATTATTTACAATTAAATCCTATTTCAATACAAATTCTTTAATTTTCTTTTAAAAAATATATCCTTTAAAACTAAGAGTAAATATTAATTTAATAAATTAAAATTAAATAAAAACATTAAAAACATAACAACTATAATTAATAAAATGGATAAAATAACTGTATAATATACAGTTATCATATGGCAACAAGTTATTTCTCAAATTGGATAGAAGTAGAGCCATTGGTGAGGATACAAGAAAGTAATGTTTGGAAGTTCATTTGGCGTAACATAATATGTAGATTTGAGTTACCTTTTATGTTGGTTACAAATAATGGTAGTTAGTTTGTAGGTCAGGGCTTAGTCTCCTTTAATGAATAAGTAGGAATAAAATTGACACATTGTATCCCTTATAGACCATAAGCCAATGGATAAACATAGTTTTCAAATTAAACTCTTATAAATATATTATGAAAGTGATTGGAGGGAAGTAAGGGCACATGGGTCTAAGAACTACCTAACGTTTTATGGACAACAAGAATGACCCATGGAATAGCTATTGAGGAGAACCTATTCTCTCTTATATGCTACATGTATAGTATAACGATTAGGTGGAACCCCAAAGTGATGATAGAGGTCATTCTGAGCAATAGGGTTGCCAAATATCCCATTTGTAAATAGGCTACCCAGTTTGTTATTCTTACCTCGCTCAGTAGAAACATAGATTGCACCCAATGACGTGCCAATGTGTTCTACTAAAAGGAACAATTCACCTCAAGTTTTAGACCCCCTCAGTTGGCCATTATTTAACTCAATAGTGAGGTTAGTCTATCCCACAACAGAAGGGTGGGTAAGTAAGTTGGTGTTGTTCCTCGACTCCATGATTGAAGGGGGAGGATATGTAAGCTTGCATATTTTCCTAACTCCATGATGGAAGAAAAGAGGCTAGGAGAACCCTCAGATTGTTCCACTAATAGGGTGGACAATAGATGTATTTGATTCACCTCGTCACTTAAGGATAGTGACATAATACTTTCTCTCTTATCTTTTAAAAGGGAGTTTAAATGGCAAGAAAAACACGACCCTATTTCTATTAAATTATTGAGGTCAAATTTTGAATAAACCATGGGGTGTAAATTATGCGACCTAGTTTCTCGCTAATTTGGTCTAGTTTTTATTTAAATACAACCTGGTTTATACCTAGTGGACTCAAATTCTAGGCTATGGACTTAAAATCAAGATTTGTTATCGAGGAAATTTTAGGACTAAGGATATCAAAAGATAGAATGCAACATATAAATAGAGCAAAGAAATTACTAAATGTATTTATGTAGCATTTAATTAATACAAGATAAAATCAAAGTCGTACAAATTTATATTGTTCAAATAAAACCTAAATTCTACCTCTACACACTTCAAACCATGCGATAGGTGTACAAAGTAAATTTACAAAGAGCCATCAATTACATAAAAAAAAAATAAAGTCCTAAAGGAAAAGGCTATCAATCGCTCAAGTGTTGACAATGATATCACAAAAGCTATAGGTTGTACTAAGAGAAGCTTACAAGAACAAGAAGATGAAAATTTTATACCCACTATATAATGGCTTCTTTAAACTATCCCTTAACATAGCCGTTATGACTTGTCCCTTCCAAATGAAGTGAGGGAATTAGGGTGCTGGAAAGAGATGATTTGCTCCTACAACTCTAAAAATCTTGCATCAATATAAAGTAGGGAATAATTAGGTCCAAATTCTTAGCCTGAGTCTTTAGATTGCTTACCACAAAGCTCAACTCGTTTCCGTAAGCTCTACTATGTTAGATAATGAGCTCATTTGGTCATTCAGTGAACTTATCTGGTCTTTAAGGGGGATCGTTATAGCCTTGGCCTCATTGTCCTCCTCATCACAATGAGCTACTCATAAGCGAAGCTATCTACTTTCTTTAATTTTTTAGACTTATCAAAGACATCGCCTTTATGGCTTAGAATGTTGGCCTCATTTTCAAGTAGAAAAGTGTTTTTGTCTTCCATGGCATTTTTGTACTTCATTATTTGTAAATGATTAGTGATAAATATAACATGATTTATATATATTTTAGCCTAAAAATAGATTTATATTTTCATAATTTTATTATTATTTTAGCAAATATATATTTTCAAAATCACAGATATCTTTTGTTATTTTTTAAGTATTTCAAGGCTTCAAAATTATTAAACTGGTAAACACTTGAAGAATTATATCTGGAAGCACTCAATTGCATCTAAAGAAGAATAAAAGAGTAAACATATATAAGCCTAACATATGTATCAATAAACCTTGTGAGGGGGCAAAATAAAAAGAAGCTAGAAATATGTAGTTTATGCGTGCCAAGATGGTGGAGTTTTTGTGGCGCTATGCGAGTGTAATGGATCAAAATTTAAACATGTAAAATATCAAAGCATGTTACAATGATGGGAAAATGTGTCATGATGCCTGATCATTACTTCTTCATGATCCACTTCATCTTCCTCCTTTTGTATATGCCTCTTCCTATAAATAGAGCCTCAGCCACCCTTTTACAATCACCCCCCACCTTCCTTCTTTTCTCATTTCTATTTTCTTAGTTTTCTATTAGTTTTTCTTGAAGTTATTCTCCCAATTTGAGAGTTGAATAAGTTTTATTTAATATTTATTTTATTAAAAATTTAGATTAGGTTATCATAAATAGTGATAGTAATAAGGAGATTTTCCAGATAACATATTGGTGTAGAAGTTATTTATCAAAATATAGTTGATGTATTAACTTTAATTATATTCGATTTATAGATTTAATTTAATGTATCATTTGAAATGTTATTTTTAATATATGACCATTTATTAAATTCAATATGTCTAGTTAATTGTGATAATAGGATTTTAATCATGTAATTTTGCTTTTGTAATATTAAAATATGAGAATATATTTAATAATTATTAGGATCATAATAATTGATCATAATAGATTTAAAATATGCAAATTAGGTCTTAGAAACATAGGTTTAAATCTAATTTAGAGTCATACTCTACTTCAAAGATTTTATAAGAATTATTATTTGAAAATATATTGACGACATATATTTTTATAGTAGATTTTAAAATCTGGAAGTTAGGTTCAGATTCATCAATCTAAAAACTAATTTAGATAACTTGAATAGAAGTTTAACTGGTTAAACACGACTGAAGGTGGAAAGTTAAATGATTTGTTAATTTATTAGAAAGTGAACATAATTTAACTAAAATTAATTAATAGGGTTAAGTGATTTTAATTAATAATAAATAATAATAAATTCAACCGAAGGCACTATTTGTATATATAAGAAAGAATTAATGAATCAAGGTTTTTATTTTATTAATCTAATTAATTTTACCAAACATAATCAACTAGATAAATATCTCATTAATTCTTCATTGATTAATGAATTGTATGCCTACTTGTAATTTGTGTAAACCAATATATCATTTAAATATTTCAAAACAAAAACTTTGTGACATAATGTTTAGGTTTACTTTTTGTCTTTAAGAATTTTGTTGAATTGTTTAAGAATCATGTTATTTATCTTTAGACCGACTTTGAAAGTATACTTATCAATTCTTACAAAGTGATTCGTGCACTTATGGGTTATTTATCAATTTCAAAATTTGTGCATCAAGTTTTTGACATTGTTGTCGAGAAGGAATAGCATTTTTAAATTTTTATTATCAAAAATCTTGAAATCTTTTTTGTTTTTTAAATATTCATAATTTTTTATTTATTTAATTTTTTAAAAAATAAAAATTTCAAAACTTTTAAAAAAATCTATCTCATTTATTTGTTCTTTATTTTTTTTAAGAAAGGCCTTTCTTTTCTTTTATTTATTTGAACTTAATTCTTTAAATTTTATTTATTTTTAGTTTATTTTGTTAAATATTTTGTTTGGTATTTTTGTGTTCTAACTTGTATATATTGTACGATACACCTTAGTAACTTATCATAATTATGTATTAAACTTGTATTATTATTGTTTGTATCATAAATTTTTTATATCATAAATTGTTTGTATTATAAATTATTTATAACATATTTTTATATTTATTTTATTTTTTTTATTTTTCTACTTGATAGATAATTTTAATATTTGTTTTCATTATTTATGCATGGTAAGAGATCCTTAGGGTATCCTCTTACACCTTACATAAATAATATTAATAGATCCAAAGAACTATCCAAAAGGTTGGACACTAGGATCCTATAGCTTTAAGTTGAACTAAATCTTGAACCTTACATAGATCCTCTTCTTGAACCTATAGTTATGGGGAAAAAATCCACAAGATAGAGAAATTATCGTGAAGGAATTTTCAAGGCCATTTATTGGTAATTCTACTGCCTCAATCCAACTGGATGAGACTACAAGGAATTGTGAATTGAAAAATATTTATTTTTACATGTTTCTCTTACACCCTCTAAGATAGGGCTAAGGCTTGGCTGATGTCATACCCCTAAGGTTCCTTGATGACTTAGGAAGATGTTTATAACAAATACATGGGTAAATTCTATTCCCATCAAATAACATCAAAGTTAAGAGCAAAGATAGCTACTTTTTCTCATATGAAGGAAGAACCTTGCCATGAAGCTTGGGATAGGTTCAAAAAATTTCCCACTTAGTGCCTTCATGATAGCTACCCTTTGCATCACAATATTTCTATGGTGGATTGACACAATAATGTCAATTTATCATCAATATTGCTACTGAAGGAGCAATGGGTAAGAAGACTGCCTCAGAGACTTATAATCTCTTTGAGATATTTAGTGCTAATTCCTAAAAGAAAAGCTTCCAAGTGAGAAAGGCTGGAGTCTATAAGATAGAATTCGGTACATAATTATCTAAGAAACTTGCATAGTTGACCAAGAAAGTTGTGTTTCTCACTACACATGCCACTACCAATAAAAATCAATGTGGATTGTATAGTACTTTAGGACATGGTTCTAATACTTATCCCTACTAAGGAGAAACATTTGTTAGACCTGAACATGTGAATGCATTGGAGGGGTATCAACAAAGATCCATTTATGACCCCAATGAAAATATCTATAACCTAGGGTGGAGGCAAAACAATCCTCCATTCACCTAGAGCTCCAATCAATATGTTCCAACAATACCACCAACAAATGCCTCAGAATCCTCCCAACAAATCAACTCTTAAGGATAAATTGAATGCTTTCATTGAAGTTACTAGAGACAACCAATCTAGAACTAATCAAATGTTCGACATAGTAAAGGCTTCCATAAAAAAAGTGTAGGTACAAGTTGAGAAACTGGGTGAGCACTTGCAGAAGCAAGGCAATTGATGGAAGGATAACAACTAAACTCAATAACATAGAGACATTGAGTTAAAAAAAATGAAATCCCCCAAGCAACGTCTTTCTAAAGACAATAAAATTTAGTCCTAGATGGGAGGTAACACATTATCCTTTTGTTTTAATTTAATTTATTTTTATTTCATAGTTATAATTGTTTTTATTTGTTAAATTATTTATTTAGGTATAGTTATAATTATAAGTTTTTGTTGTATTTTATTTTGGTTTTGATTATTATAGTTAAAATTATTTTTCTTTTACTTGGATTTAATTTAAATATTATTTGAAAAATAATATATATAGTTTAAAAAATTAAAAAATGGGGGTTTGGATTGAAAAATTAGGATGAAGATTTGTTATGTTTGCTACAACATTCGATTTTCTGTGACATTGGTATTTTTGGATCAATTCTTGGAATGTAAAGAGGTTTATTCCTTGGCATATTATTTTTCTACGTTGTGGCCCGCGTGTGTTTTATGTCCAAAAATACCAGCCCTAACGTGTTTTAAACACATATTCTCTCAAATTTTCTCATCTTGTTCATAAAACCTAAATTTATCTCTCCTCTCAAACAACAAATAACCCTAAAAAATTATATGTTTCTTCCATAATTTTTTAAATCTTTTCACAAAAATTTCATTCTTATCTATTTCCTAGCCATTCCGTTAAAGAATTTTGGAAAACGATTCAAAAATCTTCATCTTTTTCAAAGGTATATTCTTCAAGCTTCACCATCTTCAAACAACACAAGTAAGTAATCAAAGATTTTTAGAATTTAAAGTATTGAAAATAAATTCTCTAAATTTTTGTGGATTAAAAAAAGTTTCAAACGCTATTTTGATAAAGCAAGGGTAAGGAAAATTTTGGATTAATTAATATTGTGTTATTTGTTTTATTTGGATTGTTTGTGAACCCTTGGATTTGGATTTAGTTGACTTTTAAAGTGGCACCAAAAAAGGGTAGTACTGATAGAGGAAAGAAGAAATAAACTTCTATGGCATATGATAGGGCGAAGTTTACAAGTATTTGGGCCAAGTTAAGAATTGATAAAACTGTAGAAATAAATAAAACTTTTATAGTGGAAAATGGTTTGTACTTTGAACTAGTAAAAAATTACAAATTTGAGGGTGTATTGATGTGATAGCAACTCTAAGTGGAAGACGGTTCATTAAGGAACTGGAACCTAATGTATAATCTATTATTCAGGAACTTTATACAAATATTTCCGATACTATAAATAATATGGTTAAAGTATGTGGTGTACTGGTCCTGTTTGGATCGTAAGATATTAATGCACATTATGGTTTGATAAATATGGGTCAAGGTGAGTATGAGACTTACTTGAGTAATATGGGCTATATTATAGCAATAGAAAGGATAGCAGTAAAAAGAGATGAGCAGAGTTTTGCTAGTGGGAAACCAAGGGGCTTTGAAGCTAAATATTTGTTTAAGGTTCCTTGTATCTAACAATATTTTATTTGTTTAAGACTTATGTCCACAACTCATTATAGCTTTGTGGATAGAGATTGGGTAATTTATTGTATGCTATAACATCCAAAATGTCTATGGATGTTGGAAATATAATTCACTATAGGACCACCAATTGATTTATTTCTTCCCCTATCTTGTTATTTCTTTATGTTCTAAAATGGGGATGATTTACCCAAAAGGTGAAGTTATGCTTCAACATTTTGAATTATTAAATATGACAAACTTTAATGAACTCATCCCAGGTACTAATATTTTCCAAAGGAAAAGAGGAGTCTCTTCTTCATCAAGAATGACATTGGAGGATGAAGTTCAACATCTAAATGAAAGAGTGGTTTACTTGGAAAATTACCATCAAGCTTACACTATACAATATTCTGTATTTGTAAATAGACAACATCATGATTAAGTGAAATATAGCCATTTGTTCTATGAAATTCATCGGTTATAACTTAACCATCTTGGGATAGGTTCAAGCCATTTAAGAGAACCCAAAAATTAAGAGTATAATTTCATCTTTACACCACTTCAACGATCACAACCTAAAGAACAAGAAAGATATTAAAGAGAAGAAAAGTAATCTCTTATAAAAAAAGAGAAAAAATAAGAAAAAAGAGAGAAAAAAAGAAGAAAAAAAGATAATCAATAGCATAAACTAAGTACTATGACATAAACAAATCCATATAGTGGTGAGAAGTGACTAATACAAAAGAAAGATATGAAATACTTTTCCTTAAAGTCAATGCAATCCATTCATCTCTAAAGGAATATACTTGACATTTTTATTTGATAATTTTAATTTATGCATGAAAATAGTATATGATTTCTTTATAAATAATTTCATTTGATTTCTTTCACGAGATTAAATATTACACTTGATTTTAAGCATTTTCTTCTGTAAACATATGGGAACCTCTAGTTCATTTCTTTACATAAACTCTATTCGCATATAAATATGTTTGAGTGCTTGAACCCATAGTATTAGTATTGAGAGTATGATTTGTGTTGTTTAGATTTGAAGTGAATTCGGATTCCAGTCATTGAAATTGGGTAAATCAACATTGATACATTTTTCATATGACTATTAATCTATGGTTTTCAACTAAGTTTTGCAATAAACTATGAATGTTTAGGATATTATTTTATCTATGCTTTACATTTTAATTATGAACTTTAAAAAGACTAAATCATGAGAAGTTTCGCTATTTTACTTTTTATTTTATTTTATTTTAATTCTTACCTTGTTAAAACTTTAGTTTTATTTTGTAATTTATTATTTGTTTATATTTGTTATTTCTTTTAATTTTTGTATTTTATTTTGATGTTTATAGGTATCATATCCAAAAGCCCTCACGTGACTTAAACTGATCAACTAGGACAATTTAGGGATTTAAAGACTTCTTACATAAGCTGAATATAACGTATCAAATTATAAAAATGATCTAGTATAATTTATTTAATTGTATTTTAATTTTTTTTATTTCCTTGCTAAGAGATTAGCAAGATGTTGGTTAGGGCTTGTGATAAGTACTTGAAAAGCACTAAATATAATGTGATTTATATACATTTTAGTTCAAAATAGATTTACATTTATATAATTTTATTATTATTTTAGTAAATCTATGTTTTCAAAATCATAGGTATGTTTTGTTGTTTTCTAGGTATTTCTAGGCTTCAAAATTATTCAATTGATAAACAATGAAGAATTGTACCTGGAAGCACTTATTTGCAACCAAAGAAGAATAAAAAAAAGTAGAAGATACACAATTTGTGTATAGCAGCGCTAGTGTATTGGATCAAAATTTAAACATGTACGAAATCAACACATGTGATGATGGTAGAAAAATGTGTGCCGAGGTACTCTATCATTGCTCACTCACGATCCAATAGGGTGCTTCTACCTATAAATAGAACCTTAGCCACCACTTTCCTATTATACCTCACCTTTTCTTATTTTTTCTTTAAGTTCTTCCCTCAATTTAAGAGTTGAATAAGTTTTAATTAATATTTATTTTATAAACAAATTAGATTAGGTTATCATAAATAGTGGTTGCAATAAAAATATTTTTTAGATAACAGTTTGGTGCAAAAGTTATATGTAAAAATATAGTTAAGGTATTAACTTTAATTGTATTCTATTTACAAATTTAATTTAATGTATTTTTTGAATATATTGAGCATTTATTAAATTAAGCATGTCTGGTTAATTGCAATAATGAGATTTTAGTTATGTTATTGTGCTTGTGTAATATTAAAATAGGTGAATATTTTTAATAATTATTAAACACATTATTTTCAATTCAAGAATTTTATAAAATTTATTATTGATTGTAATAGATTTAAAATATAAAAATTAGGTTTTAGAAACATGAATCAGTATCTAATTGAAAGTCATACTCTATTTCAAATATTTTATAAGAATTATTATTTGAAAATATGTTAATGACATATTTTTTGTAATATATTTTAAAATCTAAAAGTTAGTTTTGGATTCATCGATATAAAAACTAATTTAGACACATTGAATAGAAGTTTAACTTGTTAGATCTGACGAAAGTTAGCAAGTTTAATGATTTATTAATTTCTTAGAAAAACATAAGTTAATTAAAATTAATTGATTTACTAGGGTTAAGTGATTTTGATTAATAAGAAATAGTAGACTCCACCCAAAGTGTTATTTGTATATATATAAAAAATCAATACATATAGGTTTATATTTTATTAACTTAATTAATTTTACCAAACATAATTAACTACATAAATATCTCATTAATTCTCCATTGATTAATGAATTGCATATATGTTTGTAATTTGTGTAAAATAATCTATCATTTATTTTTTATTTTATGTTATTAATATAGATATTTCAAAATCAAAACTTTGTGACAAAATATTTAGATTTATTTTTTATTTTGTTGAATTGTTTAAAAATTATGTAGTTTCTCTTTAGATCAACCTTAGAAGTTTTTCATTTCTTACAATGTGATTCATGCACTTGGGAGCTATTTATCAAATACAAAATTTGTGCATTAGTAAGAAACTCCCTTTCACCTCATGTTTGTATGCTCTTAGCAAGAGATCACCATCTCTATCGAGTGCCAAAACCTAATAAAATATTAGTCTTAAATCAACGAGGTTAAATAATGGAGTATAAAAGTGAGGTGACATAATGAAGTGATAAAACCACGTGTATGAATTTACCTCTAATGGATGATTAACCATCATCACCTCATTAAAGGCCTTTTCTTCCTTACTAGCTTACGTGAACCTAGCCCACTCATTGTCATTGAAAAATTGACTATAGTGGTGTCTTATCAAGTCAGGCTACTTGAAGACACCCTTGTCAAAATATGTTACCAAGGTGTTTAACACCACAACGTTTTTTAAAACGACTTTGTCAAATTTGAAGTCATCTAGGTCAATAACCTAGATAAAAGGAGTTAAGGTTTCAACTCGTTTTCTGTTTTTATGGGCCACAACAAGAGGTGGTAGAGACAATGAGCTAGGGATGCTTGATAGGTAGGTAGAGGGTGGAGAAGAAACTATAATAGGCTCATTGTCAAGATAAATTGAATCTATAGTTCATGAAGCAAGGTTGGGGTAATTGTTGGCATTGTGGTCTCCAAGTCTCGAACATTAGACATGTTGATCACGTCTTCCAAGTCTACACTTCTATAATCCTTTCCTGCAAAAATAAACAAACTTAATTAGTTTATAATCTAGATCGTTAAACTTTTGTTACCCGTGACAAATAATGACATATGTATTCTTTATTGTAGTCCCTTTATACATCATAGTTCCTAAGATGGTATATTGTTTGAAGCTCGATCCTTCTGGTTTTCGTTTTACCATCAAGATCAAATTTATGGATGAGCTTATTGGCATGAGGTTAGGTTGTGTTGAAGTTATGATTCCATGTGGTATGGACTATGAACTCTACCTTATATCTCTAAATATCTCCTATGAAGTAAAAGTATTTGTCCTTCTAGCACGAGGCACTATTGGGGAGTTTTAAATGGAGCCCGTGCCTAGCCAGAGCTGAAATATATGCCCTTCCTTTGTTGAGGCCATTTGTCTTGAAGCAGTACATGTATCTTATTTCCTGATCTATCAAATGCACCTAATGTTCCCAAAAAAAATGAAAAGGCATAAAAGAGTTTTCCATTCATTTAGGTTGACTTGAGCTAGGTTGATGTCAAAGGTGTTCTAAGATTGAGCTACTGTTATAGGAAATGGGCACCTGAGTCCTAATTTCTACCTTATGGAGTGGATAACCCATCTCCCAATAAGGGGGATCATCTTCGTTGTGGAGATGACATAGGACAAGTATCATTTCAACCCAGGGTGGGATATTGTAGTCTTTTTGTACTTAGACCAAGTCATCAACATTAAAATCGCTTGGCATTTTCTCGATTTGGTGTTTATTTTTGGTTATGTGTAAAGGCTCACTCTTAAAGTCACATTTTTTATTTGAACAATGTACCTTCATCGTAGTCTCTAGATTCTTAATTATAGGTGCTAGATCTCTTGATGACAAGTTGGAGGCTAAAAGCGTGCTGGACGAAACAAGGAGAGCTAGAACACTTTCTTATAGAGGTACAACAAGTTTCCTTACCATGACCTATCATGGTGTTTAGTGGTCACTCAACTTGGTCACAACCTGACTTTGAGCGAACAAAATCTCTAGAAAGCTCTCGTGATGTCCCAATTCTTATGGGAACAGTTAACCTAGTGACGTATCCCTAGAGTTCATCTAATGATCTATATTTTTTTTCTTTATCTATTGAAGACATTCTAAAAAATAAGTGAAGAAAAGACAAATTACCTAGAAATTGGCTTGAGTATGACCTAATTAAAGGTTGAGGAACGAACTAAAAATGTTGCATGGGTTGATATGATACTTAAGTCACATGAAAATCATACTAAATTTCAAGCAAAGTTGTGTGAAATGGGTTGAAGGTATAGAGGTATGGCTTGAGGAATTTAATAGTAGGCTCACATTCTCTAGTGAAAGTTTTTGTTAAGTTAAGATCAAGGTGATAAATGGTAAAAATATTTTACTATTTATATGGGCCCTAACGGTTATGGTATGGGAAGCAGAATGGTCATGGAAGTGAATGTTTATATATGGAAGTTAAAAAGTCTATTTGGTTATTAAGTATTCCCTTAACTTCTCAAAGTTAAGAGAATAATAGATTTAATGTTTGATATCATCCAAGTAAGCGATCGTAGCGACCTAGGGCATCTCATTCATATGGTCAATGTAGTGTTCACCCTTAGCAACTAGTATATAAGAACCTTAGTGCTTGGAGATAGTTATTCCATCTCTTATAGAGGTTCTCGTATAAACCCAATAACATACGACATGAGGTATACAACCTAGTGAACAAGACTTGGTCTGTTACCTAGCATTTATCTCCTATAGCTTATTTATAGTGACATGATTATTCCATGTATTTTTATCATATATGTGATGATTCTATGAAAGTAGAGTCATCAATACACTGTTTTTGCTTAATATTTGTTTATTTTATTCAATAAGTTGTACTTTTGGTGTTAAAACAATTAAAACATGAACTTTCTAGTGAAAAGAGGTGAAAATATATTTTTTTGGAAATATTTTGGAATTTTTATAGATTTTTTATGAATTTTTAATGAGGTCTAATCAATAGAGGACATATGGATGCCACATAAGCACAAAAGTTGACTAGTCATTCCTATATGGACTCCTTACAAGAAAAAAAGGGCTAAACGGAGAGCACCACATATACTAAATAATGCAGGCTTTGCCACGTGTTGGCATGATGTTTGTTTCAAGTTTTACAGAGTTACCAATAATCGTGCTATGCACCGTCACGTGATTCTTCCGTTCGTTCCACTAAGGCATGACGCAATACATATCGACGAATCACAACACATCACGTGGTACTAAATCATCACACGTTGACCAAGACCAGTCCATCCCACTGTGTCGTGATCCTATTAGCCAATATTGTTTAATTTCCTTTTCTTCATCTCAGCTCTTGATATGAATTTGATTTGAGGATTTAGATTACATATGAGCTTAATTTAACCCTCTAATTGCTCAAAAAATCCTAATTAGCCTAAAATTACCAATGTTTTATTAGTTTTTGGTGCCTATAAGAGAAAAAAATAAAAAAAACATTTAGAAAGAGATACATTTTTGGTGGAGATTCAAGAGGAGATTGGTGTTACAATTAATGAGAATGATTGTATTTATTCTTCTTCTTCTTCTTCTTCTTCTTTTTATTAATATTTATGTCTTTCTTTATGAAAATTGTGAGATTTATGAATAACATTATGTCTAACTAATTTATTATTTTAGGTATTTTATGAACTCAATTTTGTACATGTGATTATTTAATATTTTTACCCCTATTATGATTTCAATTTAATTATATTATTTAATCTAATTTTTATGTTATCAATTGTTTTCCTAATAATTGATCTATAGAGGCAATTAAATAGATTTGAGAGAATTATTTAATTATTTACCTTGATTAAATAACATGCATAGTTTCTAGGTAGAGATGTATAATTCATGTATGTGATCCATAATTGATAAGCTTAATGAGTAGTTTGCAATTTAATTGACATGAGAATGTAATTAGGTTGATTACTATATAGTGTGTAGTTTACTTGAGAGAGGAATACTTGATAGGTTAGATATAATTGATTATGTAATTGATTGATAACTATATTGCAGGGATTTTAGTGATTCACATGTTTAGAAAATTGAGAGATTAAATATTCCTATATTTTTTTATATATCTTCTTAACTACCAATTTTGAGTTAACTAATTACTGCTATTTATTTTTAATTCTTTTAATTTTACTTTTAAAAACATAAAAATAATTATTTTTATTTTTTGGTTTCAAGAATTAGTTTCTAATAATATAATCTCTACGTGAACGATATTTTCTTATTATTATATTACTTATTTGTGATACATATACTTGCGTACCCAATGGATACAATTCATGTCGATCAAGTTCACCATTACTAGGGATTATAAACATTAGAAATTAATTTTTTTTTAATTTTAATTTTTTTTAATTTATTTATTTTTGATATCTCCCTTAGTCTATTAGAATCTAGCATATTTGGCTCTATTGCATGAACAAAGTCCGCGAGGGAGAAAATTTTCTTTTAGATCCCAAAATCGAGCTTACTTTGAGATAAATAAGAAAATAACAAGTTGTCACCCAAGTGGAATAAATGGCTAATTCATTAGAAATAAACAATAATGAGCTAAATTTGAACAACCAAAATGTCTTTAATGTATGATAGGGATTGAACTATGAATGAATATGCAATACCTATGTTGGAAGGACTTGATCCAAGTATTACAAGGACAAATATTCAAGCTAATCATTTTGAATTAAGGCCAATGATATTTCAAATGTTACAAACAGTTGGACAATTCAGTAGATTACCAATAAAGGATCCTCATTTACATATCAAATTGGTTATTGAAGTTGGAGATTCATTCAAATTTAGTGGTGTGATTGAGGATAATTTTAGGTTTAGATTGTTCCTTTACTCTTTGAGAGACCATGCTTGAGCTTGGCTAAACATTTTGCAACCTAATTCAATTAAAACTTCTAAAGATTTGGTGGAGCAATTCTTGATCAAATATTTCCTACCAATAAAAAATGCCAAGCTTGGGAATGACATTACATCCTACCAAAAATATGAAAGGAAATCTTTACATGAAGAATATAAAAGATTCAAAGAATTGCTAAGAAATTTTCCTTACCATATTCCTTATTATCCATTTGGAGACTTTCTATAATGGTCTCAGTGCTCAAATAAGAACCATTATTGATGCATCTACTAATGAGGCTTTGCTAGCCAAATCTTACAGCTCAAGTGTCATCTTTGGTGAATCTTTTAAAGGTTTTAAACTTTCCAACGAGTATAAACCAAGTCCAAGATTCAGGGTGTTCTATGTCTTTTATGGTGGAGCTCATTTGCTTGATAATTGTCCAAATAATCCTCAATCAGCATTCTATGTATGTGAATTGAATCAATAATCTATACTCGCACACATATAACCCAAGATGGAAACAACATCCAAATTTCACTTGGAGTAATGACACCAATCAAGGTGGTAATCAATTCAACCTTGAATCATTTTCACCACCTAGTTTTTGACAACCATGGTAATCTTAAGCTCAAGAGAAGAAGCCATATACTGAGGACATTACAAATGATTTAATAGGGATGAAGAAAGACTTCATTCAATTAGTAAATACAAAAGTGTCCACTTAAGAGACTTCAATTCAAAATTTAGAGACATAAATGGGGTAACTTGCCCATGCCATAAGTCAAAGGTCTTAAGGTAACATTCCAAGTGACACATTTATAAACCTAAGAAGAGAAAATAAGGAGCATTGTAAAGCCATAGCCTTGAAGAGTGCTAAAACTTTGTAGCAATAATATAAGAGTCAAAAGGATAAGGAGAAATAGGAAATTAACAAGGATGAGGAGGAACTAGGGGATTAAGAGAACACAAAAAACGAAATAATTCAGCCAAAGAAAAGAAACCTTTACAAAACCACTATTCCTTTCCCTCAAAGACTCTTGTTGGGCAAAACCAGCATCGCCGATCCTGCTAATACTTTGGTTTTATATTTATAAAAATCTTGCAAGTGCACGAATCATTTCATAGAAAATGATAAGTATACTCCCAAGGTCGATCTAAGGAAGGAATGTATGTGGTTTAAAACCTAAACATCCTCTCACGATATTTTGGGATTTTGTGTTTTTAATCTAATGACATAAAAATAAACATAGATACAGATTCAATAAACATTTATGCAAATTTTATCTGTTAAAATAGTGGAGTATTTATGGATATAATAACTAAGTTAATTATGCTTGCTCATATTATTTAGGTTATTAAAGATATAAATTGATATTTATTGATTTTCTTTTTTATATATGAATACCACCTTTGGTGGGGTTAGATATTCTTTTTAACTAAAAATATCAATTAAACCCTATGAGTGAGGTTGATAACTAATTTGGTTAATTAAATTAATTCATTTTTCTAAGAGATTGAAAATGAACCATTTAAATGCCACCTTTGGTGGGGTTAGATAGTTTAAACTTTATTCAAGGTGTCCAAATTAAACCTAAGAATTTAATTATCCGAGTACTAACTTTCAAGTTTTAAAACTACTACTGAAAACAT
Source organism: Hippophae tibetana (assembly GCA_037013495.1). NCBI lineage: Eukaryota > Viridiplantae > Streptophyta > Magnoliopsida > Rosales > Elaeagnaceae > Hippophae > Hippophae tibetana. The sequence goes on along the minus strand of CM072805.1, from coordinate 20,087,943 downwards.
GTTGACAATACATTTTCAAATAATAATTCTTATAAAAACTTTTGAAATAGAGCTTCACTCTAACTACCGGGCGATTGTAACAACAAATAAAAGAGCACTACTCTAAATCAGACCGGATAACTAAATCTTAAAATCTAATTTTCAGATTTAAGTTAGTAATATAAAATAATATATTTCTCACTAACATTCTTAATATAAAATCTTGAATAAAAAAAATCAATTCATTTTAGAGATTTTTACCTATTTAATATTTCGCAAGCATAACAACGTTATTATTATATCATGTTTACAAACAGCCATCAAAGTTCAATTTAATCACAGACAAATTAAATACAACATGTAAGAATAAAACATAAAAAAATAACTGTAAGAAAATAAAATCTTTACAGTACTTTGATGTTATTCATGTTGCTGAAACACCTCCAAATGGAATTTGCACTTCCATTTATTGAATCAAAAAGCAAATAAATTAAAAAAAACATAATTAGTTCTTCTCAAAAAGAGAAGAACTCTAAAACTAAGAAAAACTAACTAAAAAATAAGAAATTGAGAGAAAGAAAGAGAGAAGAAGATGTGTTTTGAGGTGTGTTTTGAAGTGAAGAGAATTGTGGTATTTATAGGTGAGGAGGGGAAGAAACAGTGGGTGAAAAAATGAGTAAAAATGGAGAAAACGCGGAGTAGTGAATGATGATGTCATGTTGGTGTGGGGCACGGCACCGCGTGTGGACTGGGCGCAGAGGCTGGCGAGACATGCGCGTTGCTGGGCGCGGCTGCGTGTGTGATTTCCTCCTTTTTGACATTTTTGACATTTTTGACCTATTTTGTCTAATTTTTCCATCTTTTTTTGACTTTTCCTCATTTAATTTATGAATATATTTGATATGTATTGCCTATGGTATTTTTCTTTGAGTCTTTAAGTTACTTTTTTAAGCGAAAATACCTGAAAAATAATAAAAATACCCATGATTCCAAAAAGACAGATTTATATAAATATATGATAAAATTATATAAATATATATTTTTAATCAATTAATGTGCATAAAATCATGGTAATTTTAGTGCTTTTTGAGTACTCATCAACTGCAAAAGCAAATCTTAGACATGCAGTCTTGAAAATTTTAATTTTTTTTAAGAAGTTGCACATAAATATACCATTTGTAGATTCACTTGAATAGATGTCATCTTATACCAAATTCATAAAGGATATAACGTCAAAGAAAAGGAGGCTTGGAGATCATGAAACAATAACCTTGACTGAAGGTTGTAGTGCCATCCTTGATAGAAAACTACCACAAAATTGAAAGGTCTAGGTAGTTTTGCCATTCCTTGCACTATTAGGAACATCCATTTTGGCAAGGCACTATGTGACTTGGGTTCCAATATTAACCTCATGAAATTATCCATTTGCATGAAATTAGGGGTTGGTAATGCTAAACCCACTTCAGAAAAATGGCAGATAGGTCAATCAAAAGACCCTAAGGAGTAGTAGAATATGTACTTATAAGAGTAGACAAATTCATCTTTCTTACTTGATCATCCATTCTTAACAATCGAAATAGCACTTATTGATGTATAAAAATGTGAGCTTACAAGAAGAGTGCAAGATGAATAAGTAATATTTAATGTCTTCAAAGTAATTAAATTCTCTGATGTTGATAATGCTAGCGATTTCTTTTGAATGGATAATACTGATGAGCTAACCACTGATGTGCTTTATGAAATGTGCCCTAGTGATGCTTTAGAATATGTGCTTGTTAATTCTGTGAAGACACCTGCCAATGAATACCATAACACTCACTTAGGTATACACATTCATACCTATAGCTTAACACTACTTATTGAACTGCCCCCACATAAAAATTTAACATATGATGCTATAAACAATGACATAAACTCACCAAAAAATAAGTCAACCTATTCTAATGTTGAAAGTATTGAATTAAAGGTTGATATTGTGAATTGTATGATATTTTTGGAGGACATGCCTCTCATATATGTCTCTAATGTGTTTATGGAATGTCTTGAGACAAGCTCAAGGCTCAAACCATCCATTAAGAGCCACATTAGAGCTCAAACCTTTACCATCTCATCTTTGTTATGCATTTTTGGGTAATAACTAGACACTTATAGTCATAATCTCTACTAGCCTAAGTATTGAGCAATTAAAAGCACTATTGAAGGTTCTAAGGAACTTCAAAAGAGTTATAGGTTGGTTTATTTCCAACATTAAAGGCATAAGCCCATTTATATGCATACACAAAATCTTACTAGAGGACAGAGGTAAACCTATCAGGGATGCACAATGCTACTTAAATCCCATTATGTAAGAAGTGGTGAAGAAGGAAATTATCAAGTGGCTAGACATGGTCATCATTTATCCAATATAAAATAGTAAATGGGTAAGCTCAGTTCAATGTGTACCAAATAAGGGAGGAATTACTATGATGAAAAATGAGTCAAATGAGTTAATACCTACTAGGACTTTCATAGGATGGAGAGTATGTGTAGATTTTTGTAAAGTGAATAAAGCTACAAGGAATGACCATTTCCCTATCTCATTCATAGATCAAATGCTTAATAGATTAGTTGGGCATTATTTCTTTTTCCTTCTAAATGGATACTCTATTTATAACTAAATTGTTGTGGCACTTGAAGACCAAGAAAAGATCACCTTTACATGTCCTTTATAAATATTTTGCTTTTAGGAAAATTCTGTTTGGATTATATACCTACAAGATTTCAATGCTGCATGATGACTACTTTCTCAAACATTATGGATAAGCATCAAGAAATCTTGATGTATGATTTTTCGATCTTTGGAAACACATTTGATGAATGACTACATTATCTCTCCTTAATGCTGCAAAGATATGAAGAAATAAATTTGGTTTAAATGGGGAGAAGTGTCATTTCATGGTATATGAAGGTATAATATTGGACCACAAAATCTCAACTAATGGTATTGAGGTAGATAGAGTTTAGATAGAATTGACTAAAAAGCTACCACTACCTACCAATGTATGAAAAGTAAAGAGTTTTTTTGGGCATGTGGGCTTTTAACATAGATTCATAAAAGATTTTTAACAAATCTCCAAACCCTTGTGCAATCTTTTGGAAAAGGATATGCCTTTCAAATTTGATGATAAATGTTTAAAAGAATTTCAAGTTCTTAAAGAGAAACTAGTGTCAATACAAGTTGTAGTCACAATAGATTGGAGCCAGCCTTTTGAGTTGATGTGTGATACAAGTGATTTTTCTATTGGAGCTGTTCTTGGACAACTGATGAGCGAAAACCGACATCGTCGATTCTTGCCAATACTTTGGTTTTAATATTTTTAAAACTCTCGCAAGTTCACGAATCATTTCGAAGAAAATGATAAGTATACTCCCAAGGTCGATCTAAGGAAGGAATGTATGTGGTTTTTAATTTATTATTCAAACTTTTTAAAACAAAATTAAATCCTAAACATCCTGTCACGATAGTTTGGTTTTTGTGTTTCTAATCTAATAACATAAAAATAAACATAGATACAGATTCAATAAATATAATCTAATAGCATAAAAATAAACATAAATACAGATTTAATAAATATAATCTAATAACATAAAAATAAACTTAGATACAGATTCAATAAATATTTATGCAAATTTAATCATTCATAATAGTGGAGTATTTATGGATATAATAACTAAATTAATTATGCTTGCTCATATTATCTAGGTTATTAAAGATATAAATTGATATTTTATTGATTCTCTCTTTTTTATATAAATACCACCTTTGGTGGGGTTAGATATTCTTTGTTAACTAAACAAATCAATTAACACCTATGGGTGGGGTTGATAACTAATTTGGTTAATTAAATTAATTCCTTTTTCTAAGAGATTGAAAATGAACCATTTAAATGCCACCTTTGGTGGGGTTAGACAGTTTAAACTTTATTCAAGGTGTCCAAATTAAACATAAGAATTTAATTATCCGAGTACTAACTTTCAAGTTTTAAAACCACTACTGAAAAGATGTTGTCAATACATTTTCACATAATAATTCTTATAAAAACTTTTGAAATAGAGCTTCACTCTAACTACCGGGCGATTGTACCAACAAATAAAAGAGCACTACTCTAAATTAGACCGGATAACTAAACCTTAAAATCTAATTTTAAGGTTTAAGTTTGTAATGAAAAATAATATATTTCTCTCTAACATTCTTAATATAAAATCTTGAATAAAAATAAAATCAATTCATTTAAGAAATTTTCACCTATTTAATATTTCGCAAGCACAACAACGTTATTATTATATCATGAATATAAACAACCAACAGAGTTTAATTTAATCACAGACAAATTAAATATAACATGTAAGAATAAAGCATAAAAAATAAATGTAAAGAAAATAAAATCCTTACAGAACTTCGATGCTATTCCCGTTGCTGGAAAACCTCCAAGCGGAATTTGCACTATCATTTATTGAATCAAAAAGCTAATAAATTACAAAAACATTACAAGTTTCTCTCAAAAAGAGAAGAACTCTAAAACTAAGAGAATTTAACTAAAAACTAAGAAAGAAACTAAGAAAAGCTTAAAAACTAAGAAAGAAACTAAGAAAAACTTAAAAACTAAGAAATGAGAGAAAGAAAGAAGAGAGAAGTGTGTTTTGAAGGTGTGTTTTGAAGTGAAGGGAAGGGGGGTATTTATAGGTGAAAATGGAGAGAAAAGGTGGGTAAAAAAATGTTAAAAAAATGCAAAAACGCGTAATGGAAATGCTGAGGTCATTGATGATGTCAGCATGACATCATGGGGGCGGCTGCACGTGAAAATGGGGCAAAAAGGCGTCGGCGCACGCGGAAGGGGCTGCTGGGCGCGCGCGGATGGCTGTCGCTGCGAGCAAATCGGCGCACGTGAACAGTAGCCGCGCGCTGCTGCGCGCGCGGATTGGAAGGTTGGCGCACGCGGGTGTGGGCGTTTGGCTGGGCGCGTGGCTGGGCGCGATTTTTTCCTTTTTGACATTTTTGACCTTTTTGACCCATTTTGTCCAATTTTTCCATATTTGTTGACCTTTCCTCATATATTTATTGATATATTTGTGATGTATTGCTTCAAGTATTGCTCTTTGAGTCTTTAAGTTACGTTTTTAAGCCAAAATACCTGAAAAACAATAAAAATACCTGTGATTCCGAAAAAGACAAATTTATATAAATATATGATAAAACATATAAATATATATTTTTTTAATTAATTAATGTTCATAAAATCATGGTAATTTTAGTGATTTTTGAGCACTCATCACAACCCCCAACCAACTTCTTGCTAGTCCCTTAGCAAGAGAAGCGATAAAAACTAAAAATTAAACTACCCTAAATCACTTTCTTGGATTGAAACAGTTGCATTTAGCCTATGCAACAAGCCTTTAAACCCCTAGGTTGCCCTAGTGGACGAGTTTGAGTCTCGTGAGTGTTTTCAGTAATGATACCCACAAACATTGAACTAAATGTAAATATAAAAACAATCAAATAAAAAACTAAAATTACAACAAAATCAAAAATTAATTTAAGAATAAAAGAAAACAACATATCACAAAAATGTCTCATACTTTTTTTTTAATCTCTTTTAAGATCATAATTAAAATCTCAAGCATATGTTATTTTAATCTCTTTAAACAATCATGATTTTATTATAATTAGTCGAAAATCATTCTCATATTTCCTATCAAAAATGTATCAATTTAATTTTACTCAATTTCAGTGTCATGAATGAGAATTCGCTTCAACTCTATTCCTCACAAGTCAATACTCTCAAAACACTGAATCCTATGGGTTCAAACACTCATACTAATTTATATGCGAAAGAGTTGATGTATAGAAATGAACTAATATGTTCGCATATGTATAAAGAATGAAGGCTCAAAGTGTTATTTTAACATTGATCTCATGAAAGGAATCGAATGTATAAATTATAAAGATATCATATATAAAAATTATTTTCATGCATAAATCAAACTCATTAAGGAAGAATTTCAAGATATATGCTTTTTACAAATGAAGAAATTCCAATGACTTTTTAGGGAATTACTTCCTATATATTTTTGTAATTAGCCTGTACTCACAACTTTGTAGGCAACGTGGGTCATAGTATGTAGATGATACTATATATATATTTTATCTCTCTATTTTTTTTCTGTAGATATTTTTCAATATATGTATATTTTTTTTAGAGAGTCAACCCATGTACAGATTGTACATTTTTTTAGGATTTTGGTAAGTGGTTAATTTTGTGGCTTTTCTGTTTGGTTTAGGTAACCCCAGATATGTCTTTTTGTTTTTGTAGCAGTCATGCATAAATGAGATATAAGCATATACTATCAATTTCTACTCAAATCATTTAATCTAAGCAAAAATAATAATCAAAAATATATAATACTCTATTAAGATGAGAAAAAATTCATACATTCAATGCTAATACCTATAGAGATCATCTAAAAATTTGAATAAATAAGAAATGTGTTTGGAGTAGAAAACATATATATTTCACTCTGAATAAAAGAAATTAGGCTCAAATTATATCTCACAAGGGTAGTCTCCACTAAAAAAATTCATAGACACCGATTTTGGGTTTAATATAATTTCCACATTTTATCAAGAAATACTAGTTATGACAAAAACTAACTAATTATCAAAAATAATTACAAAATATTTCATGGTATGTTTTCAAAAATTAATCTAACAGTGCAAAAGACTTAACTATTTACTTAAATTTGATTTAAAGAAATGATAAATTTTTGGTGAGAATTTTTTTATTATTAAGCATGGTAACTTTTCACCACCCCCAACCTAGAACTTACATTGTCCTCAATGTAACAACTGCAAATTAAAGATAAAGAGAAAAGAGGAGAAAGATTACCTATTTCTTGAGAATGTGTAAGTAGTAATGAAGAAATGTAGGTGCATCCATCATATTCATCATTAAAATGTATACAGACAGATCGTTGTGAACTTCTAACATCTCAACAAATATTTTTAGTTTTAACAATTTTAAAAATTATTCACATATAATTAAACTAAAATAAACAATAAAATTAAGTAAATAAAACAAATAACAAAAAATTACCTAAAATGATGGGTTGCCTCCCATCCAGCGCTTAGTTTAACGTCTTAGCAAGACGTATCTTTTTGGTGCTAAGGGTTACTCAGCCAAATGCATTCCATTTCAGCAATGTTGTTTGGTTCTTCTAAATAAGGCTTGACACGATGGCCATTGAATTTGAACGTTTTTTGTGTCTTGGAGTCCAATAGTTCTACTACTCCATGTTCAAATACCTGAACTATTTTGAATGGTCCATCCCATCTTGATCTCAGCTTTCCTAGAAACAATCTCAAACGAGAGTTAAATAAAAGAACTTTCATTACAGGGTGAAGAGTCTTAGGAACTAGCCTCTTTTCATGATAGCGCTTAGTACGCTCTTTGTATAATTTGGCATTCTCATAGGCTTCATTCCTAATTTCTTCCAACTCATGAAGCTGGAGTAATCGTTTTTCACCTGCTTTATCTAAATCCATGTTTAACTCTTTAATTGCCCAGTAAGCCTTGTGTTCAAGTTCAACTGGAAGGTGGCACACTTTCCCAAAGATTAACCGGTAAGGGCTCATCCTAATAGGTGTTTTGTAAGCGGTGCGGTGTGCCCATAAGGCATCATTTAACTTAAATGCCTAATCCTTCCTTGAAGGACGCACAGTGCGTTCCAATATTCCCTTAATTTTCCTATTACTTACTTCCACTAAACCGGAAGTTTGAGAATGATATGGAGTAGCTACTTTATGTGTGATGTTGTACTTGTTTAGTACTCCATCAAAGAGTTTGTTACAAAAATGACTACCTCCATCACTTATTATAGCTCTAGGTGTTCCGAACCTGCTGAATATTAAATCTTTCAAGAATTTCATAACAACATTAGCATCATTGGTTTTGGTGGGCATAGCTTCTACCCACTTGGATACATAATCCACAGCAACCAAAATATATTGAAAACCATTAGATGGGGGAAAAGGACCCATAAAGTCAATCCCCCATACATCAAAGAGTTCAACAACTAAATTAGATGTCAAAGGCATTTCATCTCTTTTGCTTATGTTTCCTGTTCTTTGACATCTATCACATTGTGCACAAAACATATGAGCATCTTTAAAAAGAGTGGGCCAAAAGAATCCAGACTGTAATACCTTATGGGCTGTCTTTTCACCACCAAAATGACCCCCACAATGAAGTTCATGACAAAAAATTAGAATGCTCTTATGTTCTTCTTTAGGTACACATCTCCGGATGGCTTGATCTTGACCAATCTTGTATAAATAAGGGTCATCCCAGAAATAGTCCTTAATAGTTTTAAAAAACCTTTTCTTGTCCTGATATGAAGTGTTAGGTCGCAAAACACCAGTGGCAAGATAGTTTACAATATCAGCATACCATGGGTTCGGACCTATGAAAAATAAATGTTCATCGGGAAAGGTTTCAACTATATCTTCATTACTCTCATCTTTAAGAGAATTGAAGTCAGAAATCAACCTAGACAAATGGTCAGCTACTAAGTTTTCACTGCCTTTCTTATCCTTGATTTCTAGGTCAAATTCTTGTAAGAGTAAGACCCACCTGATTAATCTTGGCTTGGCATTTGGTTTACTTAATAGGTATCTTAAAGCAGCATGATCAGAATGCACAATCACTTTAGATCCTACTAAATAAGACCGAAATTTGTCTAAAGAAAACACTATAGCCAAGAATTCCTTTTCAGTGGTGGTATAATTCATTTGGGCATCATTGAGTGCTTTGCTAGCATAGTAGATGACATGAAAACGCTTATCCACTCTTTGTCCCAAGACTGCTCCTATAGCATAATCAGAAGCGTCACACATTATTTCAAAAGGTAAAGACCAGTTTGGTGCCATAATAACAGGGGTATATGTTAGTTTATCTTTCAAGGTATTAAAGGAAATAAGGCAGTCATTGTTGAAATCAAAATAAGCATCTTTGGATAGCAAGTTACATAAGGGATGACTTATTTTAGAGAAATCTTTAATAAATCATCTGTAAAATCCCGCATGTCCTAAGAAGCTTCTTATCCCCTTCATAGATGTAGGGGGAGGTAGTTTGGATATCAATTCAACTTTTGCCTTATCAACTTCAATACCCTTGTTTGAAATTATATGTCCTAAAACTATCTCTTGTTGGACCATAAAATGACTTTTCTCCCAACTAAGGGTGAGATTGCATTCAATGCATCTTTATAAAACCAAAGTCAATTTATGTAAGCAATCATCAAATGAGTTCCCAAAGACAGAGAAATCGTCCATGAAAATCTCAATGAATTTTTCCACCATGTCCGAGAAAATAGATATCATGCATCTCTGGAAAGTGGCAGGGGCATTGTATAATCCAAATGGCATTCTACGAAAAGCAAATGTCCCAAAAGGACATGTAAATGTGGTCTTTTCCTGATCTTCTGGTGCTATGGGTACTTGATAATATCCAGACAATCCATCCAAAAAACAGTAAAATTCGTGCCCAGCTAATCTTTCCAACATTTGATCAATGAATGGAAGAGGAAAGTGATCCTTTTTCGTATATAAATTTAGTTTCCTAAAATCTATACACATTCTCCATCCAGTGATTATTCTAGTGGGCACTAATTCACTTTTGTCATTTTTAACAACTGTTATCCCAGATTTCTTTGGTACCACATGCACTGGACTAACCCACTTACTATCCGCAATAGGATAGATAATCCCTTCTTCTAATAATTTAAGAATTTCTTTTTAAACTACCTCTTGCATATTTGGGTTTAGTCTTCTTTGGGCCTCTCGTACAGGTTTAGCACCATCCTCCAAGTTGATCTTGTGCATACACATTGTTGGACTAATGCCTCTTATATCCCCTATACTCCAACCTATAGATTTCTTAAACTGTTTAAGCACTTTGATGAGTTCCTTTTCTTGTGGTTTGGTCAAGGTTGAAGAAATTATCACTGGATAAGTTTCTCCTTCTCCCAAAAACACATATTTTAAGTGCTCAGGTAAGTCTTTGAGTTCAAGTTCAGGTGGATTGGCCTCTTTACTAGATGAAGAACTGGGTAGATTTAAAAGTGTACTAGATTTTTTTTATTACTTCATCATTGTCTAGTTGTTTAAGGTACCCCTTTATTTCCTCATCTAAATCTTCTTCGACCTTTTCAAGTGTAAGAACAGTTTCAAGTTTGTCTTCTATTCTGGTTTGGAAAAAGGTACTTTGGACAAGATTATCCAAATGGTCAACATCGAATATTTCATCGATGGTAGAAATAGAAGGAAAAGGTGAAGAATCAAAAACTTTAAAATGAACAGTCTCTTCTAAGACTGTTATTGCAAATTTCCATCTTGGACATCAATAATAGTTTTAGTAGTTGCCATAAATGGTCTACCAAGCAATATTGTGTGCTCTCTGTCCAATGCTGGATTTTCTTGCATATCCAGAACCACAAAGTCAACAGGTATTATCAGTTTGTCTACCTGTACCAACACATCCTCAACTATTCCCTCTGGATATTTAAGAGATCTATCTGCAAGTTGAAAGGACATAGTTGTGGGTTTTAAATCCCCTAGATTGAGCTGTAAGAATATAGAGTAGGGCATCAAATTTATACTAGCACCTAAATCAAGCATTGCTTTAGCAACCTTCCTATCCCCCATAGTTATGTTTATAATAAAACTTCCAGGGTCTTTCAACTTAGGGGGTAGTTTGTGCTGAAGTACAGCGCTAGAAATTTCTGATACTACTACTCGTTCATTCAGTTCATACCTCCTTTTCTTAGTGTTCAACTCTTTGAAAAACTTGGCATATGAGGGCACATTCATGATCACTTCTAATAATGGTAAATTGATATTTACTTTAGAGAGCATATTAAAAAGATCATAGAATTGCTTATCTTGTTTGGATTCTTTTAACCGGTGGGGAAAAGGTACTTGCATCTGGTGTGGTTCTGTTGTCTTTTGAATTTTGGGGGTGTCAGATGACCCCCCAATGAGTTTTTCAGAAGGCTTGTTAAGTTTAACACTTGTTTCTCTTTTTTGCGAGATTAGAATATCGCCTTCTTTGTTACCTGAACTACAAGGTAGATTGTTAGAGATTTCAGGTAAACTGGTATTGACTACCTTACCACTTCGAAGGGTTCTTACATCCTTTGCTTGTTCTGGTTGACTGGGCAACTTTCCTGGTTCTTTCTTTTGCATTTGTTCAGCCAGTTGCCCAACTTTAGATTCAATCCTTTTAACCGAAGCCTCCATGGTGTTCAACCTTTGATTAGTCATCAATTGGTTGTCACGACTAACTTGAATAAAAGCATTCAAGCTATCTTCTAAGGTTGGTTTAAAAGATTGGCTTGGTGGGTAAGGGTGGTTGTTATCCGACCTTAGTGTTGGATATTGGGTATAGGCTGGGTGATTATAGGTGTTTGGATGATACCTTTGAAAAGATTGGACTTCCTCTATGGCATCGACACTAGAATCACAAGTATTTGAACAATTATGAGTACCATGCCCAATTGAACAACACACTTCACATACCTCTTGATTTGAAATTTGGTGGGTAGTGAGAAATTGCACTTGTTTAGTCAATTCAGTAAGTTGCAAGGTTATCTCATTATCAGAGCCAACTTCATTGACCCTTGCTTTCCTTCTACCACCTCTTTGTTGGGAATTAGAACCCAATAGCTCATAAAGATTATAGGTTTCCTCTGCGGTTTTTTCTCCTACAGCACCTCCAGCAACATTATCAACCATGTATTGACTCTGCAGTGTCAATCCATCATAAAAGAATTGGTTTTGTAGCTGTAATGGAAAGCTATGATTTTGACATTGAATGAAAAGGAGTTTGAATCGTTCCCAAGCTTCATGAAAGGGCTCTTCATACATTTGAGAAAATGTTGCTATCTTTGTTCTTAGATCAACAGTCTTTTGATGGGAATAAAACCTACCCATAAAAATTTCATAGACTACCTCCCAAGTTTTAAGAGAACCTGACTGTAGAGTAATGAACCATGACCAAGCTTTATCTTTGAGGGTGTAAGGAAAACACCTCATCCTAAGTTGATCTTCATTAATTGCATGTAGTGGAAAGGTTTGGACAATAGCATAGAATTCTCGAATGAAATGCAAAAGGTCTTCATTAGGGATATCGTAAAAGGAGGGCAACAAAGAATAATGAATCTTTTTCAATTCATAATTCCTTGCAGCCTCTTGTAATTGGATGTCGGAAGTTACATTGCCAATGATTGGCATTGTATAGTCTTTCATCTTTTTCCGCCTATCTTCAGCATCTCCCATGGTTGTTTGTAGTTGAAAATGATCCTCCTCCTATTGTGTATCAACATTTTGCTCTTAAAAAACAATAGTAGATATCTCTAAGAAATATTTATAACTTGATAAAACGTAAAGGCTTAAAGCAAAAAGGTGCAAGGAACCTAAATTTTTGTTTTGTTTTTTTTTTAATTTTAACGAATGGACACAATTTTTGAAACAAACGAATTTATTTCATTTGAATTTTATTACACGCAAAATAAAACTAAAACAAAGGAAAATACAATAATGGGTGACCTCCCATGTAGGACTAAAATTTATCGTCTTCTAGTAAGACGTTGCTTGGAGATTGCAGAATAAAAAACTCAATGTCTCATCTTCATTGAATTCATTTGACTATCAAATTAGTCTTTGCTTTGTTTTTGCAAATGTTCAACTAACTGTTCTACTTGAACTTCCACCTTTTTGATAGAAGCTTCCACAGAGTCCAACCGTTGATTGGTTTTAGATTGGTTATCCCTACAAACTTGAATAAAAGAATTCAAGTTTTCCTCCAGAGTTGGTTTATTGGGAATGCTTCTGGGAATAGGTGGGTGGAATTGCTGGCCTGGCTGGTTTGAGCTTTGAGTGAAAGGAGGGTTGTTTTGCCTCTAGGAGAAATTTGGATGATTTCTCCACCCAAGATTATAGGTATTTGAATTGGGGTCAAACCTTGGTCTCTGTTGATATGCTCCCAACACATTAACCTGTTCAGGTCCAGTTGTTGTTTCTCCTTGATATGGACAGGCTTCAGTACCATGTCCCATGTTGCTATACAAACCATATTGTTCATTATTGGTATTGGTTTGTGTAGTGAGAAAGGCAACTTGCTTGGTCAGTTGAACAAGTTGTTGTTGAACTTCATTACTGGAGTCGATTTCATGAACTCCAGCTTTTCTCACTCGGGAGCTTTTCTGTTGGGAATTAGCACCCAACATCTCAAAGAGGTTATACGTCTCTGAGGCAGTCTTTTCTCCTATTGCTCCTCCTGTAGCGTTGTCGACAATGAACTGACATTGTTGTGTAAGTCCATCGTAAAAGAATTGGTTCTGCAACTTCAGGGGAAAGCTGTGATGAGGACATTGAGTGAGAAACATTTTGAACCTATCCCAAGCTTCATGGAATGGTTCTCCTTCCATCTGAGAGAAAGTAGCAATCTTTCCTCTCAACTCTGATGTTTTTTGGTGGGAATAGAATTTTCCCATGAATTTATTGTAAATGTTCCCCCATGTCATCAGAGAACCTGGGGGAAGTGACATTAACCAAGCTTTGGCCTTATCCTTTAAGGTGTAGGGGAAACATCTCATTCTAAGTTGATCCTCGTTTAGAATACCGAGGGGGAATGTTTGGACCGTAGCATAGAAATCTCTCATGAAGGAAAGAGAATCTTCATTAGGTAGCCCATAAAAGGAAGGAAGCATAGAAAAATGAATATTTTTTAGGTCATAGTTCCGAGCAGCCTCACCCAACTGGATAGTGGTAGTTGTCGTGCCAATCACCGGTCTTGCAAACTCCTTCATAATGGTCTCCCTAACATGTTGGTTTTCTTCCATTTCTTTCGGTTCTAGTAAAGGATTAAGACTTGGTTCTATGTTTGGCTCAAAAACAGGTTGATGGGTGGAATCCAGTTTTGTTGACACTTGTTTAAATTTATGAATATTATTTACATATGGTGTAAGGGGGTTTCCTAAGGATCTCATACCACGCATAGACTATTGTAAACGTAAATTTAAAACTCCTGTCAACAAAATAAAAAATTTAGAGAAAATTTAAATGGTATTTAATACAAAACACTAAACAAAACTAGTTAAAAAATTTTATTTTTTTATTTTTTTTTATTTTTTTTTATTTTTTTTTTTATTATTATTTTTTTATTTATTTTTATTTATTTATTTTATTGTTATTTTTTTAAAATAACATAATCAGTATTAACCAAGAGTGCTCCCAGGAAATAATGGTGGTGCAACGGCTCCTTAAAAACCATTCTCCTAGCTAGAACAACGTTCAAAGGAAAGACTAGTGGCACAAAGGCTTCCAAGAACTAGTCTCCTAGAGAGAACTCCCTTAGATTTTTACTTTTTATGCTATTTAGTTAATTAGGTATAAATTCAAGTAATGTTTTTATTTATTTTTTTATTTTTTTTTTGAACGGTAATTTTATTTTACTATTCATGCTATATTATTTCTTATTAACTTAAAAATTTTGAAATTTTAATTTTTTTTTACTATTCATGAACGGTAAATTTTTTTATTCAAATTTCAAATTTCAAATTTCTAAATTATTTTAACTAAAAAAAATTATATTTTATTTATTTATTTTTTAATTCTTATAAATTTTGAAATTTGATTATTATTTTTTTATTATTAAAAAAAATCACAATTATTTAAAACACAAAAATGTTTTTAAAATTTTGATAAATAATTTAAAAACGCTATTCCTTCCCCGGCAACGGCGCCAAAAACTTGATGAGCGAAAACCGACATCGTCGATTCTTGCCAATACTTTGGTTTTAATATTTTTAAAACTCTTGCAAGTGCACGAATCATTTCAAAGAAAATGATAAGTATACTACCAAGGTCAATCTAAGGAAGGAATGTATGTGGTTTTTAATTTATTATTCAAACTTTTTAAAACAAAATTAAATCCTAAACATCCTGTCACGATAGTTTGGTTTTTGTGTTTCTAATCTAATAACATAAAAATAAACATAGATACAGATTCAATAAATATAATCTAATAGCATAAAAATAAACATAAATACAGATTTAATAAATATAATCTAATAACATAAAAATAAACTTAGATACAGATTCAATAAATATTTATGCAAATTTAATCATTCATAATAGTGGAGTATTTATGGATATAATAACTAAATTAATTATGCTTGCTCATATTATCTAGGTTATTAAAGATATAAATTGATATTTTATTGATTCTCTCTTTTTTATATAAATACCACCTTTGGTGGGGTTAGATATTCTTTGTTAACTAAACAAATCAATTAACACCTATGGGTGAGGTTGATAACTAATTTGGTTAATTAAATTAATTCCTTTTTCTAAGAGATTGAAAATGAACCATTTAAATGCCACCTTTGGTGGGGTTAGACAGTTTAAACTTTATTCAAGGTGTCCAAATTAAACATAAGAGTTTAATTATCCGAGTACTAACTTTCAAGTTTTAAAACCACTACTCAAAACATGTTGTCAATACATTTTCACATAATAATTTTTATAAAAACTTTTGAAATAGAGCTTCACTCTAACTACCGGGCGATTGTACCAACAAATAAAAGAGCACTACTCTAAATTAGACCGGATAACTAAACCTTAAAATCTAATTTTCAGGTTTAAATTTGTAATGAAAAATAATATATTTCTCTCTAACATTCTTAATATAAAATCTTGAATAAAAATAAAATCAATTCATTTTAGAAATTTTCATCTATTTAATATTTTGCAAGCACAACAACGTTATTATTATATCATGATTATAAACAGCCAGCAGAGTTTAATTTAATCACAGACAAATTAAATATAACATGTAAGAATAAAGCATAAAAAATAACTGTAAAGAAAATAAAATCCTTACAGAACTTCAATGCTATTCTCGTTGCTGGAAAACCTCCAAGCGGAATTTGCACTCCCATTTATTGAATCAAAAAGCTAATAAATTACAAAAACATTACAAGTTTCTCTCAAAAAGAAAAGAACTCTAAAACTAAGAGAATTTAACTAAAAACTAAGAAAGAAACTAAGAAAAGCTTAAAAACTAAGAAAGAAACTAAGAAAAACTTAAAAACTAAGAAATGAGAGAAAGAAAGAAGAGAGAAGTGTGTTTTGAAGTGAAGGGAAGGAGGGTATTTATAGGTGAAAATGGAGAGAAAAAGTGGGTAAAAAAATGTTAAAAAAATGCAAAAACGCGTAATGGAAATGCTGAGGTCATTGATGATGTCAGCATGACATCATGGGGGCGGCTGCACGTGAAAAATGGGGCGAAAAGGCATCGGCGCGCGGGTGTGGGCGCTTGGCTGGGCAGCTGGGCAGCTGGGCGCGATTATTTGCTTTTTGACCCATTTTGTCCAATTTTTCCATATTTATTGACCTTTCCCCATTTTTTATTGATATATTTGTGATGTATTGCTTCAAATATTGCTCTTTGAGTCTTTAAGTTACATTTTAAAGCCAAAATACCCGAAAAACAATAAAAATACCCGTGATTCCGAAAAGACAAATTTATATAAATATATGATAAAACATATAAATATATATATTTTTAATTAATTAATGTGCATAAAATAATGGTAATTTTAGTGCTTCTTGAGCACTCATCAACAACGAAGAGACAAAAATTTTTATGCCATATATTTGCAAGAAATACACTAAATGAGGTTCAAATGAATTATGCTACTATAGAGAAAGAGCTCTTTGTCATTGTGTATTCCTTAGAGAAATTTAAATCTTATTTTTTTGGAACCAAGTGACTGTCTACATGGATTATTCTGCAATAGAGTACCTCATGAAAAAGAAGGATGCCAAACCAAGATTGATAAGAGGGGATTCTACTTCTACAAGAATTTGACTTTGAAATCCATGATAAAAAAGGAATAGAAAATCAAGTAGCATACCATCTGTCTATACTGGAAAGGGAAGCAAAAATGGATGACAATATGGTGATTAGGGAGTCCTTTCTAGATGAGAAATTCCTTTCAATAGCTCAAATAGAAATCCTATGGTATGTAGAAATTACAAAAAATTTAGCTGCCAACATTCCTCTATTAGACCTCACATGGTAACAAAAGAAGAAATTCTTTCATGATATTTAATAGCATTTTTGGGATGACCCTTTACCTTTATAAAGAATGTAGTTTTGGTATTTTGAGAATGTGTGTCCCTTATGATGAAGTTGGAAGTATTCTTTACCATTGCCACATCTTACACTATAAAGGTCACTTTGGAAACACAAAAAAAACAGCTAAGGTACTTCAATATGGTTATTTTTGACCCATACTGTTTGAAGATGTTTACATTTATGTAAATACATTTTACAGTTGCTAAACAATAGGTAATATTTTAAAAAGAGATGAGATGCCCCTAAACAGTATACTTTAAGTGGAATTGTTTGATGTTTAGGGCATTGACTTTATAGGATCATTCTCTTAATCCTTTAGTAACCAATATATACTTGTAGGAGTGGATTATGTGTCAAAGTAGGTAAAATCCATAGCTAGCATTAATGTGATGCCAATATTGTCCTGGAATTTTTGAAGAAACATTTTTTCACTAGGTTTGGAACTCCTAGGATTATTATTAGTGATAAAGGTAATCAATTTTGCAATAAAGCCTTTAAGTATTTATTATCTAAGTATGAGATTAAGCATAAAGTATCTATCCCCCTACCATCTCCAAACAAGTGTGCAAACAGAGGTATCTAATAAAGAAGTGAGAAAACTGTAAACATCTCCAGAATTGATTGGTCATCTAAGTTGGATGATTCTTTTTAGGGGTATAAAATTGCATGTAAAACACAAATTGGTACCACCTCATATAAGTTAGTTTATGGAAAGGCATGTCACTTACCTCTATAGTTAGAACACAAAGTATATTGGGCACTGAAACAATTGAATATGTCCATAGATGCAGTTGGTGAAAAAAGAATGCTACAAATAAATGAATTGGATGAACTTTGGTGAAATTCTTATGAGAATGCCAAGCTTTACAAAGAAAAGACAAAAAGATGGTATGATAAGAAAATTGTGCACTATATATTTGAACGAGGACAAATAGTGTTACGGTACAACTCAAGGCTCAAATTATTTTTGGGAAAAATATAGAGTAGATGGTCAAGTCCATTCACCCTCATTAAGGTAACCAACCATAGAGCCATTGAATTAGAAAACAAAAATAAATAGCAGTTCATGATTAATGGACATAGAGTGAAGCACTATTATGGAGATCAATTATCAAATGAAACATCTATGATACCTTGATAAATGCACCTTAGAAGTTGATATGCCCGTCTAGTGAAGGATGCTAAATGTGACAATGGTTAGGAGGCAACCCAATGTTATTTTCTTATATTTTATTGATTTTGTTTTGTAGGTGAATAAATGTGAAGAGAAATGGCACAACTAGATTGAGCATTTCAACGATAAATGTGGTGTGCCAAGACTAAGAGAATTTTTTTGTTCCTTTTCCTTTTTTATATTTATATGTGCACATTGGGGATAGTGTGCAATTTAAGTTTGAGGAGGGAACTTCATTCTCTACTATTTAGTATGCATTTTCAATTTTCAGAATTTTTTCTAGTATGTTTTTAATCATAATTTGGGTACATATTGATAAATGTATAGAAACTAAATGCATGCATGCTTGATATAAAACTTATGAACCTAATGATATAATTGGTTGGCATAACTAGGATAAGGAATGTAACATGCTCGTTAAGATACTTACATTAATTATGTGATATACTTGATAGTTTTGCTTTGATTAATTCAAATTTTTATGCACATATTCATGATTGATTTTGGTGTTCTTATTGAGAGAAGATTTATGGTAAGTTATGCGAGTTTATGAGATTTACCATATTTTAAAATTTATTTGATCATCCCTTAAAGTGAAATTCTAAATAGTATTTAGCAAGAGAAATAATATAGGCTTTATTTGGATCGATTGAGCTTTTCAAACTAACCATTGTTAATATATTTAGTCACCCATTTTATCCCAATTAAGAACCTTTCAATCTTTAAGCCACATTTTATGCCTAACTAATAAGTATTACTGTTACCTTTACATCTTTAGCTTGTATGAAAAAAAAATACAATAATGTGTTATGATATAGAGTAAGATAAAATGTAATGCACCCTATAAAAAAAATGTACAATACAATTATCCCTTTAAAGAAAAAAATAAAATTTAAAATAAGTTTAAGGATATTGTGAAGTTACAAAAAAAAAGAAGATATGAAGTAAAATAATATGAAAAGAATGATAAGATAGAGTGCACTAAAATATCAAGTAAAAACTCAATTGTTGTTAAAAAAGTGCATGATGTTTAAAAAGAAAGTTGAGGTGTGAAAAAAGCCTAAATGTCTTCATTTATTAGCCCCTACCTCAACCTTACGTTACAAGCATATAAATCCTTTATTGATATTTAACTAGATGCATATTTATATTAGTGGAAAGGGATGCAAAAAATAGACTTATGAAACTTGTTCTAAGATTTAATTGATTAGCATGCTCATATAGGTTGATTTCATGAGTGTATTGAATGATATCACATGCAACACACACAAATCAATTCCTTAAAAACCTTGCATATCCTTGTATTGATGGAATATTGATTGATGAATATGTGAACCTATTTGTTATAGAATTATACGAATTTTGAAAGAGATAGTTTTTACTAAATATGCATGTATATATATATATGAATATATTGTCCACATGATATTATCTAGTTCGACTTTGCTTTACGTGTGGACAAGTAAGGGGGGTGTGATGAATATATGATAGAGTCATCAATGCACTTTTCTAATTTGTTCGCTTTATTCAATAAGTAGTACTATTGGGTTAAAAATATTAAAATATAAATTTCTAGTGAAAATGGATAAAAATATATTTTTTGAGAAATTTTTGGATTTTTTATGAATTTTTAATGTAGGTCCAATTAAAAGAGAACATAAGGATACCACACAAGCACAAGAGTTGACCATTTTTCGCCACGTGGATGCCATGCAAGTAAAGAGGGCCAAACCGAGTGCACCATGTGTGCTAAGTGATGTAGGCCTTACCACGTGTTTGTATGGTGTTTGTTTAGAGTTTTGTCGATCATTCAATGGTCGTGCCAAGGGTTGTCATATGATTTGTCCATTCATTCAACTGGGACACCATACAATATGTATCGATGAATCATAATACATCACGTGGTGCTGACTCAGCGTGGGTTAACCACGACCAATCTTTCTCCATATGCATCGGGTGCTGATTAGTCTAGTGATTTTCCCGTGTCACGTGTCATGATCCTGTTGGCTGGAGCTATTTAATTTCCTTTTTTTCATTTCAGCTCTTGATTTGAAGCTAATCTGACGGTTCAGATTGCATCTGAGCCTAATATAATCCCTTAATTGCTCCAAAAACTCTAATTAGTCAAAAATTACTAATTTTTTATTAGTTTTTGGTGCCAAGAAAAGGGAAAAATATAAAAAAATCAAAAAGAGATTCAATTTTATGAGAGATTCAACAGAAGATTGGTGCTATAATTCAAGAGATTGACTGTATTTAATCTTCTTTTTCTTTTTCTTTCTTTATTAATTTTATGTCTTTATTTATGAAAAATCTGATATTTATGAGCAAAATTATGTCTAACTAATTTATTAATCTAAGAGTCTTATGAACCTAATTTTTTACATGTGATGATCTAATATTTTATCCCAATTATGATTTTAATTTAATTATATTATTTAATCTAATTTTTATGCTATTAATTGTATGGCCAACAATTGATCTATATAGGACATTAAATATATTTGAGAGAATTATTTAATTATTTATCTTGATTAAATAACATGCATAGTTTATAGGCAAAGATGTATAATTCTTATGTATGCGATGCATAATTGATGAATTTAATGAGTAGTATGCAATTTAATTGAAATGAGAGTGTGATTAGGTTAATTATCATATGATGTGTAGTTTATTTGATAGAGGAATATATGCTACGTTAGATTCTACTAATCATGTGATTTATTGATAATTGTATTGGGTGATTTTAGTGATTCACATGATTAGAAAATTGGGAGATTAAGTATTAATAGATATTTTCTTAACTGTCAATTCTAAGTTAATTAATTACTGCTATTTATTTTTAATTCTTTTAATTTTTCTTTCTAAAAAAATAATTTTTTTTTATTTTATTTTTTAGTTTTAAAAATTAGTTTCTAATAACATAATTTCCGTGGAAACGATATTTTCTTATCATTATATACTTATTTGCAATATGTATACTTACGTATCTATTACACACAATTCGTGTTGATCAATATGAGCCAACTCTAACACTTCGAATAGAATGCCTACCCTTATAATAGTGACACATACCTACTATGTATCCAATATTAATAAGAAATTATCTAAATTCAATTTCTCTCTAATATCTCTCTAGAAATCCTAGTGAACTAGCGATTCTCCAAACAATTTGGCTCGAGTTTTAGTTTAAAATTGAACCAACTCTACTTTACACTCCCTTAATTTATAGTACATATCTAAGGATGGTGATATCTGACATGATACGAACACGAATAAAAAAAATTAATAAGAATTGATCAATATTTTTTTCATGTCTTTAAAGGTCTTATTATGTCTAAAAATTTATAAGGATTATTATAGTTCAATAATCATTAATAAAATGCAAAAACAACAAAAATATTATCCTTAAAACTTGTAAACATACAAATAACACATCTTATAAAAAATTCATATATATTCACTATTAAAAAAAATCTTACATATCATTTTACATTGAAGATCGTACAAATTAGAATACGATCATTTACAATAGTTTAAAGTTGAACCTCATTCAATTAAATATTATTTACTATTATTGAAATATTTTTTTATTGTTATAAATTTTAAGAATATATTGCCCTATAAATTTGCTTGTGTTAATAGTTACGTGTAATCTATAGTACTAGTGGCCAGTTTCGAACAAAAAAAATACAAGATGGCCTCCACCCAATTTGTAAGTCGGCTTGTAAGGCAAATGCACTAAAACTATTAATTTTTTTTTATTAAAAATAGGTAGAAAATGTACTGTACTATATTAATATATTATATTATCTATGAATCATTGTGTTAATGTAGTATATTCATGACATGTTAAAAAGTAAAATAACACCTAAATGTTTTTATAGAAATATTAGCATATTATTGTTGTATTTTTTATAGTAATAATGTTCCCTATTTTGTTGGCAATAATATTTAAATTGCTATCCTATAATTGAAAACTTTAGTAACAATGGTGGTATATATCTTAAAGGCAACCAAAAGAGTAATGAAACATTATTTAGAAAAAAAAATTGAAATATATCGTTAATTAACTTTTATAATCAAATTGTTAAAGTAATTAAATTAGTCAATCACTACTTCATTCCGCTAGCAACTTCTTCAAACTAAGAACTAGCAAAAGTAAAGATTAAATAAATATTTTTCAGACTAAGGCTTAAGTTTTTGCATCATTACACATTAATAATGCAGCTAACCTTCCTGAAATATAACATTATAGCATGTAAAAAACCCTAGCATCAAGTACACAAATTTCTACATAGATTGATCGCTCTCTCTTTTTCCTCTTTCAACCCCAATCTACAAACTTTGTAAGTGTTATTAATGATTTACTTTTTTGTCGAAGAGAGATCTTTCTTTTCATGAGTTTCTCTTACTTATTTTTCTTCATTGTTTTTTGTTGTTTTTATCGAATTTTTCTTGTATCTTTGTTCTTTTTTGGGAATGATGGATTTGGTTAAATTCTTTAAAAATGAGTTTAGGTTAAGATCTATTTTTATTACTTTTACAATTAGTGTGTTTTGTTTTCATATATAAGTTTATTGCTGTATTTCATGAGTGACAGAGTGCCCACAAGATCTTTGAGAAAATATTTAAGTCAATATGCTTGATGGTTTGACACCTTATGGAGGTCTTTCACCAACCAGAGTTTTTGCCTTAATTCTTCTTAAACTTCATTGGTACATTTGGTCTATATTGATGAAGTACATACGAAACTTAGATATCCACCTTACCAAATTAGCCTGTTTATGTGTTTATGTGAAAAGATTGTTAGTTCTCTTTAATTTAAGTATTAGTATGTTTCTACTGTTATAAACTTGGAAGTTTGATCTTTATATGTCACTCATACTTACAAGTTTATGAAGTTAATTTTAAATTGTGTTAGCTCCATTTTAAAAAATAAAATTTGGGTGGCTGCGATTATAGTTTAATACACTTTGTAATTAGAACATTTAAGTTTACTATTATTTTTGTGAATAATTTTACAACTAAAAATTAACAAATTCATTCTTTTTTGTTACCTTAAAACTATATACATGTAAATGAATTTATTATAGCAATATCTTTGTAAAAATAACCAAGTATATTTTAATAATTTGTTTTTATTCTTGTATTAATGAAAAAGATTGTTAGAAAAAAATAGTAAAATTTGTTTAGTTATAAAAACTATATTGACTAGTATTAATAAGTAAATTTATTTTAAAAAATAAGTTAATAAGCAGTTTATATATGTAATATATAATTATTAAAATATGTGAAGGGTATAAGACATAGATCGGCTTATTGGTAAATTTTTAATTTTTAATACTTTTAAGTGGGCTATGATTAAAATCTTTATTCTCTCTCGATATAGCCCACTTCCAAACGTATCTAATGATCACGATTAAAACAACTTCAATGTGTTAAATTCGAATAAGATGATAGATCTCATTAGAGCATGTTTATTTACCAGTAATGAAATTAAGTTATCATAATATTTCCTTACTTTTATTTTGGGTTCACATTATATATAAAAATAATAATACTAATAACTCACATTATAGATTATGGAGGAATTGGATTCCTATATATAATCCAGGAAGTTACGATTAGAATGAAATATAATCAGAGTTAATACATTTCATTTTTATGTTTGTTTGAGTTTAAAAATAGAATAAAATGAAATTGATTTTTAAAAGAAAAAAAAATCATAATTCCTTTTCCCATTTAAAGAATCATGATTTCATTCTCATCTCAATTTATTTTTTCAATTTTATCTCTAATCCCAAATATAACCCTAAACCATAAATCATAAACCCTAAATAAAAAAATCCTAAAACCTTAAACCTTATTTAAAATAATAATAATTTTAACCCTAAATCTTAACCCCTAAACTCTAAATCCTAAATCTCAAAACCCTATTTAGAAAAATAATAATTTAACCCTAAATCTTAACCCACAAAGATAATCCTAAATCCCAAATCCTAAAAGCTTAAACCCTATTTAGAAAAATAATAATTTTATCCCTAAATCTTAACCCAAAAATATAACCCTAAACCCTAATCCCAAAATCCTAAATCCCAAATCCTATTTAGAAAAATAATAATTTTAACCCTAAACCCCAAATCTCAAATCCAAACCTCAAAACCATAAACCATATTTAGAAAAATAATATATTTTATTTTAAAGTAATAATTATTTAGAAAAATAATTATTTCAATAATGTATTTTATTTGACGAAAAATAATAATTAAATATTATTATTTAAATTTTACTGAATATAGAGTTATTAAGATAATATACAGTGTTTTTCATTTCATTTTAGTTTAAACCAAATAGTATAATACTGATTTCTTCTTTGATTTAAGTGGTCAAATCAAACAAAATTGTTTTCTTTCTATTCCATTGTCATTCTCATTCTCATTCTCCTTTCGATTTCATTTTATGAACCAAACGTCACCTTAATTCATAACTGAATAAAAAGGTGAAAGACTATATTAATCCCCAAATTATACTTTACTTCGTAAAGTTATTGAATTTTATACTTCTCAAAATTTGTTACTATTTATTATATTTAGGTGACGCTCACATAATAGAAACATTACGAGAATAGAATTGAATGAAAAAAAGTATATTACATTGTTTGGTTTGATTATTGGAATCAAATAAAGAATCAATATTATAGTATTTGATTTACAATTGAAATTGAATGAAAAACACTATATATTGCCTTAATACCCTTATGTTTAGTAAAGTTTGAATAATTTCATTTAATTATTATTATTTTCGTTAGAAAAAATAAATTATTGAAATTATTATTTTTCTAAATAATTATTACTTGAAAATATTATTTAATTTATAAAAAGATTAAAACCAAGAAAAATATTTTTGATAATTTTTTTGATTCCATATTATTTATAAAATAACATCTAATTATTAATTAATTTCCGTCATAAAGCTTACATTTATTTTAACTCTACTTAACATAAAAACTTGAATATATATGTTTTTCATTTCAATTATGTTCGTAAAGATGTCCCTTTATACAAAATATTAAGATTTTCTATATAACATCCATTCAACAATCAATCAAGTTCATACTTTTTACTAATACCATAACTAAATTGATTCGGCCACTAGAATCATAATATATATTAAATATTAAAATATAAGAAAAGTGTTCACAACTCTATATCAAAATATTGATATTAAGTAAAATGAAACCTAAAAATAGGTTTGATATAAAAAGAAGACTAATATAAGAAATAAAATATCATATTCATATACTAATAGAATTTTTTCCATAACTTACTATAATGTACCTTCGCATCTAAGAAAACTTATAATCCAACCATCTTTGTTTTCATCAAATTCATCAAAAAATACATTCATTCTTACGGGTTTGTTAACAAGTATAATTGTAGCAATATCAAGCTCTTCATTTCTAAGTGATGTGGTTTTTGTAATTCATCGTACAACTTCATTTTATTTTCTTGTTCTTCTTCTTTTGTGATGGATCAACTTAAAAGGCTGCCAACATGTGTTCATACTAGTTGGTGCAAGCTACCAGTGGATATATGTTCATACTGGGTGGTGCAGATGTTTCATGAAAGTACTCTAAACAGACGTGCATTGCTAGGTCCACGATGGATTATGAGTTCATCGCTTTGGATAAATGTGATAAAGAATCTGAATGGCTATGCAATTTTTTAGAGGATATTCCTAAGTGGATGAAGCCTATACTTACAATATGCATTCATTGTGATAGTCAATATGCTATTGGTAAGGCATAGAGAAATATGTATAATATTAAGTTTCGACATATACGTCATAGACATAATACCATTAGATAACTACTCTAAACTGAGGTAATCTCTATTGACTATGTGAAATTAAAGGATAACATAGTTGATCCCATAACTAAAGGGTTAAATTGAGAGTTAGTTGATAAATCATTAAGAGGAATGAGATTGAAGCCCATAAATGAATAAGGATTTGCGAAGGAAACTCAACCTATTTGGCTAGAGATTCCAAAATCTAATTGTAAAGAATTAGTGAGATCACTATGGGGGTTTTCCCTTAAGTTTATTCCTATGATGAAAATAGTGATATTCGTAAGATACAAGGTAAGGTAAGGCTTTTAATGATTCTTATGAAGAGAATATCAAACAAAGTATGTGGGTTACTCTTTGCAGATTACTTTTAAAGATAAGAGATCACCTATATTAGAGAGGAGTGGGGCTGTTTCGAAAGAGAATTGTATAAGGCTCAATTTTTTAAAGACTCCCATAGAATCAAATGTATGTTTATGGCCAAAATGAACATAATAGTGAGAACTGAATTGTTTTAGGAAAGAATCTTGTGTGAAGTATGTCATCGCTTACATAAACAATAAAACAGTTTAAGCACATCGTGTCTACTAATTAGTCAATTAGGTAAATATACTTTCAATATGTTCAAAGTGTAACACCTACCTATCCTATGTAGTTTTCAATATGTTGAACTCTATTTTTGTGTCAAAGTTCGATTTAAAATCTGTCAAATTTTATTCTTGTGAGGGATTGTTAGAAAATTAGGAATTAAAAATTGTTAGAAATGATTCTGTATTTAATTTCCGTTTCTATCTCTTCATTTTCAATTTCTGTTTCTATTTCTTCATCTTCAATTTTTGTTTCTATCTTTTCTCTTCATTTTTAATTTATGATTTTTTTTTCCTTTTTTGAGCTCTTAATTGCTTTGTCTTGCTCCACTTTTGAATTTTTCATTGTGCTCTTAATTGTGCTTTACTCATGGGTATATATATACATGTTCCTTATCGAAGAGAAGCAAGCAGAAAATAGAGGAAAAAAAGAATAATTGAGAAAAATAAGAGAAAAAAGAAGGAGAAGAAAAGAAAAGAAAAAAAAAGACTATGGAAAAAAAAAAGGAAAAAAAAATTAAAATATATTTTTTATATTTTTTTATCAAGAATTAGGTTCTTTCAATATAGTTCAAATATTTAAAAGTTGGTGAAATAATAAACTGTGGTATACATTTATTATTATTTAATCATTTTATCTTGGGAAATAAATTCTGTAATTTTCTAACACTTATGGTGAGCAGAAAAATTATTTTAAGGACATTGTGCGATACACATGTTTTGATTTTTTTTACTCTATTTAAATTTTATGTTATTTAAATTTTGTATTTATAATATATATATTTATATTTGTGTATTTTTAATTTTAATAAAATATTTTTATTTTTAACTTGTTTAGCTAAATTTGATTTATTCTTCTCAATATATCTAAATCTAATATATTCTTCTAAAAAAATGCTAATAACTTGACAAAAACTTCCATGGTGAACGTGTTAAATATTCAACAAACAAATACTTCTATCACTCATCTAGATAACCTGTTGTTCATTTAGAGAAACAAAACCTTGGAATTTAAAAAAAATCATTCAGATGATAATAACCAAAATCGAAGGATGATGACCAAACCTTCTTTCAAATACTTGGAAAGCTACTTGTTGAAAAAATAAGAAATAACTCTATACAAAAGAGCTCTCTAGTTTGTATTATTTTTTCTTCATGTTTTCATTACAATTGTATAGATATTTATAAGGAAATTTTACTCCTTTAATTACTCTTTAAATTAAGCATTCCTTGATTTACTCATTGAATTAATGATTCCTTGTTTTATTCCTTGAATTAAGCTCATTGTTTTACTTCTTGAATGAATGATTCCTTGTTTTATTCCTTGAATTAAGCTTATTGTTTTATTCCTTGAATTAAGCTTATTGTTTTATTCCTTGAATTAAACTTCTTGTTTTATTCCTTGAATTAAGCTTCTTGTTTTATTCCTTGAATTAAGGACTAATATTCAATACTACTATAATAATATCTTTTATTCAAGCTTCATCAATTTATACTATGAGTACCTTCCAAGTTCCTAAAACCATTTGTGATAAAGTGGATACATTAGTTAGAAAATTTTGATGGAATTCTAATAATAATAAAAAACATGTTTGTACTTTTACAAACTGAAAAGATATCTGTAAACCAACAGATTTAAGATGTTTGGAATTCAAATCATTTTTCAATATGAACAAAGCCTTATTGACAAAACTTGGATGACATTTGGTTTTTAATTCAGATAAAATTTGGGGCAAGATCTTCCAACATAAATATCGTCACTCAAATTCCTTTCTACTTATAAACCCAAAGCCTACAAGTTCTTTTATTTGGAAAGGTATTTGTGATATTAGAAAACATTTAATTAATGGCCTTTGTATTCAAATTGGAAATAATGGAAATGAGGTTAATATGGTACATGATCCTTGGTTCCCTAGAATGCCTAACTTTAAACCTAAAATATTGGCTATATATGAGTACTCTCTGTAATTATAAAAGAAGAAAAGGACATTGGCTTTGAATCTGTAAAATTTAATATGGATTAATTGCAAAAACACATGAAAGACATAAACTCTTTTTATGGAAAATGAGCATGAATTCTTCAACTATAAAGCATAATCTTGTAAAATTTAATAGTCATATCAACCAAGAAGTTCCTCTATGCAATAGAAAAATTGAATCTATTGAGTATAATTTCCTCAATTATCAGTTCGTTTAGATACTTTGGATTGTTTGGTTTGGTGGTACTAATCTTAATAGTTTTCAAAATGTCGACATCAAAAGATTTTTGTAACTCTATCTGGACCTCTCAAAATCCTTAGTAAAAAATAATGAATTAAATGATGATCTCATCTTGGCTCTTTCATTAACTTAGATCTCTATATGGAAAATGAGAAATGAAAAAGTTTTTCGAGAAAAAATCATGAATCTTCATCGTTGCATCTCATTTATGAAAAATTTGAACTTTTATAGAGTTCAAATATTGGAGAAACATTAGAAATGTTGATAATAGGATAGATCCTAGATTGAATAATCGGTGGATAAAACCTATTTTTTGTTTTATTAAATTTAATTTTGATGCTACTTATTTTGATGATTCCAATATTATTGTTATCATTCTAAGAGACTATTTTGATAATATTAAGTGGTTAGATTCTCATCAATTAAAAAAAAAACCATAAATCTAATTGTCTAATTTTTATTTGTAATTTAATTTTAATTGAAGCTTTTAATATTTTTTTATCTTAATATATAATACAAGGATGCATATTTATTCAAAAAAATAAAATAAAATGAGAGATAGAGAGAGAGGAAAAAAAAAGAAGAAAGAAAAAAGATCTAAGAAATCATGTTAGTTGCTATCAGCTCTCAACCCTCACAAGTCACAACTCTCTCTCACAAACTACGCCATCAGCCCATCACCCAATCCTCCATCAGGCGAAAAAAAGGAAATCCTTCTGCTTTTTTCTCAAACTGAAAGAGTTAAAGGTATGGTTTTTATTTTCTCAATCCAGTCTCTAAAGAAGTGAAAGAGTTGAACACGAATTGGATACCTGTTGATAAGTAGTGCGTACCTAGAAACCAGAAACCAGAAACAATTCCATTCAAATGAGACTTGTTTCAGCACAAGGAGAGGGGTGAAAGAAAAAATGGACAAAATTGTTTCGACAACTCAGTATATTAGATTTTCTTCTTTAATCTTGATCGATAAAAGCAGAACTAGCTATTTTGTATCACTTGTCAGCTTTAACTCTCAACTTAAAAGAAATCAGAGGTTTTATGTGTTTAGTACTCATTATGGGGATAACACTGGGCTTAAGTATATAGGCTACACTCTATCTCCTGTACCTGCTATGGTTTTAGTCTTGTGGATTTAGGATTCTTTAATCTGACTAAAAGGTCGGATTGAATGAGTCTAAAATCAACGGTTTTGATCCTATACAGACCCCTAAATCCAAGAGTTGTGTTTTTCGTTAAACCTCTTTATATTCCGACCCTGAAACCCTACGTGCATTTTGAGACCGAAACTAATCATTTGGGGAGCAAACAGAGATTGTAAGCTCTTACGTTTCCCCCCCCTAGAAAATTTCAAGTATCAGTTCATCTTCTACTACATGTGTTTCGTTTGGTTGCTGGCTAGCCAGTACATTTAACAAATTTATTGCTCTGTTTGTTGAATTGCACACTTGGTGTCTTCGTCCGTGGAATAGACTACAATTTAGGCTTGATAGATTGCTATGTAAAATGTTAGTAAGCTTGATTCTCTTTGTGAACCTTTTCTTATTGGGCCTGTTGGTATAATCTATTGTTTGAAAATAAATTAAGTGATGCTTTTAAAGCATTTAGTGAGACTGGTTTGGCAACAACATTATATTTTGGTGTCTGTAAAGTATCGTGAGAAGTCTCTCATAGATGCTGTAGGTAAATCATGGTGAAGCATAACAATGTTATCCCAAATGGGCACTTCAGAAAGCACTGGCAGACTACGTAAAAACATGGTTCAATCAACCTGCCCGGAAGGAGAGGAGAAGAGTTGGTGGGTAACATTTTGATATTCCCTTTTCATTTTTCACTTTCACTTGTTGAGATGGATATGCTGATCAGAATCCGTTTCTTAATACTGACTAGTAATTTTTTTGTTACTTGTAATCTGTTGCTAGCTCGGCAAAAGAAGGCTGTGAAGATTTTTCCTCGACCTATGGCTGGACCGCTTCGTCCTATTGTTCATGGCCAGACACTGAAGTATAACATGAAAGCAAGAGCTGGTAGGGGCTTCACGCTTGAGGAATTGAAGGTGGGTTTATTATATTCAAGTTAGTTTATTCTGCCAAAAGTTTTTGATTTATCTTGCATCTAGTGGATTAAGTTTTCATCTTGTTTAGGAATTATCCACACGGGTTGATGATTCAAATTTGATAAATATAATAGTATTAATTGTTATAATTGTAATTTTTCCAAATTATTTATTTATAAAATAAAATAAAGTAATAAGTCTTTAAATTAAATTTTTAAGTTACCATTATAATTGAAAAATTGATGTTAAAATGTTTTATGAAGTGGTTTGCAAAAATATTCTTAAAATATATACTTAATTAATTTGTTAATTTAGTGATGAATAAATATCTAATATTAACTATTTTATGAGTAATAAAATCCAAATACAATATAAACATGAATGATTTATTATGTTATTGGCAATAATTGCATAACTTTATTTAATAAATATGACAAATATATCATAATAACATATAAACTTATTCAATTAATATTTGTACTAACTAAGAAGTTAATTCTATATGAATAATAGACATGACTTGATTAAATTTAATAAGTTTTTTTTGCTTAAAAATAATTTATATTAGTTGGCTATTTTTTTAAATTGTTCAGAGATATGATATATTATTGACATAAAAATTATTAGTTCAATATATAAGTATGATTTGTTCATAAGTTGATCGAATACTCGTTAAATAGATAATCATGAACTATATGAATTATCATAAATAATGTAATAAAAACAATTGCATTATACAAAATAACTATTTATAAAAAATATTTAATATATGGAAATTTTAGTATTTATTGGTGTAAAAAAACTAATAAAAAATGTATTTATTATATGTACATTTTGGTATTTATTGGTATAAAAAAAACTAAGGAAAAAAGGAGTTCGGTTCATGAGTGAATTGATCGAACACTCATTAAATAGGTAATCATGAATGTATGAATTATCATACATAATTTAATAAAATTTATTAAATTATACAAAATAACTATTCATAAATAATATTTATTATATAGATATTTTGGTATATATTTGTATAAAAAACTAATAAAAAGTAAAAAAAAACGTAAAAAAATGTATTTATTATATGAATATTTTGGTATTTATTGATGTAAAAAAATGAATAAAATAAGTTTTGTTCATGAATGAATTGATCGAACACTCATTAAATAAGTAATTATAAACCGTATGAATTGTCACTCTTAATGTAATAAAAACAATTACATTATACAAAATAACTATTCATAAAAAAATATTTATTATATAGATAATTTGGTATTAGTGTAAAAAAACTAAGAAAAAGTTTAAAAAAGGGTAAAAATTGTATTTATTATATAGATATTTTGGTATTTATTGGTATAAAAAAACTAAGAAAAAAAGAGAAGTTTGATTCATAAGTGAATTGATCGAACACTCATTAAATGTGTTATCATGAACTGTATGAATTGTCACGTTTAATGTAATAGAAATAATTGCATTATACAAAATAATTATTCATAAAAAAATATATTTATTATATAAACATTTTAGTATTTATTGGTTTAAAAAAACTAACAAAATAAAAAAAAGTTAAAACTGTATTTATTATATCAATATTTCAGTATGGGAGGGGTGGGAATTTGGTCGACCACAAAGCCATTGAAGCTTTTTATATATTATTTGGAATTTGGTATTTGGTATTTTTGATTGGTTTCGTTTCAAATATTTTTATGCATTTTTTGTAATCTTATGCATTGCATCTTTGATTACTTAGGCTTAAGGTAACAGAGTTTGTCATATAAGGCTATAACTTTAAATGGCTTACTTATTTGCACAAAGAATTCCTGTTTTTTTTTTATCTCATCTGGATTTACATGTTACATGATTTGTTTTATATCTCTCTCTGTTTGTTACTTGTTCCTGCTCCACCGTTACTATGCAGGCAGCTGGAATTCCGAAGAAGCTTGCACCAACCATTGGCATATCTGTGAATCATCGTCGCAAGAACTGATCTCTAAAGGGTCTTCAAGCTAATGTGCAGAGGCTGAAGACTTACAAGGCTAAACTTGTTGTATTCCCAAGAAGGGCACACAGATTGAAGGTAAAAATATTATCGCAGAGTTTAAATATGCAATTAGCTGTTTTATGTGTGTAATTTCTTTTCAATTCTATTTTTCCACTTCAGGCTGGTGATTCTGCTCCCGAGGAACTGGCTAATGCTACCCAGGTCCAAGGACAATTCATGCCAATTGTAGCGTGAGAAGCCATCCGTTGAACTTGTCAAGGTTACTGATGACATGAAGGCCTTCAAAGCTTATGACAAACTCCGTTTGGAGCGGACAAACAAACGACATGTTGGTGCCAGGATGAAGAAGGCTGCTGAAGCAGAGAAGGAAGAAAAGAAGTAGAGTTTTTGAAGAGTTTCGAGGCAGCAACTCTCTTCCATTTTGCAAAATTTGTCCTGTTTAATTATACCTCGACTGAGGAATAGCAGTTTTATTTTTCTAAGATCGTTTGTTTGTTTGCTTATGACTTTCTAAATTGAATTTGTATCTGTTGTTCTGCTAGTCATTTGTAACCGCAATATGAGGAAAATCCTGTTAATGTAGATAGTGATTTATTTGAACGGGCTGCGTAGGTTTATTATCCAAAACAAGATGATCATCCGAAAAATCTGAAAAAAATTAATTTAGTTTGTTAGATTTTGAGTGATTTTCAATCGTCTGATTTGATTTCTTTGAAATTTTTTAATTCATTAAGTATGGATAGATTGGTAGGTTGTATTAATATCCAGACATACTAAAATTAATAACATTAATATTTCATGTATATGTTACTTTTTTAATGTTCTTTTCACCACTTTTATTATACATTTTCAATTGACTTGACGTATATAGTTGGTAAAAGATTCAATATAATTTCGACTTAATTTTAGATTTAATTTTATATTTACGTTGAATTTAAGACGGTGGTATTATCAAATTTTAGGATTGTGACTGTGATATTTAAGATTTTAATATAATTTAAATATATATATTTTTTTTATTGTTAACGAACAAGAACAAATTAGAGTATATGATAAAAAAGATCTTAAAAATGTGTAGATTATAGTATTGATTGGATTGATACGAGTCGATCCTATCAATTATCATATCAAATTGAATCTATAAAAATAAGTAAATGATGGGAAAAAAATTATACAATCCAATAAAATAACTGAATTGAATTAAAATATTTCAATTTCAACTACATCACTTACAATAATTGGTGTTATTTGGTGTCCTAAAAGGTATACCTCCGTATAAAAAAAATGGATTGCTACAATTATTTTGAAAAGGAAAGCATATTAGGAAGCACTCAAAGACATGTTGGCCAAATCATTCAATTAAGAGTTTTTTTTTTTTTTTTTTTTTTGTAATTTTGTATTTGTTGTTTATGAAGCTCTATTTTTTCTAATTTTGGGTTTATCCACTGTCATTTTCGTGTTGTTCTCTTTCTAGATGTTCCATTTTGAAGGATTACAGAGATGGATTCAGGTGTTCAAGTATGCTATTGTGGAGTAGAAGCAAATAAGTGTAAATTTATTTAGTACACTACAATTCCTGAATTGATGATAGATTTTTACTATTCACTTATTGAATCATTACAAAGAGTAGACTCGTAAATTATGCTGAGGTATTTTTATTTAATTAATTTATATTATAATATATTAATTTTAAAGAGTTTAACACATTTTATTTTACATATTTTTTATTGGTTAGAATGATATAAATCGATATGTTTTATTTTTGTTTAATGTGTTTAAATAAAACAAACAAAAATACAAAAATCTGGGGGAATAAAATGAAATAATAAATTTATAATAGAAAGAAAATTAATGTAAAAAAATTAAAAATTAAAAATTTTGAAAATGTACAAAATAATAAAAAATAATTTTAAAAATACATTGACAAGTAAAAAATAAAAATAAAAATAAAAAGCAGATTTAATTTATATTTAGAAAAAATTGAAAAAAAACGTACATCCAAATTTTTTGTTTTGTTTTCTCAAAATTCCATTTTAAAAAAAATTCTTTATCTTTTAAAAATTTAAGAATTTTTTCATTTCAAATTTCAAATAGTTTTTTTTTTTCCTAAGTTTTGTAATTTCAAAAATCCAAATTTTTATCATTTTTTTAAAAATTTTGATTGTTTTATTATGATATTTTTTTTTTGTTGCTAATATATTTTATTACGATGTTGTTTATCAAAATTCCTGGTTTACTCTCGGAAAGAAACCACTTAGAATTGATTGAAAGCAAGGGTAGTAAATTAATTCAACCCAAAGTACTTGAATTAAACCAGCGGAATAGTTTTTAGTTTTACATTTTTATTGATTTGGGTTTGTACAATATATATTGAGTTCATTTAATTTTTATTTATTAAAATCTTATAAAAATCGCACTAACTTAGATATCTTTATTTTTATGTTTACTTTCATACTTTTATTTTTTATAATAGTTATTGTTTTTAATTTCATTTAGCTTTTCTTCGTCCTATGATCTGACTCTATCACGTTCCTTTCTATATTTTGCTTTATTGTTTATTATTATATTTTTAATTTAATCTATCAGAATTTTTTTATAATTATTTTCGATAATATGTTTAGAATTGAGTTTTGCATTTTAATTTGTTAGTGTATTATAAACATGTTTAGCTTATTTTTATGGTTAAAGTTTTGATATATAAACGAAATTCATATAAGAACTTCATTATCAATTAGTCGTCCTTTTTTTCTTTTTCTTCTAATATATATATATATGATTTATCTATTATAACTACAAGATCTTTTATATAATTAAATAATTAATTTGCATCATATGAATAACATTACATATAACTTAATTATAAGAATTATCAAATTTTATATGATAAATCCTTACTATTTCTTATTATTTATTTTTCCTATTTTTCAATATTTCTTGCAATTTATGGTCGATGAAAAGGTCTAAAACCTAATATATTATCAAAGTAAGGAGATGTTGGTTTCTTAAGAATTCGTCCCAAAGTCACTAACAACGAAAAATAAACACTTAATAAATAGCATCAACAGTATTAAAAAATAATCACAAAACATGTAGATTATTTTAAACAACATATCTATTATTTGGAAAGCATTAGGCATGCAAGAAAGAATAAAATCTTTATAACTAGAGTTTAAATCATAATATATTGGTACATACATAACATAAATTTTTATCGTACTAGCACAACAATAGATATAACAAGACAAACCTACATAGAATCTCTCCTTATATAGTAAATCCTCAAGTTGCTTGTGACAACCATTTGGTAGCAAATAAATCCACTAACAATAAACAAATACAACTTCATAAAAATATAAACAAGAATACTTCAATTAGTCACGACCTTTTCTCACCATTAACAATAATGCATAGGAAGTGTCATCCTAACATGTCATAATATGATGATGTTGACGAGGATGAATGATAATGTTGAAAACATCATTAAGATTACGATATTAGGCATCTTTATTAACAGTAAGAGTGCCTGTGGCCAGGCCCTACCAACTGGTTCACCATATCAAGTAAGCTACGTTCATTCATAAGAGTATACTCATCATAAAGATAAGCAACAAAGAGATTCTCAAACTCATAGAAGATGATGGAGAAAGAAGGATTTTCAACATTAGGAAGAGATAATAAATTAACAACATCATTCATATAAAAAGTGAAACATGACCCTCTGAGGACGTGATTGGTAGAAAAGTCAGAAGTGACAATAAGGGGTAGGTAGCATAAAAATCCCTAACAAAATTCTCATAAAAAGAATAAGTAAGACAACAGATTAAAAGATAAGAGAAGTAACAAA
Source organism: Hippophae tibetana (assembly GCA_037013495.1). NCBI lineage: Eukaryota > Viridiplantae > Streptophyta > Magnoliopsida > Rosales > Elaeagnaceae > Hippophae > Hippophae tibetana. Next base: position 20,051,003 of record CM072805.1, on the reverse strand, counting down.
ACCTTTCTTCTATTGCCAAAATGTCATGGATAATGATAAGACGCTCACAGAGAATAGGTGCCTAACTAGAGGGGCCAACAGGATTTTACTGCCTCAATTTATGCATACTTCTTAATCATTTTCGGGCCATTTTTAGTAGGAATGTGATGATAAGAGGTATAGGTTTAGAAAGAAGAGAAGGGCTACAAGTTTGAGATGTAAAGGAATGGGAACCAGGGGATTAAAACATATAAGGTCACACGTTTTGCCTAAGTGCCTAGCTGACCTCCTTGCTAGATACTAGTGAGTGTGTAAAAAACACACTTCGATTAGCCCTAGGAGAGGTAGACGTGAGGCACATCAAAAAACACACAAGTTGTTAGGAGAAGAGAGAGAAAGAGAGTGCCAAACCATAAAACACAAATATTTTTTATTTTTCAAAGCAATAAAGAGGTACAATAATACAAACTAATATTAGACATATAAAGAAAATCATATATAGAATGATACAAGTCAAAAAAGAGAAAATAAATAAACTACTTAACCCCGTACAGATCACCCAAAAATAATGATCAAATTGCATCCTTCTATTGAAAGAATTTATGAGGGGCAACAGAATCAAGATGTGGTCTCTATGTCATATAAGCATGGGGTGTATTTTTCACTCAAGGTAAATTTTGTTTATAAGTTCTTGTAAAACAAGTCAAGTGATCCCTATGCATGTGCTAGTCAGACTTTTTAAGAAGATTTGTTTCTTTCTACATTGTGTTGAGATGTATAATGCATCCAAATTAAAGATGCTCAGATGAACCATAATAGCTATATCCTGATGGAACAAATGAGGGTAAGCTAGGTAGAGAACTTTGAGATATACTCTGCAAGGATACTACCTAGTAAGGTGGCCAATAGTACCACATAGATGGCATAGACATGTAGAGGAGTTATAGAATTTGGGTCTCTAACTTTGAGGTGTAGCACGCGGAGGAGAAGTACTCACATTAACTCTCATATGAGGATGATATGTTAATTTCCATAGAGAGGTCTCAAATGTCCACATTTACCACAGTGGTGACACATAGGAGGAATATTATATAGGGTCAATAGACCACTGTTAGACCATCGGGAAGAACTAGCCATAGGTGAAGTGTTCACCTTGCTAAAGGAAGTAGGCTAAGACGTAACAACTAGCTTACCTTTTCGAGCGGCAATAACTGATTTCAACTTTGGTTCTTGAGTTATAAACTTAACAACCTTTAACGTTACCTCTATTGAAGTAGATACACCTTTATCATACCCAATTTGATCTCATTTATTTTTTGAGAACCGATCATCTATTTGTTAACAGCAGAGGAAGACTAAGCAAGCATCTTCTTACTCAAACTGAGCTTATCCTTTAAATCTGTATTCAAATATTTCTTTTCTTTAGGGAAAGATTCTAGGTAAGTAGCAGAATTGTTGAGGATACCAACTTACTCATGTAACTATTCCACTTCAGCTACCTTTTTGGTAAGAGAAAATGCCAGATATTCCTTAGCACTTTCAAAAATAATAATCTATTTATTTAGTAGAGAAATTTTATAATTTTGATTAAACTAGGGATTAAGTTTGACAAACAGAGAAGTAGCTCTATAAGATGTTGAACACTTTAGCTACTCCTTAAGGCTTTTCATCTTCTCATAATTTTCATTAAATCTTTCTTTCAAATCAAAGTAGCTCTTCTAAATGACCTCACACTCGTTAGTGAGATCATTTTGTTTACCATCGATTGAGGAATTCCATTCCTCAAGAGTGAACTTTAATGTGCTTAGATTTAATACGTCCTAACAAGAGCTCGTTATAAGAGTCGAGCAACTCATCCTTATCATCTTTTGCAATAACGCCATGAACATCTTAGGTAGTAGTTGTAGGATCAAAGATTGTACTTGAAGCCATAAAGGTCAAACAATTTGGTGTCATCTCCATCATCACTATTGATACTATTTAAATTAGTAACCTCAACCTTCATCACATGCTTGTTCGAGCATTTCTATTTAGAAAAACAATTTCCAACAATATGCCTGATTTACCATACTTAAGCACTTTATTTTATTAGAATGGATCCTACTAGGTTTCTCAGTCTCATTCTTAGATTCTTCATCAATCTTCACAAATTTCAACCATTTAGTACTTGAACTATCTCTTTTGACTCCACTAAAAAATGGCTTTTTTTAAAGAATCTAGTAAACTTTTGGCGAGTAACATCATTATTTCTTCATCATGGCTAGAATCTTCGTCAATTAACAAGGTGGTTCTTGCTTCCTTGTGGGAACCACTTCCTTTGGTGGTCTTGAACACAATGCTCTTTCCCTTTCCAACAACAATTTGGTTTTGTCTAAGTAGAAGATGGTGAAATTTGAAAACTCGTAGGTTACCAACCAACTCATTCATGGTGAGTTCACCTCACTAATACATAGATTTGATCACCGTAACTTTAGCATGAAAAAAATGAGGAAGACTAACAATTATCTTTTCAATTTTCTTTCCTTCACTAATTGATCTCCCCAAGTTATAAGAACTATTCACAATGTTCAAGAATCGAGCATAGAACTTGTCAAAAGTCTAATCTTTTTCCATAATGCAGAGTTTGAAATCCTTGTTCAACTTCAATATCTTGGATATTTTAACAGTAGAGATACCTTCATGTGCTCCAAGATATCCCAAGCTTGTTTAGAGGTGGTACAACTCTGTGTTCTTTTGTATTGATCTACCATAACAACCTTAATAATATCATATAGCCTCTTGATGTTCCCCTTTGACTCTTTGCTTTCTTCTTTCATCCATTAAATCATTAGGTTGGTGATTACAGTGTTGTCGGGAAAGGTCTTAGTTGGATACATCCATCCATTCTCAATAAGGCATGAGACATGATCCTTAAGCGATCACAAGAAGGCCCATATTTGGGACTTCTAATAGGCGTAATTAAGCCCATATAAAAGTGGAGATCTACCTACATTACCTCCCTTTCTTGAATCTCTCATAGAGAATATGTGTATGTGATAAGCAAGTTTGATACATCAATACTAGAGTGGTCAAGCCCCAATTGGGTAAACCCACTCTAATGTCAAATGAAAGAGTTTGAGACCTAATATACTACTAGGGTAAATAGATATTGTTTCCTTAAGAACTTGTCTCAAAGTCACTAACTATAGAAAATAAACATTTAACACATAACAAAAACAATAAAAAATAATGACAGATTAGGCAGATTACTTAAATAATAGATATATTATTTAGAAAGTAGTAGGCATGCAAGAAAGAATAAAAGCTTTCTAATCAAATTTTAAATCATAGTATGTTGGTACATATACAATATAAACTTTGATTGTACTAGCATAATAGTTAAGCATATACAACAATTGATATAATAAGGCAAATCCAGATAGAGCCCTTGTCTGTAATTCCTTGGGTTGCTTATGGCAACCACTCGGTAGCAAACAAATTCATAACAATAAACAGATAAAACTTAATAGAGATATAAATGTGAATATCTCTATCATTCCAGACCTCTACCTTAACTACCTATTACTGCTCTCACTCGTTGCCTCTATAACTACTCGATTTGACACACAAATTTGACTCTCCTCCAATGCTAACACCATACTAAGTAGTGTGATCAACAACCAATGATTAGTAACATGAATCAAATAGTGTGAAAACAACCATAGAAAATACACTCTATGAACAACAAACAAACACTGATTTGGGAACTCAACCAATACTACCCAACCTAAACTCACATTTTTGTTCTCATGAGATATTGTAAAATAGTCTCAAGCTCTCAATACTCAATCACACTATTTTACTGACAAAAAGTGTAACATAGGTATCGAAATACACTCAAATTAATTCATGAATCAAAAGTAATTTTCTTATATAATTTTGATATAGTTTTAGGATGCTTTTCATGCTTAAGAAATGAGATAAGAAGGGATATTTACCAAAAAACCAAGCAATAATAGCCCACCCTCGTCCGAGGTCCTCGTCAACCACCATATAGGGGTCCGATGACTGGTCTGATGAGGGGTCCATCGAGGGCCTTGTCGAGATGTCAAAAAATAAAAAAATTTTGTTTCTAAAATTGTCGAGTAAAATTTCATAAATCCCTGCACACATAACGAAACAAAAATCGTAATTCACAACCTAGCATGCATACTAAGAAACCAACCCTTTGATTTGTGTATAACATACTTTCAAACACAATGTATCTGACTATGTATGTATATGTTTTACTAATCAACAATAACCAACCTTACATAGAGGAAGATAAAACGAATTGAGTAAAATAAAAAAACTTTGTGTTTTGCACATGGGAATGCCAACGAAGACACAAAGGACTATAAGATTTACAAATGATAGGGATAATGAGTCATTAATAGTATGGGTTAATTACTTTTTATGCCCACAACATATAAAACAATTTACAAAAATGTTAAAAACGTTGATTTTGTTACAATTATGCCCACAACTATGGGTAACAATAAAAATATGTCCAACAATGTGCATTTTTAAACTTATAATTATACTTACAAAGTATGAATAATGATACAATTGTGCCCAAAGTTTGACATGTTTTTATCGTTATCCATACGTTATGGACATAATTACAAGATAGTAAACATTTTGGAATTTTTATAAATTGCTCCATATATTATGACCATAAAACATAATTAATTCTTAGTAAAATTTGTCAATTTTATTTATTCTATAGGGTATTTAGAATTATATTCTAATTTAAATTTTTTAAATTTTAACTTAAATATATTAGGTATTCTTAAGATAGATAATATTTGTACATTTGGAATTAAATTAATATTGCTTGTGATTTTATGCAATAATTGAATCTAATGATTTAATTAATGTTTAAGTGATTCATATAGTTTAATTAATTAGGGAGTAACCACAACATATTTAATTAATTAAAACTATAATAAGGTTTATTTAGGATCATATTTAGAAAAATAAATATTAATTGTGATTAATCGTATGTGATATAATAAATCTTATCCCATAGAATTTTTTATTATATTTAGTATGATTAATTAGGATAGAATATCAAACTATATTTTCTAATTTACCTATAGAGATTAGAAAAGAACATAATTTGATAATGTTATTATAAAATTAAGATGAATCTAATTGAATTAAAACTTTAGCCCATACGCAAGTTTTATGTCACTAGATTCATATTTTTTATGATTTACATTGGTAAAGAATGACTTTAATTTAGGTCTCAAATTTTAATAAGCATATAATTTTTAACCATAGCTTCACAACCTGGGAATTTCTCTAATATTCGTTGTGACATTCCCGAATTAAAATAGGATAATTATAAAGTTTGGAAGGAAAGAATTCTTCTTCATCTAGGGTGGATAGATATTGACTATGATATTAGAAAAAATGAACCACCTAAAATTACTAAAACCATCACTTCAACGAATATCACGCTTTATGAACAATGAGAGTGATCTAATCGCCTTAGCATGATGTTCATTAAGAATAAGATCTCTACTGGTATTCGTGGTTCTATTGATCAACATAACAATGTTTGGGACCTGCTAAAAGCCATTGATGATCAATTCGTCACTTCAGATAAGGCTTTGGAAAGCACCCTTATTATGAAGTTATCTTCTGTAAGACTTACCAGTGTGAAAGGTGTGTGTGAGCACATTATGCAAATGAGGGACTTTGTAGCTCAACTTAAGAATCTTGAGGTTGAGATGTTATAATCTTTCCTAGTGCATTATATCCTGAACACTTACCCATAAAAGTAAAGGCCAATCAAAATCTCGTACAACACACATAAGGATAAATGGTTAATTTATGAACTGACGACCATGTGTGTTCAAGAGGAAGTGAGGCTTATTATGGAGCTTGGTGAAAGTCCAATGTTGGATACAACATGCGGGAAAATTAAATCTCAAAACAAACATAAAGAGAAAGGGATAGTTCCACCTCAAGCATATATTAAGAAAGAAGCCAGGTGTTTCTTCAGTAAAAATAAGGGACACATGAAGAAGGAATGTATCAAATTCTGGAAATGGCTTAGGGGTAAAGGTAATCCAATCTCGTTTGTTTGTTATGAATCTAATATGGTTAGTGTTAATATTAACACTTGGTGGATTGATTCTGGATCTACAATCCATGTTGCAAACTTCTTACAGGGTATGTGAAACCTAAGGAAGCGAATGAAAAGTGAGCAATACATCTTATCCAAAAACAAGATGGGCTCATATGTAGAGGCTGTGGGAACATACAATTTTATTTTAAGTAGTCATTTTGTTTTAGAAGTAGAAAAGACCTTTTATGTTCCAAGTTTCTCTAGAAACTTGATTTCAATTTCAAGACTTGTACCTTCTGATTATTTCTTTCACTTTTTAGAAACATATTTCAGTTCATTTAATAAATATTATTGTGTTAGGAATGGTATTTTGTCTAATGGTGTAGACTGTATTAATTTATGAAATAATTCCACTCATAATGCTATGCATGTTCAAGTTGGTACTAAAAGGTGTATTATTGACGATGACTCTTCTACATTATGGCATAGGATATTATGACATATCTATGTAGAAATAATTGAAAGATTAGTGAAAGATGGGGTACTTAGTACTCTAGATTGTACTGATTTTGAGACATGTATGAACTGCATTAAGGAAAGGGAGACTAACAAGTCAAAGAAAGGTGCCAATAGGAGTTCAGGCATATTAGAGATCATAAATACTGATATATGTTGTCCAAAAATGGACATACAAGGTCAGAAATATTTTATCACCTTTAATGATGATTTTTCTTGATATATGTATCTCTACATACTTCATAATAAGAGCGAAGCATTAGATACCTTCAAGATTTTTAAGGCTGAAGTAGAGAAGCAATGCAGAAAGAAAATAAAGCTCGTGGGATCATATAGATGTGGTGAATATTATGGTAGATATACTGAGAATAGATAAGCGCCAGGTCCGTATACTAAGTTTCTTTAAGAGCATAGGATAGTTGCCTAATACACTATTCCTGGTTCGCCAAACCAAAATGGTGTAGAAGGAAGGAGAAACCAAACATTATTGGAAATGGTATGGAGTATGCTTAGCTACTCTAATCTTCCTAAATCCTTGTGGATTGAAGCTTTAAAGATGATTGTGTATATATTGAACTAAGTTCCAACCAAGGCTATCTCAAAGACATCATTTGAATTATGGAAAGGTTGGAAACCGAGTTTGCAACATATATGTGTTTGGGGATGCCCATCTGAAGTGAGGATTTATAATCCATAAGATAAGAATCTAGACCCAAGGACCATTAATGGGTGTTTCTTTGGATACGTTGAACGATCTAAGGAATATATTTTATTGTCCATTTCACAGCACTAATTTTGTGGAATCAAGAAATGAAAATTTTTCTTAAGTATAAACTGATTTGTGGGAGTGATCAAATTAGGAACATAGTGTCTGATACTGATCATTTAGAGTCTCAACCTTCCACTTCATGAGATAGATTGATTGTTGTTCACAACACCCCTCAAGTACAATCTGGTGTTGAACAATTAATCATTGGAATTCCATAAATTGTTGACAATATTCCAATAAATCATATTGTTCAGGAGATTCTTGAAACTTCTGAACAACAAGTTGAACCTCATACTTCCCAATAAGATGATAGTGTAACATTAAGAATATCTACTAGAATTAAAAGGTCAAAAATTTCTAGTGATTATGTTGTATATCTACAAGAATCTGATTGTAACATTGGAGTTGAGAATGATCGTGAATCCTTTTTACAAGCCATGAGTTGCAAAGAATATAAATTGTGGTACAATACTATGAAGGATAAGATAAGTTACATGAAGAGTAATGGATTTGGAATCTAGTTGAGTTTCCTAATGGTGCAAAATCCATTGGATGTAAATGGGTCTTCAAGACAAAGAAATACTCGTCGGGCAACATTAAGACATACTAGGCCAGATTAGTTGCTAAGAGATTTACTCAGGAAGAAGGAATTGATTATACAAATACTTTCTCTCCTGCATCTAAGAAAGATTCATTGCGCACTATATTGGCATTAGTATCCCATTTTAACCTTGGGATGCAACAAATGGATGTGAAAATAGTTTTTCTGAACGAAGATCTAGAAGAAGAGATTTATATGAAACAACTTGAATGATTTATTTCTAGTGATGGTGAGAATTTGGTTTGTAAGTTTAATAAATCCGTGTACGGACTAAAACAAGCATCCCGACAATGGTATTGTAAATTACATGGAGTAATTTCTTGATTCAAATTTTTTGAAAACCCCATGGATCAATGTATATACCATAAGGTTAGTGGGAGTAAGACATGTTTTATGATTTTATATATGGATGACATTTTTCTTGCAACTAATGATAAGGGTTTGCTACATGAGGTAAAACAATTCCTCTCTAAATTTTTTGATATAAAGGATATGGATGAGGCATCTTATGTCATTAGCATTAAAATCCATAGAGATTGACTTCGAGGCATCTTGGGTTTATCTCAGGAAATCTATATCAATAAAGTTTTAAAGAGATTTTGAATGAAAGATTGTTCACCAAGTGTTCTCATTATAAAGGGCGATAAGTTCAATTTGGACCAATACCCAAGGAATGATTTTGAAAGAGAAAAAAATGACCATTCTATATGCTTCTACTATCAAAAGCCTGATGTATGCTCAGGTTTGGACCACTGGATAACTGTTAAGAAAATGATGAGGTACCTCAAGGAACGAAGGGCTATATGTTAATGTATAGACAAACCGAAAATCTGAAAGTAATTGGCTACTCTGATGCAGACTTCTCTAGCTATGTTGATTCACGCAAATTAATATCTGGTTATATTTTCATGCTTGTCGATGGAGCCGTGTCTTGGAGGAGTGCGGAGCAATCCTTAACTACTACTTCCACTATGAAGGCTAAGTTTGTGTCATGTTTTGAGGCTACATCACATGGTGTATGGTTGAAGAGTTTCATTTTTGGGCTTAGAGTAGTTGACTCTATTTCTATGTTATGGCTAAGAGCAACAAGAGTAGTAGTCGTAGTAAGCATATCAACATCAAATATTTGACCATAAAAGGATGTGTTAAGAAAAATAAAGTGGTCATTGAGCACATTAGCACTGAATTTATGATTGCTGATCCTTTGAATAAGGGCATGCCACCACTGAAACTTAAGAATCATGTAGAGAAAATGAGAATTAGTTCCATTTTGTAAAGTATATGTACAGTTTACTACTAAAACTCTTATATATTATGATATTTTCTAATATTCATATGCACCTTATTTTATTTGAGAAAATATATTTTGTATAGGATCAAGAATAAATATAAGATTTATTCATTAAGTTTTGTTTCCACATAAATGTAATACTTGAGAAACCAAATACATTGTAATACATGAAAGATAATACTTGCTCTTAGAGGATCTATCGCTATGATTCATGTGTTTATTTCTTAAGAAAGATAATCAATGAGATTAAGTTAAACGTTTGGACTAAGTGGGATAATATAACCGATCCGTTCATTCTCCAATTTTCAATCCGTTTTTCTTTAACGGATTATTCAAGTGTGGTACAAACATTTCTGTCATTAAAGAGTCATAACTCATCGACTATGGCTAAAAGCTGGTAACGGTGACAATACTTTGATGAAAAATATGGCTATAAAATAGGTGTTATGGTCCTTAAGCTCAATACACAATTCAAGTGCAATACATCATTTATTTGAGTGCTATTAAGAGTTTAAAAGTTTCTAACACATGGAACAAATCAGTATTGATCAGTTTTAAACTTTAAGAACACTTACAATAACCAGATGTAAAATCGTTGTTTTACTTGTTTTCATTTCCTTTAATTAGTTTATTTCGTATTTGAGTCGATTAATTTATGCTAATACCTATTGCATTTTAAGTAGTTTTGTATAAAAATGATCAATGAGAATAATCTTTTCTTTTTGTGTAATTATGTCTCACGACATGTAAACTAATTAGGTAGTATCATGTTAGTGATTTAAGGAGAGAAATAATATGAAAAATATTAAGATAAATGGAATAGTTGTTTATAATTATCTATACAACATCAATTGAGCCGTGATACATACAATAGAACATACAAAGTAGGCAAGACAAATGATGTTGTTCTGTTTTTTTTTGTATTATTTTAGTGTTTAGGTAGTTATTTGTTGGACTTAAAAATTCATTAATATTAAATTATATGTTAAGGTAGTTTATTGGTACAAAGCAAGACAATTAGCATGTTTTTGGTATTTGAGCAAATCTCAAAATCTTTATTGATACTTACCCACAATATTTAATACCATTATATCACTTTACTAACTTACTTTAGTTTTATTTTTTAAGCCTCATGCTAACTCCATCAAAATTTTCCTCTTTTTTTCATATATTGTTTATACTGGTTAGAAGATGCAAGTTATTTAATTTATATAAAAAAAGTGAAGAATTAATAATTCTCTTGAAAGTAATGAAACAAACCCAAAATCAATAATTAAAATTAGAAAAAAAAATTACAAATTAAATCACCCATACTTGAAATGAGAAAAATGTTATGCAATACGAAAAGAAACAAATTGGAATTGGTTACCATTACCGATACAAGAATTAAATACATGAAAGTAAAGTTATTTAAAAAGAAAAAAAAATATAAAGAAATTAAAATCTGAAGTGGTATCACTAGTACCATATATAATCTTATTTAAAACTAGAAAAGTGATATTCCACTAAATAATGTTGGGCTAAAGGCAATACAAAGGCTTGTAATTAAAGGCAAATTATATGCTTTTCAAATCAAATCAATGAGCAAAAAGGCAAACATGGGATTCTGTTGGTATTTTTTTGCAGACCACTAAAGGACTCCATTATCAGACCCTTTCCTTTTCTTTGATCCTAAATATTGTTTTTTTAATAACAATTACAAAGTTACATCTATGCAAATCTATAAGCACGGACTTTGAATCCATATTCTCTCAGATACTCACAAATCATATATCATTATAATATACAGTAATATCTTATAAGTATTTTTTATTTAAATTTAAAAATACAATAATATATTTAAATTATCAATTTGTTAATATTATGTATATATATATATATATATATATACATTTATGATAAATTAGAATTAATGCTATCGATAAACAATTTTTTTTCTTCCTTTAATTTTTAAGTTAAATAGTATGATTTGTGTCGATTAATAGTTTATTGCATGGAGGTTCTAACATCAATTAGATGGTGTCATGTTAGTGTATTGGCGGATCTATATACGTGGGTAGGACAGGTTGTAGTTCCATTAAAAAATTTGAGAAAAAATTAGATGTAACATTAATCTAAATATTTATAAAATAACATTTATTAATTAAATTGAGTAGTATAATAATTTTTGTGACTTGATTAAGTTATTTTAAAAGTTAATTTTGACTAATTTTGTTTCAACTTTTTTTCTAATTTGACTAATTTGGTATCCTAGTTTTTTCAATTTGATCAATTTAATATAATAAAAATATTTAGATTAAATATATTAAAAATATATAATATCAAACTTAATTAAATTGGAGAAATAAGAATGTCAAATTAGTACAAATTAGGGGACAAAAATTAAGCAGTGAATTAGTCCTTTAAATTGTTAATTATTATATCTCACTTTAAATATTGATATAAGTATATTTTATATCCTAAATGTAAATGGAACATTGACCATACTCTATTTTTTTGCAAGGGAGGAAAATCAAACTCTTAAAAGAATAAAATTTTAGGCTTTATTCTTTTTAACTAAAATATTTATGAATTTTTAATTTATCATATATGTAAGTTATTATTCTTTTAGATTTGCTATTTTTTTAACAATTAAACATATTAAAATGTGATGTAGATTGTTCATTCAATTTGATTTAAATTAATGCAAAACTCATGAAAATTTATCATATTCTTAAATAGAAGCTGAAAAAATGATAATAAATGTACCTATAGTTAGAAAAAATTATTAAATAAGATAAGCATTTATGATTAATTTGGTTCATTATTATCGCAAAATTTTCATGAAAATTAAAAACTTAATAGACCAACTTTTATAAAAATAAATTAAAATTTTTGTATTTGGATAAAATTTGTGAAAATTAAAAACATAATTGACCAAATTTTATAAAAAAAAGTTAGGAGATCAAAATATAAAATTGATAAAACTTAAGAAAAATTAGATGTTGTTGAATCTATAATTTTTAATTAAAAAATGTAATAAAAATAAGAAAAGTAATACAAAATATATATAATAAATGCGCGTGTTTGGAAAATTATGCTAAAAATGGAAAAATATATTACTATTTTTATCATTATTAATTTATTTTTTAAAATTATTCATTCATTTATTACCACTGAGATAATGATAAGTTTAATGTCTCTTTTAATATTTTGGTTATACGTATCATATTTTAACTCTTTTGTAATTTAGAATTTATTATTATAATTATGTGATTTGTAAATTTTAATCCCGTAATTTTCTAATTGACTTTTATTAGTTTTATAATTTAAAAATATTATCAATTAGGTTAAAAAAATTAAAAATTAAAATATTCTTTTAAGATAAAATGATAATTATATATTTTATTAATAAAAAAAATTATCTCTCTCTTCTCTAATTTTTCATTTTTATATTACTTATTTCATTATTATTTTATTATTAAAAAATAAAAATGAAAGAGAGGAAGAGTGAGTCGAAGAGAGAGAGAGAGAGAGAATGGGTGAGAGGAAAAGGAATAGGAGGGGAAAGACTAAGTGGGAGGGAGAAAGGAAGCTAAACAGAGAGAAAAATAGTAAGAGGGAGGGAGGGAGGGAGGGAGGGAGACAATTAATAAAATATATAGTTCTTATTTTATTTCTTAATTTTTTAATTTTTTAATTTAATTAATTATATTTTTAAATTATATAACTTAAAAATTATAGGGCATATATTGTTTTATTTGGTATCTTTTTGTGTTGACCTACTATTAATTTTATGATTGAGATAAAGTATACTTTTAAAATAGATGGTGATTCCATGCATGACTATTCATACTGCAAAGGCTCACTAATTTCATCTTTTTATTGATCTTTAGCGTTTTGAAACGAACAAAAAAAAAAATCAATTATTCTCGTGAATTGATTTACAAACTGTGACTGCCTAATATTATTTCTTTAAAGTTTGTATCAAGCTAGCTCTTATTCATATTTGAACTTGACTCAAATATGTAATTATTTAATTGAATTAATATTTTGATTTAAAGTAGAAAGAAATATTCCATTGTCAAATTTTTAACATCTTTATTATTTTCTTTGTATTATCTCTATTATTTGATTAGTATATATTTTCTTATTTATAGATTTATATACAATAGTTATATTATTTTTGTATTATTTTATCATTTTTGAATATTGAATATTTTTGAATTTTAATTGCTTTAACGGTATTGAAATTAAAAGGATAGTTGTGATAATAGAACAAATCTCTAGATAGGTCTTTGATATATTTTTCTATTATATAGAGTTTTGTGATATAATGTTAAACCCTAGGAGTGCTATCGTAATTTATTCATAAAAATTATAATAAAAAAACAATATTCAATAATATTGAATTAAACATAACATAATAAGATAAATATGTATAAATAATTATAATTTAATTTAAATAGTTTCAAAAAAATAGTCATATTAACGTTGTAGGTTGACAACATGTAAATACCGTGATCACATTTTGTAAAGAAAAAAAAAAGTTTGTTTTACAGATTATATATAATTAGGGTATATTATTTTGTTAACTTTGTATACATATTCTAATAAAGTTAGACAGTGGGAATAAGTCTTATGCCTTATCCAAACTTTTCTCATGTCTATCTTAAAAAAAAAGTACTTTAACGAGAAATTGAAATTTCATAATATTTTAATTATCTTTATATAGTTACGTTTATCAGCCTTTTTAAGTGCAGTGGATAATTGTACTGTATATATTTTAAATATAGTGGTTGTTGGAAATGTATAAGTGACTATTTAAATTGTTTTAACTATATTATATAAAATATTTTAATTACGATCAATTATCGTACTTAAAACGTACTTTCTTTCGGTTAAATAATACAATTTTTTTTTAAAATAAATCATATTTTAATGTGATTTTCTATTATAACTTAAAACGAAAAAAAGTGTGTTTTAGATAAACTATTAGATCAAACACATATTTTAATTGGTACTTAATTATTTAATTGCATTAAAAACTCTTAAGTAATGATCAAGAATAACCGACTCTTAAGTTTTGATATTAATTCATGATAACAGATGAGTATTCATTCTGCAGTCATTCATGCTTAATGTTTAACTCCACAGGGGAGTAAAAATTACAAGCTATATTACAATTATGTGTTTAATCTTGGAGATCAAGTCTCATGGGCAGTTTCTTTTTTACCCTCGTATTATTTTTCATTTTTTATTTTATCTCCTAGTAAAATTAATTATAATTACATGTTGATAGTATTTATAATGAAGTTTATTTTAACATATATTAAATGTTAATGTTGTCCAAATCTATACTTGGAGACTTGTGATAGTGTGGTACAAATCTTTACTTGGAAACTTATAAGAGAAGATAATAGAAGAGAATAGAAGAAGATCAGTAAAACTACTAATCACAATTCACTAAAAGCAAAGAGTATACATCAATCATACAAACTTGATCACAATATGTAAAAATATATAGAATTGAAATCATCAAATTAAAATATATATACATAAATATATTTCGATTGATTACCTCCAAATTCATGAAATTTTACAATTATGTATCACCAAAGGGGAAGAAATATTAAGCAAAACAATAAAACAATTTAATAGTAAGGAATAAATAAAGGAAGCACAAGTTCAAACACCTTCAAACAAGAAAAATGAAATAAAAGCAAAAAGAAAGACTTACAACACAAACTCCCAAGCATAAAGTCTAACAAAAAAAGAGAAAAACATATAGAAGAGTAAAAGAAGAAACAATAAAGCTGCCTCAATGAAAGAGTAAGAAAAATAATGAAAGGCGTCTACTATAACAAGTTCACGTGGGTTTGCATAAATTTGATGCTTAACTAGAGACGTATTAATTGACTATTTTAGGGTAAAGCTTTGTGAATTTGGAAATGTGCAGAAAACAATCAAAGCACATACCCTTATTGATTTTACACATTGGGATATGTACTTGGAATTTATGGGATGTAAGTAGAATTCACGTTTGCAAATTTAGGGTTTCCATGCTGAAGCCCATACAAGAGGTTCATCTTTCCAAGTTAAGTAAATCCCATGCTCATTTTCTCCTTGTGGAAACATAAGAGACCATCCACCTTTATACCTCTTCAACAATGCCTTAACATCATCAACAACATCATCACTAAACCCAAATGGCAAAAATGAAGCCTCTTTTAGCCTCTCGGACCATTGCTTTCCTTTTTCTCTTCTTTCACACTCACCACCAATATTATTATTGATATTATTTTCTTGATCACTATCACAAGCCAAAACCCTAACAATATTTCTTGAACATTCCCTTTCCAACATCAATTTCTCATTACTTGTTGGGGCAAAACTTTCCTCCAACATCTCAAAGTACAAGGAGTAGAATCTCAAGCACTCTTCAAAACACTTAACAAATTCATTTCTTGTAGTGGAGAAATCAGCTTCTTCTTCAACAATTGTCACAACTCTTGGTTTAAGTGAAGCGAACATTTGAATCACAACTTCTCTCACCTCGAATTCAACTTTTCTCAATGCCCCTACGCAATTTATAGCAATAGCTTCATCATCTTGAACCCCAAGCCCTTCTTTTGTAAGCTCTCCTAAGTTGTTTAACCCACTTATCACATTAAATTCAAAGGGAACTCCCATTAATCTTGCAAACTTTTCCATTCTTTGGCTAATTTCTTTCATCACAGGCTTAACGATATTTGCCGTGACAACAACGGTGAGCTTCAAGTGAGGAGTATCATCATATCTTGTTGCTATAGCTTCTAACAAAGTAGGCCATTGAGTACAAAATGTGTTGCTTATGTCAATTATGTGAAATTTGGTTTCTCCCTCTAATGCTTCCAAAATTGCACCATTTGAAGCAACATGACCAAAAGTTGTCCAAGGACTTACCTCTTGAAACTTCAATATCAACTTCCTAGCCGTATCAAAAGAATGACTCTTTTCAGCTACTGAAGTTAGGGTTTTATAACATCTTAGGCCAGAATCTGTAGCCATACAAAAGAGAGCTTGTAAGAAATAATAAGCTATTTTTTGATCACAATCTCCGTAAGGGGAAGCAAGTTCATTCAACATCCAAAGTAGGTGATGAATTTTACTTGAATCCTTTTCAGAGATTGCTCTTGCACACTCCTTGAGAAGACTTGAGGCCCATTTATCAGACGGATTAGAGGGATCGTTGGTGGGAGAGTCTGTTGATCGACTTGTTGAAGTGTGACTATTTTGAGGTTGATTGCTACTTTGCATGTCTATGGATGCAGCTTGACCATTGTTCAAGAAGTGTGCTCCTTTAGTGTTACTAAAAAGGGTTATGTCCATATGTATTAAGGCCAGCCTCTTGGATGAGAAAACAAGTTTAGAGAGTCTAGCTAGTTTGAGAAAAGAAGCTTAATTTGGGAAATTGAAGCTCTCTTTCTTCTTCTTTTTTTCCTTCCTTTTCAGCTTTGGAAAAAAGGCCAAGTAAAGAGCCATGACATAGAAAGCCTCATATTACTTTATTTCAAGTCATTGTCCTATGTTAATATATTAATTCATATGCGGAAGTTTTAATCATATCCTAGAATAAAATTAATTGATATATTAGACTAGAAGGTATGAGAATGTAAAAAAACCACAAATATATAATACTTTTCACAGGAAATTTTCATAAAAATATATGGATGGAAGAAGAGAAAAATACTTTATTTCATAAACTATGTCGTTGTACCGTCCATAGTTTTTTTTTTGTTTAATTAATTAAAACCCATAAAGCTAATTTTGTATAGCTAGTGTTTGTAATGGAGTCATAGAAGAGTTATGCTAAAGGTTGCAATTCGGGCATTTGGAATACGAACCCGACTCGACAAAAAAAAGAATTATTTTATGCTAGAGTTAAATACTATTTTTTTTTTGTACTTGTAAAAATATTTTGGGTTTTCTTATTATTATAAATAAATAGGTAAAAGTAATTTAATTTTTATAATATTATAAAATATGTGAATTTGGGTCCAAAAACACGAACATGCACGACAAGAAAAAAAAAAACATGACACAATAATACAACATGATAATTGAAATCCCCTAAATTAGACACCACACTTCTAAAAAGTTTATTCACATTAAATATATTTTCATGATGTACAAATCATACTGAAATTTGCAATTGTTTAAAAGAAACATTATATATAAAATATTATATTTTAAAATAAACAATCTCACAACAAACAAGTGAATGAGGTAATCACAAAAAAAAATATTATTAATCATGTACAAATCACGATCAGCTAAAGCCATATATACATTCATGAGGGAAATTATATATAATTTTGTGTTAACGTTTAATTTGCATTAAATATATGAACCAACGGAGTTAGGAGAAATGTCAAAGAACCAACGGCCTGTGTCTTTTATATTATCACATGTGTGAATATTATATAGAAAAAATAATTTTATAAATTTTTAAAATATTTTTGACACATGATATTATATAAGAAGTGGTGATACAAAAATGACTATTTATATATGTGATATATTAACATTTCTTATGGAATCAGTGAACAATAATATACTAATAAGGGAAAGCAACAAGATAATATAAAAAGGATAAAGATAATATTTATTTTTTACCAAAAAAACTCTATTTGATTAATACAAATATGGGTTTTAGACAAGGAAAACGTGTACACTCATAGTATCATAAAAATATATTAAGAAAGATATTAATATAAGATATACAAATAATATAGAAATTATTTTTTTTAATTTAATTTTTTAAGATTAGATTTCTTGTATTATTCGTAAATTATACAAAATTTACGAATTAGAATTCACCGAACCAAGCTAAATAAAAATAGCAAATAACATATTTCATTGGCTGAGAGAGAAACAAGATGATAGGTATTGTATCATACTATAAGTCAGACTAGTCAAGTTAATTTGTACTTACCAAAGTTATTATTTCATTGTTATTTCAAAAAAAAAAAAAATTACTATCTCATCATTTTGATTAATTAAAATTAACTTTAACATTTAAAAGATGTTAACACGCGTAATGGCATTTGTTAGAACTATAAAATTAGAAATAAGTATCCTAAAATTTTAAGTTATTGGAAGATGAGTTAATAGTATTTTTATACATTTAGTGATGGTTCAATAATACTTAGTGTTGGTTCTATTTATTATATATGTTAAATATTTTAAAATTGAACTATTAAAATTAGTAAAATTAATGTTTTTTTGACTCTAATATCATATTATAAGTTAATGAAAAATATAACAAAAAATAAACTTAAAATTAAATATAAAGTAATTATAGTTTTATTACTTAAAAAAGTGTGCACGAGAAACATTGATTATTTTCTGTATGTTTTGCTAAACATTGATTAAGCATGTGATTTAGCTAGAAATGATAAGAGAATTTTGATTAATGGATGTGTTTTTGGTTTGAAATTACCAAGTGATTTGGTTAAATTAAAAGTTATTTAAATATAAATACTTTAATGTTTGGGATGAAAATGTTACATATAGTTTTCAATGGCACTTTAATTAATAACTATTTTAATCAATATATTAGTGGGTTGAATCACATGCAAAAAGTATTTAACCCTCTTAACTATACACAATGTATTTCTATCTATAGTTGGCAAAACCATGGGACATCTATTATTTGGAAAAATGGATTTACGGATATTATATGTTTGTTTTTAAACAAAGATACTTTAGCAATTTGGCATAAAATAAAAACACGATAAAAATATATAAATATAAATAAATTTAGTTTAATTTTATAAAATATGCTATAAAGAAATAAGATAATAACATATATATATTTTAATAAAAATATTAAGATATTATTTGATTTTTAAAATGATACAAAAAATATATAATAATTTAATACAAATGGTTCATAAGTCAAGATAAATTACCTACTATTATTATATTTAATTCCTTTTTAGCATGGTTTTTCTAATGATATAACATACAAGAATCATTCCCGCCCATTTCATGATACAAGTTTGAATTACATCAAGTATTTTTATTTGTTATTAAAAATTTATCTTTAACATCTTTCTCTTTTAATATGTTTTATAATTAACAAATTTTATTAAATCATCCAAAACTTAATTTGTAAAACTCACTATTGTTCAAAGGGAAGGTAATTTCTACATCATATCACTCTAAGCAAATTCAGTTTGTTCTCATATGTTATCATTGTAGTAGAAAATGATACATTAGTCCTAAGTGTATATTTCTTTATGCTTATGATTCCATCATGAGTATAAATGTTACTAAGACATCTCAAAAAAATTCAAAATGTAAAGTTTTTATTGTGAGAACTACACAAAAAGAGGAATTAGAGGAACCAATGACTCAAACTTTTAAAATTAAAAAAAAGATAGGTTAAGAAATCTGAGTTGTATTGCTTTGTGGCTCATATAGCATTTAAAACTAAATCAAATATTGTCTGGTATTTTGATAGTGGATTCTTTAGACACATGATTGGGAACCGTTCTTTGTTTAAAACCTTTGAGAAATACAATGAATGGATAGTTACCTTTGGTAATGGTAAAACATATAAAATTGTTGGAAAAGACTTTATTCAAATAGAGGATAATCTTGATGAAGTTTTATATGTGGAAGGACTCAAGGAAAACTTGAGTAGTATAAGTCAAATATATGACACTGATTTTAATGTGCAATTTACAAACAATCATTGTATTGTAACATATAAAAATGGTGAATGTATGATTAAGGGAATCGATCTCATGACAATTGTTATTGTATTGATACATCACTCACAATAACATGTAACCTAGCTAGCAATGAATCAACTACCTTGTGGCACAAAAGCTAGGTCATATGAATTTTAAAGATCTGGTTAGATTAAGTAAAATTGAGAATATGTGTAATTTACCTATTCTCCCAAAAATTGAAACACAAGTATGTGGACCATATCAATTGGGTAAATAGAATAGGATCGCTTATAAGAAGATCAAGAGTATCAAAACAAACATAGTATTAGAGGTAAGAAAATATTAGAGGTAAGAAATATATCATAGTTGCAGTAGATGATTTTTCTCGCTACACTTGGGTAGACTTTCTTAAAGATAAATGAGATAATTTTGAGTTCTTCATCTCATATTGTACAAGAGTGTAGGTTGAAGTAGGTGAAAAATAGTAACCATCAAAAGACTTTGAAAATACCAAGTATGCTGACTTTTGTAAAGAACATGGTATCTTTCATGAATTCTCTACTTTCATTACACCACAACAAAATAGAGTAGTAGTTTAAAGGAAAACAGGATACTTCAAGAGATGGCAAAAGTAATGTTGCATGCCAAGGGAGTCTCCAAAAGGTTTTGGGCTGAAGCTATAAACACCGCATGTCACATTATAAATCATGTATATCTTCATCTAGGTACAAACCAAACTCTCTATGAGATATAGAGAGGTAAAAAACCTAATATGAAATTCATGCATGTTTTTTAGTAAATGTTACATACTTAGGGATCGAGAACAGTTGGGAAAGTTTGATTCAAGAATTGATGAATCTATATTTCTTGGTTATTCCATAAACAGTAAAGCCTACAGAGTCTTCAACTGTAGAACTAATGTTGTTATAGAATCCATTAATGTCGTTATAGATGATGCATGTAAGTAGATTACAAGTGAAAAAATTGGTAATGGAGAAAATTTCACAACACCTCAATTAACAATGGCAAGTGACACAATTGAAAAAAAAGGGAGTTAGAGGAAAGAAAAGGAAGAAGCATCAACCTCATCAATGATAAATCCAACATGAACTTCAAAAAAATGTGAATGAAGCCCTTAGAGATGAATTTTGGATAAATGCCATGCAGGATGAGTCAACTCAATTTGAAAGAAATCATGTGTGGATATTAGTACCTAAACCTAAAAACAAAAATGTTATTGGAACAAAATGGGTGTTCAAAAATAAATATGATGAGCATGACACTGTTGTTAGAAATAATGCTAGGATGGTAGCTCAAGGATACAAACAAGTATAAGGAGTTGACTTTGATGAAACATTTGCACCTGTAGCTAGACTAGAGTCAATTAGGATTTTACTTGCCATTGCTTGTCACATGAAATTCAAATTATATCAAATGGATGTTAAGTCTACCTTTTTGAATGGATTTCTGAATGAGAAGATATACGTGGAACAACCAAAAGGATTTATTAATCCAAAATTTTCAAATCATGTTTACAAACTTAACAAAGATCTTTATGGTTTGAAACAAGCTCATTGAGCATGATATGAGAAACTTACCAACTATCTCTTGAATAAGGGATTTATTTGATGTGGAGTTGATAAGAGTCTATTTATTAAAAGGAGTAGTGATGAGATCTGTTCAAATTTATGTGGATGACATAGTTTTTGGATCCACATCTAGTACACTAGTGGATTATTTTGTGCATGTTATGAAAAATGAATTTGAAATTTCCATGGTAGGTGAAATGAATTTTTTTCTTGGTTTGCAAATCAAACAATCTCATGATTATATATATCTCTCTCAAACCAAGTACGCCTGCAACCTTATTAAAAGGTTTGGTCTTGAAATAAGTAGGCCATTAAGGACTCTTTTAGGTACCGTCACAAAAATTACAAAGGACATTCAAGGTAAAAATATTGATCAAACCCTTTATAGAAGTATGATAGGTAGTTTACTTTACCTTACTGCAAGTAGGCTTGACATATGTTTTAGTGTTGATATGTGTGCCCGTTATCAAGTTGACCTTAAGGAATAACACTTGGAGAATAAAAAGAGAATCATCAGGTATATCTCAGGAATAAGGAATTATGATCTATATTTTACTACTGACATTACTTATGAAGTAAGTGGTTATACAGATGCCGATTGAGCAGGCAATCGGGATGATAGGAATAGCACATCAGGTGGTTACTTCTACATTGAGAACAACTTAGTATATTGGCATAGTAAAAAGTATAACTTTGTCTCACTCTCTACAACTAAGGCGGAATACATTATTGCAAGAAGCTCTTGCCAACAAATGATTTGGATGAAAAACATGCTTAAGGACTACAGTCAACCAAAAGGTATGATGCTATTATATTTTGATAACTTCAGTGCTATATGTATTTCTAAGAACCCATTTTAACATTCTATAATTAAGAACATTGACATTTTGCATCACTTTATTCAAGAATTAGTTGAAGAGAAAGTAGTCACATATGAGTTTGTACCTACTGATAGACAACTAGCTGATATATTCACCAAAATCATAGACACTCAAAGATTTGAATATCTTAGGAGTGCCTTGGGAATTTATCCCTCAAATTGAATTTCAAATTTTATTACAAAAAAAGAGAGAAAAAGAAATAGAAGTAGAATCCTTATCAGGCCAACACGGTATTGGACTTATTTAATACTTACATATATATAACCTCATTTTTAGTGACTCGGCTCATTTTGATATTTATTGTATAAATTATTCTATAATTTTGAGTTATGTACACATATATTCTTGTACATATGATGATTGATGTTGACATAAACTTATTAACACACTCATGAACATATATATACGCTATGCTTGAAGTTTATGAATTCTCTTGAAAGATTCTAGGACTTCAACTAATTTTGATTCTAAAATTTTTTTGAGTTCTATTTATTACTAACTAAAATTTTACCATATGAAGGCACCAAGTATTGAGAGGGCTACCTACTATGATGTTTAAAGCTACCGCAATGAATGGAGATGACTACCTCACAACTAATGTAAAAGTCATCATGCTAGGTTTATGACTCGTAAAAAGAAAAGAAATATTGTGCACAAAGCGACAGCTTATAAAACTTGTACTTGAAATGCATAAAAAAAGGACCAATAGAGGTTTAAAAAAAATCATTTGCCTCATTTATAAAATAAAGACAAATTTAAGTCCTCTTTTGGTAGATATATTTTATTTTGTGAGATTGAAGACTCGATTATAATTTTACATGATAGGTGATTTTTTTTCTTTTGAGTATTTCTTGATTGATCATAAATGAATTAATTGGTATATTTGTGAAGTTTCAACATATACACCACTTTTAAGTAAATGTCAATATGTCATTATATGTGCCAATTGTGCTATTGTGCCTCTTCTACTCTACTTACTTATTTATATAATAAATAGTCAAATTTTGAGATAAAGAATGATGAGTTCTCAATTGGTTGTGTGCTCATTTATGTTTAAATAAGTTTAATACCTTATGTGGCTATTTACAAAAATTAAAAAAAATAGATTTTTATTCATTTATATCTTCTTTTTATTTATTTCCTTTTTAATTGGTTTTTAAGTTAGAGAGTGACAGAACTTGGGGGGAGTTTAAACCACAATGCACTTTTTCTTTTATGTTGCTCTATCTTTAGGAGAGGTTTAGCTTCATTGCTTTGTCTAATGCTTTGTCCTTCTCGTATGTCAAAAGGGGGAAGAGTATGTTTCATTTTAATGTTTTATATTGTTATACATATAGGGGAAAACATATTTAGTTAGGATTATGTTAAGCTTAATTGGTATGAATGCATGTACTACATGATTAATCTTTACACTTCGCTTATTTCTATGTAAACTGAAATAATGTACAATAAGGCTTTCAAGCCAAATTATTGTATGCCTTGTTTATGTCATTTCAGTTACTTAAAAGCTTGTCAAGTTGCAGCAAAGATGCCACTATGGATTCTGGGACATCATTGTATTTTTAACATATTTTTATAAGTGTCATGTAGTGATTGAGAGTTTTTGCCATATGAAAATGCCAAAGGAGGAGTTTGTAAGGATTATGAGTGTTGGCTATTTTCATGGATAAAATATTTATATGTAAACTTGTTTTTAAGCTCGCTATCAAATCTATCAAGAAAAGTCAGAATTTCAGATAGTTATACTTCAGGTATATATGTTATAATTATAACACATAAGATTACACTTATACATTTAATAACACATATTCATAAATCTAAAATCATTTTTGTTGCTAAAATATAGAATAATATATATGCTAAAATATTAAATAAGATATAGTTTAAATCTTAGCCTAAAATATAGCATAAAATATACTTTAAAATAACTTTTTTTTAAATAAGAGTCTTCATGATTAATGAGTCCACTTTAAAAGAATCCATCCCTAAATAGGAGTCTTCTTAATTAGTGAGTATTATTAATCATATTTATAATGTAAAAGATATTTATCAATTATATAGGAGTCTTCTTAATTAGTTAGTATTATTAATTCTATTTGTAATAAAAAATATATTTATCAATTACATTGGATTAAAGATTTTAATTTTTCCTATAAATAAAACACATTGCTCATTGTTTCAATCAACCACACAAGAGCATTATTCTTTCTTCTTAATCTCTCTCTTGTTTTGAAAATATAAGATCATAATTCTTTAGACTTCTTTATTTAGTTAATCTATCAAATATTGGTGGTTATATATGATTGATTAATAAGCCTAATTAGTTTATGATATTTTGATCACATGTGCTTATAGTTTTTTCTTTATTTTTGTTCTTTAATTGTTAGATCAAATAATTGTGTTTGTCATATCATAATTATTTGATTTGATTATTAATCTTTAAAGAAGTTATTTTTATTAAATTTATGCTTGATCTTTTTGCTCTAGAATCTATTAGTTGATTTGATTTAAGTAACATATGTTTTGAATTATCTAGTTAGGATTATTCATTATTAAATCCATTCTAGAATACGCACGAACATTTGTGTTTTTATGTGAATCATTTTGTAGTTAATTCGGGAACGTATCTGATTGACGAAAAACTTATTAGAATATTGGTCTGGAAATCCCTCACACTAATATTTAAAACTGTGAAAACAGAGTAAGGGCTCGTAAGTAAGGTACATTAGGGTGGTGTCCTAAGGAAGGTAGCATAAGACCGAGTTTTTACTTGAATAATTGGTTTTCATAGTGAAAAATTAGGTGGATCGGTGGTTTTTCTCTTATGTCATGGTTGTGGCGTAGATTGTTTTGACCTAAAAATATCGTATATTATTTTTTATTTTTGTATTTTATTCTTACAAGTGATTATATGCTTGACTATTTTGTTTAAGTTATTAAATTATAAATTGATAAAAATTAAAAATAACCTATTTATAAATTGATAAAAATTAAAAATAACTTATTCATCCCTCTACATTAATTAGGTCTATAATTTATAAACTTTCACGTACAAAATTTGATACGATACTATTCATTGCGTTATATTTAACACAATAATTGGTGATGCATTTGAGCAAGTGTAAAAGCTGCACCATTTTGATACAATGTTGTTGGATTAGAGATGTTCGTAGAGGGAAATAAAAAGGAAAAAAAAATATTAAAAGTAAAAAGAGGATAGAGTTAACAATATAGACTATGAAATTATATCAGTCATATAAATATCCATTTTCTACATTCCAAAGGGTATAGAAAAAAGTTTCCAATTTTACCATCTCCACCAAGCGAATAAATAAATTTAAAAAAATACTAACAACAACAAGAATAATACTAAATTTGATCTTCAACTTGTAGCAAACAAATGAATAAATAATACTAACAATAATAATAATACCGAATTTGACCTCAATTAATTTTTTAATGCTTGGTCTAATCATTATGACTCTGAAAATGATCTTTTATTTAGGTGACAACATGTTGACGATACATATCATCAGCAATTGCTGTTGTACATGATTAATTTAATTATTACAACTTATGGGAAAATAATAAAAAATTAAGAGTCAAATTGTGTGACAATTACCCAAAGATCAAAATCAAGATTTTTCTTCTTCTTCTAGTTTAGGTTGCAGTTTATAATTGAATAGTTTTCTGAAATTGTTGTTTAGCTAACTGTAAAAAAACTATGAAATTAAAACATCAAAATGTACAATAAATATCAAACAAGTAGCAGATTTGGACATTCCAAAGTTGTAATGTATACTATTTTTCATAGTTAATTACTAACCCAAATTACTTTATTTTCTAAAAACGACGTGAAGAGGCATTTATATTTATTTATGTTACTAATTATTCTCAACTATATATATACAGGTTATAAAAAATTATTATTGAAAAATATAATAATATCTAATAAGAAACTATTAAGTTACTTCTAATCATGACATAATTACGATATCTAATAGTTTTTTTATAGGTTTGACTTAATAAATTAATGGTTAACCATTCTAGAAAAATATAAGCTGGGAAGGTAATGGCATCAAATTTAACTTATATTCTTCTCTAATGATTGGACAAGAAGACAAGGTGATAGAAGATCATGTACTGAGTATTCAATCATTGGAAGAAATGTCTTTGCCTGAGCCCTGAGCCCCTCTCTATAATTTTCTCTTTTATGAAAGACTCTTTATTTTATTTTAAGTCCATTCCATTCATTGGGTACATTATTTTACATACTGCCTTATCTGCATGTAACTTTTTTTTAAGAGTTTTGGTAGATTTTTTGTTGTTTGTTGAAATTACATAAATAGCATTCATAAAATTTAAAAATAACATCTTAATTAATAACATTAAACAATCCAATTGTTAGAATTTAATAATGATAGAGTCTAATTAGATCAGTTTAACTTAAACAATTTTTTTATTTTTTTTATAGATTGTCAAAAGCTAAACCTTATGTAATTATGAGCTCTTAGAGGCAAAATCAGCAACTTTTATTAAAGCTATTTAAATCATTAAATTAAGGTTGCGGTTGGCCTGCCAAATTAACAAAAGTTTCGATCATCATACACTCTCTCAGTTTAAAGCTATTTTTCCTTTTGATTGACAATTATTTTCTATAAGACCAAAAGCATTTTTTTAAGGTATTTGCATATCTATCTCAAAATAAGTACTTTCAAAATTATTTCTGAAAAGTATTGCTAGTGTTTTTAAGATAATTAATACTTAGTTTTTGATGCATCCTCTATTCTTATAACTTTTGTTAAAATATCATTCAAACTACCTTTAATAATTTCTTATAAAACACCCAAATGCTTCTTTTAAATCTAAATTTTAATCAAATAACTTCATTTTAAACCATTGTTAAGACTTTGACGTAATGAAATACTTTTACAGAAAAAAAAAATCCATGAATCCATGATTCACATAAAGCCTCAATGCGAGCAAGCACTAATTGATTCAATGGTGCGAACCCAAGAAGGATAATTATGAGAAAGGAAGCTCATCTGAGTTCTATGTCTTTAGAGAACATATTTTAAAGAATAATAAAAAGAAAATAAAAGGCAAGTCATCTTAATCATCAGAGAAACAAAATCCAAGTTAATACAACTTTCATAAAGTTATTCCGAGTCTATAGTTTATTAATAAAGGAAAAAATATATAAAATGAATGTCAAACCATGAAATTAGAGTGCCAAATAGAATATAAAAAAATAAATATTCAATTTGAATCAATCCATAAAAGGTTAAATATAAAAATGAATTAAAAAAATTTAAGTCATTAATAGTCTTTATTCTTAAATTATTAAATCAAATAATTGTTTTTATCGTATCATAGTTATTTGATTTAATTATTAATCTTTAAATATGTTATTTTATTGAACTTGTGCTTGATATTTTTGCTCTAAGATTTATTAGTTAATTTGATTTAAATGACATTTTTTGAATCATCTAGTTAGGATTATTCATATTTAAATCCGTTTAGGAACACATATGAGCACTTGTGTTTTTGTGCTAACCATTTTGCAATTAATTCGAGAACGTATTTGATTGACGGGAAGCTTATTGAAATGTTTGTCTGAAAACCACTCACGTTAATATTGGAAATTATGAAAATAGAGCAGGAGCTCGTAAGTAAGATACATTAGGACAATATCCTAAAGAGGATAGCATAACAACGAGTTTGTACTTGAACATTTATTTTTCATAGTGAAAAGTTAGGTGGTCTGGTGGACTGATGATTTTCCTCTTAGGTCATGGTTGTGGCCTAAGCTGTTTCAACCTAAAAATATTGTCTGTTATTCTTTTACTTCCACACTTTATTTTTACACACTATTGCATGTCTGACCGTTTTGTTTAGGTTATTAAATTATAAATTGGTAAAAATTAAAAATAACCTATCCATCCCCCTCTAGGTTAATTAGGTCCATATCTTATATATTTTTAATTGGTATCAGAGTCAACACTAGATACACTTAGTGTTAGTTCTACAGATTTTTATTATGGATCATTTTATTGAGGATTATAGCTCAGATGATGAGGAACTTGAATCTTCTTTTCTTTCTAAATATAATGTTAAAAGTTCTAAAGAATTATTTTCTAAATGTCTTACAGCCATAGAAGAGAATAATAGTTTAAATACAAAAATAAAAAAATAAAATGAACAACTTGAGGCACATGAAATTTTTTCTAATAAATTAAAAGAAACAAATAATATTTTGCAAGAACAAAATAATACTTCGAATTTGTGTTTTATAGGTTTGAAAGAAGAAAATAATAATCTTATTGAAGATAATAAAAAACAAGTGCAAGAGCTCAAAGAATCATGTGAAGTAGTGGAGAAACTTATCATTGGAGCTCAACACTTAGATACAATATTGAGCATTGGTAAGTCATATGGCGATACACAGAGTTTCACACCTTCAACATTGAAAACTACATTTGTAAGGCCCTTAAACTTTACTCCTACTGTTACTACTTATGTACAAAGAACTATTGCACCTATGGTAGAAAAAGTTATTAAATTTGTGCCTGTCTGTCATCATTGTGGTAGGAAAGGTCATATAAGACCAAAATGTAGATTTTTGAGGAATACTCTTAAACTTAATCATTTTTTCCATGCTTCACATAGTAGGACCCATAAGCATCATTCATCTATGCATGTTATATCATATTCAAGGATGAATGGAAATTATAATAACTTGTTCATAAATTCTACTAGAAAGTATAAAGTCTTAGGTTCAAAGAGGGAAGCAAAATTCAGTACTTTTAATGCTATGACTCATTATCATCATTTTACTATGCATATTGCATCTTCATTTTGGATGAATGAAAAGAGTACAGCTAAGTTCAAGAACACGCCTATGAAACCTAAGTTAGTTGAGTCCCAAAAAAATGATATAAAGAAACCAAAATTTAAGAAAATTTGGGTAAGGAAAGATTGTTTTTTCCCGATCACATGACCATATTTTATTCCTTCATCTAGGTATTTTTGTTAGAGTGCTTAAAATGACCCTAGGTAAACAATCTTTAGTGTCTTTATTTTATTTATTAGTCAAACTTAAAAAAAATGATAGAGAAGTAAAAAATTTATCTAGCCAACAAGGTATTTAACTTATTCAACACTTATATACATATAACCTTATTTTTATTGACTCAACTCATTTTGATATTTATTGTATAAATTATTCTACAATTTTGACTTATGCACACATATATTCTTATACACGTAATGATCGATGTTGACATAAAATTATTCACATACGCACGAACACACACGTATGTTATGTTTGAAGTTTATGAATTTTCTTGAAAGACTCTAGGACTTCAACTAATCTTGATTGTAAAATTGTGTTAAGTTCTATTTTTTGCTTACTAAAATTGTATTGTATGGAGGCACCTTGCATTGAGAGGGCTACCCACTATTATGTGTGAAGCTATCGTAGTGAGCAGAGAGGACTATCTCACAACTAGTATGAAAATTATCATACTAGGTTTATTGCTCGTGTAAAAAAACAAAGAGGAAATATTGTGTAAAAAGCAATTGCTTATAAAACTTGTACTTGGAATGTACAAAAATAAAAAGCCAATAGATGTTAAAAAATATCATTTGCCTCATTTATCAAATAAATAAAAAATTAAGTAATTTTTTGATAGATATATTTTATTTTGTGAGATTGAAGATTTGATTATAATTTTACATGATAGGTGATATTTTTTTCTTTTGAGTATTTCTTAATTAATCATAAGTGACTTAATTGGCATATTTGTGATGTTTAAACATATATTTTTTTTAAGTAAATGTCAATATGTCATTATATGTGCGAAGTGTGCCTCTTCTACTCTACCTGCTTATTTATACAATAGATAATCAAAAATTGAGTTCAAAAAAATAAAATAAAAATGATTTCTCAATTGGTTGTATGCTTGTTTGTGATTAAATGAGATTGATATCTTATGTAGCTATTTATGAAAATTTCAAAAAAAATCATATTTTTATTCATTTACATCTTTTTATTTATTACATTTTTAGTTAGTTTCTAAGTTAGAGAGTCATTTAACGTAGAGAGAGTTTAACCCACATTGCACTTCTGCATTCATCTTCTTTTACATTGCTCTATCTTTAAGGGAAGTTTAGCTTCATTGCTTTATCCAATGCTTTGTCTTTCTCGTATGTCAAAAAGGGGAAGAGGATTGCATTTCACTTCTATGTTTTATTTTGTCATGCATAAAGCAGGAGAACATATTTCACATTCATGCTATATTTTGTTATGCATATAGGTGGAGAACATATTTAGTTAAGATTATGTTAAACTTGATTGGTACGAATGCATATTGCATGACTATTCTTTACACTTTGCTTATTTATATGTAAATTGAACTAATGTATAATGAGGCTTTCAAGCCAAATTGTTGTATGCTTTGTTTATGTCATTTCAGTTACTTACAAGCTTATCAAGTTGCAGGGAAGATGGATTCACCAGACCATAAGATAGTTTCACTATGGAATCAGGGACATCATTGTATTTGTATCTTATTTTTATAAGTGTCATGTAGTGAGTGAGAGGTTTTGTCACACGAAAATGTCAAAGGGAGAGTTTGTAAGAATGAGTGTTAGCTATTTTCGTGGATAAAATATTTACCTATAAACTTATTTTTAAGCTCGCTATCAAGTCTATCAAGAAAATTTGAAGAACGTGAAAATTTTAAATAGTTATACTTCAAGTATATCTGTTACAACTATAAGATTGAGTTTGTACTTGAATATTTGTTTTTCGTAATAGAAAGTTAGGTAATCCGATAGTTTTCCTCTTAGGTCATGGTTGTGGCATAGGTTGTTTCCACCTAAAAATATTATGTATTATTCTTTTATTTTTGCATTTTATTTTTACACACAATTGCATGTCTGGCCGCTTCGTTTAGGTTATTAAATTATAAATTGGTAAAAATTAAAAATTAAAAATAACATATTGCCTTCTAGGTTAATTAGTTTCATATCTTATAAACTTTCATAAATAAATTAATACATATTTTACCTTATATTGTGTTATAATATTTAAATATTATAGATAGCAAAATCACATTAAATTATTATTTTAATTTTAACAATAAAATGTAAACTTTGAATCTCTATAATAATTTAATAAATCTCAAATCATAATTTTTATGTATGTGACTTTCTTAATTGTGACTATAAATATAAATTTTACTAGTGATACACCAATTAAAATGAAAATATTCTATATATTATGTTTTATCTAGTATAATAATTCATATATGAATTTCAAGTTTAATATAACCTTATTCTATATATTCGAATTCAGATTGTTTCGAATAAGTGAATTCATTAGATTGATTTTACTTTCAAATCCTATTCAAATTGAATTCAATTTAAATTTGTGAAAAACATGCTTATTTTATATGTTCAATCCTATAGCCAAAGATGTCGTTAGCAAATGAACCTTTATGTTAACAAGATTCTTGAATAATTGATGAGAAAATTTAAATAATAGTTTCTTTGAGATAACAACATAAGCTAAATGTCAATATCGATTGAATGCTTCTATTCGCACGCCATAATTGTACTCACAACACACTTTCTGATCAATACACACCCTACCATGCATCTTTGTTAATTTCTCATCACACATCTCTCATCCCAACAATGCCCTTTGTTTTTCATCTCTCTTCATCCCTCCTTCCCTCCCCCAGTCCCTGGATTTACTCTTTCCACATAGTCTTCTGCCATTTATACTTGAGAAGTAGAAATTTTTACTATAAAAGCTTGACACATAAGCAATGCATTGGTAAGTTCAATGATTGGTTTTGTACGAAAGATTTAGGAATTTAGTTGTACCGGTATCTACATTAATGAATATACGCTCCTATTTTGGGCGTAGGATGTGAAGGTTAAGATTTAAACCTTGGACCTTTGATAAGGGTATTATAACCTTATTAACTGGCATGCCCGTAAGATGCTAATTAAGGACATGCATATTGTTGAAACAAAATAAATTTGTTGAATAATGAATACTGACGTTGGAATGAAATTTTTGTTATTGCATAAAAATAACCATGCCCGTGGAGAACGAAGGTGTATTGTACCAAGGGATGTGACAGCTGTTGAGAAATGGTGGTTAAAAAGGAAAAAATCTATTAAACTTTCTCATTGCTAATTAGCAAAGCCAAACCAATGTAAAATTCTTCAAGATTTTATATGACTCGAATGGTTTTATTTTTTAATATATTCAAAACATATATGTAATGCATTTATGATGATGCATTAAATATGTATTCATAAAGTTATTAAAAATATATATTTAATATATTTATATGATGATGTATTAGACGTGTATTCATAATATTATTAAAAAATATATATGTTTAATGTCTCAAATGGATTAAAATAAAACTATGTATACTTTATATATAGGTTATGAAAGCATTATCATATATATATCACTTTTAGTGTTACATGCCGTCAACATTTGGAAAACATATAATCATAATATCTACTTTTTATACATTAAATGCTTAAATTTTAATAATTTTTACAACATATTTATTGCATATTAAATGACATTCAAATGCATGGATGTATAAAAATTATACAATTAAAATCTTTAATACTGAATCACAAATATATGATAAATCTAATGCCCACTGATGTAAAATTAAAATAAAATTCATTTAACTCGCTCATCTCTCCTTAACTCTGCAAAACTTTAAAACAAATCGAAATAAATTTAAAAACAAAACACATCAAAGCAAAATGTCACTTCATCGAACCTTCTCAAAACCCCCACTTTCTTCTCTTTAACATCTCTCTCTCAAGATTTAGATTTTGCTTGGTGATTACAAACAATAATGAAATTTAAAATTTAATGATCTATAATTATCCATAATGATTTGATAAACTGGTTCGGGTGTACAACAGTTTGGTGCATGACTCCTTTATAGAATACCAATTCAATTAGAAACGATAACAATTTGAGCCATATTTTAACCATTTTATATTATTTTCAAACTTTATATCGAATTATTATTCTAATAGGGATAACACACGAATCAAACCATATCCAAAATTAAGATACGGTTCAAATCACTGTCAAGTGGATTAATAAAACCCGTTAACATCTGTGTGGTACCCTCGGTAATGCAACGCTGATCATCCAACAATTTGGAATACAACACAGGATGCATTGTTTTGACATCAGGATAATGACTTGCAAGTTGAGATATTTTGTGGACATCAGCCAAAGAGCTACAATACATATACTTTAATCAGTTTATTTTATAAATTAAACACATTTATCATCATTTTTTAAAATTTATGCCCTTTAATTATGTTATTGTTTTTTTTTTTACACTTTAATCATTTCTCATCAATTTCAACTTTTTTGATGTAAAAACTTAAATTAGATCAAATTAAATCTTATTAACAAGGGATAGACAGACGATAGATATTTAAAAACAAATATCTCAAATAATTGAAAAAAAAAAGTGAAATAAATTGGTTAAAATGACCAAAATGGACATAAAATGACTAAAGTATTCAATGTAAAAATAAGGCAATTAAAATGTATCAATTTAACACAAACTAATATGTTCAATTCATGAAAATAAATTGACTTAAGTACACTTTTTCCTATTAAAATTGTTATATTGATAATAAAACCGGTGACTGATGAAGACAGTAGAAATGGTGACTAAAATTTGATTGCCTAATTTGCCCTAAAAGGGGTGAATAGCGTTAATGGCACATAGTGCTAAAATTATTTGTTAATCCTCGTAGTCATGTGGCAGATTGTGTAACTTATCTATTTATCTGTATGTATTTGTTAGAAACAGACTATTTCAATTAAAGTGTTATTGTCGAGGTGTACAATGACTTATGCATTTCATTCGGACTCTAGATAATATATGTTGTCGGAAAGTGAAGACACTTGAGAAGCAGTTGACAAGTCATTTCCACAAAATCACAATCACAAAAAATATAAGAGGTACATATTTTTTTCTCAAAAGAAAAAAGGAAAAAGGGAGGGGGAAAAAAAAAAAGCATTACACATTTTAGGACATTTGTCTATGCTTTACAACTTCAGACCTCTCTGCCTGTAACATTCTCCTTACAGCGGCAGGAAACATATCTTCAATACTGGCATCCACGACCTGATCTTTGCAATTTTTAATTTTTTTTGGTTAGAGAGAATTTCATTAATTTTATAGTAAACACAGTAGAAGGGGGAAGAAGAAACAATACACCACCTCCATCTCTTTACCCCCAACAATAAATCTAATACTTAGCAGCAATCACAATCTGAATGATTGCTTCCAACCCAAACCCAAATTCTTCACACCAAAACAACACATCTGCAAAAATAAAACTAAGTATCATACTCCTATGTTTTTCTCCGGCATATCCATCTAGCATAAGAGCAACTAAGATTGGGTTTTCCAGCAAGGTCACCTTCTCCACCATTATTGACCCCAAAAAAAAACACCAAACTAGCATCACAAACAATACATAGCTTAAATGGATTAAAAATAAACACATACATTAAATGAAGTAAGAACATGGTACTGCAATTCTTGCTTAAGCTCCTACAGAATCGTCATCGTCGGACTCATCACCAGATTCCTCCATTGCTATCAACAACAAACCTAGCACCAAAAAAGAAGAATAGGCCACTAGTACAAACTAGGGATAAATTTGAGCTCTAGAGATCTTCAATGACACTTGGAAGAAAGTGGAGATGTGGCTGGATTAGAAGAAAGAAGGTGAAGGTTGGCTGTGGATGGAGATTGAGGGTGGTCGGTAGGGTGGAGGTGGCAAAGGATGATAGTGGGCATAATAGTGGTAGAGGCAGCTACTGTGAAATGGGTGGTGAAAATATGATAAAACCCTATCAGAGAGAGGTAGGACCACCTCTTACAAAAACGAGGACGTTTGATACTTATCTTTTTATCTCTTGCAAGTTTGATCACACCATTTGCAACTTGATTCATCCCTCATCTAACCCATTGCAATCTGCACAAGGGAACAAGAGCTACAAATTCACAGATCTTTTCAACACATTCTTGCAGATACCAATACCCACCTCCTGACTCCTATTAATCTAGTTAACAATACTAAATTATCAGTCTCAACTTCATCGTGTCTTAGCCCCCAGTCACAACTACTTCCAATGCTAGTTCCACAAGTTCTAAATGAACAACAATATGGTGGTGTCTCTCAGCTTCTAGCTAGTGGATCACATCCCTTACATAATTTCTAATAACACAATCCCCCCACAGTGGCTACCTGGTCTAGACACGCACCAGTGTTAAGACTCCTCTTCCCAAGTCCATGTCACATAAGTTTTGTGGAAAAGCTGGTGTTTGTCACCAAGTTGCAGCCAATTGACACTGGCACATGCAACCCAGTAAACTTCTTCCACTTTCTAAATATCATAAAGTTCTTTCTTGAGCTTGACTTGCTCACCCCAAACAGCTTGTCCTCTTTCCTCAACCTCCATTAATTTCTCCTTTTAAGTTCTATAATTCTTCCACGCAAATCAGCAATAAACCAATCCTTTTGGGTTACAACTATCAATAAGCCGCCTTCTACACATCTTTTTCCTCCACGTAAACCAGCAACCATTGGATTTAACATCCATCATCTCACAATCATTAACAAAACCCGTAAAACTTCAAGATCTACCATAGTCAAACCCACCACCACCCCCTTCCTTTTCTTCAGCAGTTAAGAGATCATTCAAATCTCCAATTATATTATAAACCAAGAATGACTCTTCTTCTTAGTCATGCTATTCCTTCAAAACTGCTCCAGCCTTTTACCATCCTATCCATGACCATTTACCAGTCTCTCGCCCAATCTATTGGATCACCATATCCACATCATCTTTCCTATTAAAATAATTTTAGGTAAAATAATTTATTTTATTTTTAATTGTTATTCAAACATATATAAATATAATGTATACAAAACAAATAACGACAATGCAAAGTATGAGAGATGCTTAACACATCAACATCATGCTTCCACAGTATGGCAATTCCACTAAACAAACCCACATGATCTATCAAATACCAAATACCAATTGTCAATGTTCGGGTTTCTACAAAGCCTTCTAACCTCATTAAATTTCTTTCGTGTCTCCATCAGACAGATCAGAGATGGATTAAAAGATTCATTTACATAATATAGAGCACACATTGTACCTTCCCCCTAACCCTAGAAAAATTCCAGCATACATACCATAAATCCATACTTCAAAATTCAGATCAAGAAGAAATAATACCTTGATATCAATAATTACAATCAGGTCTAACAGAATGTAGTTCCACAACTATCACCAGACCACCATTAACAAAGATTGTGAAAACAAACTTTTCTAGTAAACAAACGATCACAAAAATGGAACTAACCAAGATAATTAGAAATCGAGGTTACGAAAGGTAGAAGGCAGCGAGGCCTAGGTTCTTCAGAAAGAACCTCACTCTCGGAAAGTAGATTGCTTATGTTTGAGCTTATTTGTGACATCAAACTACCTTCAATTTCATGTCCTGGTGGTAATTGCTAAGCCGTCTGACCTCATCAGAAGTGTCAAATCAAAGCTTTTGTAAGAGGTACAGATTTGCAACAAACAAAATACCACCATCATCATTAATGAAAAAAATGAATAAAGTATAAAAAATAAAATAGGCTAAATTCTTAAGTGAATGATATGGCATGAAAGGTGGCAATCCATGCAGATTGTGCGTGTTCAAGTTCTGTTTGTTCGTGTTGCACGTGTACGTGTTCTTGTTTTCCAATCCAAATTCACATTTTTAATGTTATGAAAAATTAAATTAGTTTTAACCAATTTATTTATTTATAATGGTAAGAAAACTAAATATTTTTACAAGCACAAAAGTAATAGTTAATTTAACTAAAAATTAATACGCATCGTGTTGTGTCGTGTCAGGTTGGGTTGGGTTCCTTTTCTAGATGGAAGCCCGAATTACCATCCCTGCATGAAGACCATTAACAGCATCCAAATATTGCAAGAAAGTGTTATAGTAAATTTTATGAGCATAAGGGAATATTATTACTGAGCTATAGAAGGATATATACGAAGGATTATTCCAAATACTATAATCATTTATTCCAGGTACAAATTTGGTGAAGATATATATGTCTAGTTAATTCTAAATAACAGGCTAATCATTAAAAAATAAATATATGGAAGTGAGCTTCTTAAAGCATACCAATCTCAATCCAAAACTTGTGAAAAGAAACCTCGCAAGAATTCAATGCTTCCATCTTATCGAATGACCATCTTCCATGTATGGCTCCAGAAATCCAATGAACTAAATAATAAAACAAAACACAATCTAAGGTATGTAACTCATTGGACAGTAGGGTGTTTAGGTCGCAAATGGAAGGTTGAAGACAGGAAAATATAATCCAACTTTTGACAAAGTAACCATCAGAAGTAAAACCCAACTACATGACAAAATCTAAATATCCATTTGTTAGTTATGTTTGGAGAAGAAATATGACAACAAAAAAAGAAGCTTCATTCTTTGCTAAAAAGCAAAATGAAAGAGAGTATAAATTCCCACAATTTTCCCAAAGACTCAAGTATAACAGAGATTAGTAATGAACTTATGCTGACAAACAAAAGATGATATATGTTAATTCAGTGTGATTTCAATAAATGGAGCTCTACGGTTATGCTATGTAAATAAGACAAGTTTAGGTTAAGAAACAAAACTCTCATACGAAACTTTAAACAAAAACATGCATAAGTCATACAATGATACCTTAATGCCATCTTTTGACCACCGTGCACCATATCCATTAGCAACCCTTATTTCAAAGACATCGCCATGTGGTAGAACAATATGCACATTTAACCAGCAACAGTGTGTTATTAAATGATTGATGGTTTCCAACGCAATCCTATTCTTTTTAGAATCTGAATGGTAAAAACAAAAGGAAAAATGGCTGGTCAGCCAAGAAAATATAGATACTGATAAAATACTTATGCCAATAAAAATCAGCATCGACAGGCAAGGGTAGTTGGGAATAGCTCAAGGATGAAAATGGGACATCACAGTCCAAAACAAGGTATTCTAAGCAATGATTTAAATAATTGAAATCACATTCAGCCCCTTCAGAAGTGTAGCATGATGTGTAGGATATACTAAATCATTTACCTTGAAGCTTGATTCAGTAGATGAGGGTTATGTTTGGCTGTCTGCCAATGGCTTAAATTGATTGGGAGGATACAAGAAAAGTTCCCTTTTATTTTTTGAATACATTGAAAACATGACTATTGTTTAGAAGAAAACTGTATTAAACTAAGTTCTAGACTATGTTACATAAATTCTTTTAAGACACCAAGTGTTCTAAATTTTTGGATACGTGTTCGACGCTTATTTTTTTCAATTTTCTTTAAATTTCCTCAATTTTGAGTATCGAGTACCCACGTCCATGTCCATGTCATTTCCATTGGACACAAGTACTTCATAAAAAATGAAAATTCCATGTAACATATGTTCTAGATAGAGATAGTAAACTTCATATAAAAGACAGCAGATAAAGAGCAAACTAATTAACATACAGAAAAAAGTTGGAGGAAGGGAGAGAAAAAATAATCACCATAGATCATTACTAAACATTAAATAAATACCCACCATTTCCATCCAAGGTATCCCAGTAATTATTACTACTCCTATGGGCATGCTTTGCGAGGGCCCGAGCACCATGTGTCAATGCACTACCTTTTACCTCAAGCCAAATGGAATAAAATGCATAATCAGTATTTTTTTTTTTACCTAATCAGCATTAATAAATACTCCAAAGTAAGTTTCTGAATCCCAAGCAGAAAAAAATTATGCTGCCTGAATTTGGATTGTTCAACAAGCATCGTAACTATGAGAGACCCAACTTCAGTCCAAAAGAAGTTAGAGAAAACTTAACCTGTCTATTTCGAGCCGAGCAGACAGATAAGCTTTAGAGCCTTAAGTCCCAAAAAAAAAAGATGAAAAATCAAACTCAAGGTAATGGGTATATGAGAATCAGAAATGAAAACTTAAAAACTAAATGTGTATCATCAACAAATAAGTTGTTATCTGGCTTAATATATCTCTACACTTCCTATAGAAGAAAAGGAATAACAAAAAAAAATAGAGTTAAAAGATTATATATATATATAAAAGATGCAACATGTAGACTTGGAATCCTATCAATTTCTCTATTGAAAGGGGGGGGGGGGGGGGGGGGGGGGAATCCGATCTGTTACT
This sequence comes from Hippophae tibetana, assembly GCA_037013495.1. NCBI lineage: Eukaryota > Viridiplantae > Streptophyta > Magnoliopsida > Rosales > Elaeagnaceae > Hippophae > Hippophae tibetana. Next base: position 20,011,247 of record CM072805.1, on the reverse strand, counting down.
GGGTCAAACCACTGATATTCATGTATCTGTTCATTTCCTAAAAGTTGTTATCAGGTTGAATATATCTCTGCCTACAGAAGAATGAAAGCAACGAAAAGAGAAATAACAAAAAATAGTCAAAAGAAGAGAAAAGGAGGGAGGAAAAGGGGAGAAAGAGAGGGGGATGAGAAAAGATGCAACGTATGGTCTCAAAATCCTACCAATTTCTGGGTTCATATCTACTGAATTCACCCCAACTGTGGAACCCTGGCTCTCACCAGAAACATGAAGCAACTAACTAGATCAAAATTATGGCTACATGTATGAAAACAAAGCCCCCCTAGAAGTTTGTTGTTGCGTTGCAGACAAGGTGCTTCATTGTCAAGAGAATATGTATACTGTTGTCCTAACTCTAATAATAATTGAGAAATTTGGTTTGCATCAAAACAAGAAACCGGCCATACATTCAATTTATAAGGAGAAATAAATGATGACAAAAGAATTGATCTTGGCGGGGGAAGTGAGAATTCAATGGTCCCTTTGGTATGCTTCAATCCAAGAAGTCCCTGAAGACCTCCATAACCCAACTCCTGATTAAAAACAAATCAATCAGGAATTGCATTTTATCACTTAAAATATTATTGGTGAAGATTGCAGGTAGTAATAAGTACTAATAACATTATCATCCAGTAAAAATTTAATAGATGTAGAAGCTTGTTGGTTAAATATTTAATGCCTGCAAGGCTGCAACTAACTCAAATTAGCAATCTACATCATCAGATTTCCATTTATTTGAATTATGATAATAATGCATCTCCAGGATATATGAATGAAATGGCTAGAAGCAACAGAAAAGAATACATGCAAAACCTCGGAACCAGTAACTTTTCACAAATAAAAAACCATAAAGCATATTTCTTTATAAAAAATCATCATGATGTTTTAATAAATAAATGCAAAAAGTACAAAAATGGACTAGCAATCCACTTAAAAAGAAAACACCAAGCTTATATGACTATTCTATCCAAACTCCACAAAGAAGCCAAAGACAACTTTTTTCCCACATAAAAAAAACTTAATATTCCTTTCGATCCACAATACCCAAATAATTGATCTAACCCTACAATTCCATAAAACCTAACCCCCCTTCCTAGATTTCCTACTCCTCTCATGGGCAAACCTCCAAATAATTGCAATCACTATGCATATTCATATAATAGTTTGAACCTTTTGCTTCAAACTAACATTGGGCAGCAGGGTATAACCCGTTCCAACCCCTCCAACCTAAAAAAATCAAACCAACCCATAATAATGATAATAATACTTGAGAATTGTGAAATATATTTTTCTGTATTGAATAAACTTAAGACTACAAAAGGAAAGATTAGAAAAGGAAACCAATCTCCCAGCTATTGCTATGATAACATTTCTAATTCTTACTGAGCTAAATAAGGAAAAAAAAATTAATCAATTTACAAAACTCCTAATACAAATAAGCAAACAATCTTTGCCTTTTAATTCATAAAATTTCAACATTTTCTTTCTAAGTTAAATCGGAAAAATTGATTATATCCAACTTGCAAATACGATCATCAAACAACTGTCGGTGAAGTTCTTTGGTGAAGATATGGACAGTTTGTTCTTTCGTTGGAACATAAGTCATGCAAATTGTTCCATCTTCAACCTTTTTTTAATATAGTGTCAATCAACTTTTACATGTTTTACATGTTGATTGGAGATGTTGAAATTTGAAGTTCCGTCAAGAGTTTCCTTAACCACAGTGCCTCACAACTTCCTTGAGCGATTGCTCTAAATTTTACTTAAGCGTTACTCCTAACTATTACATTTTTTTTTCACTTCTCCATGTTACTAAGTTTCCAAAAACAAAGGTACAATACCCTGTAATGGATCCTCTGTCTTCTACTAAATTAGCCCAATCTGCATCAATATAGACTTCTAAATTCCTAGCTTCATTTCTTTCGAAGAATAATCTCGAATAATCTCTTACCAGGTGACCCTTTGAGACATCTAAAAACTCTATAAACCGCTTCAAGGTGAGCTTCTTTTAGAAAATACATGTGTTGACTAACTTCACTGATTGCAAATGTTATGTCAAGTCTAATGTGAAATAAGTATATCCGTTTTCCAACGAATCTTTGATATTTTTCCCTGTCAACCATTTTACACAAGTTTTCGTATTTATCTCCGACCTCAATTGGAATATTATTTGGTTTGCAACTAATCATGCCAATTTTAGTAAAAAGATTAAGAACATATTTACATTGTTAGACACCAATTCCTTTTTTTGATCTTGTAACTTCCATTCCTACGAAATGTCACATTTGGCCTAAATCATTAACTTTAAATTCAGTAGCCAAGTTTTACTTTAGTCTTTAACTTTCTTCTAAGTTGTCACCAGTCAGGAATATATCATCAACACATACTACTAGAATTGTTCTTTTCTCATTTCCATTTTGTTTGAAAAACAAGATATGATTTGATTGTTTCCTTGTTACTTTAGCAAACCTGTCAAACCATGCTCTATCTAATTGTTTGAGACCATATAACGATTTTTTCAACTTGCATAGTATACATGTTCCTTCCTTGTCGAATCCAGGTATCATGGTTATAAAGACTTCTTCTAACACTCCATTAAGAAAAGAATTTTCTATGTCAAGTTGTTAAAGTGACTAGTCTAGATTAGCTACTAATGACAAAAGCACTCTTGCAATATTAAGTTTTGTTATAGGTGCAAATGTTTTTGCATTATCAATTCCATAGGTTTGTGTGAACCCCTTGCACCTAGACATGCTTTGTACCCCTCTATTGTTCCATCAGCTTTGTACTTTATTATAAATACCTATTACAACGAATTGGTACTTTTCCTTTAGGTAATTATATTATATCCCAAGTTCCATTTTTTTCAAGTCCCATATTTCTTCCATAACAACCTCTCTCCATTCTGGATTTAAAACTTCATGATTTTTTTTGGAATTTCTGTCCTATCAAGATTAGAAGTAAAAGCATGAAAACCAGTAGACAAAGTTTTATATGAAACAAATCTAGAGATGGGATGAAATGTACAGGACCAAGTTTGTTTTCTCAAAACAATGGGCAAATCATAATTACTTGTTTATGTTTGGGATAGACTTTAGAGTGTTTGAATCTATCATCGATTTTGACAATCTTGGTGCAACAAGTATGAAGTTATCTTTGTTTTTTATTTTGACCTTCGTGAGTAAATAATCATTGATTTTTCCATTTTTTCTATGTTTAAGTTTTCTTTTGTTGATAGCAGAACAAGATAAGGAGTAGTAGGCTCATGATTTGGACTGTTATAACGTGGCTCATGGTTCGGACTATTTGGGTTATCAAAACACTCATCTAAATACTGACCAATAGAACAATCTTCACTTAAATTCTCCCCCTAATGATGTGGCTTGTGGTAAGGAGGATTTTCGAAGAAAATGACCTCCCAATAACAATAATCCTTTTTGTGGAGGTTCATAACAATTGTACCCATTTTGAGTGGATAAATACCCATTGAAAACACATTTACTAGCTCTTGGATCTAACTTGGATCTATTAGAGGAGTGAATGTGAGCAAAGACAATACACCCAAATACGTTGAAGGAAAGATCAAACTGATGATGTGAAACTAGAAAAACACTCCTAAAATTTTTAAATTGGGGTTTTAAAGGATAATGCAACTTGGCATTCGATTAATGAGATAAGTAGTAGTTAATACATTTGCCAAAAAAATTTGGACATGTTTATGATAAACACCAAAGCTTGAGTAATTTCAAGAGGGTGTCGATTTTTCCGTTCAGCTACCCCATTTTGTTGGGGAATGTGAACACATGAACTTTAATTAATTATCCTATGTTTTTGAAGATAGTTCTCTAAGTTATAATTGAAATACTCCATACCATTATCAGTTCTAAGGATTTGTATTTGTGTCTAAAATTGGATTTGGATCATAAGATGAAAATTAATGAAAATATCACAAACATTAGTTTTCTCTATCAATAAGTAACCCAACACAATTTAATGTGATCATCTATAAAGGTAACAAACTATTTAGGGTGAGTACGATTAACGAAAAGGTCCCTAAACATCAATGTGAATTAGGACAAAAGACTTAGATGATTTATATTGAGTTTTAGAAAAAAGAAGCACGTTAATGTTTTGCCTATTCACAACTTTCACATCGGAAATTGATGGTTTTATTTGAAAATATAGATGGAAATAAATGCTTCAAAATTGAAAATTAGAATGTCTCATTCTATAATGCCATAACATAATTTCTCTATTCATAGAAATAGATACAGTGTTACATATTGTAATTTGATAATTTTCACTCACATTGGCCTCATTAAAATAATAGATTCTTTACACTCTTTAGGATTGCCATTGCCAATCGTCTTCCCCAATAGTTTTTGAAAAACACAATGAGATGGAATAATTTAAGAGTTCGAATTTTTTTTAGTTGGCTAATGGATATCAAATTACAAGATAGGTTTGGGACATGAAGGATATATTTGAATATTATAAAATTGAGAAAGTTGGATACTCCCTTTTCCTACAACAGTTGAGATAGATCTATCTATCACTCTAACTTTAAGAATATTACCAACACACGGTGAATAAGACGTGAATAAATGGTGCACATTAGTCATATGATCATATGTACTAGAATCAATAATCCAAGAATTTTTAAACCTAGAGGTGATAACTAAAGCATTTAAGTAATTACCTTTATAGAGAAAATATGAGGATGACTGACCCAAATATATGAATATCAAAACTAAGTAAAGATGCATATTTACAAAAAACTAAGAAACTCAAGCCCAAAATACCAGGTCTAGACTATTAAATCAATCAATAGTAATCTGATCTTGACACCAGAAATTGGTTCACTCTTCATCAAGAAATAAAGTCCATCTTGTTCTGGTTCCATTGATGTTGTCAGATATATATGGCATTCTTGTTAAAATAAAAATAAAAATCATAATACTCACAGAAAGTAGGCTTGCCAAACAATTGATGGGCTGGTGAGCAGCTTTTGAAACACATATTGCAAGGACACCATTTGACTTTTCCTTCTCGTCTATATAAAACTTTCTGTAGATTTTCACGCCTGAAAGCTGCAAAACTCATCAGCTATGTACAGGGCATGTAAATCTATAAAGACTTTCTAAAGTCAGTAAATGATAACCATTGAAATTTCACTTGGTACCATGTAAATTATTTTTAAGCATAAACCAACAAATTATTTAGATTAAAAAGAAAAAGACCAGTAATTATTTAGATAAAAAATGGGGCGATAATATTACCACAATTATTTTTTATTAATGACAATTTTATCCAACAATAATGGCATTAAAGTGTTATTAATTGTAGGCCTAAAATAGACAATTCAAACACTTTTGTTGTGGCAATAACTAAAATAGTTGTGACAATATCATTATTCAAAAAAAAGACCAACAAATTATTTAGATTAAAAAAAAGCAGCAATATATTAGAAATAGAAACAAAAAACGACCAGCAAGCAAAAGAAATCAATTTATTTTAGTCTAAACTGCAGCCTCATAGTCACTTGGCATTATTTCAACTAAAATTTAGAGAGAGAAGCTACTAGAGACAATCTATATCACAATCCTTTGTTAAGTTAAAACATTCCATTCAAGCTGATGAAAATGCAGGCTTATGGACAGGAATATGCTAAACATTCCACCATGGCATAACCTAACCACTTCTTTATGAGACCATCAAACAGAAAAGGCGCATTGTTTTACTTCTTTCTGCTCCTTCTCAATAATGATTCTCCTTTTTAACTTTTAAGTCTAATAACAATGGTTAATGCACACGGAAGTGCATATAAGCTCTACAATAAGGAACCAACATCATAGACATCAAATGCAAAGAGTGCATATTATGCTTAATAGCATATTTTTCTTTTGATCATTATTTTCTTTATTTCATGGTTAATGAAAAAATGTCCCTTATGTTGGATTATATGTTGACCATCTCGCATCTTATATTTTTGGGATACCTAGTAGCCACAATTTAACAAGTTTGACTTTTAAGTCATGTTTATTTCGTAGAATAAAAACGTAATAGGAATGGTAATATAAATGAAATTCAATGAAAATAATATTACAATTATTATGTTTATTTAAGCAATGGAATCAAAATAATAATAGATATTAAAATAAAATTTATAAATGAAATAAAAATAGAAAATAAGAAATTTTTGATTTTTAAATGAGAAAAAATAATAAATGATTTTACAAATTTGTGAGGAAAATAGAACCTTCCAGCGTACTCTTGAGGGGTGTGGGAGGAATGAGTATTCCTCCTACTATTAGAATTCCTAATTAATAGTCAAACCAAGCATAGAAATACTCTAAATCATTCACATTACCATTATTATTACTATTAATTAAAAATAACCCTAAACTTAAGTTTTTGCCTAAACATTTTCTGCAGTACAAAAAATTGTTGGGGTTAATTTGTAAAAGCACTTTACCAACTGCCATAAGAGGTGGTATCATAGTATGTATTAATGTTGGAGCCCATTAATGTGGTTCCATTATAGATGTTGAATACCCAAATCCTTTTGGATTCTTTCCTATTATTTAGAGATTAAGTTGCATGGTTAAAATAGAGATTAACTGTACATTCTATTCCTGATTATTAGGGATATTTTCTGATTTTATCTCATTTCCTTAGTATCAATATTGTACTATAAAAGAAGAGGCCGTGTATAGTTTTAGATACAAGAAATAAGAAATATTTTTTCATTCATTCAGTTTGCAATAGACAACACCCAATTTTTTTCCATCATCAAAAGAGCCCAAAAATAAAAGCACTACCTTCATTAACGGATTCAACTCCAGGAAGGACTTTTCTGAGACCTTCTGCCTCCAACATGTTTGAGAATGAAGCATGCTTTCGGACATCCTGCAAACCATCAAATCACAAAAGGGAAAGCCAATAGGATACAGAGAAGTAAAGACCAACCACGAGTTAATTTGGCACCTGAACCTCAAACAATATGGATTTATTGAAGAGAATCCGAGAACCTGATTCTATTCTGCAACCACAAGCAAAAGAATAATTAAGTACAAGACGAGACATTAGAAGAGAAAGGAGGGATCTGAAAGATATAAAATACTGAATATAAAATATGAAATGTTGCATGAAGGTTTCGGTAAAAAAGGAAAGAAAAAAATGGTGAATAAGCTTCACACTGAACAAAATTTCACAACTAATAACTACACCACAAACATAAACCAATTATTGGATCACATGCACTATTAGTTTCCAATTATTAAATTGAATGGCATACCACTATCAGGTTGCAATTGTATAATGCTCTAAGTTTGTTCTATAAAGTATCAGATTTATTTTGCATAGTCATACTCAACAGGTTACAATGAGGATTAAGATACTTGATAGTTTCAGGTAAGCAACCTAGGAAAAGAATTATATATCATCCCCTTCTAAGTCTAATTGAAACTCATTTAAGTTAGAATATGGTCTTTAAACTAGCCAAGATTGGGGAAGATTCTAGGTTGATAAGTTAAAGTTTAGTTACACCAGCTAGAGACAAGAGAGCAGAGTACGGTTAAGGTGTCCATGCATACCATAACATTCCATCATTGCACTAGGTAGATATTTTTAGACGAGAGAGAAACAAAAATTATAGCAAGAACAGACTTATCAATAAACCTAGCAGAATCATACCTATTGTATTTACCAACAGCACACCTCCCTTCAATTGTTTTCAGGCCATCTGAACATGTTCAAATTATTTCAAAAAGTTATCAACTCAGGTTCAAAATGACATGTGCACAGATGCAAAAGGCAGATATTTTGAAGGTCTGGTAATGGGCATTACAGCATCAATAAATATTTATACCTTTCAGCTGTGAAAAGAAAGGCTCTTGAACATCAAGTTCAAAGTTAATAGTCTTCAGTATCTGAAAAGGTGCAATATTTGCTACTTAATGATAAAATGGGTTTCATTAACTGTACTGAGAAAAATATCAACACAGTCATCAGCTAGTAGCTTACATCACTAATTTGAGAACCCTTTTCTGAAATCAACCTCTGCCACTCATGCTCTTTCTGCTCTGAGGAATCATCTACACCAAACTTTTCCATTGTCTTACATGTCCCACGTAAGGTTCTAGACAATGTGGTTTCATGCAGAGCTATTGCCAGACGCTGGTATAATGGATATGGGGGCACACCTTCAAAAGAATCTGCAAAAATGGGCATAAAACAAATATTACCCTTGAATTTAGGCAGATAATGATCTAACACGTGAATATCAGTCCAGTCTTTTAACACCATTAACCAAACATCAGCAATAGGATGTTAATGTTATTATTATTTATTCAAACTCTCAGCCTTAACTTCTTTTCTATCCTTATTTTCTTTTTCTATTTCTTTTTCTGCCTGCAAAACCCATGAAGTATTTATATGAATTAGAAAAACTTCCAGTACTCACATAACATATCGTGGGACCCACTTGTCATAGGTTGGTTCCTGATTAATTCATACGTGACGTGATCACAAAAATGTTTAAAACAAAGATGCATACTTATGTACATTAACCCAAAAATATGAACACATACGTAATCTGGTACAGTATACAACATGACATGCCCATACATAAAAGAACATTCATAAATTGATACATATCAGAATAAAATAAAATAAAAAATCATACCTACCACATTTCAATATAAATTACAAATTACTGTTTCTATATCGTATATGCACTAAAACTCAACAAAAATGATCAATCATCACTAAACATCCAGCTATAGCTAAAGAACAGCAATGATTGACCGCCCGATCCAAGAAAATAAATAAATAATGAATGAATGCTTGACCAGAAAAGCGAGAAAAACCAAATGGTATCTTGTTCACAGCATTCAAAAATTCAACTCAAAAGTAATTCCGAGTTTGGTTCGTTTTTACAAGAAATCATAATAGATGTAGAAAAATTAAGATTTTCTATAAGCAAACAGAACAGCAACGGTTTAAATAAGTTATGAACAAGGAAGAATCAATTGAATGAATGAGAAGAAATCACCATAAGAGTATGGAGTAGGGAAAGGGTCGGAAGGGTCTGGTTCAAGAAGGCGGGAGCAGAAATCCTTGGGAAAGCCTAAATCGATTTCTAGGGTTCCATTGATATGAGTGTTGAAGACAAACTTTAGTAGCTCTTCCGTACAGTCCCTGTTAGTCGCACACATTGCCTCCCCGCGACAAATGGATACAAATATCTGGAAGAGCTGAAGACTGAACGAAGAACAAATGCTTGTGTTATTTAGGGATGTCAAGTAGGGGAGAGCAAAATATACTATCAATAAAAAAGTTTTAGGAAGTTGGATATTAAAAATATTTAAATTCTTATAATCAATTTTTATTTGATATATTTAATATATTATTTAAAAATATATATAATAATTAATAATATTTTATTTATACATAATATAAAAGGAAAAGAGACTCGAAAACCCTAAGTCTTTATTCGGTTATTTTCTAATCTCATTCTTAGACTCTTAATAATCTAAAAAGTAAAAACCCATCAACTATCTCTATCTCTCATACACGATTAAGTCAATTTCACGACCAACATGTTCCCTATCACTCTTCTCTCCTTCCCCCGACTTTGTTCGTCCGATTAAAGTTGAGAATAAAGAAGATATTGTTGCTGTCTAATCATCTAGTTATGAGAAGTCATTAATTTCACATTTGGACTTGAAAGCCTGGAAAGGCAAGTACTCCTAGTTATTCAAGAGTTCCATTTCATTAAAACCTGGCAATCTCATTTTCTTCTTAGCATTTATGTCAAGATTTTATTTTATTCATGTATGTTCACATCATTTTCGAGATCCCTGTACTTTGCCTCAAAGTCATGTACAGTCATATTCTTGTTTTCCTAATTTATGTTATTGTGTACAGATCTCCAATCTTGCCAAATCTATACGCAAACGTACAAATATGGAAGAGCCTATTGGTAAAGTTTCAAAAAGAATTGAGGCGAGGAAGTCATATATTTTTTTGGTTCAATACTTTTGAAAAATAATTAAAAGCAAGATTACATATTCAACCTATAAAAAGTTTATTGTTAAAATTTTATTAAAAAAATTAATGAAAGGATCAGTATTTAAGGTCATGCATATAATTGTTCTGTTTTTCACTCTAAACACTGATGGTTGATTTCCTAACTTTCTTAGGGATCTAAGCTTTTGAGTAAATTACTTCTGATGAAAAATTATGCATCTTTTATTGAAATTTCAGCCGTTGGCATTCTGTTATCTGTTTTTTTGGTATAGCATACAAATAATTCGAGGTCAATAGATCAATTGATTTACTAATGAGCTTGTTCCTCTTCTATATATGGATTGTTATTTGAAGAGTTTTTAAAACTAGTCTTGCAAATAAATTTCCTAATTCTTGCTATCAAGTTCGTGTAAATTATAATTATTATCATTATAAGTAATGAAATATGTTGGGTTTGATTACAAAAATATATATTACTTCAATCTTATGTTCCTCTACAGCTTCTGTGACATTCTAAAACCGAACATTGTATAATATCAAAAAAAAATTAACATCTTAATGAATTGTAGGTATTTTTTATATTTCAGTATCATTTGACGACAAATTTGCAACAATCGAAGAGTTCGCATAAACAAAACAACGGATTCTTCATCAGTTTCATCTAACCCAGCATGTTTCTTACCCTATGTTTTATTATTTATTTGAATGATTATATTATTTATTACTAATGTCTAATACTTTTTTTCTATAACTATACATATGGCTTTAGATGAAAATAAGGATACACTTTATGTGATTGAGGAAGTCAATAAAGATAAAATTTCAACACAACTAACTCAAGCAGAAGATTTTGTAAGTACTCCAATTCCTGACCTCTACATTGCTTCTAAAGAAAAAGGTAAAAAAGTTTCTTCTAGATCTAGTAGTGAAATATGGGCTCATTTTACCTTAGAAGTGGTTGGGCAACATTGAAAAACTATATGCAAATATTGTAAAAAATAACATGTGTCAAGAAAATCTGGCACGTCAAATTTGCTTGCATACATTTCCATTGGATGTGATAAGTTTCCCGGTAGATTCTTAAGAAGCAAAAAACTTTAGCTTTCTATAAGAAAGGAAGTCTTGTACCTCACAATTTTAATGTTGAAAGATGTAGAGAAAAATTGGTGAGGATGATAATAAAAGATGAATTATCATTTATTATCGTAGAAGGTGAAAGATTTAAGGAGTTTATTGAAGAGTTTCAACCTTTGTTTAAAATCCCTTCTCGGTAGACTATTACAAGAGATTGCTTGAATTTGTACGTTACTGAAAGAGTAAAATTGAAAGAGTTGTTGAATATAACTAGTAAAAGAGTGTTGTTGAAATGGAAAAACTCTACTTAAAAACTTGTTTGTTTAGATGTTATGACAAGGTAGAATTCAACTTATTTTATGTTAGATTCTACAACATATTTTCAAAAGGCATTTAAAAGGTTAAAGATCACTGATTTGGGGTACTATCAAGAGTTTTGTCAAGGTAAAATTAAACAAGCTCCGATTACAATTGACTGGGATAATGCTAGACATTTTCTCCAATTTTTGAAATTTTTTATGAAGCAACTTTAATGTTTTATGGATCTTTGTATGTGACTTCTAATTTCTTCTTGAATCGTATTTGTTTTATTCATGATCAACTTGATATGTTGAGTAAATGTGAGGATTACATTATGATGAAGATGACTAATGAGATGAAGGTAAAGTTCAACAAATATTAGGAAGGAGTAGCTAAGATGAATATGATGTTTTTTGTGTCTATTTTACTTGATCCTAGGCACAAAAAGTGTTCTTTACATCTAAGTTTGCTAAAATTGTGTAATAGAGATGAGATTGAGTCATCAATGAGTTCAAAAAGGGTGAAAAAAACTTTAGAAGATATGTATGAAGAGTATCGTAAAGCTTATTTTCCATCAAGCACAAAATAATCTTCTCAACCTTTACAAATAAGTACATAAGGTTTTGGTTTAGAAGTAGATACATTTCAACTCTATGCTTCTCGTAAGAGAAAGCATTTAAAAGAAGTTCATACTATGGAAAACAAATCTGAGGTGGAAAAATACTTGCAAGAAGCATTGGTTGATATGGATGATGAGAAATTTGATCTTCTAAGTTGGTGGAATGTTTATTCCTCAAGGTTTAAGATTTTGTCTTTGATAGCTTGAGATGTATTGGTCATATCGGTATCTATTGTAGCATTTGAATCTGAATTCTCTACTAGTAGTCATACAATTAGTCCATACAGGAGTTCCTTATCTTCTAAAACTGTGCAATCCTTGATTTGCACTCAAAATTGGATTAATTCCTCTCTAATCATTAATATCCAAGAGTCACTTAATGAAATTGGGGCTCTATAATCAGATATATGGCATAAAACTTTCAAATATATATTTTGAATATATATAGATTTCTTTGTTATCATATTATGCGAAAATTAAAGTTGTTTCCATATTATTATGTTTATTAGCTTATTACTTACTTTGGTATATTTTTAACTTGTTAATTTTTCATCATGCAGATGTTCTTGATAGTATTGTTGACTTAAACCTTGAATATTATCTCAAGGAGTTCGTGTTATTATTAATTAAGGAAATTGAAGTTAAATTATGTAATTGATATTGAATTTTTTATTTTTGATTATTTTTGTTGAATTGCTTTTAATCATGTTGTCACATACTTTTTAATTTGTATGGAAAATATTTTTATTTTAAAGTTTTCTTTGATTTTATGTAATTTTTCATGTTATAGGTTGAAATTATATCGGATTCAGATTTTTTCTTATTGGAATTTATAGCGGTTCTCATCAGATTGAATAATTCATAATTTGGTTATTTATGTAATTTTTCATTTTATTAATTAAAATTAAAATTTTGACCAATCTGATCTGATTAGTCTGATCGGATTCAGATTTGGATTTGTTCGGATTGACATTAATAGTGTATTAAATTCTGATTGAATAATTCATAACTTGCTTCGAATCAGATCAGATTGTCTTAAAATCGTCGGTTTCGAACCGATGCTTGACCATAATGTCAATTTATAATTTATGAAGGTTGTGTGAGACAGAATAAGGTTTCGTGTTACTCTTCACCCACACATATTCTCTGTTTTTTTAATGAAAATGACTAGTATTAAGGAAGATTTAGTTTTGTTAAAAAAATAGTTTTTAAAAATTTTGTTTAACAAAACCAAATTGTTTATAATAATATCATTCATTTTTCTTATAATTTCTTTAAAAATTTATATATATTTATAAAAATAATATTTTATTAATAAACTAATATTTTAATTATAAAAATTTAATATTATAATATATGAGACAATAATTATTATTAAACAAACAAATAAAAACTTTTAATAATAATTATCTCTATATTTGAATTTATTAAGTTTAATTACATAACAAACAGATATATTTTATGATTTATGATTACATAATGAACTTGATCTTAATTTATTTATTAGTAAAAACTCTCTAATACCCATAAAAATCCAAAACTTCGATTACAATTCAATCACCTCCAACAATGTTTAAATGGAGAATGAAAATAATTGCATAGGTTTTGCCCGTTATGTTGACATTTTTATTTTCTTTTTAATAATTACAATACACTTGTAATTATTAAAAAATATATATGCATTTGTTAAACTTTGGGCTCATTTGTACTTTTTGAGTAAATGTTGAAAAAAATTGCTCAAATTGATCTTATTATTGGCATTCAGTGTTATAAGGCTTATCATGATAAGACAGTGTCTAACCAGAACAATGATAACCCTTATCTTATAAACGATTTTGGTAAAAAATAAAATCCAATCTAAATATCCCATTAGTTTGATAAATCATTCTAAATGTTGGGTTCATTTGCTAAAATTGCCTTTAATGTATTTTGGTAAACCTTTTTGGTCTTTCTTTTCTTAATCTCTTTTTATGTAAGATTATTTGTTAAGGAATGATAATATATGCATTAATATCTTTCAACATGTTCTCAATTATTATTTTTTCAACATTGATATATCTACATTGAATTGGATGTAGACTCCTCCCAATTTCATATTACATATTGGAATAACACCCAATAATATATTATTTAAAAAACTTGTGAAATTGAGATCTTATTTAGGAGGGGTTATTTGTAAGTATAGATTAGGATACCCATAGAACTATGGTCCCTCTTAACTTTTGATAGTGTGCATTTTAGGTATGATATTTATGAGATTATAAATAAATTATATGCACAAAATAAGTTTAATATTTATCTCTTAAAACATACTAAAAACTCAATAATTTAAACATATTTCTACTCAAATAAGATATATGTAATATTTTTTATAAAAATAAATAGTAATTAAAAAACAATTAACATTATTTTTTTGTTTATATAATGTCCTTCTCAAACTAAACTCTTGAATCTACCACATGTTGAGAACATTGAAGCATACAATGACTAGTGCAGGTGCAAAGGTTATGAGATGAGTGTTTGCAATAAATTTACATATGGAGTGTTACTAAGCATGACAATCTATAAGAGTGCTTTTGATTAGTGCATAGTAATTATATAACACACTTGAATCGAGCTTATATTGTTGCATAGGCGCTGAGGTATTTAGTTACAAAGGTATCGTTGTTATGTTTAAGTTTTTCTAGGTATTCTTTAATTCTTTTATTTACTTGATCAAATTTGAATTGCATATCAAGAAACTCAATGAAATTTCAAATGTTCATTCACTTTTCTTTATTCAATTAAGATATATCAATTCTGCAATTTATAATTTTAAATCAATTTACATGGTAGAGTTAGGTTATAAGAAAAATGAAAAACATAAACTTTGATCAAATGGGTAAAATAGCATCAACAATAAGAGATAATAACGTTTCAAATTACAAATAGTGAAGAAAATAAATACATAGAATTCTCAAAAGTTTCAAACTTGAAAGCTCCATTCTCAACATTATTGTATGTCCAAGAAGATTGAATGATGATGGATTTGTTAATGGAGATAATTTATGTAACATCAAATGATTGGTGATCAGTTCAATGGTCCAAGAGTATGTCAAGAAAGTTGAAGATTACAAAATAAGTTATAACTAGAATTGTTATATGTAGTACTTAATAATTATGTTAAATATATTGGAATTGATATTAGTCAAAATGATGTTTGTTTTACACGACAATTGAATAAATGACATTGTTTACCTTTTAATAGTTTCCTTAATAAAATCTCAGTTTCAATTGAAGTCATTCACTATGATATGTGGGGTGTTTTTTCCCTTTGATATCCTTAAATGTTTTTTCATGGTATGTACTCTTCATTGATAAGTGGAGTAGACATTCATGGATTTAACATATGAAAGAAAAGTCTTGAGTAGAACAATCCTTTGTATTGTTTAAAAACATGGTTGAGTTATCTATTAGTCATAAAATTAAGGTGTCATAAACTGATGGTGGGGGAGAGTATGACTCACTCAATAATGTACATCAGACAAATATCATTCAAAGACATATATTTGGTCCTTATAATGCACAACAAAATGGCTTAGTTGAAGCTTAGCTGAAAGAAAATACCGATATATTACTGAGTTGAGCCTTACCTTACTAGCTTAAAGTTCCATGCCTTTTAAGTATTGGGATTTCACTTATACTAACTGTTGGTTACTGGTTATACTACTCTGGATCATAGTAGTTATGAAAGCATCTAGCGTGGGCAATATAGGCACAACTATTGATTTGTATACTATTTATTGATATAAGTTAATTATCTACTATTAAGTGGTTACTATAGGAAACCTAGGAGTGTTATCACATAAGTAGGGGTTCTATGTGAGTTCACCTCATTATATTGTTGTGTTTGTATGCTCTATTATTTAGTTAGTGCAATCATAACTCTATCCGAGTATGTTCCAACATATGAGGATCTAATTGTGATTGAAAATAATTTATTTCTTACTACTTTCCTTTACCATTGATGCCATGTTATGTGTTTTTCCATGATGTCTATTAATTATTAAAATGTCAGCCTCTTTTGTTTAATTTATTGACTACTTCTTTCTTTATATGTACTTGTTTTTTGTTGTTTCATTATTTATTTGTTTCCACTATTGGCTAGCAACACTCGTGTGAGTTATTTAGTGTTTGTATCTTCTTGTCATGGTTATGCATTGAGTCCCATAATCTTTCAACAATGAAGTATGGATTTGATTTTTTAATTAAATAGGACTTATTCTAGTGCTTCCACTTTCAAGAAGGAAAACTATTGACAATAGTTATATGTTAAGAGTAAAGAAGATGTCCAATGAACAATTGGATAAATTTCACACTTGAGTTGTTGAAAAAATATTTCTACAAATAGTTGGATTTGATTATCTTAATACTTTCAGCCCTATGGTAAAGTTTGGAACTATCAAAGTAATAGTGACTGTAACTTTGATGTTCAAATGGATTATTTGATAGTTGAACATTAACAATGCCTTTCTAAATGGCACCATAATTGAATAAGTGTATACACAACAAGTTCTAGAGTTTGTGACTGAAGAGCATTATGAATATATGTGTAATTTTCATATGTCCCTTTATGAACTTAAATAAGTACCTATTGCTTAGTTCAATACATTTAGTGTCACACTTCTAAAGTTTGGATTTCTTAAATATCTACCAGATGACTCATTGCTATACTTAATTTGTGTTACTCATAGAATTTATGTATTTCTTTACGTTGTTGATATTATAGTCACGGGATAATATGTTGCAAAAGTTGAAGAGTTTATTAAACTATTGCATGATAGTTTTGCGTTAAAAGATATGGATGGCTTGCTTTTCTTTTGAGGCATTGAGATGGTTAAGATTGTCAATGGATCCTTGTTGCTCAAACAATTCAAGTATATTCTGAGTTTTCTTATCAAAGCCAAGATACTTGAACTCAAACATATTGAAATTCCAATGTACACTTTGATCTAATTGTCCGATTCTTGTGATGAATTGTTTGACAATGTAGGTCTCTATAGAATCATTGTAGGGGCTCTACAATATGTAACCCTTACATATCCTAATATCATTTTTTTTTCAACAAAGTATGCAAATATATAGCCATTACTTTAGCTACTCATTGGCTTACAACAAAGAAAATTCTAAGGTTCTTAACTAGTACAGTTGAATTTGGTCTTAAATTTAAGCAATCATCTTGACTTGCTTTTTTTAGCTTCACAAATGCATATTGGGTTTCATATTTAGACAATAGTCATTCTAATTTTGAAATGTGTCTTGCAATAGCTGCAATGAAAATAACATAGTTATAATCACTACTAAGAGAATTGCATTTGTCATGTCCTAATAAGCATGTGTTATGGCATGACAACAATAATAGTATTGCTTTTACTACCAATCTAGTTTTTCACTCTTATACCAAACATTTTAAGCTAGAATATCGCTTCATTAGGGAAAAAGTATTATCATAAGAAATGATAACATCATTACACATTTTTTTCATTTGTACTCTTCATATTGTGTCATGTGTCAAGATTATTTTGAAATTGAAAAAAAGTGATTCATTTTTCTCAATAATATTTATACTTATTACCATGTAAATGGTAGGAGTGTAAAAGTGGGTTTAAATTTGAGTGATCTTAGCATTTCTTGCCATTACCATAACTCTTTTTGTTGGTTACATAACACGTTTAATGTTAATTTAAAAAATTGATAAAAAAATACTTTTTTGCTTTAATATATTTCTTTTATGCCAATTAAAAATTACTTTTAAAAATATTTTGTTAGCTTTTAAAATTGATATTAAATGTGTTGTGAAACAAACAAACAAAAAAGGTAAGATAATTATCCCACTTTTTATTTAGAATTACTGTGATCTTTAAATATCAACAAAATTTGACTATTTTTTGATTTGTTTATCTTTATTTTTCAACATTTAAACCATGTTAACTTTTTAATTCAATTAAAAAAATTGATATGAGATTGGAAACTATATACTGTCAATCATATTTGACTTATTTTAATTTATATTAACAATTTGTGTAGTGTTTTGTGTTTAAATGTTGTCATGAAAAATCTAAATGGTTTTAATTATTATTAACTTTAAAACAAAATAATATAAACATCAAATTTTCTTATTAGAAAGAGATCTTTCATTAAAACTTATATTTGTAAAATATAACAAGAATATGATATGTTCAAATGAAATTCGTTAATACATATTTAAATACTATATAAACACAAGTAACATACTAAAAGAAATATGGTTTTACAAAAAATATCATCAAATCATTATGAGTGTTGGCTATTTTCGCGAATAAAATATTTACTTATAAAACTTGTTTCTAAGCGAGCTATCAAGTCTATTAAGAAAAACCAAACAAATTCTTGAGTTTCAGATAATTGTACTTCAAGTATATCCTTGATAACTACGACACATAGGATTACATTTATGCATTTAATAGAACATGTTTATAATTCTAAAATTATTTTTGTGAATAAAATGTTTATTTAAACTTGAATCAATTTATGAAATTACTAATTAAATATTTTTAGATGTGTTTTAATATTTTTAGGATGTGTGTTTTTATTTTTTTAAATGATTTTTTTTATCACATTAAAGCTTTTAATGAGCTTTAGATAATTAAGCCCAAAACATATTTTACCCTAATACTACTTTCTAGGCTATTACAATTATCTATATATATACACACACACATTAGGGTTGAAAAACAATTAAGTAAGGTTGCCAAAACCGCTACAAACAGAGAAGCAAAGAAAATTAGCGTTACAATGGAGTTAAAAGTGCTTCATATATTATTCCTTGGGATTTTCTCCATAAAGAGCATATTTCATAAGATAGTTTAAAAAAAGACTAAATTGAGTTTTAATTTAAAAATGGACAAATTATAACCTATTGAACAATTTGCTTATCATCCTCTACTTTTATAACTCCCATTTACTTTTCTAACTCTTTTCCTTCCCTAATTTCCACCCCCTCAATCAAACTTTTAATAAATAATAATTTATTTTTATTATAAATAAAAAAATAAAAAAAATAATTTATATTTATATAATAAAAAATATATATTTTTTTATAAAAAATAACTTATCAAAATTTTATTATAAAATAATTTCAAATAATAATAATAAATTATAAAATTTTAAATTTTTAAAAAACTTTACTAAATAGTTACAATAATTTTTATGAAAAATTATTGACATTTTTAAAAAATAAATTATTTAAGATTAAAAAATTAAAAAATATATTACATTAAATGCATATTTTTAATATTATTATAATTTTAATTATTACTAAGATAATAAATATTTATTAATAATAATTTTATTTATGTATTAAAATATAATTAATTATATAATTTATATATTTTACTATATTAATAATAAAAATAATTATAATAATATTATATTAGATAATATTTTCATACAAAATTTGCTATATAATGTTATATGTTTGTATTGTATCTTGTAGAAAGTTGGATTGTGAGGCTTAACAATTTTTTTAATAATTTAATTATTTTAATGAATATTATTTTTTATGTTTATAATAATTATGTTTTGCAAAATGGAGCTAACATATCTTTTTTTATTTTTTTAAAATAAAATTGACTAAAAAATGTGCTTTCAAGTTTAAGGTTTAATTTTTTCCATTTTTAAATTAAAATACAATTCAGCATTTTTTTTAAAATATTACATGATATATGTATATTATAGACAAAAACCCTTATTCCTTTAGATCATATAAGAGAAAAACCTAATAGAATAGCCAAAAGGGATTTTTACTTGAATGACAGTGGTTATTCGACATCAATCTAATCTATTGGAGCATAAGAGAACTCTAGTGGCTTAATCAATAAGGAGAAAAGGAAAGCTACAGTATTGGTTTAAGAATTCCTTATATCTATCTTGCTAGGTGATTAGCAACAACAATGGATGCACACACATATATGTTATTAATGAACCTTCGACTAGTAACGTTAATTTGAAATCACACATGATTTTCGGTAAAGATAATTTCTATTCATTATTTTTATTTACATATAGTTTCTTTTTAATCATATTTTTAGATGAAATAATTTTACGTGTGATCACGATTATTTGATTTAATTATTAAATTTTGAAGAAGCAATTTTCATTGAATTTGTACTTAATCTTTTTGATCTAGGATTTACTAGTTGATTTGATTTAAGTGATATATATTTTGAATAATATAGTTAGGATTATTTATTGTTAAATCTATTCTATAACACACACGAGCACTTGTGTTTGTATGCTAACCATTTTGCAGTTAATTCAGGAACGTATTTGATTGTCAGAAATCTTATTGGAACGTTGGTCTAAAAACTGCTCACTCTAATATTGGAAACTATAAAAACAGAGTAGGGGCTCATAAGTAAGGTACATTGGGGCAGTATTCTAAGGAGGGTAGCATAGGACCGAGTTTGTACTTAAACATTTGGTTTTCATAGTGGAAATTTAGGTGGTCCGGTGGATCGATGGTTTTTCTCTTAGGTCATAGTTGTGACCTAGGTTGTTCTACCTAAAAATATCGTGTGTTATTATTTTATTTCTGCACTTTATTCTTACACATGATTGTATGCCTGACTGTCTTGTTTACATTATTAAGTTACAAATTGATAAAAATTAAAAATAACTTATTCACCCATCTCTAGGTTAATTAGGTACATATCTTATAAACTTTTAATTGGTATCAGAATCGACACTAGACACACTTAGTGAGATTAATCCTTAGGGATACACACTATTACTTATGGACCAAATTAAAGAAAGTGGGTCATCTGTTAGATCCCCACTCTTTGATGGGTTTAATTACCCTTATTGGAAGGCTTGTATGCAAGCTTTTCTTAGACAAGATGAAAAAGTCTGGAATGTTATTCTTGATGGTTGGGAGCCACTTTTGGTAACGAAAGATGGTGTAACAATCATAAAGCCAAGAAGAGACTGGACCATTAAAGAATGCACCCTTAGTGGGGCAAACCAAAAAGGTCTAAGCTCAATATTTGTTGTAGTGTCAATGGATGAGTTTCGTCACATCTCTGACTGTGAGACTGTTAAAGATGAATGGAATGCATTTGCTCTTGCTTATGAGATAATCTCCCAAATGAAACAAACAAAATTGAGATTGATAACATCTCAGTTTTATTCCATTAAAATAAGGAACATAAAAACTTTTGGTCAATTTTATGCTCGTTTCTGTGATATCACTAATGCTTGTTCTAACATTGGTGAGAAAATTCTATAGCATATACAAGTATGCAAACTCTGAAACTCTTTAACAATAGACTACAAGATGAAATTTACAGTGATAAAGGAAAGCAAGAATGTGGACACACTAAAAATTGATGAACTTATAGGGTCAATCAAAACCTATGATTTTTCTCTTGATCCACCCAAGAAAAATAAAGATGTGGCATTCAAAAGCTCCAAAAAAGACATCTCTGATAGTGATGATGATATGAATGATGAGTCATTAGTCTTTTTAGCACATAATAATGAGTCATGAAGAAGAAGGGTCAATAGAATAATCAATCCAACAAAGGACAATCCAGTCATTCGAATGCCCAAAAGTCAAGGGAAATCAAGTCTCATAGCCTTGATGGTAAGAAAAGTAAGCCTATTAGTCCTCAATGCTTTACTTGTGGGGGATTTGGTCATATTTTCTATAGATTGTGTTAACAATAAAAAGAATTTGGAAAAGTCTTTAATGCTACACTCAGTGACACAGAAAGTGAGTAGCACATTGCTAGAAACTCAGAGGATGATGACACTAATTATTGTGCCTTCACTGCAACTGCCAAAGCATACCACAATGACTCTGATTTTAGCTTAGATGAAGAAAATGATGAAGTAAACTCTTCTCTCTTACTGTCTAAGTTTAATGTATCGAATTATGAGGAACTATTTATGGATTGTCTAGGTGACAGGGAAGAGAGATAAACTACTTGTGGAAGTAACTAAACTTAATGATATCATCAATATTCACAAAACAAATTCCTCTAGCCTAGAGAAAGATAAAAAATAATTGTCTAAAAATATTAATGCCTTGAATATGAGACTTGAAGAAACCACTGAGGAAAACAAAAAGCTTAGGCAAGAACTTAGTATTGCTAAAGAGACGGTGAAGAATTTGACCATTGGTGTTGAAAAATTGACCAAAGTCCTAGACTATGGAAAACCACATAGAGATAAGAGAGGTATTGGATACATAGATGATCAGTCAACACCTTCATCATCCAAAACTCAATTTGTAAAACCCATTATTTCTCAGGAGAGGAAGGTAGTTTCTGCACCTTATCATTCTAAGCAAATTCAGTTTGTTCCCATCTCATTATGGTAAGAAATGACACATTAGACCTAAATGTAGGTTTATTTATACTTATGATTCTATCATGAGTACAATGTTTCTAGGACACCTAAAAAAAATTCAAAACGTAAAGTTTTTATTGCAAGAACTACACAAAAAGAGGAACATAAGAAACCGGTAACTCAAATGTCCAAAATTAAAAAAAGATGGGTTAAGAAATCTTAGTTGCACTGCTTCATGGCCCATATAGCGTTTAAAGCTAAATCCAATACCACTTGGTATTTTGATAGTGGATGTTTTAGACACATGACAGAAAATCCTTATTTGTTTTAAACCTTTAAGGAATACAATGAAATGATAGTTACCTTTGGTGATGGTAAAACATCTAAAATTATTCGAAAAAGCTCTGTTCAAATAGAGGGTATCCCTAAACTTGATGAAGTTTTATACGTGGAAGGACTTAAGGAAAACTTTATTAGCATAAGTCAAATATGTGACAGTTATTTTAATGTGCAATTTACAAACAATCACTGTATTGTATTAGATCAAAATGGGGAATGTATGATTAAGGGAATCATATCACATGACAATTATTATTGTATTGATACATCACTCACAGTAACATGTAACCTAGCTAGCAATGACTCAACTACCTTATGGCACGAAAATCTAGATCATATGAATTTTAAAGATTTGGTTAGATTAAGTAAAACTGGGACTATGTGTGGTTTACCTATTCTCTCAAAAACTGAAACACCTGTATATGGACCATGTCAATTGGGTAAACAAACTAGAATTTCTCATAAGAAGATTAGGAGTATAAATATAAACAGAGTATTGGAATTGATACATATTGACCTTATGGGTCCTATGAGAGCAGAAAGTATTGGAGGTAAGAAATATATCATAGTTGTAGTAGATGAATTTTCTTGCTATACGTGGGTAGACTTTCTTAGAGACAAGTCAGATGCTTTTGAGTTCTTTATCTCATATTGTAAAAGAGTGTAGGTTAAAGCAGGTGACAAAATAGTAACCATTAAGAGATTAAGAATATACCATGGAAATACCAAGTATGTTGATTTCTACAAAGAACATGGTATCTTTCATGAATTCTCTACTCTTATCATACCTCAAAAAATGGAGTAGTTAAAAGGAAAAATAGGGTTTACTAGTTGATTTGATTTAAGTGACATATATTTTGAATAATCTAGTTTGGATTATTTATTGCTAAATCTATTCTAGAACATACACAAACACTTGTGTTTTTGTGCTAACTATTTTGCAGTTAATTCGGGAACGTATCTGATTGGTGGAAAGCTTATTGGAATGTTGGTTTGGAAACCGCTCACGCTAATATTGGAAACTGTGAAAACAGAGCAGGGGCTCATAAGTAAGGTACATTGGGGGAAGTATCCTAGGGAGGGTAGCTTAGGACTAAGTTTATACTTGAAGATTTGATTTTCATAGTAGAAATTTAGGTGGTCAGGTGGACCGATGATTTTCCTCTTAGGTCATGGTTGTGGCTTAGGTTGTTTCCACCTAAAAATATCGTATGTTATTAATTTATTTCCGTACTTTATTTTTACAGGAGATTGTATGCATGGCCACCTTGTTTAGATTATTAAGTTACAAATTGACAAAAATTAAAAATAACCTATTTACCCCCCTAGGTTAATTATATCCATATCTTATAAACTTTCAACATGAATAACCTTCAAAGATACAAAACATACTAGATCTGACTTTCATAGAATCAAAAGTGACAAAATAAACCAACAAGATTGGTGATAAAAGATAAAAATCCCTAAATAAACCTATTGGAGAGAGATCTTCATAAAAGAGAGAACCTTTTAATATGATATGAGCATCGATTAATTGCACTTTGATAAAAATACTTCTTTTTTTAATTTACAAAATTTGAATGTAAGAACAATTGAGTACTTATGTATAATTTTATTATCAACAATTCAATTTAATTGATTAATAATTTAATTATTAATCAACTTAATTCTAAAGTAGATTTTATGTTACATGTAATAATAATAACCATACATTTAATACTTAAGATATAAACATGTATAATAAAGATAAAAGAATATTTTCAACTTTATGTTAAATCCCATTAAGCTTTTATGATTGATCTTAATTAGTCCCATCCATCATTTAGCCAATATTTCTCTTTTACCATATTTAACATCTAGATCTTTTAAATTAATGTCATTTGGTGTACTCTCAGTCCAAACTAACATTGGAGTTGGGATGTCATCATCAATGTCTCAAATTATTATCATGTCTTTGTAAGAGTAGAGCATTGGGATTGAGATGTAAAATCGGTTCCAATAATATTTGCTTATTTCTTATCATAGGGTTGAACGTGAGTCCTATTGATAATTGTAGTCTTTCCATGGAATATCACAATAATGATTTAATGGGATAACTTGTGAAGGAGTTCTCTTATCCCATGTATCTATTAGTTGAACAGTGATTATTGTTTAAGGATAAATTGATTAATATCTTGAAAGATTAGGGTAAGTAGTCTTTTGAGATATAAGATTTTTCCTTGATCCCAAAGACAGAAAATATTGGGGTTCAATATAAGTGATTGAATCAATATTTGCTTCAAAGAAACGGTGTCCATTTACTTTCATGGCTTCAAATGTCCAGGTTTTTATAGGTACAAACATTTGGTGTATGACACTTCTTAGATTTGGATCATTTTTAAAAAAATTAGGAGGATTCTTCTACTGGTTTCGATGTTAAGATTATTTATTAATATTTATGCCCTAATTTCTCTTGTAGTTCGCTTATAACCTTTCAAGTATCATGTTCTAAATATCTTTTGAAAGCCCTTCAATAGATCTTGTCATTATTTAATAATCACTTCTAAGTTCCCAAAGTCTACCTGGTAGAGGAAGAATTAATGGTGGAAGAATTCTTCTCCTCTAATTTTTTGAATTTTGGTTATTAGAACTGCTATCATATATACTAAATAATGATCACTTGCTGATTCTTGATAGATAATTTGCTAAGACATTGTGTTCTCCTTGATGTTCCCACTCTATTCACTAATACTTTTAAACCGATCTAACCATCTAAGAAATTGAATATTAGAGAGTTTTGTTAGGAAATCATGTTTCTTATACTAAATTAGGCAATAACTATTTTCATTCCTTAATTATTTTAATTATTTAATTTAATGGGTTTAAACTAAGTAGTCTAATTTTATTAATTCCATATATTGCTCAAATTGATAGGGGATTTATTAGTTTGTTATCCATTTTTTACCATAATTAAGGGATTATGAGAATCCTTATTGAGAAATATATAAAGATATATAAAGAAAACAATCCCATTGAAAAACTAAGGTAGTTTGGTTGAGAAAGATCACAAACCACCTTCTCATTCATGTTCATCCATTCGTGATAGATTATAGTAGAATTTTCACAACAATAGACGATCATTCTCAATGAATCCAAGTATCTTACTTGAGTCAATAAATCCTTAATAATCTAGCATGATGTAGATTCTAGGATTTTTGGCATTCTATTCTAGAAATTTTGCATCTAGAATATAATTATAGCTTTCAATATGATTTGATTCTAACAAGTGGTATTAGAGAAGTCATCCTAGTCAGATTATTAAGAATTGTGAATATTATATTCTTGTGGTGTTTAAATAGAATCTGCTTTGTGTGAAATTCCTTGAATTTTAAAATTTTAAGATTTTTTTTAATTTGGGATTAAAATATCTTCCTTTAATTTCTACATTTTGTCAATTAATTTATTGTTTATTTTTAAGATAATTTTTTTTGGGATTTAAATCATCAATCTTATTTGAAATATCATAGTTTTGATATTATTAATTTTTTATAACTTCTTTTTTTATGTAGTTGTTTTATTATTTTGCCTAGTTAGTGAAATATTTTCAATTAAATGCGTGATGATTATAAAAATATTTAATTATTTATTTTTATGTGAGAAATAATTGAACCAAAGAAATGCTATTATTTAACATAATTAATAGTCAATATTTGATCATTACATTGAAAGTATTGCTTACAGTTAATTTTCATGTCCAAAAGATTAGGAATTAATGGTATGCTAAGTATTTTAAAATAGATCATGATTCAAATTATTTGTTCATGTTTGGATTCATTTCTACTTCATGCTTGTTAGATGTGAGTATGCTTGTTTATTTTGTTCTCTATATAGTTTATGTTGCAACTGCTACGAACGTTTTTATCCAAGTCAACAACCTCGCAATGTTGAGTAGGATAAACTTCAAAATATGGAAAGAAATTGTGGAGATTACCTTTAATTGTATGAAATTGGATCTTGCTCCAATGGGATCGACCTATTGCTACTCCAAAAAATCTTAATGAGGTTAAAATTGAAAAATGGGATCAATCTAACCAAATGTGCATGATGATCATGAAATTCTCTATTTCAAAAGTGTTTTAGGGCTCTATTATCGAAAACAAAATCACTAAAAAGTTCTTGAAAGAAATTGAGCAATATTTTCTGAAGAATGAAAAATTGAAGGCGAGTAACCGTTTGGATGAACTCGTCATGATAAAGTATAAGGGCAAAGGGAACATAAAAGAGTACATCATGGATATGTCACATCTCGCATCAAAACTCAAGTTGGTAAAGTTGAAGTTGTCCAAGGACTTGCTCGTGCACTTGGTTTTGATCTATTTTCTTGCACACTTTGGGCAATTTAGAGTGAGTTATAACACTCAAAAGGATAAATGATTTCTCAATGAACTTATATCTCACAATGTGTAAGAAGAAGAGAGGTAGCAATGATATAAGATTGAATGTGCTCACTTGGCCTAAACCTCTTAGAATAAGAAAGGGGAGAGAGTTATGGTTGTTGTGGAAGGCTCTTATGAGCAAAAT
This sequence comes from Hippophae tibetana, assembly GCA_037013495.1. Classification (NCBI taxonomy): domain Eukaryota; kingdom Viridiplantae; phylum Streptophyta; class Magnoliopsida; order Rosales; family Elaeagnaceae; genus Hippophae; species Hippophae tibetana. The sequence continues at coordinate 19,983,919 of CM072805.1, read as the reverse complement.
AAATAAAAGAAGCAGGATGACGATTTTTTCTGCTATTTCTATAAGAAGTTGGGACACATGAAGAATTAATGTTCCAAGTACATCGCGTGATATGTAAAGAAGGGTATACTTCTAACTTTAATTTGTTTAGAATTCAATTTAGCTTTCACTCCTAAGGATACTTGGTGGGAAGATTCTAGTGTTACTACTTACATAAGTATATCTATATAGGGTTACTTGTGAAGCCAAATGTCAAATAATGCTGAAAGATTCATCTTTATGAGTGACGACAATAAAGTTACATTAGAGGCTAAAGAACTTTTAGATTATATTTGAAAACTAGATTTTATTTGGATTTGTTTGAGAAATTTGTTGCACAATCTTTTACGGAATTTAATTTCTATTTCTAGTTTGAACAAATCGGGATTTTCTTATTCTTTTAGAAATAATAAATTTAGTCTATCAAAATTCAAATTTCATTGGTTCCAGTTCTTTAATTGATAATCTATATATGCTGATGTTTTTAGTTCCTATAATGAAATACTATGAAAATTTTCACGTGGTACAAAGTGAAAATTAAGTGAGAATTCTGCCACCTTATGGTATAAACATTTAGGTCATATCTCTAACCAGAAAATTGTGAGGCTTGTGTTAGATGAAATTCTTGAACTCCAAGATTTGATAAACTTTCAAGTTTATGTTGAGTGCATCAAGGGGAATCGAATAGATGTTAAAAAATTAGGTGTTGAGAGAACTATAGACATCTTGAAACTTATATATATTAATAAATGTGGTCCATTTTCTATGGCTCCATGTAATGGACAAAAATACTTCGTTACATTCATAGATGATTACTCTAGGTATGGTTATCGATATTTTATACATGAGAAGTCGCAATCCATTAATGTTTTCAAGTTTTTCAAAGTTGAATTTGAACTTCAACTTGGAAAGAAAATTAAAATTATCAAATCAGATCATGGTGGTGAGTATTATGGAAGGATTAGAGAACAAAGTCCAAGACCCTTTATAATTTTCCTCAATGAACGTGGTATACACCAGGCTAGGCAAACCTAACATGAACAGTGCTACAAAGTAACAAAATTGAACTCTTAAGGATATGGTAAGGAGTATGAATAGATCAATAGTTCGGTCATTAAAAATGAGAGTGAGGTAAGAGATGATACATGAAATGGGGAAATAGAGGAAACCATTTTATATTCCCAAAAATTGACATGACGAGAGATGCACAATCGTTGAGAGAGAGGGTCCCAACAATGATAGCCATTGTATTATATTTCATACCCTAAGAAACAACAAAGACGAGCACGAGGTTCCAATTTATTGCATTCATGAGGGTGAAGAAGAACAAAACAGGCACAACCAAACACTTTGAGCAATTCATAAGATGGTGAAGTATTATAGAGACACTCATAAAGAGATTGATTGTGAATAATAAGCATGTGAACACAATTTATGGTATAAACAATCGTAAGAGCTGCTTCACCCCAAAAGTGTTCAGGCCAAGAACTAGAAATGAGGATAATGCTAACATTATTAAGAATATGTTTGTGTTTTCACTTAACTCTTCCATTTTGTCAAAGAAAATTTTAGAAATTTGTTTATTTATATTCCATAGCATTATCTGCTATAAGAACTTTGATAGTTTAATAAAATTGGGTTTTAACCATTTGGGCAAAATCATTATAAATTTTGGGTAATTCAGATCTATGTTTCATGAGAAAAATCCATATTATTCTTGAATAATCATAAATAAAGTGAAAAAGTAAACACACCCCATATAGTAGGATGTGGGGATGGACCCTAAACATAAGAATGAATTAAGTCAAAAGGGAAGATAGAAGTAAAATCACTTTTATTAAAACATAAAGCAGGTTGTTTTCCCAATTGATAAGGCAAACAATTTACATTATTAGAAGTAAAAACAAATCCTAATTTACCAGAAGATGATAAGAGATGAAGACATCCTATAAATGTATGGCCTAGACGAGCATTCCATAGGTTGATAGGAGTAGTAGAAGCAACAATAGAAGAATGAGGAGAATTGGGTAGATGAAGGTTGATAAGTTCAAATATTTGTCCAACCTTAAGGCCTATCCCAAGGATTTGTTCTATTTATGGATCCTACACATGATAACCAGAAGAGGAAAAAGTAATAGTAAGACCAAGTTCACATAATTGATCAACAGAGATAAGATTAAGAGTAAGGTTGGGAATATGAAAGGTGTCATAAAGTGATATAGAAGATGTGGAAACTTGACCTATAGCATTAACATGCATATGCGAACCATTAGCAGTTTGAATTAAAGGTTTGGAGATGGAAGATTGTGTGGGAGAGAAGATGTGAGTATCATGAGTCATATGGTTATAACAAGTAGAATCAAAATACCATAAAGATTTACTTGATGTAAGAGACAAAGCAGTAGGAGGAGGATTACTAGATTTTGAGAAAACATGTTTAAAAAGACCTTCGAGTTCTTGAGTGGAGAAGGTAAATTTGTCATGATTATCTTGAGAAACAGCAGCAATGATAGATAAGTTACTAGTTTTACCTGAAACATGTTGAAAGGGATTTCGAGGGGGATGTCGAAAGGGATTCTAAAAGCAATCTATTTGAAAGTGTCATGAACCCTTCTTGTGACAATATATACATACCTGAATGAGACATGTGAGAAGCTCATGATTGGGGTTATGAAAGTAGGTGCAACGTTGTTGATTGAAGCCTTCTTTAGAACCACTTTTAGGGCAATAAGAGGGAGTGGCAAGAACAAAATCTGTAGGATGAACTTCGAAAACCCCCATCCGATTTTCTTTAGAGCGAAGCTCAGTCACAGTAGTATCTAAGGATGGAAAATGATTACGATGAAGTAAGGAGGCCCTAACAGGTTGAAACCAATCATGGAGAGCCATGAGAAAAATAGTAATACGTTGGTGATTACGATAGGTTGCAAACATCTCAGCATCAATTTTTTTTGTCCAAGTTGGTTTAGAGAGAGCGAGTTGATCCCAAATAGCATACATCTCAGAGAGAAAATCAGTTAATCGTTTGATCAAACCTTTTACGTTTGGTATGAAGATATGTCAGAAGTTGATATTAATTGGCCAAGTCTATGGTAGTAAAGCGAGCCTTAAGAAATTCCCAAACTTTCTTGGCAATGTCAAACCGCCCAAATTCACCATGGATGGAGAGTAGAGTGGTGTTACAAAACCAAGTAATAATTTGATGATATTTACTCTCCTAGTTTTCAAGACAGTCAAAAAATAAGAAGTGAGTTTCTGTGGTTTCTTTTATGGGTATAGAGATATCACAAATTATGAAACTTCATAGTTTATGTCCTTTCAAGAAACTCTTCATTGCTTGTTCTCAGGTTAGGTAGTTAGTATCATCAAAGGTGGTAAAGATTGATTTAGGGCATCATTTCGGTCCATTTTAAAGAAATAATAGAGAAAATATAAAGGAACAGTATAAAAGAGTTTATATATGTCAAAAATAACCTTAAAAATGGAAAGAGGATTTGAAAACAAGCCTAGAACTTATATGAACGAGTGGAGAACAACTGGGATGGTGATTGATTGCTACAAAAATTATGTGTGCAACGAATACGCAAGTATACGTATTGTAATAAATAATATAATGATAAGTAAGGATCATTCCCACGAAGATTATTTTTTTAGAAACTAATTTTTAAAACTAAAAATAATAAAAATCAATTTTTTGGTGTTTTTATATCTTAAGAAAGAAAAATTAAAATAACTAAAAGTAAATAGCAATAATTAATTAAATCACATTTTGTGACTAGAAAGATATATGAGAAAATATCTAAGAATACTTAACCCCCTAATTTTTTAAACATGTGAATCACTAAAATCCCTCCAATATAATATCAATTAATTACATGATCAATTGAATTTAACCTAACATGTATTCATCTATCAAGTAAACTACACATCATATAGTAATTAATTTAATCACACTCTTATGCCAATCAAATTGCACACTACTCATTAAGTTCATCAATTATGGATCACATACATAAGAATCATACATCTCTGCCTAGAAACTATGCATGTTATTTAATCCAAACAAATAATTAAATAATTTTCTAAAATCTATTTAATTGCCTCTATAGATAAATTGTTGGCCAAACAATTAATAATATAAAAATCAAATTAAATAATATAATTAAATTAATATTATAATTGGGAAAAATATTAGATCATCACATTGTGAAAATTGGGTTCATAAGATTCTTAAAATAATAAATTAATTACACATAATTGTGTTCATAAAAGTCATATTTTTCATAAAGAAAGACATAAAATCAATAAAGAAAAGAGAAGAAAATGAAATAGAATCAATCTCTTGAATTGTGGAATTAATTTCCTCTTGAATCTCCACCAAAATTGTGTCGTTTCTTTAATTTTTTTTGTATTTTTCTCTCTTTTTAGCTCTAAAAACTAACAAATATTATGCTAATGGAGGCTAATTAGGATTTATGGAGTGATTATGGGCTTAAATAAAACTCAAGTGCGATCAACTTCAGATTAAGGGCTACGATAAAAAAAGCAAAATTGACGGTTTCAACCAATCACATCATGACACATGGCATCAGAAATTCATTGGACGAATCAAGGATCAATGCGTGGCATGGGAGACCGGTTAGAGTCAATGCTCTCCGAGTCAGCAACATATGGTGTGACATGATTCGTGCGAATGGATTACGTGGCGCACAGGTGGAACACGCATAGCAATGGAGTGGTGACACGTGGCATGTGCATTGACCCATTTCCGAACTCGGATTGAACGTCGTGCTAACACGTGGCGTATGTTTCATCTTCCTCCCACGTGGCCCGACGTTATTCGTTGTCTGTGCTTGCATGGCATCCGTGTGGCTTGCCCAGTCAGCACCTCAGTTGCATGGAATGCCACATGGCAACTTCTGATTAGGCCTAGGTTAAATATTCATAAAATATCCATAAAAATTTCAGAAAAATCCTAAAAAATTTCAAAAATTATATTTTCACTAAAAAGTTTATAATTTAATTTTTTTAGCCATAAAAAAATTATTTATTAAATAAAAAAAGTAAATATTAAGTAAAAAAATGTGCTAATGGTTCTATTTTCGTAGAGTCATCAGTGATGAATCGGAGCTTTGAAAACAAAATCTGGTGAACCGAGTTGAATGGATTGGGTTTGGTAAACCGAGTTGAGTAGACCAGGTTTGATGAACCGGATTGAATGGACTGGGTTTGAGTTAATCGGGTTGAACCTAAGAGTAGGTTGGCACGTTGGTTCTAGGAATAGATTTTGGGTGATGCGTGAGGGGTTATTTTGACTTTGATTGGATTAGTATAGATGATAGTGGTTTATTATGATGAAGAGAGGCAAAATTTTGATAGAAATTCTAGAGGTATATGAGAGGTTGATATCACGTTAAGAGTATAGAGAAATAAGAAGAAAAAATGATTTAATATTGTAATTTGTGTGTTTTAGAATATACATATAAAACCCTATTTATAGGGTTGTAACAAGTGTAATATAAGTGTAGTACAATATCTAATAAAGTAAAATATCAAATATAACTTAATACGTAGATTAGGCTCGGAAAAGTAACTGAGACATTTCTATAATGATCTCTTCTTATTTTTCCATAATTAGGAAGGACTATGGGTTTGTGCCCTTTTTCATAATATATTTTCCATGAGGGTAAAAGGGGAGAGGACCTAGGAAAATGTGATACCAAACGCGCGCGTGCTGCCATCGTCGTCCGTCTGACCGATCGACCAACTGGTCGTGCCGTGCCGAGCTGCGTACGTATGCTTGTATGTGAGGTGGCATTTTATTTTTTGGAAATTGCTTTTATTAAAATACGTTTCCACTCAAAAAAATAGTTGTTACATTTTTACTCAAAAAAATAGTCGTTATTTTCTTTTACTCAGAATATGACTGTTAAATGGTCGTTACTTTTCTTTACTCAGAAAATGGTTGTTACTCTTCTTTACTCAGAAAATGGCTGTTACTCTTCTTTACTCAGAAAATGGTCGTTACTCTTCATTACTCAAAAAAATGGTTGTTAGGCTCTCCATCCCCAAACATTACCATTATTATCATAATGGCCACATAGTTTCTAAAACGTATAAATAGAGGGCCTCAACTCTCAGTTTCAACACAACAATCTGCAAACTCATATCACAAAGAAAAAAATTCTCTCTGCAAGAAAAAAAAGAAGATCCTAAATTACTTTTGAGTTTTTCGAGAATTTTTTTATAGGTGTAGCATTCTAGTTTTCATCAATGTAGTGAAGTTCCGAGATAGAAAAAACAAAGATTCTAGGCTGTTTTATCCTGGGAACAACGAGGCTGTGTTTGCCTCCATAAATTTAGGCAGAACCACAAAATGTCTTAAAGAGAGTGACCTAGTTCGTGACTCAACTCAAACAATTCATTTTAGATTATCGATAATATTGTTCCAACACTGTTTTAACATGAGTTGATCATTAGTCTGTACCTTGGGTTGAAAAATATTTTCACACCAACTACTCTAACAATAGTTTAGAGTCATCGTTCTTGAAAAATAAGCGAGACTACAACCTATATTTCATTGTATAATGGTTAGCTATTTCAATTTCAACCGGCATCATATCGGAGCCATATAGCTGGATCTTTATCTGGATATTTTATGAGTGTGTTGGTCTAGATAAATCCAAAGTAAAGTTTGAATCAACTTATAGCAACATGTGACCATTGTTAAGACTTACTTCAACTTGAGTAATGACTGCATCTATGAAATATGTCCACCTAGAGTCAAGTAAGGTGATACAACACACCACATTTTTTCCTGCATGAAAAGTAGGTTAGAATCCTATGCAAATTGCACGCAGATCATCTAATCCTTTGTAGCCATCTCTTCTATAACTTTTAAGATCTCTATCATCTAAGATAGAAAGATATATTCTGAATCTAAGCTAGACATTGTTTGAACAACAGTAGAATATTTATAGACTAGCATGAGTTTAACCATTTTTGTAGAAACTATATTTTTTAAAAGATGAAAGCTTAGAAATATTATGGAACTTGTAAGGGTTCAAAGGATTGAACAGACATTTGTAATTTGGAGTTAGAGACCATTCCACTTCAACATAAAAGTTGCTATCCTCATTACGAAGATGTGTTTCTTGGCTTATGGGTTCTCTAGCTCTACTTGAGATCATTTATTCTACCATGATCTCTAAATAAGAAAAGAATAATAAGGGTTGCATAGGTTTGTGAAATTGTAGCAAAAAACTATTATATTTTTGATATAGTGGATCAGCTTCTAACTATAACCATATAGTTTGCTTTGAATAATAGTTTGAGGAGGAATGAAGGTTTTGGGTTAATGGCTCTTGTTTGGTATTAAATATGTAACGGGCATGTGACCTGATAAGTATAGGTACCCCGCTAGGATAAAGTGAGGATATAAAGCTAGCTCCACAAAATGCTTGTGCCCAACGAACTTGGAAAATCACGCCAACCCAGTCTACAAAGCATCTACAAAGCATCTCATCATCAAATAATGAGGTTTGGGATGACAAGACTTGGTAAAGTTATGATATCCCTGGTATCGAGGTCATCATCCATGAACGACTTCTATATAAATACCCTTCCCTTATTAGTAAATACTTATAACGAACGATCTCAATTCTGTAAACTAGTTTGTATTAACTAGGTCGCTAATACGCACCCCGCTATGTACATAAATGTACCTATATATATACCCCTTAAATGAGGAGAATAGGAGGCGAATATTCAAAAATACCATTTCTCACTTCTCACTAAAAATCACTAAAATTAGATACTTAAATTCTCTCCAAACAATTGATGCCGTCTGTGGGAAAGAATTTTCTAATCCAACATTTGAGAAATATATTTTAAGAGAATTTATCAGTATCGTCTAATATCTAGATGGATCATCCATTCTCTATCTAACCAAACGACCTCGTCCCAAAGGTCCCAGAACCAAACGACCTCATTCCAGAAGCTTTAGACTGTGACAACAATAAGGTGCTTCACTATTCACCCATCAGGTTGCTATCAAACCATGCCATGAGGCGTACTTCGGCTAGCGAAGTGCAATTTTCAAACTTGCATGATAATCCTCCTTATGAAGGAGATGCAATGATACAAGGAATTCAAAAACAAATCATAGAATTACAACAAGCTTTGATTGAGTGTCAAAAGGATAATAAAGAATTAAGATCTCGATTAGAACGAGACACTTGCTTAGAAACAACAAGTTCCTTTTTTACACCTCGAGATTCTCAGATGGTGCATCAACCCCTTAGAAGAGAGCATGTGACTCATACTTCAAATCTTCATCAATGTTCGGTGATGGAATAATCGAATATGGTTTCTGATCCTCCCCTCGTAGGCGGGACGTCTCACCCAAATCTTCCAATTTATAGACTGAAAATTGAGCCCACTCCACCACACGATCCGAGTGGAGAACTAGACAAAAGGTTAAAAGATATGGAAGAAAAAATGTAGATCAAGGTTAATGATAGAATTGTGAGACAAGAAAAGACAAAACCTTGGGGTGATATAGAAAACGTTTGTAATCAACTATCCACGTCTCCTTTCTCTGACGCCATTGAATTAACAGTACCCCCTCTCAAATTTAATGCTCCCAAATGCCCCGCATACAAGGGGACTAAAGATCTTGTTGTGCACATTCTTCAATTCAAAATGGCTATGACTGTGGTCAACCTATCTGAAGATAAACGAAAATCCATGCATTACAACTTATTTGCAACTACTCTTCAAGATTCGGCCCAAGACAAGAAAAGACAAAACCTTGGGGTGATTTAGAAAATGTTTGTAATCAACTGTCCACGTCTCCTTTCTTTGACGCCATTGATTTAATAGTTCCCCCTCTCAAATTTAATGCCCCCAAATGTCTCGCATATAAGGGGACTAAATATCCTGTCGCGTATGTTCTTCAATTCAAAATGGTAATGGCTACGGTCAGCCTATATGAAGATAAACGAGAATTCATGCATTACACAAGTTATTTGCAGCTACTCTTCAAGATTCGGCCCAAAAATGGTTTATGGAATTACCCCCAAGAGTATTGCTAGCTTTGATGCTCTGGTTAGAATATTTATTATTAATTACGCTTGTAACAAACCTATCGAGAAGGAGTCACATCACCTATTCTCGATTATCCAAGAGGAAGATGAATTGATCGAAGCTTAAATGAGAAGATTTAAAATGGAAAAGATGGAAATTATTCAATGCCCCAATTCAATAGCCATAGAAGCTTTTCAGAAGGGCATAACGCGTGATAATGACTTTTTCATAGAATTGACAAAATCCATGCCATGTTCGTTAGATGTAGTCTATGAAGAGACTCAAAAGTTTGTTAATGTTGAAAGGGAGATGAAGTCGAGAAAACCATCGGTGAGCAAAAACCAAAGGCGACTCTCTTTCAGTAAGAACGAAGAAGACAGAAAACCTGTGGCTAACAAGCGTACCAATTTCTCCCGTTTCAAACCCGCTTTTAGATCATAGCATAATCCCAACACTTGGAATCGAGCTTTATCTCCCTTTCGTGGACCCCCCTTACGTGTGACATTAGTGGAAGTGGTGAGTCGCATGGATCGTCTCGATAATGTAAATTGGCCACCAATTATGAAAGCTCCTCTTAGGAACCCTAACAAATATTGTGTGTTTCATAAAGACATGGGACATTGGACTCAGGAATTTCGTCATTTAAAATGGGAAATTAAGCACCTATTTTTTGAAGGATATTTGAGGGATATAGTTGATAAAACCAAGAATCCAAGAGATGATATTCAGAGGGAAAATTCAAATCAAAGGATTAAGACAACGAAAAAATCAATTCCAATCCAAAATGAGTCAAATAGAGGACACCCCATTCCATCAGGGGATGTACGGATAATCCACACCATACATGGTGGTCCCACCATGGCTAGTCATTCTAACAATTCCCGAAAAAGATATGCAAGAGAGGCTTGAGACACGTGACATTTAATATATGGCATGAGATCAGAAGGACCTTAGTATCCTATTACTTTTGAAGACAAAGAATGTTTGCATCCTCATGGCGATCCTCTCATAATCACAGTGCGAATTGCTTATTGTGATGTGCGTAGGATATTGGTTGATAATGACAGTTCATCCGATCTCTTATATTTATATACTCTGCTTGATATGAACATAGACCCCAAAGAAATCACCTCACAACAGATGCTCCTTGTCGGTTTCAATGGCAGTGTGACTATGTCGGTAGGAACCATTCGCCTACTAGTGTCAGTGGAAGGGTCCATAGTCTTAACAACTTTCGTCATTTTAAATACTCCCAAGATGAAAGCTATAAATGCTATTTTGGGACGCCCATGGATACACAAGATGAAAGCAGTACCTTCAATGTATCATCAACTGATTAAATATCCTCAGGCAATTGGATACGACAAATTGAAGGGGAATAAGATAAGGCACGAAGTTGCTACAACGCTGCCATGAAAAATGCATTACCCCAAGCTTCGAAATAGCATCTAAAGAATGAAAGTCACTTCCATAAACTCAAAAAAGTTCATACAAATGAGTGAACTACTATGGAGGTTCACGGTGAATACGATATAATCCTTATAGGAGATGTCGAGAGCGAACAATATGTTAAGATTAATGGTGCGCTATCTCCTTCATTTAAAACTACCCTTGTAGACTTCTTGAAATTAACAAAGATTTGTTTGCTTGGAAACCTGAGGACATGCCTGGCATAGATTTGGATGACATCTCCCATGAGTTATGTTTAGATCATACCAAAAAACCGGTCCATCAAAGAAAGCGAAAGTTTCCTAGAAAAAAAGAATGAAATCATCAAAAATAAGATTAACTCCTTGAAAAATGTAGGTTGGATTCGAGAGGTCTGATACCCCACATGGCTATAAAATGTGGTGTTAGTAAACAAAGCAGGAGGTGAGCATAGGATATGTGTGGATTTCACAGATTTGAATAAAACGACACCAAAAGATTGTTTCCCTTTGCCAAATATAGACTAATTAGTAGATGCCATAGCTGGATTCGAATCAATGAGTTTTTTGGATGCTTATTCAAGCTATCACCAAATTCAGATGCATCCTAGGGACAAAGAGAAAACAGTGCTCATCACGGAAGAAGGGACATTTTGTTACACAAAGATGCCCTTCGTTTAAAAAATGTTGGTGCCACATATCAAAGAATGATGAATAAGATGTTCCAAAACCAAATGGGCCGAAATATGGAGGTATATGTTGATGACATGTTGGTAAAAACTAAATGTGCAGTAGACCACATTAAAGACCTCCAAGAAGTGTTTGATATAATTCGAAATTATAAGATGAGCCTCAATCCAAAAATGTGTTTGTTTGCCGTAACCTCAGGGAAGTTTTTAGGATATTTAGTTACATCAAGGGAGATCGAAGCCAATACGGACAAAATTTCGGCTTTAATCAACATGAAATCCCTAACGTGTCTTCAGGAAGTCCAACAACTAAATGGGTGTATTGCAGCATTAAGTCGTTTCATTTCTAAGTGCACTAAAAAGTTCCTACCGTTCTTTTCTATTGCTTAAGAAGAACACGGAGTACTTATGGGATATCGAGTGTGAACAAGCTTTCCAATCCATTAAAGATTACTTCAGAGGAGCACCCCTTTTAGTTAGTCCAACGGTGGGTGAAAACTTATACATGTACATGTCCTTTACGGACAAAGCTTCTAACGCGGTATTAGTGATCAACCGTGGAGGAAATCAATACCCTGTGTATTGTATGAGTCATTCATTAACATGAGCTCAACAATGATATCCCTCTCTAGATAAAGTGGCATTTCCTATAAGAATGACGACCTGCAAACTTAAACATTATTTTGGTTCACACAGGGTAGTAGTCCTTACTCCTTACCCCTTGAAAAACATCTTGGGAAAACCTGATTTTTCCGGTCTTCTTTCTCAAATAGCTATTGAGCTCAGTGAGTTTGAAATACATTATAAACCTTTGGTTGTGATCAAAGGACAAGCCCTAGCAGATTTTATTGTAGAATGGACGAATGAGAATACCCAGGAATGTAATTCTATACATGAGATAAGGCCAACTCTCGCAACAGAAACATTGTCTTTTGAAGTAGGATTATGGAGGGCATATGTCGATGGTGCAAACAACTCACGTGGAGCAGGAGTTGGAATAGTAAATTTCACCCTGATGGGAGCCTTGATAGAGCAATGCCTTTGAATCACCTTTCAAGCAAATAATAATATCGTGGAATATGAAGCCTTACTTTTGGCATTACAACAAGTGTTAAACCTTGGAGCTAAAAGGGTGTTAATTCATAGCGATTCACTACTGGTGGTAAACCAAGTCAATGACAATTTTAAGGCCAGAGAGGTGAAAAAAATGAAGGCTGCGTTTGAAACCTTTCATATCAAACAAATACCAAGAGGAGAAAACACCCATGCTAACTCCTTAGCCATGTTAGCGACAGTGGTGAACTCCGATTTAAAGAGAGTCATACCAATATCTAGTTTATCAAGGCCTAGTGTTACCCTAAGTGAATTGAAACTTCAAACGCGAAAAAATGTCGTGCACACTATTTATGATTCTTGGTTGACACCATATATAGAATATCTTATCAATGGTACTCTCCCCGAAGACAAGCACTTGGCTCGTAAGTGATGAGCGAAAATCGGCATCGCCGATTCTTGCCAATACTTTGGTTTTAATATTTGTAAAACTCTCGCAAGTGCACGAATCATTTCGTAGAAAATGATAAGTATACTCCCAAGGTCGATCTAAGGAAGGAATGTATGTGGTTTTTAATTTATTATTCAAACTTTTAGAAACGAAATTAAATCCTAAACATCCTGTCACGATATTTTGGGTTTTTTGTGTTTTAATCTACATACATAAAAATAAACATAGATTCAATAAACATTTATGCAAATTTTATCATTTATAATGGTGGAGTATTTATGGATATAATAACTAAGTTAATTATGCTTGCTCATATTATTTAGGTTATTAAAGATATGAATTGATATTTATTGATTCTCCCTTTTTTATATGAATACCACCTTTGGTAGGGTTAGATATTCTTTGTTAACTAAACAAATCAATTAACACCTATGGGTGGGGTTGATAACTAATTTTCCTAATTAAATTAATTCCATTTTCTAAGAGATTGAAAATGAACCATTTAAATGTCACATTTGGTGGGGTTAGACAGTTTAAACGTTATTCAAGGTGTCCAAATTAAACCTAAGAATTTAGTTATCCGAGTACTAACTTTCAAGTTTTAAAACCACTACTGAAAACATGTTGTCAATACATTTTCAGATAATAATTCTTATAAAAAATTTTGAAATAGAGCTTCACTCTAACTACCGGGGGATTGTACCAACAAATAAAAGAGCACTACTCTAAATCAGACCGGATAACTAAACCTTAAAATCTAATTTTCAAGTTTAAGTTTGTAATGAAAAATAATATATTTCTCTCTAACATTCTTAATATAAAATCTTGAATAAAAACAAAATCAATTTATTTTAGAGATTTTTACCTATTTAATATTTCGCAAGCATAACAACGTTATTATAACATCATTTTTATAAACAGCCAGCACAATTAAATTTAACCACAGACAAATTAAATATAACATGTAAGAATAAAGCATAAAAAATAACTGTAAAGAAAATAAAATTCTTATAGAACTTCGACGCTATTCCCGTTGCTGGAAAACCTCCAAGCGGAATTTGCACTCCCATTTATTGAATCAAAAAGCTAAAAAATTACATAAACATAACTAGTTCTTCCCAAAAAGGGAAGAACTCTAAAACTAAGAGAAATTAACTAAAAACTAAGAAAAACTAAGAAAAACTAAAAATCTAAGAAAAGAGAGAAATAAAGAAGAGATAAGTGTGTTTAGAAGTGAAGGGAAAGGGGGGTATTTATAGGTGAGGATGGAGAGAAAAAGTGAGTGAAAAAATGATAAAAAATGGCAAAAACGTGGAGTGTAATTGCTGAGGTCATTAATGATGTAAGCATGACATCATGGGGGCGGCTGCGCACAAAAATGGGACGAAATAGGCATCGGCGTGCGCCGATCTGGGGCAAGGCACGCGCAGCTTGGCGCAGGACTGGGCGCTGGAGCGCGGCGGCGCGATTTTCTCCTTTTTGACATTTTTGACCCATTTTGTTCAATTTTTCCATATTTGTTGACCTTTCCCCATTTATTTATTAATATATTTGTGATGTATTGCTTCCAGTATTCCTCTTTGAGTCTTTAAGTTATGTTTTAAGCCAAAATACCTGAAAAACAATAAAAATACCCGTGATTCCGAAAATACAAATTTATATAAATATTTGATAAAACATATAAATATATATATTTTTAATCAATTAATGTGCATAAAATCATGGTAATTTTAATGCTTTTTGAGCACTCATCACAACCCCCAACCAACTTCTTGATAGTCCCTTATCAAGAGAAGCGATAAAAACTAAAAATTAAACTATCCTAAATCACTTTCATGGATTGAAACGGTTGCATTTAGCCTATGCAACAAGCCTTTAAACCCCTAGGTTGCCCTAGTGGACGAGTTTGAGTCTCATGAGGGTTTTCAGTAATGATACCCACAAACATTGAACTAAATGTAAAAATCAAAAGAAACAATAAAAACAATCAAATCAAAAACTAAAATTACAACAAAATCAAAAATTAATTTAAGAATAAAAGAAAACAATATATCACAAAAATGTCTCATACTTTTTTAATCTCCTTTCAGATCATAATTAAAATCTCAAGCATAAGTTATTTTAATCTCTTTAAACAATCATGATTTATTATAATAATTAGTCGAAAATCATTCTCATATTTCCTATAAAAAATGTATCAATTTAATTTTACCAAATTTTAGTGTCATGAATCAGAATTTGCTTCGACTCTATTCCTCACAAGTCAATACTCTCAAAACACTGAATCCTATGGGTTCAAACACTTATACTAATTTATATGCGAAAGAGTTGATGTATAGAAATGAACTAATATGTTCACATATGTATAAAGAATAAAGGCTCAAAGTGTTATTTTAACATTGATCTCATGAAAGGAATCGAATGTATAAATTATAAAGATATCATATATAAAAATTATTTTCATGCATAAATCAAACTCATTAAGAAAGAATTTCAAGACATATGCTTTTTACAAATGAAGAAATTGCAATGACTTTTTAGGGAATTACTTCCTATATCTTTCTTTTGTAATTAGCCTGTACTCACAACTTTGTAGGGAATGTGGGTTAGAGTATGTAGATGATACTATATATTTTTTATCTCTCTATTTTTTTTGTGAAGATATTTTTCAATATATGTATTTTTTAGAGAGTCAACCCATGTACAGATTGTACATTTTTTTAGGATTTTGGTGAGTGGTTAATTTGTGGCTTTTCTGTTTGATCTTGGTTTAGGTAACCCCAGATATGTCTTTTTGTTTTTGTAGCAGTCATGCATAAATGAGATATAAGCATATACTATCAATTTATACTCAAATAATTTAATCTAAGCAAAAATAATAAAAAATATATGATACTCTATTAAGATGAGAAAAAATTCATACATTCAATGCTAATACCTATAGAGATCATCTAAAAATTTGAATAAATAAGAAATGTGTTTAGAGTCGAAAAAATATATATTTCACTCTGAATAAAAGAAATTAGGCTCAAATTATATCTCACAAGGATAGTCTCCACTAAAACAATTCATAAACACCGATTTTGGGTTTAATATAATTTCCACATTTTATCAAGAAATACTAGTTATGACAAAAACTAACTAATTATCAAAAGTAATTACAAAATATTTCATGATATGTTTTCAAAAATTAATCTAACAGTACAAAGACTTAACTATTTACTTAAATTTGATTTAAAGAAATGATAAATTTTTGTGAGAATTTTTTTTTCAAAAATTACTAAATCACACAAAACAAAAATAAAACCAAACACAAAAAATTAAAACGTGAACATAAAAAAAGATTTTTTTTTAAAATTGTTAAATCTCTTTTTTTTCTAATTAAGCATGGTAACTTTTCATCACCCCCAACCTAGAACTTACATTGTCCTCAATGTAATAACTGTAAATTAAAGATAAAGAGAAAAGAGAAAAGAGAAAAGAGAAGAAAAATTACATATTTCCTGAGAATGTGTAAGTAGTAATGGAAAAATGCAGGTGCATCCATCATATTCATTATTAAAGTGTATATAGACAGATCGCTGTGAACTTCTAACATCTCAACAAATATTTTTAGTTTTAACAATTTAAAAATTATTAAACTAAAATAAACAATAAAATTAAGTAAATAAAATAAATAACAGAAAATTACCTAAAATGATGGGTTGCCTCCCATCCAGCGCTTAGTTTAACGTCTTATCAAGACGTAACTTAGGGATTGCCTTTTAAGTAAACTCAATGTCCCCTTATCATTGAGTCAATCAAACCTACAAGTAAGACAAGGTTTTCTACCTATACTGTTTCAAACATGCCCTATTGATTTTCAAATTTTTTTGTACCAAAAACTAGGGGCATGCTTGAGGGTTTTAGATAACTCATATCTAGGTGCAAATCAAATAATTAAGACATCAAAACACAATTGTACCTAGATCAAACAAAGAAACTAACTCTTGAGATTGTAATTAAAACTTTAAAATTTTTGAGATAGTTTCAGAAAAAAAAATTAATTTTTTTTATTTAAGTTAAAATAACATAATCAGTATTAACCAAGAGTGCTCCCACGAAAGAATGATGGGGCAAAGGCTCCTTAAAAACCATCCTCCTAGACAAAACAACGTTTCCAAGAAAGACTAGTGGCACAAAGGCTTCCAAGAACTAGTCTCCTAGACAGAACTCCCTTAGATCTTTACTTTTCATGTTATTAAAGTTACGTTAATTAAGTTAAGTTAATTAAAAATTTAAGTTAATTAAGTTAAGTTAAAAAAAATCTAAGTTAATTAACTTAAGTGAAGTAAAAATCTAAGTTAATTAAAAAGCTAAGTTAATTAAGTTAATTTAAGTAAAAATCTAAGTTAATTAAGTTAAGTTAATTAAAAATCTAAGTTAAATGAAAATTAAGAGAGAAAAAAAAGTTTAAAAAAAGAAAAAAATAAAAATAAAAATAAAATAAATTAAAATTGAAAAAGGTAAAATAAATTAAATTAAAATAAAATTGAGAAAGGTAAAAGCAAATAAAATTAAAATAAAAAATTAAAATAAAAAATTAAAATTAAATGAAAATTAAAAATTAAGTTTTATATTTTTTTAATTTTATTTATTTTTTATTTTTAATTTAAAATTTATTTAATTTTTTTTTAACTATTCATGAATGATAATTTTATTTTACTATTAACGCTATATTATTTATTTATTTTTTATCTTCAGATTTTTTTTAATTTTTTTTTACTATTAACGCTATAATATTTATTATTATTTTTTTATCTTAATTTTTATTATTATTATATATATATATTGTTTACTATTCATTGATGACGTCAACATGACGTCATGGGCGGCTGCGTGCAAAAATGGGGTGAAACGGGCGTTAGCGCGCGCGGAAGGGCAGGCGCTGCGCGCAGGGGCGCGCGCATGAACAGTAATGGCGCGTGCGGATCTGGGGCAAGGCATGCGCGGGACTCGGGCTGCTGTGTGCGTGGCGGCGCGATTTTCTCTTGTTTGACATTTTTTTACCTTTTTGACCCATTTTGTCCAATGTTTCCATACTTGTTGACCTTTCCTCATTTATTTATTAATATATTTTTGATGTATTGCTTCCAATATTTCTCTTTGAGTCTTTAAGTTACGTTTGTAAGCCAAAATACCTGAAAAACAATAAAAATACTCGTGATTCTGAAAAATACAAATTTATATAAATATATGATAAAACATATAAATATATATTTTTAATCAATTAATGTGCATAAAATCATGGTAATTTTAGTGCTTTTTGAGCACTCATGAGTAAGCTCATAACAAAAGCAAATAGTTATGTTATCATTCATGGAGCTTTGTATAGGAAGAATCACGGTGGTCCATGGCTTAAGTGCTTACCTACGGTTCAAGCTCAGATGGTCTTGGGTGATTTAAATGATGGACAATGTGGAGCTCATTCTGGTGGAGTAGCACTTTCTCATAGGATTATTCGATAGGGTTACTATTGGCCCACGCTTCTCAAAGATTGCATCTCTTATGTCAAAAAAATGCGATAAATGTTAGAGACAAGCCAATGTGCCACACCGTCTGGGTACAGACTTAAGATCCATTATCACCCCCTAGCCATTTCAAAAATGGGGTTTGGACATGGTGGGACCATTACCCATCGCTTCAGGACAAATAAATTTTATCATTGTCACAACTGATTACTTTACTAAATGGGTAGAGGCAAACCTTTGGCCCGAATCCAAGAATCGGATGTGGAGAGATTCATATGGCGTAACATTATATGTAGATACGGCCTGCCTCATGAATTGGTTACCGATAATGGTAGAGAGTTCATCGGCCAAAAGATTATATCTTTCTGCAACAAGAAAGGTATCAAATTATCTCATTCCACCCCTTACCGCCCGCAAGCAAATGATCAAGCCGAATCATCTAATAAAACCCTCATTAATATACTACGAAAACGTTTGGAGGGAGCTAAAGGAAAATGGGTGGATGTGTTGCCTGGTGCCCTCTAGGCAGCTCGAACTACTCCCAAAACTACAATAGGAGAAACTTTTTTTTCTCTTGTTTATGGTACCGAAGCAGTTATACCTCTTGATATATTAGAACCTACCCTTCGATCTGATATTGATCATGAAGAAAATGATTGTTTACGATAAGAGGACCTGTTGCTAGCTGAAGAAAAAAGAGAAGAAGCTCTAATAAGACTTGAATATCAAAAAAGAACACTCCAAAAGACATATAATAAATTCGTCAAGCACAAGAATTTTAGTATCGGGGAATGGGTCTTTCGGAGAGCATTGGGTAACAAAGTGGAAGTTAACGTGGGAAAATTTACTGCCACATGGGAAGGCCCATATCAAATATACTATATCACACCAGTAGACTCTTACTTGATAGAATGTGATGGCATAAAGGAGGGTTTGAGCTAGAACATAGAACTTCTTAAAAAATATCATATGTAAATGCTTGGTATGAAATAAATATTTATATATGAGATGAATTTCTAACCATTAAATTTTCAAGGTTAAAGTCATGATTGGAGGAGGAGTCCCCAGACCCCCCACTCGAGATGCGACCTTTTTTATGCCTCGTGATTGTAGGAGGAGTCCCATGACCCCTCTACTCGAGATGCGAGATACGTCCTATGCCTCGTGATTGGAGGAGGAGTCCCCTGACACCCTCACTCGAGATGCGAAATATGCTTGTAGTGTTTTGAGCATCTCATTTCATGCCCCAAGTGAGGATAAGTCATTTGACCTTCTCACTTGAGATGTAAGACACCCTATTGCCTCGTGATTGGAGGAGGAGTCCTCTGACCCCCCACTCGAGATGTGACCTATTTTATGCCTCGTGATTGGATGAGGAGTCCCCTGACCCCCCTCAAGATGCGAGATACGTCCTATGCCTCGTGATTGGAGGAGGAGTTCCCTAACCCCCCCACTCGAGATACGAAATATGCTCGTAGTGTTTTGGGAGTCTCATTTCATGCCCCAAGTGAGGATAAGTCATTTGACCTTCTCACTTGAGATGCAAGACACCTTATTGCCTCGTGATTGAAGGAGGAGTCCCCTGACCCCCCAGGCAAGAGGCAGCTTATCTTATGCCTCGTGATTGGAGGAGAAGTCCCATGACCCCCCACTCGAGATATGGGATACATCCTATGCCTCGTGATTGGAAGAGGAGTCCCCTCACCCTCACTCGAGAAGCGAAATACAGTAGCAAAGACATATCTTGAAACTAACATGCTTACCATATTTTATTCGCATCACATTGTTCATCATTATTACAATCATATTAATCGTACAAACTCTTAGATGGCTCAAAAATTACTACAAATAAATTACTACTAGCACGTTCATGAGGAAATTTTACGTATGTTCCTTACCAAGCACCCTATTTTTCCAATATTCCACTAATTGGTGCAATCCATCCCCCTCATTTTTATATCTTTCTTATTCAAGAAGTGCTAACTTCAAATCTTCTCACGCATCTGCTAAATCTTTCTTCAGAACTTTACATCGTGCTTTTCATACATGCAAATTTTGCTATGTACATTCATGTGTTTCTTCGCATATTTTTGCTTCTATTTCTGCATCCTTTGCCATAGCTATGGCCTATTAAATTAATATATACCAATTCACTTTGTAAGAAAATTCATTTTTTTATCACTTACATCAAACATACGTCTTGCTATCATATGCCACACAGCCCACCCTCTCTCTTACGGGCTGTGTAAATAGAAGGAAGGTCTTCTGGTACCCCAAAATGATGATATAATTCTTCTTGCACATGAGGGGTGTTAAACATACCTTCTTTGAAAAGCTTCTCCACCCCGCTTGAATAACCTCTTTCGTTTAGGGGAGGGTATATACTATGTAAAGGCTTAATATCCTTTAAAATGGATACCTTGTCAAGCGGCGAATTTTCAATGCACACCTCATTCATAAAAGAAACAGACGACCTAACAATTATAGTGCGTATTTCCTTCATTTTCCACTTCGTGACCTTTTGAGGAATTTGATTAACCTCCTCGCTATGAATAGGGGAAACAATTCATTTTCTTACATCAGGTGACGCAAGTATCGTAACTAAGGTTGAACTTATTTTTTCACCTTAAGTAGAAATAGCTCGCTCTCCAACTACAGGAAGTACTTTATTAGTTGGTAATAACCCCGTCGTTTCAAACAAATCTCCAAATTTACTCTACTATAATCCATTACGTTAAACGGGCTGCGATTACTTCTTAACAGTTGTCTGCTCGCTTAGTTAAATAAAATTCAGATCAACACGGCCTCAAATCCTCTCAATTATACATACTACACTAACATAATATAAATATATAAATTTCAAACCAAACAAATATATATAAATAAATACAACATTTAAAATTAAATGAGTTCAAGTTCCAAAATTTCTTTTACATAAACTTCCAAAAAAAAACATATAAAAACCTTTCACGGAGTAGCATCTTCCACTACTATAGTGGAACCTTGCGGTGTGGCAACCCCAGGTGTTTTTGGCCTGTTGCTCTGAAAATCTCGCATCAAGGACACATAAGGTGCATTCAAACCTAGTTTTTCAGCATGCAGTTTGAGGTTATTTATTACAAAGCTCACATCACTCCGGTAAGCCTTGGTACATTCCGCTCTTAATGTATCTACTAATGTGGATAATGAACTAACTTGAGTCGACATAGTAGAAATTTGCTCTTGAAACGCGAGGTTCTTTTTATCGGCTTCTTTGGCTAGATTTTCAAAATGTTTAGTGGCCTCACCCTTCTCAAAATAGTACGTGTCCGATTTTCTTAATTTCTCCACCTTATCGATCACTTCATTCTCTAAATTTAAAATTTTTGTATCCTTATCAGAAATCAGGACATCCTTGTCTTTTACCAATTTCTCGTATTTGGCTATTTGTAACCGGCTAGCTTGCACTTCACATTTATAACCCCGTAATGATAGCTCGGCTTCTCTTGCCACACACCACCTACAAACGACATGAATTAAAACAATGTAATAAAAATTGCATATCACAAATACAAAATGAAATTAATACGTTTCTATACCTCCAATAAGCGATCTACAATTAGTTCCCCATGCGTCCCCCCTTCGCTCTTACGAGCTGATCTTACCTGCGCCCTCTCAATCTCTGTTCCAAAATGATGATACAGATCTCGTTTAAGCTCTGTTCGTTCAAAAATTCCCTCGTTAAAATAAGTAATAGGAGTCTCCAAAACAACGACGTCTTTCAAAACGACCTCATCGAACTCAAAGTCATCCATATCCATTGCCTCCATTCTAGGAGTATATTCCCCAACCTTCCTCTTTTTTGATGTTTTTGGTTCATAAGGTGATATCAAGCTCGGTTTATCCAAATTAGTTGAAGGAATTACGTTTTCTGGGGTAGTTTCGACCTCTAAATTAGCGAGCAGATCCTCTTATGTAGCTGATGGGGTCATGCGTGCAAGACGTGAATAGCTAGGAGCTAGCTCTTGTACACCTGAAGTGTCAATGAGATCCCCTAGATAAATGTGTGAATAATCCATCCCTATAAGATATATATACGTTAAATTTACCAATAATATGCAAATATACAAACATAAACAAAATATGTACTAAAATAACTACCTTGATATTCATTTGTATAACCTCGCCACACCCCAGACTTCTTTAAGCGAGCTATAGTCAGGATATTGCGGTAACCTTCATTCGAGGTATTTTTTAGCTCAATCCGCTTCATTTTTTCTTTACCACTAATATCCAATTTACTCATAAACTCGCTAGCATGAGGTTGTGAAGTGTTAAAATTAGGGTTCCAGGTATGTCGAATTGGAAAATTCACCCTGTCATCCCAAATATCTCCAGTAATATAAAAATATTTATCTTTCCATCCCAAGGTGCTATCAGGCAATTTGAGATGTAACCTGTGACCTATAACGCAAGATATATACACCCTCCCTCTATCTAACCCATTCCTTTTTAAACAGTATAAACATCTTAATTCATCGTTTTCCAGGTCTATGCCATGTTCTACAACTACTACAGAAAGACATAAAAGAGTTTGCCACCCGTTTGGATTTATCTGTGCAAAATTAATATCAAAGGTGCTCAAAGCACGGGCCACCAATTTGGGAAAGAGGCAACGTAACCCTATCTTAAAGGCCGCTAAATGTATCACCCACCACCCCGGTGGTGGATCATCAGCATCACATAAATATGGGGGTACTGGCATTAACCCTACCGGGGCTGGTATGTCGTATGTTTGTCTAATTTCTTCCAAATCTTTAGCTGTTAAAACACTAGGCATCTTTTCAATTTGATGTTTATATTTGGTTCTATGGGTAGGCTCGCCCTTATTTTCCCTTTTCTTTTTTGGGTGAGGTACCTTGGTAGATATAGACATAGGAATCATGATTACAGGAATTGAATCCCGTGAGGATGAGGTAGACACCGCTTTAGTGTTTAGTTAATAACGACCTCGAGGGAATACGGTGAGGTGAAATATTTTTTTGGAACATTTTTAGAAAGATCTCCCTTTGAAGATATCACTTCTTTCCCCTTATGCGACATTAAGAAAAAGGATGAATAAATACCTACAAAGAGAAGTTCGTATCAAAATCATGGAGTAAATGATGTAACAGCGACTTGAATCCCAACAAACGACGTTAAATACACGAACTAAGAGGACCCAAAAAATTCCTAAGCGACCTTCTGAAAGAATAAAACGACTTGAATCATCCACGACCTAAAATCCTCTGAGTATGATAAACTTAGTTAAAAATAGGTAAAAAGTAAGTATATTCTCCTACTATTTATAAAGGGAAAACAAGAAGCTGAAAGGTCTCATTAAAGATAAAAATAATAAAAATAATAAAAAATTTAGTGATCGTTATTTATACGAGGAATATACGACCAGTTTATTCTCTTGATTTCTCAATTAAAAAGAATGGAGGAGTTAATGTTTGGTATTAAATATGTAATGGACATGCAACCTAATGAGTATAGGTACCCCGCTAGGATAAAACGAGGATATAAAGCTAGCTCTACAAAAGGCTTGTGCCCAACGAACTTGGAAAAACATGCCAACCCTATCTACAAAGCATCTCGTCATCAAACAACAAGGTTTGGGATGACAAGACTTGGTAAAGTTATAATATCCCTGGTATCGAGGTCGTCATCAATGAACGACCTGTATATAAATACTCTTTCCTTATTTGTAAATACTTGCAACGAACAATTTTAATTCTGTAAACTAGTTTATATTAACCAGATTGCTAATACGCACTCCGCTATGTACATAAAGGTACCTATATATATACCCCTTAAATGAGGAGAATAAAAGACGAATATTCAAAAAATATTATTTCTCACTTCTTATTAAAAATCACTAAAATTTATTACAAATAGCTACGATACTAAAATAAAATACTTCTCTTATTATAGAAGTGGAGGCTAAGTGTACCTTCCATCTATGCTTACAAGCATATTTATGGAGAAAAATGTAATCTCTACTATTTCCTTACACTTTAATAAATTTTACTATTTCCTTACACGTAGCTTTGTCTTATCCTAAATAAATTTCTTATTTTACATAACGCTGTAGCTTTATCTTATCTTAAATCAGATTTCCTGCTACATGTAATACTAATAACCACACACGTAATACTTAAGAGCGAATTTTTTATAATAAGCTAAAAAGCAGATGTCAAGCTTTTATTTAACGTAAATATCATTTATATTATTAGATGTCTAAATTAATCTCTTATATTATTAAAAAAAAAATTATCTCATATATTTTGTTAAATGTATCAAAGAAGAATAAATTTTACAATTTATTTAATTTTTTAATAATTTTATGATAAAAATTTACTATTTACTTAATATTTTAATAATTTTTATGATAAAATATTATAAGAAGTAACAATTTTTACTCTTTTTATTTACCAATAAAATAAAATATTAAAAAAATAATATTATTTTATTCAGAATTTAAATATATTTTTTTGTCATTCTTTTGCCTTTTATACGTAGTAAAGAACCAATTGAAATATTTTTTCTTAAGGCACTAAATAATCCAATTGGCTTGGATATGTGTGTATTTTTATTATATATATATATATATAAATTTATATAATATGTAAGTAATATAAGACATAAAATCTTAAAAAATTAATATTAAAATAAATCATATATTACTTATAAACACTACCTAAATATCTTTATTAATCAACGTTGATTACTCTTTTTACACCATAACATCTCCCCTCAAAGTCTTTTTACCCAACATTTTATATTTTAAAATTATTTTTTATTATATTATATTGTAATTTTATATATGTTACTTTTCTTTCATTCTTTTTACAAAGTACATGATTTCTTTTATAGAAGTTCATTAGTATTTATTTTTATTTCACACATTAATAATTATTAAAACTCTGAAATCATATAAATTTTATAAAGTGTATAACAACATAAGACATCAAATCTTAAAAAATTAATCTCAAATAAATATAAGTTATATATTATTTATAAATACTACATTAATATTTTACTTAATCAATATAAAATATTCTTTTACATGAATATTTACCCAAAATGTTCAAATAAAACTTCCCAACAAAATATAAGTATTCAATTTGATCATTTGGGATGATTAATCATCTTATAATTTGATCATATACGACAATTAACCAATTGTTACGATGTCGTGCACATTGAAGGGATTTGCACATTTTTGAAAAAACTAGAGACATCTAATGTATTGTAGAAGAACAACGATACTAAATTTCACCTTTTTACATCACGAAACCTGTTGAAGTTTTGCTTTCTTTTTATTTGCATCTCATGTTAATTTTAACAAAATGATAGTAACACATGTAGACTAGTGTAAACATTGTACCTGCACATAAAGATGTAATATAGATTATCTTATTTCTTTTCATATCTAATTTAGTATCTTTAATGAATTCATGTTACAATATTACCTCATTTAATTTAAATATCATCTTATCATATTTTTCTATTATTTTTCTTATTAAACTTACAATATTAATAATAATATATCATATTTTTATTTTTTTTATTCTTATTTGTCTCAATTAAATCTATTAAGGACAAATAAGATATCTTAATAATGTCTTATTAACATCTCCTCTTATTAAAAATTAAATGAGAATATAAGATAAATTTTGAAAATTAGTGAATTATATTATGAATCTCATTAACATTTTATCTCAATTTAAAACACAAAGTATTAGGTAGTAGAGAAGAAAACCATGTAAAACGGAAGAAATGGAAGACAAATAGGACCGAAAATATAAGCAACTAGTATTTACAACATATGACACGCCCATAATCAATAGATGCACAAAAATTAATCCAGCAATTCCTCTAGCTTGTGCCTTAAGAAAACCATGCTCGGTTGAACTTAACAGAGATTCGGTATCTCTAGTACAATAACCAAGCAATGAATCTTCATGGTCCACAAATCATATTTTTCGGTTCTTTGAGGAACTTTGCATGAAATATAGGGGAAGATCATTACTCTCCAATTCCATATTGCAGCTAAAAATAGACGACAATATAATCACTTGCTATCAACAAGGCAATTTGATTAGAAAATGCACCTCAAGTTGTTCCTCTAGAGCACGTAAGGTCCAGAAGGCTTTCAATACCCTTGCAACCGAGCCCCTGTTTCAAAATTATCATATCCATATTAGATTTGTTTCAGAAAAGGTAAAGAACAGAGCCACCACATAGAAGACCATTCACAATAGAAGGGCTAGCTATCTTGGAGAGAAATTTTCTTAGGCCAACTATATTTCTTTCTTTAATTCATACCACATAATCTCTGAAAACAAATGAAAAAGATTTCAATTGTCACAGTTATGGAGCAGACTTCTACGTTTCTAGTTTTCCTTGATCAAGAATTCATACCTATGTAGTTATCTTCAATTTTATCCCTTCTTTATGACCAAATTTTCCAAATTATTTTTTCAAATGAAACTCCAGTAACAATGATTTGGTCACAAAAATATGAGACAGGCAAATACAGATCCAAACCATGACATTTTATACCATATATTGTTTCATTTTTTAATAAAGATGTACTGTCGATTACTTTAATTCAATTGCAGGGTTTCACACGTTCAGAACTTTTTAACATTCATGGAGTTAAGGTGGGGAAATTTCATTCCCTTCTTTTTGTGGCTTTCTCTTATCTGAACATCCCACCCTTTTCTATCTGCTAAGAAATTCAGATAGGTTGAGCAGAAAACATGCATACTAACAGAAAGTATCCTGGCCAAAGCAATGTAAGGTTGGCTGATAGGTTTTGAGAGGCATATTGCGAGGACACCGTTGGATTTTTCCTTCTCTTCACTGTAGAAGTTCCTGTAAACCTTGACACCTGAAAAAGTTGCATTCACTCAATTGTAATTTACTAGCGCATGACAAGAGCTGAGAATTTGCTAATCATATATGAACTCTATGCATCTACTGCATGATTATCAATGCTCGTCTCAAAACACTTTTGTTGAATAGCCAGATGTTAACCAAAATTAAAGTGGTTTGAAAGTCTTTAAGTTCAAGCATGAAACAATCAACTACGAACGTGAGCAGTAGATGAATTCTAGTTTCCACTTCGCAGTCATTATGTGCTTATTATATATGCAAAGCACAACTAGAAAATTGAACATTCCTAAAAAGTCACTCTGATTGAACAAAGATGAAGAAAATAGAAAAGGCATAGGGACCAGATAAGAAAAATTACAGATGGCTATTTATATTTTGTTTCCTGGTTCTCAATATAATTGGGGATCCCAATTATATTCATTTTTTTTGCACGCTCTAATTGAGAATTCCTTGTTGATTCCTCTTTATCTTCAAGATTTGTTATTATCTATAGATGTTACAATGTCAACAACCAATTACTAATTTATGTAAGGTGATAATAGTAAAGTAGCTAGTTAGCTTCTAAATGAAAGCTCTA
Source organism: Hippophae tibetana (assembly GCA_037013495.1). Classification (NCBI taxonomy): domain Eukaryota; kingdom Viridiplantae; phylum Streptophyta; class Magnoliopsida; order Rosales; family Elaeagnaceae; genus Hippophae; species Hippophae tibetana. Next base: position 19,956,182 of record CM072805.1, on the reverse strand, counting down.
TGCTTCTATGAAAGTAAAACAAGAGATTACCTTCTTCAATGGTTTTTACTCCAGGAAGAACTCTTTCAAGGCTCTCTGCTTCTAACATATCACAGAAAGAAGCATACCTATGAATTTCCTGACACATAGAAGTTACAAAGGATCAAGTTGGAAAGATACATAAGACAAGGATATAGTTTAAATGAAATACATAATTACCTTAACCTCAAGCACCAAACATTTATTGAAGATAATCAAGGACCGCGTTTCGATTCTGAGACCCATAAATAGAAAGCAAATTAGTAAAGGGATTACAATAAAAAAAAAGTAAGGAGAAAATCCAAGAAAAACACATGTCAATCCTAATTAAAACAAAAACATGGAAGCCAAAGGTCCTTTTGACAATTGAAAGCAAAACTGAAATTAGCAGAGTAGTTCAATAGGTCTAAAGTTTTTGTATGACAACAACAAATCCAGAGCACAGCAAGGAACTTGTAAGCTAAGCTACGTTATATCCAAACTTCTTGACTTCACTGTAGAAAGATCATGAGGTTATAACCACGAGTAAAAGGGTCAGCTGATTCAGCCTTGTTCTAAATTTCACTTTGTCAGGAGAATGTCCTATTAAGAGGGTTATGACACATAATGGTTACTACCTTGGGAAATGCACATGTATCATTCCTATATATATATATGTGTGTGTGGAAATTAATACATGTGGAGGCATCGTACAGGTAAATGGCTTCTTGAAAGTCAATATGAGTCCAAAAGGTAGTCGTGTAAGACCAAAATAAAACCTACACGTACTTTTATTATAGGCTGTTATTGGGGACTCTTGGATTGATGATCTACTTTACCATATATGGCTGGATAGTCGGGCTAAGAACGGATTAAGGGGCTACTTATTCAAGCTTCCAAGACACTTGTGGGACAAAGGGTAAGTTTAACATGCGAACTGAAGCAGATGTTCACGGGATGGTGAATATGTTGGCAAGCTTACATATGAATCCACCGGCTGACACACAAGTCCATGGGCTATTGAAGATATCCTTGTCCACTAGGAGACCCTAATCTACAGTCAAATTATGATAGGGTCACATGTTTCCTATTCTTTTATTATCAATCATCAAGCCCCCTCATTCATTCAGTTTAGTTGAAGATGTAAGAATGTTCTAGTACTCTTATTTGTTTCGTATATTAATCATCCTATTCTTCTTCAATATTTCTTGCCTTTATGTATCGTGAATGGTAACTACTTTTTCGAGTAACTGCCGCCCCTTTTAAATTTCTTGTAAATTCAAAATTCAAATATGTGGATATATATGCATGTGTGTGTATATAAAGTAACCTATCACACATGCCCATATTTTCCTTATCCTTGATTTCTCCGGAGACTTCACAGAGAATTTAAGCCTGGACAAGAGAGAATTACAGGCCATTTGAAAATTTTCAACCCATTTCATCAACTTTTTGTCTGGTTTACCAAACATCTCACCTTTTCAGCTAAGATTTACTTTCTCATCGTTGCCGCTAATACAAGTATCTGGGTTGGGTTTCTTATTTCTTGGGCTAGGACTCCCTAACAAATTCTGTGCACCTTTTCTTGTTTCATTGTAGGCATATTTCAGTCCGTTGGGAACCGCAATCCAGACGAAAAACTTAATACCTAAGTTGCATGTAATCTCTATTGTTGTTTTGTTTTCATGGGCATTTTATCAAGTTTACGCAATGAGTGATGAATCCCTGCCCATTATTTCAAGTGGTAAATCTTCCTCTGCCAGTGACTCTTGTAGTGTAAAGAATAAACAGCGGCACTTTCAAGAAGCCAGTTTAGTACTTCCTGCTTCGACCTCTCAACCTAACATAGTTAGAAAGGAAAATGCAACCTAAGAAAATCCCAAAGAACACCAGGCTGTTCCAAGGAAAATGACTTTCAATGCACTAGGTCACCTAGCCAACTTACCTTCAGCGACGTGGAAAGGATACAAGTTGGAAACTCTTTTCCAAAGAGCGATGCTACGACACCAACCCCTCTAACTAAACTTGACCATGATGAGCCTCCAATCTCTTTTGTCACTTTCCAAAAAAGAAGCATTCGTAGTTGGTTTGAGATCGCCTCCCTAGATTATTCTGGGTTTTCCTGGATGCCACAAATTTAGCACCTAGCCAACTTAACCCAAATTCAAGGTGGATTGTGTTTGGCTGTAATTTCTACAGAGCTTGGATTTGATCTACAAATGCCATAACTTAAGCACATGTATATCATAAAGAAAAACAGTGTGGATGAAGGCAGAGTATATCTTTCTGCATAGCCTGGGAAGGGCTTTGTTCTAAAATTGCATGAATCTATTTCGGGCAAGAAGGATAGGTTTTTTCTTTTTTAAGTTTCTGGTAACTTGGGCTACTCTGATGGTGTTGGGGTAATGTCTAATAGTTGGAAGTTGGATACATCAAATCTACAAGCTTAAAAAGGAGCTTAAAGTTGCCATTAGTCTTTCATAGCTTTACTGTGAAACAACGCATCCACATTTTTATTATGCAAAAGTTTTTCTAAAGCCAGAATATAACAATTGGGGAAAAAGAGTAGAAGATTGCAAATACTAGATCTTCTAACACCTAATCAAAACAAAGCTATCAAAAGCTCCATACCGGTTGTAGTCTCCAGCAGCACATCTTCCTTCAACTGTCTTAAGGCCATCTGAAAAAGTAAAACTCTATATCAAACGAGAAAATATTACACTTAATATGAAAATAAAAAAGAAAAAAAAGAAAAATAATACCTTTAAAACTTATAACCACAAAAATAACACATCTTATATCCACTTTATATATTTTAACTATTAAAAAAAAGTCTCACACACCATTTTATTTTGAACGCTATTCTAAATTAAATTACGAACATTTAAACTAGTTCAATGTTGAATGCTATTCAATTGACTCCATACAATATTATTAAAGAGTTATTTTTGTTGTTATAAGTTTTGGAGATATTTTTTTTCTAATTTCCCTATAAAAAATGATGTCCAAGTGATTTAGTGACAAAAAGCAATATAAATAAAAGACATACAAATTTTATTCCAGAAAAATACCTCTCAGCTGCGTAAAATAAGGTTCTTGAACATGAAGCTCAAAGTTTACAGTCTTCATAATCTAAAAAACCAGAAACTAATTTGTAAGGTATATAATAAGAATTGGCCAGCAATAACAACATACCAAATAAACACAGAAACATAGGAATCGCATACATTTGGTAGGTCTGATATCATTTCAAGTACTTCCTTCTGCCTCGAGTCATTGGCCTCACTATACGACACCATTTTGCACAAAGCTCCAGAATTGATGGATTCGCATAGAGCAAATGCTAGACGAATATACAACGGATATGGAGTTTCTTCTATAAATGGAGCAAGAAAAAGATTAGATCCTTTCTTTTTTGAAAAAAAATAATCTAAGAGACTATCCTTAATCAACAATGAATCAACACAACAGCTTCTGTAGTCAGATAAGCATTAATCTTCTTGACTTCAATGATTTCTTGCACATTTACCCAGGAAAATATGAATTTGATTTGTATATAATGAGAGGAGGAAGGGGGAAAAAAGTACCAGTGCGCCGGGAAGGGTCTTGAGTGAGAAGGAGGTGAGAGCAAAAGCCAGAGGTGAGGGCAAGATCGGTATCTAGGGTTCCATTGATATGAGACTCAAGTGTGTACTTCAACAGTTCAACTATGCATTCATTCAGCTTAGCTTGCTGCTCCATGATTTTACAGTGAGAGTTAACCAATTCACAGAGGGAAATGGAAGAAAGAAAAAATATAATGGGGAGTGTTTCCGTTTTCTGCATATTTACTTTTTATTTTTCTTTTATATGAGTTTTATGACAATTTTACTGTAAAAAATATAATGTTTTAAAAATAACTTTTGGAATTATTGGAATCCAACAACGAAAGAATCTTTTCCAGTTTCCATTTATTTAAGTTCCAAATATTTTAATTACATATAATTAAAAATAATATTATGATTATTTACAAAATTTAAAGTAATTTTGTTAATTAATTAGATAATTAAAATAGAATATATATATATATATTAATATTATTATTATTATTTATATATATAATTATATAAAAATATAATTTTAATAATAAAACATATAATATTTAAAATAATTATATTAAATTATATTTATTTTTTCTTTTATATTTTTTTATTTTATTTAGAAACAAATGTTAAATAGTTAAAAATAAAAATTAATATTAATATTTTAAATAATGTAATAAAATAAAATTTATATTAATATTTAATTTTAAATTAATTATATTTTTAAATAAACGTTAAAAATATATAAAAAAATGTAATCAAATTGTAAGAAATATATCCATAACCACGATTATTATTCAAATATATCTAAAATTAGAACGAAATAATTATGATTATTAGCATAATTATTTTCTTTATCTTTACACGCATTCCTAATCCTCTCTTATTTTTCAACTTTTTTATCTTTATTAAAAAATTAAAAAACTCAATCCCATTAATTTACATTTTGTTTAATTTGATGTTGGTTTTATTTTTTATATAGTTTCAAATCATTTTTTTATGTGATTGAGTTTGTTTTTTTTTTCTTTCATGCCTTAAATTTCCATTTATTATTTATTATTTTTTATATAATATAATCTTTTAATTTTTCAATATTTTATTGAGTTCAAAATTTATTTAACTAAATTTTTATCATTTAACTTTATATAAAATAATGATGATTAAAGTAAAATTTAATTGTTAATTAAAATTATAAACATTATTATATTATTAAAATAATGCTAAAATTTTAATTATAAATAAAACATGATAATAATTTATTTACAATGGTAGTTTTATATAATGTAATTTTTATTTTTCTTAATTCTCATTATGTATTTTTACTTCATATTTTTAAAATAATATATTTTTTGATTAATTTGATTCCTATAAACTATTAATATGATTCTTTCTTTTTCGATTTCGATCTATTCTCACTATTGATAAGTAAATATATACTTAAGAAGAGTATTTTTTTCTATAAAAAAATGCAAATGGGTCATTTAATTTCACATTAGTAACTTTATTTTAAATTGTGTTTTAGTCACTTCGTTATTATATTTATAGATATTTTAGTTATTTTAAACCAATTTTGATAATTTAATTAATTTAGTTTTTACTTTTAAAAAAATATATAAATTTTAACAAAAGTTAATAATATGTAATTTAATAAAATAAAGTAATCAAATATAATGCTACCCATTTTTCCTAAACAACTATATAATAATATTAGCATCAGTTAAAAAAATACGAAGAAATACATCATTTTTAAAATAACATATACACTCGCACATGTATATACAATGATAGATTTGAATTATCTTTCTATGCTTACAATGACATATATCATTGTACTACAAGACAATTTATAAAAAAAATATCATTTAATCCCAAAGGTTTTTATTTAAAAATACATCCATTTCATTTGAAGAAAGGTCATAATAGTCTTGACATTATATAAAAAAATGTATTTTAATCCCATAATTTATTGTTAGTACAAATGGTTTCATTATTTATGAAAATTAAGCATTTTAGTTTAAAAAGTGTACTTCAATCTTTGGACTATGTGCATTTTAAAAAAATACGGGTCATCATTTGTTGTCTTCATTGACATATCTTCTTGCTTTTCTCCCTTTTCATTTTATTCTAAAAGTTTGGTTAATCAATTTCAAAACATTGGGTTTATGGGTTCACAGTGTATAAATTTAGGATCTATAAACTTAAATAGATTAGGGTTTTAAGAATTTATAGATTTTAAAATCAAAGAACACTTGATCGGATAAGTTCATTAGCGTTTTATAATGAATTATTTAAGTTAATTATTTTTTATGATAGTTTAATCCACTAATTTTGAAAAAGTAAGAACAAATGTTCAAATGATTAATTTTTCTATTTTAAATATTTTTATTCAAAAAAATATATTGATAAATATTCATGTTAAAAATTTGTTTTTCAAATACATTTGAAAACATAAAAACTATAAATTAACTTAAGTTCTCTTGTTTGGACATACATCACTTGGACTCATGGACCAATCTAAGGTTTGAACTAATGAGTATGTTACCCAACCTATAAACCATACCTAATGAGTTTGAGACCCAGCACGAAGACGTAATCAAAGAGCTTGTTACCTAACTTATAGCCAGACCTAACGAGTTCGAGACCCAACCTAGTGTATAGACCAAAGAGAATGTGAGATAGCCCAAGTACCAGGCTAACGTGCTATTTCCTGATTTACTTACCGTTAGCCCATAAGACTAAGCCTACTCAAGTATACCTAACCCTAGGAGGCTAAATCAACGTGATGATTGTATCTTCAAACAGTATTCACCCTAGATCATGTACTAAGGGCGATTATATTTGGCCACGTAGACTTATTTTATAGTATAAATAGGCAAATTTCTAGCTATTAGGGTATTGTTGGATTCCTTATATCTTGGAATCCTCTATAGGACTTCTCTTAAACATTTTGGCACCCACCGTGGGGCCCTAATTAGCTTTTATGATTGAAGATTAACGTTAAAACCTCATAGCTTTTGTAAAACATAGGAGCCAGTCCAAAATAGGAGAATTCCACCTCATATATAGAATTTTTAATCAAATTTTTAGTCCATTTGTTCCCATCCCATCCATTTTATAAGAAATTTGAGCCCCAAAATCAACATGGCACCTTGTCTCCTAAATAGTTGGCAACTTAAAAACCATTATAATAACTAGAATCCTAGTTTGAGACGTCCTGAGCGTGAAAACAACTCAAAGCCTCACCTTTTAGTGATAAGATTAAAATGGTCATATGCCCATAAAATTTGATACACCCTAATGCATGTCTCATACACTATCCTCTAAACACTAAATGACTCTAGTGTAGCTATATACTAATGTGAAGGATGTCATATTGTGTAAAATATTTGTCTTAACACTACATGACAATGTCCAAAAGTGGTTTAAAGACCTTCTTCAAAGAGCATTTCAAGTTTTGAAGAATTGTTAAAAGCATTTGTCACTCAAAGCGTAGAATTTGGAAATTTTAGGGTATCCTAGCTCCATTTCCATAGAGACATTACGAAAAGGAGTAATCAAAAACTCTATGCTATTTATAGAACTAACTAAAACAATACCGAGATCTTTAGAGGCCATGTATTTGGAGGCCCAAAAACTTATAAATCTAGAAAGGGAGTTGGAAGAAAAACCATATGTTGAAAAGAATCGCAAAGAAAAGAAAGAAGTAAAGAAAGCAAAGCCAAAGATCTGTAACCGAGGGAAACATGTTCAAATTCCTTTCATTTAGAGAAGATTGGATGTTAGACGGATATGCCCATGAGGAAGATCTTTATCACTATTATGAGGACCACCACTCTCTATGTCTCTAGAGAGGTAGTTCAAAGTATAGAAGGGAACGACCAAGTTAGGTGGACACCTCAAATGAATTTTGTTTAATTCTATAATTCTTTTTTATGGGTTTTTTTTAAATACTTTTAAATTTTGAAATATTAATTGTATATAAATTTTTTGCACAATTAACAGAAGAATTAATTAGATATAAGTAACATCGATCTTTGAAGATTAGTTAAACTTTGAGAATATTATTGTTTATTTTTAATAAGTTATATTTATAAAGATAAATAAAAATCTAGTAGCATTACTATCTTATTTTAATATTATATAGATTTTTTAAATAAATATTTATTTAAAAATATTATTATTGTTGATTTTTTAAAATAATTTTATATAAATTTTATTTTTATCTTTATTAATATTTGTGTTTTTATATAAATTTATTTTAAAGATAAGTGTTTTTTTAGCCTTAGAAAACAAGTTGATTTTGCTTCCTAACCATGCACAAATAAAATGATTCTTATTACAAATACTTTATTACAGGCCTCTTAAGAATAAAATTACAAGTAAATGTGAAATTATTATTTGCTTGTTAGTGTGATAAGGGTAGATACATAAGTTTAATCTAACACAATGAAAACTAAAATAACTTGAATCAAAGAAAAAAAAATCATTTTTAATATTATATATCATTATTTAGTTTGAATATCATTTGAAATATGAGTTAAGTTTAAATTTAATAAAATATGTTATTTTTAATATTATATATCATTATTTTATATTTTCTTATATTATTTAAGCACTCATATTGACTTAAGACAACTCAAAATTCAAAAAATTATTTCCAAATCTACCCAAATTTTTAAAATGGGACTTTAATTTATATTTAATTTTAAAAATTTAATTTAAATTTGCTTAAAATATACATAAAACTACAATACCTAACCCAAACTCGAATTTTAAGTTTGGGCTAACCCAAACACACTTATCATTGTTCGGATAACATCACCAAATTCACAATATTGACAAATTATCATCTTATAACTAGTATTATCGAGGAGTTAATTTTGTATTTTCATATGAAAATTACTATCTTAACTTCAAAAATGACATGTTAAAAATCATTTGTTGAAATATGTTTTAAATATCAATGTATTTTCTCATATAATCTAATTTTACTAAAAATTAAATTTTTTTATTTTAAATTATATTTAGTATAAAAATAATTTACTTATAAATTATCTTTTATTGGAAGAATTAAAATAAAAAATCAAAAGAATCAAAATAATTGATAGCATATAAGAGAGTTAGTAAAGTTGATAATTACCATTTACCATATAAATAACTTAAAATTTATAATTTCTTGAATTTAAATAGAAAAAATCAAAACACCTATAAACATGCAGTATTATATTAATTATTTACTATTCTAGAATTAAAACAGAAAAAAAAATACTTACTAAAAAGGAGAAATTTTTTGAGAAAAGTTAAAAGGAGTAAGTTGGGAAAATATCTCACATACCCTTGAGGGTTTTTCTTTGTTCACAAACAACCCTTGGCTTTAAAATTTTGTCAAATAACACCTTGGGTTTTGCCAATATGTCAAAGATTCCCCTTATCAACTAACACCGTTAGCCTCATCTCAATCTAATAAAATAATAGCTAAAAGATAAAAAAAAAAATTAAAAAGAAAACCATAGCTTAAAATTATAGCAAGTGAAATTATTTTGTTAAGAGAATACAAACAGAATAACCCTAAATTTGATTTTTCATTAAAATATTATTCACATGATGGTATTGTCATTGCATAACATTTAACAGCCATTGGAGGCTAATGGCATACTATAAACAATAAAACAAAACAAGCAAGATCAGAAACTTACTAATCATTCTTACTTTTATTACTTTTCATTCCCTTTTCTTTTTTGCTGAGACATTCCCTACTAATTATTATAACAAAGAATTTCCTTCCCTATTTTCTGCAGAAAACAGTTAAGTCCTGCCTAATTTGTAAACAAACCAACGAGACCATTAAAAAAGGATTAAAAAAATAAATAGATAAGGGCCGACATCTAGACTGTAAGCAATTGGATTGAAAACATTTTTTGCAAATTGGGAACAGATGGGTCAACACCATTGACAGTTAAATTCCTGATCTAAGAGGTAGGAAACTGATCAGAGAAGTCCCCACTTCCCAGCTGGAATCATGATTGCATGGAGGGAGTAGATCATATTTAGGAAACTACCAAGAACGTCCAGGTGAAGGTGAAGGTAAAGGGGAAGGTGAAAGCCTCAGGATTATTGCATATGAAAGCTTGAATGGGGAAGAATGACGTTAGCTAGCTCTTCATTCATTTTCACCGGAAGTGGGGGCATCTGCTTCATTATTTCTGGCATGTCACTGAAGCTGCAAAAGAATAAATACAGAGAAGTGTTGAGTCATCCATACGATGTACACAATCAGTTAAGGTTCTATTCTTTTTCTTTCGTAAGACAAGAAGATCTAAAGTTGTAGTTCTAAAATCCACTTGGTTACATAATTTCATCTAAAAGAAAAAAGAAAAATATTAAGCCCTAACTAATATAATGAGCAAACAATACTTGGTATGGTCTTCATTGCATGATGAATTAGCATTTGAAGGCTACTATTTTTTATGTGTGTACCATTATTCCATGTAGTTGCTTTCAGCTTTGGCCCACAGGTCCATAACTACCATCACTTGTGCTTAAATAAAAGCCACCCATCATGCAACTACAGCTACTTGTGCAAAATCTTTTATGAAATGAGTCAATGACAGTAGAATTAATGATTTAGTAGTTCCACTCTAATTTATTATCTCATGCATAACGTAGTTTTAAGCCCTTTAGCCCAAAAGGCCTTTACATGTACTCTTCATTTTCATTGAGTACCTGTTTATGACTGAGTAAGGGTGTTGGACGATCCAAATTTGTGGAGATTTATAAAAAAATGAGTATCTAATAGCAGAATACATACCAAAAAACTTAACAATGGGTATTCGAAATGGTAAATATATGCAAACAAAACTAATTTCACATGCATTATTTATATTATGTATAGTTCCAACATTAAGGTTTACAAAGAATAGTTAAATATCTGTTGAAGGATTATATTGTTCCATATCGACTAGGCGTTCGACTATAGTACAGTTTATAAGTGTGGGCAACCCTTAACTCAATGAGATCTTATTGGGTTGAGTTAGGTCTTGGGCTTGTATAACATGGTATCAAAACTAGGCCCTGAGTTCATCGTGGTTTGTGGCTTTCATTGCCCCTGTCCGATGTGAAGGGGGGTGTTGAAGGATTATATTGTCCCACATCAACTAGGCGTTCGGCTGTAGTGCAGTTTATAAGTGTGGACAACTCTTAACTCAATGATATCTTATTGGGTTGAGTTAGGCCTTGGGCTTGTATAACAGTATCAATTATGTGTTTGCTAAACGTTCTCTAAGATATGGCAGGTTATCAACGTACATCATAATTTTTGAGGTACTTTTGCATTGGATGACATCAACCACTGGGATATAGGGCTCTAATTGAGACAATGAGACTACAAGCCAATTGCATGCAAGTTTTGAGGAAGCTTGCTAAAATTTAAAGGAAATCAAACATGGTTACTGACTGGATATTGAACAAGCCTTAGCAGGAAATTTGCAGGGTGATTGGGTTCTTAATGTTTCCCTTTTTGCATCATTTGTTATAATTGGGTTCTTAATGTTTCCCTCTTTGCATAATTTGTTATACTTAGATGCATTATTTAACTATGGAGCACTCAGTCTTTGTATTATTCAGCATTTGATTAATGGAAGTATCATTCCTTGTGGTGCGATAAAAAAGGCCTATAAAGTCAACCATGTGCATATCAACGAAGCCAGAAGCTACTCATTTATTGAGTAGTTGAAGCAAGTCATGTTCAACAATTTCCTTCAATTATAAGCTATCAACTAAGACAAAGGGCTGGCCCACACACACAGAACTTAAAATCAAATGGAAATATGAGTATAATAAAAGTGAATGTGGTAAGTAACCTGCAGCTCAACACATAATACTGTCCTCAGGTAGAATAATGTGATTGCAAGCTTAAAATCAACAACAATGTAATGAAATGAAGAAATAAAGAGCACAAAATATACTATAGAGGTAAAAGAATTACAGCCATAACCCTTCATATTAAGCGGGATTTAAAGGAGGAAACTAGATGAAGTTTGGACATACTCATTCATAACCTTGAGGATGTTACCCCGAGCATGGGCTAAGAGAACGAAATTCTCCTGTATCTGAAAAAAAGAGAAAACAAAAGGGCACCTGAGTTTAAACTTTATCATAAAATGCATAACTCAGGGCTTCTTTTCTATACACATTAGAAAAGTAATTAATCCTTCTATGAATTTTAAAATAAACTCCTTCATGTACAATCTTCTTAGCCTTGAGAAGAAAGTATAAAATGATCAAAGTGTCTCAACTAACTTAATGCAGGGAGAGGAGTTTAATATACTTCATATAGTGTTTATATTTCAGAAATAAGGTAAATAACACAGACGCATCCAGATCCCTAAGAAAAGATGCAAATATATAGCACTAACACAGAAATGGCATTTACTGGAGCACCTTTGGCTTTGAATTTTTTATTTTTTTTAAAACAAATTAAGTTTCCATACTGGACTAACGACTCCAATGAAGTCAAATGAATAAATAAGCAAGTTCACCTGAAAAGTTTCAATATTTGCAGAAATTTGATCCAAAATTTGGGCATTCTCCTCTAGAATATCTCCTGTAGGACCACCAATAGCTGCAACAATGTAATGCAGATCTTAAGCACATGATCAAAGGAACAATTCACTTCTATAACTGAATTATGCAGAGGGAGAAGAGTCGTACTAGAAAATTTCCAGAATTTAGAATTTCAAAGGCTTTTTTGCTAGACAACAATTATGACTATGATATAGTGGTTTTGATGGTAGCAATTATGGCAAGTACATTGCTCTTGACACCACCAAAAGGTGTAGCGTAGAAACTTCCATCCAGCAAACATACAGACCAATATTTCACACAGCTGATATAATATATAAAATTATCTAGATAAATAAAATTCGTAGATAAAAAACAGATTAATATACTTAATATTTAGATATGCGACATAAATTTTCAATTTCAAAGCCAGTCATGCAAGTGCAAAGTAACAAAGTACCTTGACTAAAAGCTTAAGAACGAAACACTGTAGCCATTTCAATAGTCAATGAGAGGAAAGTGCATAAAATATTGCTTGAAGTTTCCAAGCCCATCTATAGGTGTTCTAAGAAGTCCTAAAGGAAAAGGGTAGCTAAGTCACATGTTTAAAGTAACTCGCAAATTCCCATTGCTTGTATAACAGTGCCTCGTATAATTCAAAGATCCCAAACTAATCAAATACCTCCAGATAACATTAAAAGATTGATTGTCCATTACAAACATTCAGCTCCTTAAGTAGATTTCACAACCCATTTGATCAGATTATAAGAGCATGCTCTACTTTTGAACTTCTTTTCACAAAACTATCAATAATAGGCCAACAGTAACTTCAATAAATTCATATATATGTTGAAATGCAAGTGTAGAACTTTGGTTTATGGTGTTATGATATAGGAACTCAAAAATAGTCTTCTTGCCTTTCCATCTCCATAGCATCCATTAGTCTCTACCATGCCTAGATTACTACTAGTCATCCTTGAAAAACATAACTCATCTATAAATTGCTCAACAAATCCCTAACCCCGTCTCCTAAAACAAAAGAGAATATCCTTTGAAACACACAGACACACACACACGCACACAAATTTATTTTAGATTTATATACTTAGAAGTTCTTTTATATCACCTTTGCATGAGATGCCATCATCATTGTCTGCAGGAAGCATCGGTGGGGTAAATGGAGGAACATTTGACCGAGCAGCATACTGAACAGACTTTGTAGAAGGATCGGACACTCTTTCCTGAGAAATAAATATGAAAGATATTCTATAGCAACAGGAACTAGGAAACATACATATACAAACTAAAGCGAGCTCTAGAAAATAATCACAAAGCCTAGGCATGGAGAGTATTCCTCCCCTGTCCTGGCAAAGAGTTCCAAAATTAAATGATTTGGTTTCCTTAAGAAACAATAAACAGGAAAAGAAGCAAGCACAAATGCTGCAAGTTGCAAAGTGATGAGTCACTAGAGTCCACCTACAGGTTGACCACCTAAAGGGGAAATAGAGGAAGGTGTAACAGAAATAAACACTAATCGAAGATATCTTAGCTATTTATTTGTTGCATATGTATTTTCAAATTATAATTTATGAAACTAAGGTGGTGTTTGGTTCACTGAAGAGAATCAAAATGGAATGGAAATGAAACAGTTTTGTTTGGTTTGATCATTGAGATCAAAGAAGGAATCAGAATTACAGTGTTTGGTTTAATGTTGAAATGGAATGAAAAACACTATATATTATTATAATACCTCTATATTCAATAAAATTTATAATATCATTTAATTATTATTTTTTCGTCAAACAAAATACATTATTAAAATCATTATTTTTCTAAATAATTATTACTTAAAAATAAAATATATTATTAAAATTATTATTTTTCTAAATAAGATTTAGGGTTTTGAGATTTAGGAATTAGGATTTAGGATTTGGGGTTTAGGATTTAGGGTTTAAGATTATATTTGTGAGTTAAGGTTTAGGGTTAAAATTATTATTTTTCTATATATGGTTTTGGGATTTGGAATTTTGGATTTAGGGTTATATTTGTGGGTTAAGGTTTAGGGTTAAAATTATTATTTTTATAAATAGGGTTTTGGGTTTTGGGTTTTGGGATTTGAGATTTGGGGTTTAGAGTTATATTTGTGGGCTATGGTTTAGGGTTAAAATTATTATTTTTCTAAATAGGATTTAGGTTTTTAGGATTTTAGGATTTGGGATTTAGGATTTAGGATTTAGGTTATATTTAGGGTTGGGGTAAAAATGAAATGGGAATAGAATCGATTCCTAAAAAAGAGAAGGAATTGTGATTCCTTAAGGGAGAGAAGGAATTGTGATTTCTTCTCTTTTTTAGGAATCGATTCCATTCCATTCCATTCCCACTTTTCAGCCCAACCAAACATGCACTAAGATATTTTGATCAATTTAGTAAGTCACAAAAAGTGCAACTATATGGCTCCAGTTTTCGCTATTTTGTAAATAAATTTTGCTAACAATTCATCATTTTCACCGAGGTGCTCATTGTGCATGTTTGTATAGAAATATGCACAATCCAAACCGAACTCATAACATCTGCTTTTGCTCAACACTATAACTGGAATACCCTCCCTCTCTCATCCTAATAATTTTTGCTTAGTGCAATCACAGCTTGTCCTCAGTCCTAAGATGAAAGTAATACAGAGGAAGCAAGATAATTGATAAAGTCAAATGAACCCAATATGATCTATATTTTAAAATGTTCATTACATAATCCATAAAATTATTTTCCGGTTACGCGCAATAATTATGTATTTAATTCAATATTCAATTTGGTACCAATTCTTTACATCCATGAAACAAGCAGTAAAACAGAGAAGATAGAGCCAATCTTTACAAACTAATCTCAGGCTCAGCACATTGAATGCGGAATAATACACAAAAGGAAATTATTGATACACAAACTAAAGAGAGAATTGAAACAATAAAATCACTCGTCTATGGAAGATAAAGCTAGATGACATACCAGAAACCTGAATCTACCTGAGGAAACATAAAACAATTGCAGAATTCATACCTTTTTCTCTTTGCTTTTCCTTGATAGGTTAATCTCTTCTTTCCTTCTCTTGCTATTTTCCTTTTTCTGTACAGGTACAAAACTATTAAATCAGTGCAGAAAATTTGGGCAATTCAGCAATATCTCAAAAGGTACTAGTTTACATATGATGACATCTATATGGTTACATTGGTTTAGAAATTTGCATAATGAGCTTAAAGACTATATGATGTGGG
Source organism: Hippophae tibetana (assembly GCA_037013495.1). NCBI lineage: Eukaryota > Viridiplantae > Streptophyta > Magnoliopsida > Rosales > Elaeagnaceae > Hippophae > Hippophae tibetana. The sequence continues at coordinate 19,940,779 of CM072805.1, read as the reverse complement.
CAAAGATTAGCTTTAAATTGAATTTAGTATGTCCTAATAAATGTATTTGCATCATTCCCTGCATTTTTGGACACTTAATCTCCAATGTGGATTTAAGTATCTTGTATAATGATGCAAACATAAATTTTCATATGGTAAATGTCACAAAAACGCCATAAACAAATAGACCCAAGTCTGGAAAGGCAAGAGTAGAGCTAAATCATATTTTCCATACCTAAGGGCCCAAAAGAATAAAAAAAAGGTGACTGGCTTCTTGTTGAAACTTTATTTGCTTTAGTTAAGAAAAACAATTGAAACCAAGCACTAGAACAATTTCACGAGAAAAAGATAAAAGTCAAGGGACATAGCAGCACTACACATGACATACATAACAGGGTAAAGTATAACTAAAACCCTCATGAGTCAAACAGTTATAAGCTAAACAATTGATATTTAGATAGCTTCCATTCTGCACACAAGTTATCTTCCAAGTTCCAACAAATTCTATGTCAGAAGTTCTTAGCAAGAAACCACTCAACCAAACCCATTAGTTCAAGTCAATTGCAATAAGAAATTTTCACACCTCCGACCTACTCAAATATGTAACCCTTTATGACAATGGCATAAAAAATACTCAAAAAAGAAATTTCTTGCATGAAAGAGTTGTCAGTAACTCCATTAATACAGAAATGGTATGTGGTTTACACCAAAGACTACCACCTACAAATCTTTGAAATATTTGCCATTCGAATTAAAATAAATAAAATAAAATAAGACAGAATTCATCAAACTTTTTAACTATTTGTTGGGAATCCACGAGTTTGTAAACTGGTGACAATAACTCCATTAATACAGAAAAGGAATAAAGATTGGCAAAAGAGGGATTAAATAATGTGCTTACAGTCATCCATCTGCTACGCAGGGCCACATCTCGGACAGTCTTGTTCTGCAGCTTCATAGCTATCTTAGCGTATCGGATAATGCTTGATTCTGTGGCGTATCTGTGAGTATAAAGACAGTATCAGTAAACAAACAAATAATTCTTGAGTAGCATCAGGAATAAAAATATGTTAACAATACAACATAAGGAGCCACATACAACACACATAAACTCGGTTACAGGTAATTGCTGGTTGCATATACCAAAAGCTTACATTATATATGCAATATCCTCAATAAGTATGGCTAGATGTAATTACAGGATACTAAATGCTGATATCTGAGCACATATTGGTGAGTTTAAGAAGTACAGATACTGGCGGAAATTTCAAATAAAAGCAATTAATAAAACATGGTAATACTACACCAAACAACCAAAGAAGAAAAAAGACAAAAGACAGTAAGGTAAAATAAAAAAAGCAGAGTCTTAATAATGACTTGTTAAATCCAAAGTGGAAATGTAATTAATAAGACCTGCAAATAACAGATATAACGGGTCTAATCCGTTTAAAGCACAAACCCATTGACTTGTGTTCAGTCTATGTGCTCTGACCACGCTAATATAGAAAATGATCCGTTTTGGGTCTCACCAAAACGGATGAGGGTCCTGGGAGGAAAGACTTGAACATGGCTGGATGTGGTTTCAACAACATCACATGAACTGAGCACTTAAAAATAAAGACTATGCACCTACAGTTAACAGCCAGAACATTAAATCATATAGATTATAAAAATACATTAAAAGGCAAAACTTAAAGAACTTAGGAGTATCAATGCATCTTTGTTTCTTGAAGTACCAGAGATTTTGCGAAATAAAACAAGATCCTGATAAAGTAATTCCAAATGGTTGCAATGGTAAAAAAATTATAATAATGCTCACTTTAGCCATATTTGGACACCATTTATTGTTGTAGTGTAATACCTATACCATTCTGCATGTTCATAGATATGACTGTTAGACATTGGCAGTAATTATTTATTAGTTATGAACCATATACGACACTAAAAAGGTACTTGGTCCAACTGGTCTTCTCAATACTACATCTATTTTCTCTGAACTCAAGCAAATATAAAATTTCGTTCATCCATAAATGCAACTATTCTTTTTTTCCCAATTGAAGCTTAAAAGAAGGGAAAGAACTCATCCAATTTTCTAATAATCACATAGAGAATTTCTCTCTCTGTTCTTTAACAGGAATAGTTGGAGTTGCAACATTATACTGACATAGTCCTCTCAATTTATTTGAGCACAACTTTGAGGATACTCAAGTGAAAGCTAAACCAATAGGAGTTTAGGATCACGCAAAGCGTCAAAGAATAAAAAACTTAACAAGTTAACATCAGCAGCAGCAGCACCACGGGCTCAGCAAGGTCCATTTGCTCCCAAGCTGAACACACTACAAGGCTACCCCTTCTATCCCAATAAGCCAATGCTAAGCCCAGTATTTTGCTTGGGAAACCCCTCACTAATTCTCTTGATTATAATAAAGTTTCAAGCCTGTTAGCCATCAACTAATCCTTCGTGAAACCCCAGGTCAGATTTGCTGAAGCCCCACACATATAAAAATTATACCTAATCCTACATAAACTACATGCTTACTGAGACATCCTGAGAGGAGTTTGGAGGATTAGCAGGGAAACATAACATGAAATCAATAACTTATTCTAAATCATTTGCAAAAGATGTATTCTATACTTCAGAGAGGTTACTTGCTAGTGGCTCATTATGCTGAGAAATTCCCAGAGATTTCATGCATTGTTTATAAAGTAGAGCACATTGACAGTACAAGGGAGAAAAAAAGAGAGGGAGGGATTGGGGGGGGGGGGGGGGGGAATACACAAACCCAGAATCGGAGCAAATGAATATCAACCTGTAATATACCCAGACAAATACCAAACATAAACTCACACCTATTAAAATAGGAGCATGCTGAATATAATAAATATATAATAACACATACGTGTTCAAACTGTAACATAAAAGATTTTCCATTGACAAAATGGCCCATTCATAGCTTTCCAATTATCCACATTCCAACCAATGTTGTAAAATGCTATTTTAAGTACCGAGACGTTTTTCTTATGTGAGACTATGAGGCGTAAGCCTCAAACTTAAACTTAAAAACTTCTATAAGCCATATAAAAGAAATTATATGGAATAAGCATGAAAATAATAATAGAGCACACAAAATAAATCAAATATAGTTACAGATCTATTCCTCAAATGTCAATTTGGAGCTACAAGAGGCATCAACTAAAGTGGAAGCTAAACACAAAACTGAAATTAAACAAAAATGTTTGAGCAATGTAGTAAAGAAGATGGAGCTATAGATTCAAAAGAAAGGAAAAAGAATTATAAATATAAAAAGTCAATAGGAAAAATGTTACTTGCAACCCCTAGTCATGTTTGTCCATAACATACTAATATTCGTTTTTTTGTTTTTATTAATTTTGACTTTTTTATCTTTTTTTAATTTTTAACGAAATCGAACCCTTTGAGGCTATATATAACCTCAATTGTCTCCATGGGTTAAAGCCTTAAGGCATGCACCTCAAACCAAAAAAGCGTATGTTGTACTTTATCACATGAGGTTATAGCCTTAGAACCTTTTTTTTAAGCCTCACATTGACGGTACCTTTTACAAAAATGATTCCTACCATAATAACAATTCATGATTTAAATTAGCCCCAAACCATAAAACAAAAATAAACAAGATGCAGTAAAGTTTGGCAACACACAGGGTGAGTTACAGATAACATCCATCAAAGCAATGGCAAATATGATAAGAACTACAGAGTTTATTAATTTGCAGCATACTCAAAACCATCCTTTATTAATTTGTGGTCTTAAGATGTCAATTGAATAAGATTCATTATATCTAAGCTCAGTTAAAATAAAATGAGCCAATAGTTATAGTATCCCAGAATTATTTAGAAATTGTAGTTTTCCAATTCTTCAGTGAAGGAGGTTTATGTCTAAAAATCTGGCAAGCTAACAAATTCAATGACACTACAAAGACATCACGATTGACAAACTATACGGTGGATTTGCAGCATACCCAGGAAAAGGAAAAAACAACAAAGCTATAAATTTCACAAATCCAAAATTTTGATAATAAGTACATGGAAACAGTTCAATTACTCAAACATAAAAGATCCCAAAGTTCAAAATTGCTGTAAGGCAAAAATCCAAGTAGGTATTTTTTTTAATCAAATGAAACAAAAGCAACACCTCAAAAACCAAAAATCAAACTACAAAAACTTTTAAACAATTCAACAGAAGCCAATTATACTCACTTGGAGAGAACTTCTTCGAGAATTGCTTGCTCTTCCGCAGTCCACTCCGTGGCAATTCCCGGATTGTGCTTCATAGCCGCACCAGAACTCTCCTGCCCCGATACAGGCCCTGAATTTTCATTGGCTGAGTTCCCTCCGTTGAAGGAAGAAGGTTCGTGATGGTTACCGGAAGGATTAGGCATCAATTAACGACCTTGTTTTTCAAAATTCTATAACAAAACACAAATCTGAGTCCAACCCACCTCTCCAAACTCGAAAATTTAGCGCTGATTCCCGCCAATTTCGAAGATTCTCAAAAAAGAAAAAAAACACCAGTAGAGAAAATATTGAAAAAATCAAAGCTTGGCTCAGAACGAAGAAAAAGGAAAATATTTATTTACAATACAAATACATATATGTATATAACTTATACATATTGTATGGAACTGAAGGGAGCTCTATGATAAATTAAATAAATATAGAACAATGAAAAATTGAGAGAGCAAGAGACAAAGAGACAGATACGGAGGAGATTAAGGAAATCAGAAGAGAAGGATTATACGTTAGAAAGGTGAAAGAATATGGATGAATGTTTAGAGCGCAGAGCAATATATTCGCTGCTCTCTTTTTATTTTTATTTTATTTTTTACCTTTGTTTTATATTTTATTTTCTCTCTCTATTTTTTTTCCCTTTCCTCTTTCTGCAACTTGTCGCAGCACTGATTCACCACTCTAAGAGAATTGGAATTTTTATGGTAACTTTGAAACGAGAAACCAAGTCTCTGACTCTGGTGAGTTAGACACACTACGAGACTACCTCTCCTAGACGTTAGGACTCTCTAATCTCTATCCCTCAATCTCATGTACACTTTCCGTATGTTTGTTACAAATTATAACAGATGCCGATGTAGTTTTACTTATTTTCGCAAAAACAATAAAAATAATATATTTATAATTATAATTATAAAAATAATTATTATTGTAATATATTTTTATTATTAAAAAAATTTAATATATTATTTTAATTTAAAAATTATTTAATTATACGTCGTTTAATACTAAATCGATTGTTTAAATTTAATTACGATTATTTAAATTTAATTAAATATTGAACGTTATTCGATTAAAATATATTTAATATTATTGATGTATTGTTTTTTATTGTTATAATTTTTTTTTTGTAATTTTCTTTATTTTTATTGTTAAAATATTCTCCATGAATTGAATTAATTGTTTTTATAATTAATTATTAAGTAGTTGTTTCCTACTAAATAAAAATTATAAAGATGATGAAATTTTGGTGGAAAGTAATTTTTTTAACAATTTAATGAATTCGACGAATCTAAATAAATTCATTAAATTTTAAATGTTTTTAAATTAATAATTATATTATATTAAAAAATTATCAATCAATTAATTTCGAGTTCATCCTGGATTCTATAGTTTATCATTTATTATAATTCGATCCAAATCGATTAAAATTAAATAATATTTATAATTTATACATATCATTATTTTAAGTTTTTTTTTAAACTTAATATTATAAGTTTTTTTATCATTTTTATAATTCTATAATTTCTCTTTAATAATCTTTAAATTTTATCTCTTCACTATCCTATCTTAATTTTATATACTTTGAGTTTAAAATTATAATAATATCAAATTTATTAGTTTGTATTTTTATTGTGATATTTTTTACTTTATTTTAAATCAAATAATTATAAGTTAGTTGTTGATGAAAATTTTATAATAATAATAATAATAATAAACATAAGAAGTGCATAAAGACATATATTGAATTGATATGATCTAATTCCAATCTATTAATGGATGAAGGGAAGATAAAAAAAAAATTGAAATCCTTACAAATGATTTAATTGTATTAAATGAATTCAAATTCACAATTTTAGAACGGATGAATACGATTACATATGTAAGTTTAAACTATATTAAGCATTTAAAAGTTTTAATTCTAACCATATGTGTCTTGAAACTAACGAAATCTGGTTCAATGAAATAAATTTTATTTGGACACAGAGGATGAAGCTTAGAGCTTAATCTCGATTACAATCTATAAGTTAATTATTAATAAAATAACAATATGTGTCTTGTTGATCTCAAAATAAAAATCATATTTTTATTTTAAAAATTAAAGAATATATATAATAAAATAAATCAATTATTTATTTTAATAAATTTTTATAGAAATTATTTTTTACAAAAGGTATATAAAATAATTTATACTATTTAAAATATAAATTATTAATAAAAATACTTTTCACTAATTATTATATATTTATTCAATTATATTAATATATAAATTATCATTAGATATTATACAAATTAATATAATAAAATTATAATTATTATGTTTGATACAATAAAATGGAATTTGTTTAATAATTTGAAATTAAAACTCACAATTTTTTATTATTTTTAATCACATATTTAAATTATAAAAAATATTATTTAATAAAAATAATAATAAAACTGTTAATATTCATAAGAGTAAAGTATCTGACAGTTACCTTGGGGTTGGAGCCACTAACTTCAAATCACATAAAGTTTTAGACGAAATAACTACTACAATAATAACCTATTGCGCCTATTTTAATCGGCTTAAATAGGTATCTTTGGTAGAAAAAAAAAACGTCGGTTTAGAAAAATACTTAAAAAGTTGCACCTGTTTTTACATAAAATCTGCATAAAAATTATCAATATTTTTGTGCTTAATAATATTCGCGAAAAGAAAAGAGTTAAAAATTGAAAATAAATAAATAATCATATATTTTATTTATAAAATAAAAAAATTATAAGTCATTTGATATATTTTATTTTATGAAATTCAAAACTCAATAATAATTTTACATGATAAATAATACTTTTTCTTTTAAATTTTTGTTGATTAATCGTAAATAAATTAATGGATATACTAATAGAGTTATGATATGTTCATATGCTATTGGCGTGCTAACAGAGGCACTCATAGGCGCAAAGGCCGTTTCACAAGTGTAAAGGGTACATGGTGAAGAGGGAGACCATTGAGTCGTTAGGGGGAGATGTTATATAGAGCAAGAGAGATTAGGGAATAATATATTAGAAAATATACAAACCAGCCTCATCTTTCTCTTACTATTCTTCTTCCTCTTATTCACTAAATTCAACCTTAACAATGGTATCAAAGCCAGTTTCAGCCATGAACAACTACAACTTATCCAATGCAAAGCTCCTCAACGAGGAATCTGACACCTTAGCACGACCTGAGTCTAACTCCGAGTAATTAAGTGTTATCTTACAAGCGGTGTTGATTGAGCTGCAAGCTCTTCAAGCCTCCCACAACTCACTGGAACCCCATCCATTTGCATGGGATGAACCTTTACACCCAAAGACTTCTCGCCCTAACAATGATTACCCTCACTAACACCTTAGTGTCACAACCTTAGACTTCAAATAGCAATCGTGTCGCACTTAGCACGGTCCATTGCACTAAGCATGTTTTTCAACCCAACAAAACACTCCAAAGAAACTTGAAAGGGACTTAGAGATTTACAGGATTCAAGAGCAAAGTCGGCTTGTTTAAATAGGCTCAGGCTAAGTCGGCTTGCTCATGCCATACCTTAGCAAATTTGAAGGCAGTGAGACTCTTTCCTTCATAGCTTGTGGCCAAAACATAAGGAGTCATGGATTACTACCCCATGATGATCTCAAAGGGACTCTTCATGGTGAACTCACTCCTCTATAAGTTATAAGAGAATTGGGCTACATCCAGCAACTTAGCCCAATTATGTTAGTTGGCACTAACAAAGTGCCTGAGGTAGAGCTCCAACAATGCATTGACACGTTCCGTTTGCCCATCGCTCTATGGATGAAAACTTATGGAGAAGCTCAAGTTTGATCCCAGTAAATTATGGATCTCAATTACTCATAATGTTGGATGGAATTCCCCAATATTTCACAACATGCTTGAGGAACAACTGTGTCGTCTCATCCGCGGTACAATCTGTTGAGGCAGGTATGAAGGTTGCATACTTGCTGAAGCGATCGATGATTACGATTATACTGTCAAATCCCTTTGATTTTGGCAAGCAAGTGATGAAGTCCATTGAGACACTTTCCCATGGTCTCTCTGGGATAGGCAGTGGCTTTAACAAACCTCTGAGTGCATGCTGCTCTGTCTCGTCTTGTTGGTATACAAGACAAGTTCTCACATAGGCTTCAACATCATCCCATAGTTGAGGCCAATAGTAAATGGACTTGATTAAGGCAATGGTGCGTCTCATTCCTAGGTGTCTAGTCTATAGTGAATCATGGCACTCCTTGATAAGCTACTTCCTTAAGTTCCCCTACTTTGACACAAAGATGCAATTCTGCTTGGCCCAGAGTAGTCTGTCACTTAGCCAAAATCATTTTGTCTTTCCTTCCTTGATAATGGAAAGGAGGTTTTGAGCCAGGGCATCATGCTTAAGCCCTTCTTTGATCCTTTCTAGCAAGGGACTACTTAGTCTACTCAAGGCTGTTAACTTTGCCTTTCGACTTAGTGCATCAGCCACCACGTTGGCCTTACAAGGCTTGTACTCCAACTTATAGTCAAACTTCACCAAGAAGTCTTTCCATCGTGCTTGTTTAGGACTCAACTTCTTCTGAGTATGGAAGTAGCTAGTTGTTACATTATCCATCATTATTACAAAGTGAGAACCCAACAAGTAGTATCGCCACACCCTTAGGCAATGGATGATAGTTGTCATCTCCTTTTCCTACACCGTGTAACGACATTTTGTGTCATTAAGCTTGTGGCTCTCATAAGCTATCGAATGCCTTTCTTGCATCAACACTCCACCAATGGCAAAGTCTGAAGTATCTGTATGAAGCTCGTACTTCTTGGAGGGGTCTGGTAGGCAAAGCATCAATTCTCCACTAATGGCCTTCTTCAAGTCTCCGAATGAAGCTTGGCATTCATTTTTCCATTCCCAAGACTTGTTCTTTTTGAGTAGGTCAGTCAGTGGAGCTGCACTCGTTGAGTAGGACTTGATAAACCTTCTATATTAGTTCACAACTCCAAGGAAATACCTTAACTCGGGGACCTTGGCAGGAGGTTCCCATTCTTGGATGGCTTTCACCTTGGTTCCATCCATCATAAGCTTCCCATCATTTATCCTATGCCCTAAGAACATCACCTCATCTTGGGCAAAGAAACATTTTTCCTTCTTGACATATAGTTCATTTTCCCTTAAAACCTCGAACACCTTCCTCAAGTGCTCAAGATGTTCTTCCAAAGTCTAACTATATATCACAATGTCATCAAGATATACTACCACAAACCGATCGAGGTAGGGATGGAAAATCTTGTTCATTAGAGTGTAGAAGGTGGCAGGTGCATTCGTGAGACCAAATGGTATGACAAGGAACTCATAGGCATTGTACCTTGTCACATATCTGGTCTTGGGCTCATCCTCTTTGGCTATGCGTACCTGGTAGTATCCTGACCACAAGTCCAATTTTGAAAAGTATCTTGTGTTCCCCAATTGATCAAAAAATTCGACCATGAGTGGGATAGGATACTTGTTCTTTACCGTGATCTTATTTAGAGCCCGATAATCAATGCACATCCGTAGCGAGTCATCCTTCTTCTTCTGAAAGGGAACCAGGGGACCAAATGGGGATTTGGAAGGCCTTATAAAGCCAGCATCTAGTAATTCATCAAGTTGCTTTCACAGTTCTACCAAATCTGAGTTTGCCATTCGATAAGAGCTCATTACTAGTGGCCTTGTTCTGGGTTCCAACTTAATTTCGTGGTCCACCTCCCTCCTTGGAGGTAAGCGTTTGGGCAATGCCTTAGGCATCACATCATGGAACTTATCTAAGATAACTTGTACTTCCATCGGTAAGCTTGGCTTTGGTGACGCTTCCTCGTCGTCGTACTTATTTAAGATGGCCAAGTAATTCTCTTCTTCCCTCTTCAATCCCTTCTGAAATTGAAGTGCTAAGAGAGCTTGGGTAGTAGGTCTAGTGGTCCTCTCCGTCGATACCACATAAGCCTTTTATCCATCCATGATGCACATAGAGTTTGAGCATGGCACAAGGAAAGCTCTAACCTGGTCCAAGAACTCTATACCGAATACTACTGAGAAGTCATCCATAGGTGCCACTGATAAGTCCACTCGTCCAGTCCAAGCACCAAGATTGACCTTAACTTCACGAGTAACTCCTTGGAGAGGTAGTGCTGTCGAGTTAACTGCTTTGAGAGATCCTCCTCTATTGACAACCTTAAGACCGAGTCTTTTTACTTTTTCTAGTGAAACAAAGTTATGAGATGCATCTGTGTCAACCAAAGCTTTGGCGACCTTCCCATTGATGGTTGCATCCATAAACATCAAGCCTTTGGGTGTCTTCAGAGTGCTCTAAAATGCACTAAGTAGGCGCAAAGAACCCATCTTTGCACCTTCAACAATCTCACCTCCATCTTGGTCATACGTGGAGGCAACTAAGGCACTCAATGCCTTCCTTTTCGGACATTCACGTGCCCAATGCGGTCCGTCGCATATGAAGCATGTCACACGGGGCTTCAAGGCACCACGATCCTCCCTTTCCTTCCCCTTATCTCGCAATTTGAACAAGGAGCCTTCTTTTTAATTTTTAGGGCCCTGACTTTTAGCATAGCCTCCCCCACTCTTTCCTCAACCAAACTTTCTATATATGGCCTTTGAGCTCTCTTTGTTTGTGGAGTAGTCAATAAGGCTCTCTACAACCGCAATGGCCGAATATAAGTCTTGGACACCATGTCGCTTGAGTTCAAGGTTAGCCCACAATTAGAGACCATCCATGAATAAGAATAATGCGTTCTTGTCTGATATGTCAGGGACTTCTAGCAGTAAGGTTGTGAATTCCTTCACATAGTCTCTTATGCTACTTGTTTGCTTTAATCGTCGCAATCGGCCCATTGCCTTCTCTTCAGCATTTACGGGGAAGAATTGGATTTTGAACTCCCTTTTGAAATCATCAAAAATTTCAATTGTGCATACTCCGCATTGCACATCACCATACCTCTGTCTCCACCATAACATAGCAGTGTTAAACAAGTACATGATAATAATTCGGATCTTGCTGGCATGGTCTGTTATACCAGTAGCCTCAAAATATTGTTCAAGCCCCCATAAGAAGTTTTCAACTTCCCTAGAATTCCTAGCACCATTGAAGGTCTTTGGCTTGGGAACATCCACCTTTTTGGCCTCAATGATGGTGGTTGTGCTAGTTCCCACAACCATATCCCACTTACAAAGAGCTAGGTCACCACCCATATCCTCGACTCTAAGCAACACATTAGTAATTTCTCTTTGGACAAGATCCCTTACCTTGGCAAGTTTGGCCTAAACCCATCGATCTCTTACCTTATGCCCACCATCTCGCTCGTTGAGGGACATCTTAACTGCTTATGGATCTCCACATCTTCGGCCTCCAAGCCGTTGCAATGTTCCTCCAAATTTTCCACCTGGTTGAACAACTCCCATAAGTTGTCCTATGCACTCCTAACACATGTTTCTAAGCTAGTAATCATGTCTTTTGACTTGGCTCGAGACTCCTTTGGTGGTTTCCGAACTTCCTCACATCCACGTTCCATTGGTGGAACATCTACACTTGGTATAGCTGAGGCACCATTCTTCATTATGTCAAGGATAATAATGCTTCAACCAAAAGCTTTGATACTAACTATCATGACTCTAGACTTCAACTAGTAATCGTGCGACACTTAGCATGGTCCGTTTCACTAAGCCTACCTTCCAACCCGAAAAAAACACTTCAAAGAGACTAGAAAGGGACTTATAGATTTAGAGAATTCAAGAGCAAAATAATAACTAGAAAGAGTTTGTAAATAATGCCTTGTATTGCTCTAGAGAGAGATTATCTTACAATTTCCTAAGGATGGATACAAATGGAGACCAATATGTCTATTTATAGTGTGGCACCAAGCTTAAGACTGTGCCACAAGTTTCTAGATCCTTCTATGTCTAGAATGTATAAGAATATCTTACATTGGTCTAGTTTTATCTACAATATGCCACAATGTTCTAGAACCTTCTAGTCAAGTCTAGCCAACTCTAGAGTCTTCTAGGATTGTCTAGTTCCTTCATGCAAGTTCCATGATGTTCCGGAAGCTTCTACAGACTTCTACAGACTTCATGAACCATCCAACATGTTCTAGAATATTCTAGCACCTTTTAGCATAATTTGGAACATTCTAGAGTCTTCAAGGCTTGAGTTGAGTCCATCCAACTCCAACTCCCTCTAGACATCTCTAGGCCACTCTAGAACCTTTCCCATGTAGTAACTTGTAGAAAAGTCTAGATCCTTTAGGCAACAACCATTTCTTTGGATTTTAATTTGAGCGGGACGTAACATTAGGCTATCTTTCCCCAAATATTTTGGAGATAACCTAATCTGTTGGATTTATGAGGCGAAACAGTACTTCAAATGCATTAACATCGCACCATATCAATAGGTGTAGTTGGCTTCCATCCATCTATATGTCATCTCCCTACAATGTCATAGATGGCTTGCAAAGTTTCATAGACCACTCACTTGGAGTGAGTTCACCAAGACGACGTGATAGATGTTTGGTCTAACAGACTATAAAGATGCTTCAGAGAACCCAAGGCTAGCATCACCACCACAAACTCTTTCTCTTGACATTGTGATGAGTTGGTCGTTTGAGACCTTTAAAAATTTGAAGTTCCAACCACTGGATTCTTCACCTTTGATGCTTGTTTAGTTGCCATGGAGTATTCCAAACCTATAAACCTCAAAACCAGTGAGAACCATTTTTTTGGGTTACCTAAAGAAATGGCAGTGGCTTATTCAAACACCAAGATAAACCCCCGTAGATCACCACCACCTGGGCTTCCAATACTGGCCTATGAATCAAGTTTCCCTCCTTCAACTAAACTACCTCGTAATGGGTTTAGATTTAGGCCATTATCTAGGTTTATAGTTCCGGCCCATGAAGGAAATACAACTCCAAGTGTTAAGGTTAAGGTTAAAAACCTCAATTGGTTGAGAGGCTTAATTCATTAGGGTATCAGATGCGCATAGGGCCGGTTAGAGAGCTTTTAGAAATAGGGGTTGTAATGGTCGTATGTTCGATCTAAGTAAGATCTGGCATATATGGAACTGTAAGATTAATGTTACCCAGAAATGATACACCCGTATATCGGTTATAGCTCCACATTTGTCATTATTCTTCTCAATAGCCATGCTAATGAGGTGGCTAGGGTTTAAACTCTTCGAGGTAAAAGTAGAGACACAAACTTTCTTTTATGCTCCTTTCACATTCTGAAAGCTAAGTTCAAAAGGGTTTATGTTTGTTCATAAACAAATGGCTGAGAAGTATCAGCAATCAACAATCGTTCAAACAAATTCTAGGTAAATCCATCTGACTTATGGCATTTCATATGTTCAAAACTACTATGGGGGTTTTCAGGAACCTGTTATGCAACAGAGGCAATATGCTTGTGGAAATCATTCTAAGGGAAGGAAGTTGAAAAAGAATATTGTAGCTCTCGACATAGTTGATTGTGGTGATGAGGATGATGGAAGGCTAGAAGCTCTTCTTAATGTTGTGAACAACAATAACACTAATCACATTGTCTATGTTCCAAATTCTCTTTTTGACGTACTTATAAGTACTCCAATTTTCACTAGGGATGGTGAAGGTAGAAATGGTTTCTAGGTTCTATTTTTAATGGGTGAGCGTGCCACTACTGTAACTTATGAGGCTAAAAATAAGACAAATGATTTAATGGATGATGAAACTCTCTTCTTTAATTGGCCTCTGCAATGTCAACGGATAACCCTATCACAAGCCAAAAAAAGTCTAGAGTATTTTGGTATGTAGAGCTTTATAGGAAGTTTGTTGTAGCTATAAATCATTTGGGTCTTGAAAAGGATGTTCCTAAGAAGATTCTTGACCTGATGAATATTGAAGGATTAACTAGAGACAATATTGCTAGCCATCTTCAAAAGTATAGACTCTATTTGAAAAGGATCAACAGTGTGGAAACTCAGCAAGCTAGCATGGTTGCTGCATTTGAGGGTAAAGATTCTTCGTACATATACATTGGTGCAACTAATGGATTCAGAGATCTGTGTACCATAACTGGTTCATGTACATTTGGAAACACTACCTTTTCATCTTATGCATATGCTGGGATGATTGGCCGATTAAATTTCCTAACTGGTTTGACCTTGCAAGCAACTGCTTCTTATGGGTTCATCCAATCTGGCCATCCATAAAGCTTTAACAACTTCTTTGATTCCCTCGGGAAGTTTCACCATCCTATAGTCGTGGCCTAAAGCACAAGTTTATTTCGAGGGATTTCATACTATTGGCCCACAATTTTGTTAACCTCATAAGAGCATTATTCTCTTCATCTAATTTTGTCTCTTATTTTGCTAAAACTATTCAAGTAGGCTATTTTATTGAGTTAATTTATCAAATATTTGTGGTTATGTTTGATAAATTAACAAGCATGTAATATTTATGATATTGTGCTTTAAACTAATTGTTCTAGGATTACTAATTGATTTTGATTTACCTAATATATTTGTTAAATCATATAGTTAGGATTTTTCATTATTGAATCTATTATAGAATACACATTTGTACATATGTTTTTATGCTATCTCTTCATGTGCCAACTGTATGGGTTTGATTGACTCGTGTGACTGGGGTTTATCGGAACGTTGGTTCGAATTTGAACACCTTTCTTGTAGAGATTATGATGAAAACAACGGCTCATAAATATACCATCTGGGGGCATTATCTTGGTGAATATTTTGAGTGATATCCTTGTAATTATAACTTATTTTTCATAATAGATAGTTAGATGGTTCGATAAACTATAATTTTTTTATGATAGGCAATACTATTTTCTTTGAATATTTCATAACTGATTATAAATGAATATATTGACATTTTATTACAATTCCAACACATATTTTACTTTTGATAATTGTTTATATGTCACCATATGTGTTAGTATATTTGTGTGTCTTGCCTACATATATTTATGTTATCAATGGATAGTCACACTTTGAATAAAATTAATTTTATCATTTATTTATACTATTGTAGTCATGTTAAGGTAAGTCTACTACCCTCAATTAAAAAAATACATATATTAGTTTTTATAAATTTTATTTTATTATAATTTATTTAAAGGAGTCATATATAAAACTTAGGAGGGGTTTATTCATTTTTGAAAAAAATATTGGTTTTAGCTCTCTATCTTGAGCTTTTAAGAATGTGTACTCTTTTTTTCAGTCATTAAATATATTGTTTGTTTGCTCAATCTATTGTCATTGTTTTGTGATTATATTGTTTATTCGTGTGACAAAAAGTGGGAGAAAAATTAAAATATTAATTAAAAATCTACATAAAGAAGAGAGTTAATTTAGGGAAAAAAATTTACTTTAAAAATATATTTTTGGAGATATTGCACATACGGAGAGTTGTGTTTCTATCTGTTGATTACTCACTCTTATATTCTTTACTTTCCTATTGTTATATACACTAAACTATTGAATGATGAGTCTTTCGGGACAAGTTGTTTAGTTGTTTATGCTTTTGTGTTTTCAATGTATATATGAGCTTTCAAGACAAGTGCATATAGTGTCAACGAATCATAAAATAGTACCACTATGTAAAAATTCATTTTTATCTATGAGCGTTATATAATGAGAGGGAGGTTTTGTCACATGAATACGTCAAAGGGGGAGATTTTAAGGTTTATGTGAGTGTTGATGATATTTGTGAACAAAACATACAAATGTAATTTTAGTTTCTAAGTGTGTCTTTCAAGAATATTTTTAAGCCAAAGAAATTATTGAGCTCCAATAATCACATCTAAGGTATATCTCTATTCCCATACAAGTTAGATTTCATATTAGATACATAGAAACATGGTGCATATAGGTTACTAATTGATTGGGCCATAACTAGATTGATCGAGCTTAATTACTTAGTTGAATTAATTTTTACATGACTAGATCGATCAAGAAATTAATACTTAATCGATTGAGCACTACATCAATTGAGATTAATGAATATATCAATCCACTTATTTAAGATTTAATTAATTGTTTCACTAGATAGATCAAGCAACCGTATTCGATCAATCGAACTAGTTCTAAATCGATCGAGCAATCAGGTTTTGAAGTTTGACCTAATTTTTACTTGAGCCAATTTATTTTATTACTATATTGTCCTTATATTTTAGAGCTATTTTAAATATTTTCAAGGATAGATTTGTATTAAAATTTTGGCCTAGAGCCTTTACTCATGCTATTTAATCATACTATTGGCCCACAATTTTATTAACCACATAGAGCATTATTCTCTTCATCTTATTCTTCTCATATTTTGTTTAAATTATGCAAATAGGCTTTTTCATTGAGTTAGTTTATCAAACATTTGTGGTTATATTTGATGAATTAACAAGCCTACAATATTTGTGATATTGTGCTCACTTCTTCTTCGCATGCTACACATACCACTTCAACATCAAAAATCACATCTGTAAGACCTTCCTAAATTTAATAATATTTTTTCATGCTTCAAATATTAGGACTCATAACCATCATTCATCTATGCATACTACATCATATTCTAGGATGAATGAAAATTATAAAAATATGTTCAAAAATTCTACTAGAAATCATGAAGTCATTGGTTCAAAGAGGCATGTAAAATTTAGCACTTTTTGTTCTAGAATATGCCAATAACAATTAAGGTAGTTGGTTTCCAACCCAAAGATATAAATAAATCAAAATTCAAAAGGTTTGTGTTAAGAAAAATTGTCTCTTTTCGGTCACCTAACCATCATTTATTGTTCACATACATCTTTTAATTGAGTGTTTAATTGACCTTAGATAAGCATTGATGAGAATCATCGAGCTCTACAAATACCAAGTGAACCAATCACAAGGTCTAGAAGGGCACAACTCGAAGAAGCTTTAAATGGGCTCATTCAAGAGGTCATGCATAACCAAGGGAACCCAAATTGGGAGTGCAAGGATTAAGACAATCCTAGGATGGAAATTAGGACCAAATTGGCAGAAGAAAACTAGGCACATTGTTGTGCCATTTGGACTAATTTGGGAAGCTTTCTTTTCAGCCCTTAGATGACAACAAAGGTTAAGATGTAATATTTTATTGGGATTTTTTTGTTCTCAGCTCCTCCAATTTTGCTCCACATTTTGCTCCACATTTGCTGTGCCATTTGGATTAATTTTGGGCAGCTATCTTTTCAACCCTTGGATGAAATCAAGGGTTGAGATGTAATATTTTCATAGGATTCCTTTGTAGTCAATTGCTCCATTTTCTCCATGTTTTGGTCCATGTTTTTTGCTACCTTTTGTGCTTTTTGGTTGTTTTTATTTTCAACCCTTGGATGAGATCAAGTGCTATGATGTAGTAAAGCTTATGGTTTATTTGTATCCTATAAATACTTAAGAGTAGCTCAGCTGCTAGGGATTTACATTTTTGAATGAAATTTGATTTTTTAGATCATTTTAGAGCTCATTCATGCTCTTTGTTCTTCTTTAAGCAACTTATCAATGGATTGATAACCTTTATGGTTTTTTTAGCATCCAAGCATTTATGGTGAGTAATATTCATACTTGTTAGAGTGTTATTTATGCTAAACTTATCAAGAAAATAACACATCTTTGTAGCGTTTTTCCCCTCAGATAAATGATGAGTAATATTCATTGATTTGTGGAGAAACACTTTTCTAGTAAATAAACTAAAGATGCTTTGAATCTTTCATAATTAATGATAAATAAATCAATTATTATCCTATTATAATTCCAATACATATTTTACTTTTTGTGTTGATATGTCACTATATGTGTTATAATGTTTGTGGGTCTTAACTACATATATTTATGTTGTTAATGTTTAACCGTTGTGATTAGATTATAAATTTATTATTTAGAAAAATTTAAAATAACTTATCATTATATCTATGATCATTAATTCCGTTTAAATTTTTTTAAAATAAAATAATAATATCATCATTTGGCATGAGTTTACTAATAATACCCACAACTAATAGCTCATTATTTCATTCCAATTGTGAAATAAAATAGAAAGTAACCAATTAGTATGCTTTATTGCTTAGTGTATCCTATTTGAGTTTAAAAGTTCACATAACAATACTTATTCAACTTATTTTTCCCTTTTAATTAAATTTACCTAAAATTTCAAACCTTGAATCAATACTTTCAACTATAAATGAAAGACATAAAAAGAAAAAAACTACATATCATGATTACGGAGCCTCATTAGACCATTCCCGTACTAAAGTAGCTAAATTCTTCTATAATTAACAAGAAATCGATTTACTCCATCTTTTTACTTCTTATCAGTTTAATGTCTCACTATAGCATCGCTTCTATTTTAACTAATTCAAGCATTTTTTTTCTTTTATTCTCTTCTCTACGTTATCTAGATATAACATATTTATCTCTTTTCTATTATCTCATCTTGAGTTAATTGTAGCACGGAATCTCTTTTGAATAAATTTAAAAATTAGAAATGATATTATTTTTTATTATAAATCACCAAATCTTAATTTTTATGTTTCTAAATTAAATTTCATATTTTAAAATTTTAAAAACTAGTTTATAGTACAAATTATTTGGATTATTCTAACTCTGAAGGTTTGCACCCTTTTCCTCTTTTTATTTGGAGGGAATCACTTAAAAATTCTACTAAAATCAACTGTTCATAATTATAATATTATTGTTACATTTATTATTAAAGATTTTAATGATGATATATTTGAGTGTTTGATTGAATTCTTTAAGGATAACTATGGTGAAGTAGGGAAACGTTAGCTTTATTATTTGCTTTTAAGGTTACTATGTAATTAAATCTCAAATCTACTTTTGGGGAAGGTGATAACTAGAATATTATCAAAATTGTAATGCATGGTGACTCTCTCATATCTTAAGAAGCTCATAATATTATTAACCAAGTTAAATTTCTCTTGCTATATTTTAGTGTGATATCTATTTTTTGAATTCTAAAAACTTAAACATAGTTGTTCATAGTTTAAGTTCTTGATATTCATATAGTCATATTGCAGGTTTCTTTCATAATTCTGCTTTATTCAAACATTTTTTTTGTTATTGTATGCAATAAATATTAATTTTAATATATATTTTTTATGTAAAAAAAAATAGAAATTCGAGTAAACTATAAACCCAACGTAAATTCATGCAAGCCAAATCAACACAAAGAAAGTAAAATATAATTAACTCTTTTTATGTAGTATTAAATCTAATATAATGTAGATCATAACTTGAATTAAAATTTATTACTTATGTTAAATTTTGTGTCGATTTCGCTAACCCACATACTTTGAGTTACAATACCCGGCCAACTACAAAAGGGATAAGTAATGTCAACATGTGTGCAAATGTTGATAATAATACTCATCCCTATTTAATATATATATACTTGTCATCAGTATGTACTATGCACGTGAAAATTATATTTATAAATTAATAATTATTTTTATTTATAATAATATATTTATATTATAATATTTTAAAAAAATTATGAAAATAATTATTAATTTTATAAACATACAATATATAATTTAATTTTAATAATAATATTTTATTATTATGTTTGAATATTTGAAAGTAACATTACATAAAATTAAATACAATAAATAAATAAAATATTTTTTTATCAATACTTCGTAACTAGGCATAAAAAATATATAATGTGTTATATATTTTTTATACCTAGTTATGAAGTATTGATAAAAAAATATTTTATTTACTTATTGTATTGATAAAGAAAATTAAGAAATATACACTATTACAATATCAATTATAGAAATAGATTTTTATTTTTAAAAAGTGTTGTAGTAAGTTTTTTAAGGTACTTATTTTTTTATGAAAAACCAATGTATAGTGGGTGTTGTAAAAAACCTATTACAACAGTTTTTTATAAAATAAAAATCAATGTTAAAAATATTAGTAATCTATGTAATACATTAAAGAATCGATGTAATAATATTCACAATCAGTGCAAAATGTATTTATAATATTTCATTCAATACTATTAATCATTGTAATATGGGCATCTTTTACAAATATTTTTTCTTTGTTTAAAAGCAAAGATATTATAATTATTTTAAATATAAAATAATGTATATATTTATATTTTTTTATATATTATTATAAATTCTAAACATGTATGCATGCTGTGAACACTTTAGATAATAAATTAACTAACGTATTAATTAACAAAAGATAAAAATTAAATATGGATAAGAAAACTGAAACAAACATTAAAGACTCGTAAGTTATAAAAATTTAAAATTTGTATATTAAATCAAACAATTAATAACTTTCATATTTTTTATAACATTAAAAATTATACATTTTAAGAAATGAAAAAATTATTTAATAAAAAATTTTAACTCAAATTTGCCAGTATTTTTTTCACACTTTTTCAACTAAACTCTCATTCGTTTCAAGTTACATATTTGAATCATACCAAATATCATAATATAAAAAAATCATTAAATAATCTTAAAATAAATTTGAAAAAAAATCATGGCTATATGTTGCAATTAATTGTAGAAATGTGGGAAATAAGAAGACTGAGAGAGAGAAAAAGAGGTAATTGATGTATAATACTTGTTAGTTTTATTGAATCCATATAGCTTTACGTGTCAATGATTAAAAGGGAAATGTGTTAACTAATTCTGACATTTTTAACTGATTTTCAACAGTTCCTCTTGCACTCATCTCTACGCCATCATGCGCCACAACTGCGTGCGTAAGCCTACAACCTTGCACCACAACTGCGCCCATTACAGCCCGAGATGATTCAATTTGTATCATTCCTCCCTCTCTTTTGAATCCTTGTCCATAAGGATGAATTTAGGGTATGATTTAGAGAAACGTCATTCATTCTCCCAAGTGGATGCTTTGATTGTGGCTCCAACCCATTTGACCAAAATCTTTGCTTTTGGTCAATATTTGCCTTTCTGAATTACTCGGAAATCTAGGATGGCTTTGAGCTAAGGCATGATTGTTGAATGATCAGAGATCGGAGGTAGTTGAGGGTTGGTTGGTGTAATGGATCCCACGTGCTTCTTTAACATGCTGACGTGAAACACATAATGTATCAGAGAGTCTGGAGGAAGAGCTAATTTGTAAGCTATTGGACCAATTCTTTTAATAATTTTGTAAGGTCTAAAGAAGCGTGGGGAAGCTTCATGGATGAGCGAAAAGCTATAGAGGTATGCCGGTATGGTTGCAATTTCAGATAGACATAATCCCCTTCGAGAAAAGAGAGCTCTCTTCTATGTTGATTTGCTTAACACTTTATTCGATTTTGAGATTGTAGAAGGTTGTGATGTAAATCACATAAGATGGTGTCACGATCACGCAGGTATTCGTCCACATTTTAGACGTTGGAGGTACCAGGAATATAAGCTAAAAAACGTGGAGGTGGATTGCCATAAACTACTTCAAATATGATGGTTTTGGTGGAGTGTATTGAGGTGTTATAACTAAATTCAGCCCATGGTATCCATTCGACCCATTGCTTTAGTTGATTTCCATTAAAGCAACGTAGATACTATTCTAAAGTGTGATTAACCATTTTAGTCTGGCCATCAGTTTATGGATGATAATTGGAGCTCATGCATAATTAGGTGCCTTGTAACTGAAACAATGCTCACTAAAAGGAGCTGATGAAAACCCTATCTTGATCACTTACTATAGAAGTTGGAATGCCATGTAGTCGTACCACATTGGCTACAAATACCTTGGCTACAACAAGTGCAGTAAAAGGATGTTTCATAGCAATGAAGTGGGCATACTTTGTCAACCGATCCACCACTACCATTATCATTGTCTTTCCTTTAAAGGGTGGTAGTCCTTCAATGAAATCCATTGAGATCTTAGCCCATATCTTGGTAGGAATTGGCTAGGGTTGCAACAATCATGTTGGCTTTATACAATCAGTCTTGAACTGTTGGCATACTTCACACCTATACCAGAATTCCTTTACCTTATGGTGTATATTAGGCCAATAAAAATTATGTTTAATTTTGGGTAGTATTTTATGGAATCCAAAGTGCCTTTAATGGGTGATGAATGGCAGTCAACTAAAAATTTTGGTATTAAGGATGATTGGGAGCTTAGGTAAACCTTGTTCCTTTTAAACCAATCCCCATCACATTGATATATTTAAGGAACATCTGTAAAGGAAGTCATGTCTCTCAGTTTCTCATAAAAATGATCTTGTTGGACTTCTTGTTGAAGGATTGGCCACCAATCTGCTTAGTGTTGAGAGATAGATAGGAATTGGAACTCTATTACTCTGGACAAGGAATCTGCCTCTTGATTCTCATAACCCTTTTTTCTATTCAATCTCATAATCATAGCCTAGAAGTTTAGGCAACCAACATCTCTGTGCTGATATGGTGATTATTTGCTCCAATAAATACTAGAGACTTCTTTGATTTGTGTGCACTATGAAGGGTCTTCCCAATAAGTATGGTCACCATATCCTGATGGCTTTAACCATAGCCAACATTTCCTTCTCATAGGTAGATAATGATAAGGTTGATCCTTCGAGTACATCACTGAAATAAGCCATTGGCCTATTTTCTTGAGTGAGAACTGTCCCTAGATCAATGCCACTAGCATTACATTCTATCATAAAGCGTCGTGTGAAATCAGGAAAACGTAGGATATGATGGGAGGTTAGAGCCCCTTTTAGTTACTGAAAGGCCATTTTAGTAGCCTTATTCCATTAGAAACCCTCTTTACCCAATAGCTGAGTTAAGGGTGCTGCTATTCCTCTAAATGACAAATGAACTTTCTGTTGTGGCTTGCTAATCCAAGGAAGCCTCTGACGCCTTTTGTTGTGGTTGGTGTTGGCCATTCAATGATAGCACATTTTTTTGTTGGATCAATCGAGACCCCTTTGTTTTGAAATAAGGTGGCTAAGTATTCTACCAGTAATACACCAAATTGACACTTAGACTTTTTTTGCAAATAAACTATTAGTCGTTAATAACTGTAGGACAGATTCTAAATGTAAGATATGATCCTCTTATGAGCTGGAATACACTAGTATGTCATCAAAGAAGACCAAGACAAATTTCTTAAGGAAAGGTTGAAAGATATCATTCATGAGACTTTGGAAAGTAGTTGGGGTGTTGGTGAGCCCAAATGGCATTACTAGGAATTCATAGTGGCTTTTATGTGTTTTGAATGATGTTTTATGGGTGTCATCTTCATGAACTCTTATCTAGTTATACCCTGATTGAAGATCTAGTTTGGAATAAACCTTAGCCCCATGAAGTTCATCCAGAAGTTCATCAATGATAGGTATAGGGTACTTATCCTTGACAGTGATAGAATTCAAAGCTCGATAGTCCACACAAAATCTCCAAGTTCCATCTGCTTTTTTAATTGGCAAAAATGGTGAGGAAAATGGGCTATTACTTGGCCTTATTAGTTAGGATTGTAAGAGCTCCTACACCATCTTTTATATCTCAGTTTTTTGATAATGAGGGTAGCGATAGGGTCGAACATTCACTAGTCCAGAGCTAGGCTACAATGGAATTTTTTGGTTATGTACCCGTGTAAGAGTTAAGTAGGTGGATGATTCAAATATTTTAGGAAACTTAGCCAATAGTTTACTTATCTTAGGAAGGTATGTGTGAGGAAGATCTTTGTGATTATTAGCCGGCATTATTTGGAGGAATAACCATATGCCTTGTAAACTATTGCATTCCTTGTTGGTTAGGGCTGCAATGTTGTCTCCTCCCAACCCTTGGAAGGTATGAGAGCTCCCTTCTATGTTGAAATTTAGGGTAATTTTCTTGTAATCCATCATAATAAGCCCAAGGGTCTCCAACCATTGAACCCTTAAGATTAGGTGGCATGTTACCACTAGAAGTACATAATAATCAGCCATCATTGGATAACCTTGAATGATGAGAGCGAGGTTACAAGATTGTCCAGTACACTCTAATTTTTCACTATTAGCCACCATCATTTCTAGTATCTTACCCTTGACCATAGGCAGATCAAAGTGAGAAGTTAAGGCCTGATCGATTAAGTTATGGGTATTGCCTTCATCTATCAGTACTAATACATTCTTATTCTTCAATTTTCCCATAATACGTATGGTTTGAGGATGTTCAGTACCTACTATAGCTTGGAAGGAGATTTTAGGTAGTACTTTATGATGATCTTGTTTTGGTATGGGTTTTCCACACTCATCTACATCATTTTGGTTTGAATCTTCCATCATAAATAATTGTGGTCATTCACAGCAATGGCCAGTTACAAATTTCTCATCAAAGTAGTAGCACAATCCTTTCTCTCATCGTTCTCGTGCCTCTTGGTTGTTCAGCCTTTGAAAAGCTATTGGTTGTACTGGGATAGCGCGCTGAGTAGGTGTTGCTCCTAAAAACTCAGTAGTGGTGTTAGTTTCTTGTTTGGTTTGGCTTGTAGGAAATTGATAATAAGAGTTTGGTGATGATCTCTTTTGTAAGAGATTTCTTTCCTCAATCAGCCTAACCACACCAATGGCATCAACTAGTGTTCTCGGTTGCTTGATTTTGGCGTCAATACAAATGTCACCTCTTAACCCAACGATGAAGCAACAAATGAGGAATTCCTCAGGAAACACTCGTGGTGTGCTTCAGGCAAGACAATGCCTCTGAAAGGTCCTCATAATTAGTGGGTCCAAACCTCAATTGTGTAGCTTTGGTGAACTCGTCCCATGTGAGTGGTTTATGAAATTTTGTGAGCCATCGATGCCATTGTAACGTAATGCCTTCCAGATGGAAGGAAGCCAATTGTACTTACTGGTCAGGAAATATTAGTGAATTCAAAGTATTGCTCTGCTTTGTAAATCCAACCAGCGGGATCTTTTCCAACAAACTTTGGGAACAATAATTTCAGGTGGGGGTGAGGGTTCTCAGTGGTTGATCGAGATGTGTGAGGGTGTGGTTGCAGGGTCTCATCCATGGAAAAAGGATTGTCCTCAGGTAAGTTACAAGTGGCACACAACGCTTGCAACTCAGTACGCAGAACTTGCATGGTGGCTCCAACTCGGTCGAAATTAGTTTCGTGTAGTGTTAGAGTTTCCGTGACATTATTGCAAAACTCATCATTAGACTTACCTCGAGTATCCATACCAGTAACCAACTCTGATATCATTGTTGCAATTAATTGCAGAAAGTGGGGAAGAAGAAAAAGAAGAAGATTGAGAGAGAGAGAGGTAATTGATGTATAATTCTTGTTAGTTTTATTAAATCCATTGGGGGCTATGTATAGCATTACACATCAATGATTAAAAGGTAAATACGCTAACTAATTTTGACATTTTTAACTGATTTTCAATGGTACCTTTTGCGTCCGTCTCTATGCCACAGCTGCCTGCGTGAGCCTGCAACCTTGCGCCCCTCTCTACTCTCTCATACTCCACAACTGCGGTCGGTGTTGCGCCCATTGTAGCCCGAGCTGATTCAGTTCGTATCACTATATTGGCAAGTGAGTTAAGCATGTAATAATTATTAATGTTATCTTAGTATTATCAAATATATATAAAAATAACTATATGTAATATCTAATTATTTAAATTTTATAAATACAGTTAAAAACTTATGATTAAATAATCAAAATTTAAGACTTTTATAATTCTAATTTTTTTTAATTAAGTGACTATGTCTGTTATTTATTATTCTAGGAATAATTAATTTGAATTAAGAGTATTAAAGTTATATAGAATTAAAACCAAAATATTAACTATTTTAATTTTATATAAAAGAAAGTTACGAAATTATGATTAAATAATCCAAACTAAATTCTTTTGAAATTCTAACTTTTAACGTCTCTTATTTATTATTTTATAAATAATTAATTTTAATTAAAAACATAACAATTTTGAAGAAATGTGACCAAAATAATTATATGCAATCTATAATTTTTTAAATTTTATAAAAAAAATAAGAAATTGTGTAATTAAGTAATTATATTTGTTATTTATTATTTTAAAATATTAATTTTAATTAATATTAAAATTTTAAAGAATTACAACCAAATAATTATATGCAATTATAAATTTTAAATTTTATAAAAATAAAATTACAAAAAAGCAATTAAATAATTATAACGCAGTATTTTAAAATTTTAGTATAGACACCCAAGGGGAGCCTCTAACTAAAAATATCACTTGATTCTTAAAGCATTACAGTCCAGCATTCCTTTATAACAAAACAAATGAGAACACCCTAATTCACAAGTCATAACCAAGCCCAAGAGTACTCAACTAACAAACGAACACAAAATTTACAAACACATCAGAACATGTAATATCCAAATCCAACAAACACAAACAAAACACACAGTACTCAAACCTACCAAGAACATTACAACTTGATTACTAAACAAAACACGTAAAATTAATCAAAAATAAAAGCAAACAAGCAAAATAAAAAACCATCATTACTCCAATGGCAAAGCAAATAAGGCACCATAATGTCCCGAGATCTTTAGCAACCCCTGCAATATCAATAGCTTGCCTATTAGAGACATCCTTCAACTCTCTTCAAAGCCTTTTACCACCACTATTAGGATTTGACTTGCCAATTACACCATCAACCTCCTTTTCTTTCCACATGTCTCGAGAATTATATCTGCTACATTGAATCAAGTCCACCACAGTGACATTCAGATCATCACAGACTACATCAAAAGTAGGAGCATTCTCAACTAGACCACAATGCACCATTGTATGCCTATCCCACAGAGGCCTCCAAATTAACACCCCACAACTTTTAGACAGAACCAACACCAGAATTGCTGGGACTACCACATCCTCTTGAACTAATTGCAGTGCCAATAGTCTCTTTGACAAACATAAGAGTGCTCATATTCAGGTCAGCACGTAACCACTCACCAAAATGAGTGTCTTCCTCCAAAACCAATATGTAGACCACTAATTACCACACTCATTTTAGCATTATGCTAAATATACTTCTAAACATAATATTCATATATTTTGATTAAATTATTGAAAAAATATCAATAATACCATTAAAATATCGTTATTGTTAAAATATTACTTAAATGTCTTTTTTTTTACTAAAATATCTTCATAACGTGGATATTATTGCTAAAATATTAAAATATCGCAAAAATGTCAAACAAAATTTAAAAAAATCAATTTATTTTTATCTTTTTTTTCTTCTTTCTGAGTAACCATACCGATTCAATTTTTGTCACTTTTATAATAGATAATATATTCTTTTTTTTAACATGTTTATTATATATACAAGTACTTTTAAAAACAAATAATCAATGAAATTTATTTTGATATTACGGAGATTTATCTTTTTAAAATAATTACAATTAGATAATCTACTTATTTATTTTAAAACTTTTTAATCACTTATTTTATAATATTTAATCTAAAAAAAATATTTTATTATATAATATTTTAATTAATTAATCAATATAAATATTTAATTTAAAAAAATTAGTTTAAAAAATAAATAATTGATTGTTTTTATGTTTTATAAAAAAATCATATTTTTGATTTAATTTTCATAACTTTTGTAATTTTTTTCCAAATTTTAGTTGAAAATAATAATATATTTTATGTTTCCGTACAAATTATATTATATATAGAAATCTTCAACTACATCCATATCTCCCAAGCCTATTGCAATACCGAAAATGATTAATTCATGCAGGCACGACGCTGTAGTTTGAAATAGGGTAAAAATCTCAAAAAGCAAACGAATGTGGTGGAACAACGCGTCAGCGATGCGGGAGCGATGGTAGTGGGTGAAAGGCGACATTTCGAAGGTATATATGTAGATGGTCAATGGGCTGGATGCTCGCGGTGGTCTACGATAATAGATCTGGTGGTTGGTTAGGCTGGCAGTGAGATGATGGAATTTGTTGAGAAAACTTACCTATTATTTTCAAACTTGTGCCTGTGCTTACAATAATTGGTGCAAGATTATGCCTGTTATTGAAAAACATGTGCAATATCTGCAATTGTTTTTACCATTTCAATTTGTTTTGTACAAAACAGGTGCAAACGTAGTGCAAGTGTACCTTACAATCAAAATTTAATTAACTTCTCTGTATATAAGGAGGTGACTATTTTAATCAAACACAAATAATACTACCTAAGAAATACTATTTATGCATACACTTATTTCATATATATTTTTTTCAAATCACATTTGCCACTTTTAGTTTATTATTTTATATGTCAATGTCACCAATAATTATCAAACACATCATCAAAATAACATTTTTATCTACATATATTTCACATATTAATAATACATATAATAATAAAAAACAACTTATTAAAATTGAACTCATAGTTCTCAATTTATTTATTTCTCGATTTTATATTTAGCTTTTTATTTCAAAAATTTAGTTTTAAGTTTAACCAATTCAATTCAAAAATATGTAGATGTAAAAAGATTGATCCACAATGATTTGGTATTTCTACTTATATTTTTGCCATAATCACTCACAAAGTTCAATTCATCTATTTCATTCTCATACACCCTCCTTTAGCATTCCATTGTACCTTCTAATTTCCTCCATCTCAAAATATATTTCTTCATTCTTACTAACTGCCTTCTAGTGTAATAATATCATATTGGATATTGTGATACCGTGACTTCAAACCCCGTCAATGCATGTGTGTAAGTGTTATTTAGAAGAAAATATATTTCTCCTTTTACATCCATTGTGGTATTTCTCTTCGTCAAAACCAATCAACACTCAAGGTTGTCAATTGCATCTTTTCCTCTCATTTTCTTCCACCCAAAATTCACTTTAATGGTCCAGTGAGCTTTGATTATCTCCACCTTTCTTCTATATTTTTCTCCATCTTACATGATTAAAGTCAATTCTAACAATTAGCAAAATGCAAAAAAAAGTGTAAAAAACAACATGAGATGAAGGAAACTTTTGTAATTATCATATATGTATGTACGTACATATGTATATATATAAACTCAAGTCTTCGTTTACATCAACCTAAGTATATCTACATAGAACAATGCTTAGCCACTATTTGGATACAGGGATCGACTTGGAGCTCGGACTGTCAAACTCAAGTCTTCGTTTACATCAAGCTAAGTATAACTACATAGAACAATGCTTAGCCACTATTTGGATACATGTATCGACTTGGAGCTTGACCTGTTTGACAGTTCGAGCCAAAGAGACAGTTCGAGCTCAAGAGATAACTTGAGCTTAAGAAACAGCCTGAGCATAGGTGACAATCCAAGCTTACTATGGGGTTGACCACCAGTCCGAGCCATGAGGTGGTTGATGAGTGCTCAAAAAGCACTAAAATTACCATAATTTTATGCACATTAATTGATTAAATATATATATTTATATGATTTTATCATATATTTATATAAATCTATCTTTTCGGAATCATGGGTTTTTTTATTATTTTTTAGGTATTTTCGCTTAAAAACGTAACTTAAAGACTCAAAAAGGAATACTGGAAGCAATACATCACAAATATATTCATAAAATAAATGAGGAAAAGTCAACAAATATGGAAAAATTGGACAAAATGGGTCAAAAATGAGGAAATCGCGCACGCAGCAGCCCAACTGCGCTGAGCAGCCACGTGTATCGCCCATTCCGCGTGCGCCCGGTCCCACGCGCTGCATTTCCCTATCCGCGCGCCCTTGCTCTAGTCTGCGTGTGCCGTTGCCCATCTGGGCCTAGTCCGCGCGCACCAACTCGCCCCACATCACCCTAACGTCAATAGTATGATGTCATCATTCACTACTCTGTGTTTTCTCCATTTTTAATCATTTTTTCACCCACTTTTTCTTCCCCTCCTCACCTATAAATACCCTCATTCTCTTCACTTCAAATCACAACTAAAATCACATCTTTTTCTCTCTTTCTTTCTCTCATTTTTTAGTTTTTAGTTTTTCCTTAGTTAGTTTTTCTTAGTTTTAGAGTTCTCTTTTTAAGAAGAACTAATTATGTTTTTGTAATTTATTTGCTTTTTGATTCAATAAATGGAAGTGCAAATTTCGTTTGGAGGTTTTCCAGTAACAGGAATAACATCAAAGTACTGTAAGGATTTTATTTTCTTTACAGTTATTTTTTATGCTTTATTCTTACATGTTATATTTAATTTGTCTGTGATTAAATTTAACTTTGTTGGATGTTTGTAAACAAGATTTTATATTAAGAATGTTAGAGAGAAATATATTATTTTTCATTACAAACTTAAATTTGAAAATTAGATTTTATGGTTTAGTTATCCAGTCTGATTTAGAGTAGTGTTCTTTTATTTGTTGGTACAATCTCTCGGTAGTTAGAATGAAACTTTATTTCAAAAGTTTTTATAAGAATTATTATCTGAAAATGTATTGACAACATGTTTTCAGTAGTGGTTTTAAAACTTGAAAGTTAGTACTCAGATAATTAAATTCTTAGGTTTAATTTGGACACCTTAAATAAAGTTTAAACTGTCTAACCCACCAAAGGTGACATTTAAATGATTCATTTTCAATCTCTTAGAAAAATGAATTAATTTAATTTATCAAATTAGTTATCAACCCCACCCATAAGTGTTAATTGATTTATTTAGTTAACAAAAAATATCTAACCCCACCAAAGGTGGTATTCATATAAAAAAGAGAGAATCAATAAATATCAATTTATATCTTTAATAACCTAAATAATATGAGCAAACATAATTAACTTAGTTATTATATCCATAAATACTCCACTATTATAAAAGATAAAATTTGCATAAATGTTTATTGAATCTGTATCTATGTTTATTTTTACGTTATTAGATTAGAAACAACAAAAACCCAAATATCGTGATAAGATGTTTAGAATGTAATTTCGTTTTTAAAAGTTTGAATAATAAATTAAAAACCACATATATTCCTTCCTTAGATCGACCTTGGGAGCATACTTATCATTTTCTACGAAATGATTCCGGCACTTGCGAGAGTTTTATAATAAAAAATGTATCAATTTAATTTCACCCAATTTCAGTGTCTAGAATCCGAATTCGCTTCGACTCTATTCCTCACTAGTCAATACTCTCAAAACATTGAATCCTATGGGTTTAAACACTCATACTAATTTATATGCAAAAGAGTTGATGTAGAGAAATGAACTAATATATTCGCATATGTATAAAGAATAAAGGCTCAAAGTATTATTTTGACATTGATCTCATGAAAGGAATCAAATGCATAAATTATAAAGATATCATATATAAAAATTATTTTCATGCATAAATCAAACTCATTAAGAAATTTTTTCAAGATATATGCCTTTTACAAATGAAAAAAGTGCAATGACTTTTTAGGGAATTACTTCCTATATCTTTCTTTTGTAATTAGTCTTTACTCACAAATTTGTAGGTAATGTGGGTCATAGTATGTAGATTATACTATATATTCTTTATCTCTCTATTTTTTTCCTGAAGATATTTGTTAATATATATAATTTTTAGAGAGTCAACCCATGTACAGATTGTATAGTTTTTTAGGATTTTGGTGAGTGGTTAATTTTGTGGCTTTTTTGTTTGATTTTGGTTTAGGTCACCCCATATATGTATTTTTTTTTTAAATTAAGCATGGTAACTTTTCAGTGGTCAACCACGGTTTATAAATGTATCTTTGGTTTACCCTTTTTGTCTTCCCTGACACATTTACATGTGTCTATCCTAAGTAATCAACACCTGTACAAATAAAACTTTATAAATACATGGATTCACTAAGAAATCCACACATCCAGGAAATTTCTCTAACTTTTCTCTAGTTTCTCTCACTATAAGTCAGATCAATCCCAACATTTTAGCGCCCATTATGGGGCTCAGATTCTGAGGTCGAGCTTAAGCTTTTAACCCTGTATTTTCTAGGATTTACCCTAAATTTTGAGAAAAATTTGAGAAATCGAACACGTGTTCCATTCACTAGCTACACCTAAAATCATAATCACTTGTTCCATAGCACCATGGTGGGAGCCCGTGTTGAAGAGTGATTGAGACTAGCTATTGAGGAAGCAATGCTGACACAGGGAAACACCTCCTCGACACATAATGAGGCCAGAACAAAGTTAACCTTCATCAAGAGTTAGCTCGTCAACTCCTTGAGTTAAGAAGAGAGCTCGAGAAGACCAGGTGAGAAAATAAGTCATTGCACTCCCAATCAAGAGGGAAAACCTTTGATGATCAAGCTGCCAATCTGATTGATATGAATAGACCAAAGCGCATCCTACCTCAGTCGAACAGGAAGTTGAAGGGAACCCCTTTTATAGCTTGGTGAGACCTAGCGATGAATAATGGATACAAGAAAGAAAAAGTTAGAAGACATGATTTCAAGCATTGGAAGAGGCTAACAGAAAACTAGATCAGGCCTTGAAGGCGGTTAATGATAGGCATCAGAAAGGAAAATCCCCTTATGATGTGGATAGGGACTATGAGCAATTATGTGTCTCTCTATTTTTTGACGAGATAGAGAACGATGAACCACCAGCCAAGTTCAATACTCCTAAATGCCCCAATTATTTTAGAACCAAGGACCCTATAACATATATGTAGCACTTCAAGATAGCTATGGCCCTTATGAGCTACACTCAGGGAAAAAGAGATGCCATTATATGTAATTTTTTGCTATTACCCTCTATGAGGGTGCACATAAGTGGTTCAACAACCTGGAACCTCACTCCAACCTCCTTTTCATAGTGTTCCACACTATTCATCACTAATTATGCCGGCAAAAAGCCCTTGAGGAAAGAATCGCATCACCTCTTCTCGATTCTTCAAAAAAGAAGTGAGTCCACTGAAGAGTATATGAAATGGTTTAGGGAGGAAAAATTAGAAAACTTTGACTTTCTTAGCTTCATTGCTATAGAGGCCTTCAGGCGTTGTCTCCTAAAGAACATTGACTTGTTCGTAGAGCTAACCAAAAAAGTTCCTCATACTTTGGAGGAAGCATACAAGAAAGCAAGGAAATTTTTCAATCTTGAGAGAGTTAGGCCTGGTTAAAGACCATCGAACCAGCATGGAGCTCGTACTGAAAAAAGAAGAAAGAAGGATAAGCCGAGACAGGGAAAATCAAAGCAGTAGGAGCAAGAGAAACAAACTTTTCACATTGGACAACAATGGAGGTGGATAATAATGGAGGAATATGGGACCTTGAGAAAGGGTACTCTTTTTTAGAGGGCCTCTTTTGAGAGTGGACCTGGCCCAGGCTGTATTAAGGATGTAGGAGGAGCCAAATGTCAGGTGGCCTCCAAAGATGAAATCCCCACTTAAATAAACATCTAAATGGTATGCTTTTTGTAAAGATGTGGGCTATGAGACCAGAGACTACAGACACCTCAAAAACAAAATAGAGGAGTTGTTAGCCAAGGGATATCTGAAAGACCTCGTATGAGGAATTAGGGAAAGAGGAATCCATTAGAATAGGCAAGAGGCACCAAAGCAAACAAACCCATTAAGTAGTGGAAGATATCACCACAATAGGGTCTAGAATCAATAAGGTTTCAAACAACTCATGCAAAAGATTTTCTAGAGAGAAACACAATGCCCCTATATGTACACCTTGGAAAAAGAAAGGCCTACTGCAAAGATAATTTTTACTTAGAAGGACGAGACCTCATCCCATTAGTGATTACTTTAAGGATAGGGTCTTATGATGTCTGTTGGATAATGATTGACACATAGAGCTCGGTAGATCTTGTTTTTTTGTCAACTTTAAAAGCTCTAAGAATGAAGGAGTTTGACATTATTAAGATAGATCTCCCTTAGTTGGGTTTAATAGCACCACCACCTATGCATTAGGAACCGTGGTACTACCCGTCATGGAAAAAAGATGATAGTAATGACCAACTTCGTAGTCATTGATGTCTCAACCTACTACAACGCCATCTTGGACAGGCCATGGATACATACAATAAGGGTGATCCCATCTAAATTCCATCAGGTAATCAAATTCCCTACTAACAAGGGCACATATGAGATAAGAAGGGACCAAGAGAAAGCCAAAAATTGTTACAACTCCACCATGAGAGAGGTCACCCATAAATATCAATCATAATAGGGTATCCCTTAAAAGAGACTAGGTGACAAAGGTCTGGCGAGGTATATCAATTTAAATATGGTGCAAGATTTTCCAATAGGAGGCAAGGGTGAGAACCATCTCTTAAAATTCAATGGGGATCTGACGGTAGAGATGGAGGAGCAACTCTGGTTTCCTCAAAATAAATGCAAACACCTTCGCATAGACCCCTATATACATGCCTAGGATTGACCCAAAAGTCATAACACCCAAACTAAATTTTGATCCCGAGGCTAGACCTATTCAAAAAATAAAAAGGATATTCCTGAGGGAAAAGAATGAGGTGATCAAGCATCAAGTCACCGCTCTTAGAGAGGCTGGAGTTATAATATAGGTCAACTATCCTCTATGGTTATCAAATGTGGTACTGGTAAAAAAGGCATGTGGATCACCTTGTATGTGTGTAGCCTTTATAGACCTAAACGAGGCATGTCCCAAAGATTGCTTCCCCTTCCTAAGTATCGATCAACTGGTAGATGCTTCCGCTGGCTTTGGTTTGAAAAGTTTTTTAGATGCATATTTTGGGTACCATCAGATTAGGATGCACGTGTTATTGTAGGAAACTTCTTAGGGTATCTTGTATCGACCTGAGAGATTGAGGCCAACCCAGAAAAGACACAGGCTTTGGTGAATATAAAGTCATCTACAAACCTAAAGGGAATGCAACAACTGAATGGAAGAATAATGGCACTAAACAGATTCATCTCTAAATACCTAGATAAGTCTTTTCCATTCTTCAAGATGCTGAGAAAAAACACATCAGCCTTTTAGGACAAGGACTATGATAAGGCCTTCGAAGAAATCAAGAAATATTTAAGCAACCCTCTTGTCTTGGTCAACCCTATCCAAGGAGAGACGCTTTATTTATATTTGGTTGTGGCCCCCCAAACTTGTAGTGTCATACTCTTAGCTAAAAGAGATAAGATTCAATACCCCATCTACTACGTTAGTCAAATATTAATAGATGCCAAAAAAAGATACCCAACCATTGACAAGTTAGCATTCACTTTCAAAGTCAGTGCGTGAAATCTTGGGCATTATTTTGTCTCACATATAGTTGTAGTACTTACTTCTCATCCACTCAAAAGTGTTTTGAAAAGGCTAGAAATGGTCGGGATACTGGCATAAATCGCTATAGAACTGTGAGAATTTAGTGAGACACAAGAGGTCATCAATAACAAAGGGCAAAGGAAGTGTGTAAGGTGGATCAGAAGGACAAGAAAGCCTAGAATTTATGGATGGAGCACACAACTTTAATAGTGCTGGACTAGGGGTGGGCATAATTGATCATGACAACAATTGTTTCGAATATGCTATCGGAATTTGTTTCCAAGCAACTAATAATGTCGTAGAATATAAAGCAACTATATTCGAAGCCATGACGTCAAAGAAACTAGGGGCACATAAGATCACCTTGCATAGCAATTTTAGACTAATGGTTAACCAATTCTTAGGGACATTTAAAACTAAAGATGGAAATATGAAGGGGTACCTAGAGAGATTAATATGAGAGTGCTCAAAATTTTTCAAGTTTGAGATTAGGAAAATAGCTCGAAATGAGAATGGTCATACCAATGGGGGAGGCCAACCATGCCTAAGTATTTTCAGTTACGATCTTAACAAAAGCAAGTTTAGAGGAGGTCAAAAGAATATTTGGTTGGGTGGATTCCTCTACAAACCCATGGTTCACCCCAATCTATAACTTCTTGGAAATGGAGGACTTACTTGAGGATCATAAACTTGTAAAAGAAATCAAGACCATGGAAGGGTGATACATGATTGAAATAGGTGGGCTATATAGAAGAACTATGCTTGGACCTAGGTTCTTCTGTATAGCCAAGAAAGGGGCTAAAAGATTGATGTTTGAAGTGTATAAGAGGGATTATGGTTTCCATTCAGGTGGAAGATGACTATCCTAACAGATTATGAGGCAAGGCTACTATTGGCCTACCATGCTGGAAGATTGTACGAAATACACTCAAAAGTGCGATAAGTTCCAAAGGTTTTCCCTATTATCACATATGCCTCCTAACACCATAATGAGGGTGGTAAGTCCTTGGCCCTTCTACAAGTGAGAGCTTGACATAATAGGGCCCTTACCTCCAGCAAAAGATCAAAAGAATTTTTCTGCTGGTGGCCATGGATTACTTTCCAAATGGATTAAAGTAAAACCTTTGGGAAGAATACCGGAGGAGGAGGTCATTAGATTTATCTAGAAGTCCATAATCTATCGGCTCAGTCTACTTAGAGAGCTCGTTACTAATAATGGGAGGTAATTTATAGGTTGTAATATTAGGGAGTTTGTAACCAAATATAATATCAAAATGTGTCACTCAATGCCCTATTATCCTCAAGCCAATGGTCAAGCAGAATCTTCCAACAAAGTGATTATAAACATACTAAAGAAAAGGTTAGAGAGTTTGAAAGGAAGATGGATAGATGAGCTTCCTAAGGTATTATGTGCTATCAAGACTAACCCTCGGGAAAGTGCTAACAAAACCCCATTTTCCCTAGTCTATGGCACTGAGGCAGTAATACCAATTGAGGTTGTGGTACCCATTATTAGGTTGACCCTAACAGAAAAGCTGAACAAGGAAAGTAAGGACATCGAATTAACCTCACTGAGGAAAAAAAGGGTGATGCTTTGAGGAGGATAATTGAGCAAAAGAGAAAAGTGTCAAATTATTACAACTAGGCTATGCATTTCAAAGTATTTTCCATGAGTGATTGGGTTATCAAACAAGTCTTTCCTAACAAGAAGGAATAAATGGCTGGTAAAATGAGTGCAAATTGGGAAAGTCCTTATCAAATAACTAAGACAACTCTAGGAAGGGCCTACTTATTGAGAAGCATTAAAGGAGCTAAGGATGGCATAATTTGGAAAGCTATACACTTAAAGAAATAATACTTCTAATGTATATTAATCTTCCATTTTTATGTACCATTGTTGTATGCATATATATCAAGTGACCCTTTTCAACAAATGGTTATCTCACATAAGTATCATATTATTATATGTCATGGGCTGATCACCTCGGTTAAGAACCAAGTAAAGCACCCTGACACTTGTAGATGTCATGAGTTGACCACCTCGGTAAGGAACCCGGTTGGCACTCTAATAATGAAGGAAGAGTTTAGCACCTCGGTCAAGAACCAAGTAGAGCTCTATCTCCCACTATTATATGTCACAAGATGATCACCTTAATTAAGAACCAGGTAGAGCACCCTAACACTTATAGATTTCATGAGTTGACCACCTTGGTCAAGAACCAGGTTGGCACTATAACAATGAATAGAGGGCCAAGCACCTCGGTCAGAAGCCAGGTAGAGCTCATTTTCCTACTATTATATGTCATGGGTTGATCACATCGGTTAAGATCCAAGTAGAGCACCACGAAACTTACAAATTTCATGAGTTGACAACCTCATTCAAGAACCAGGTTGGCGCTCTGACAATGAAAGAAGAGTTGAACACCTCAATCAGGAAACATGTAGAGCTCCCTCTCTCACTATTATATATCATGGGTTGATCACCTTGGTTAAGTACCATGTAGAGTTCCTTAACACTTGCAGATGTCAAGAGTTGGCCACTTCATTTATGAACCAAGTAAAGCACCCTGGCACTAGTTTAATAAAGGAGAAAGTACACGTAGAAAAATACAATGATCAGGCATCACAAGTGCATTCTATTAAGAATATTTTTATTATTTTATGAAATTACAATGCCATTGAAAAAATTATTATACATGGCTCAGCCTTCTAGAAAGTTAAAATTTCCTAAAACATTTAGACATCCAACTAGTGTCCAGATCATCAATCTTCGTCATAAAGGGTAATAGCTGAGCTTGAATCTTGATAAATTTCTTCTAGAAATCAATCATTGTCTCTGAGGGTATCGAGTTCAACATAAGCATAGAGCATTCCAATTCTTCAATAACTTCCATCACCTTAAGGAAGACCCCTTCAGATTGCTTCATATATAAGCTCACCCAATAGAAATATTTGTCTACAAGGGCATCCATTTTACTCATGGGTCTCCTATTTTGAGTTTATGTATGAGATAACTACTCATTATAAGAGGCGATATCACACTTAGTCTCTTCATAAAGTTTTAGCTTCTCCTTAAGGCTGGACAACTCAACTTTCAACCTTTGTACCTTGGTTTTACATCTTACATTTCTAATCAAAGCCTGAACTGAATGCCTGTTAGCAAGATCAAAATCCATAATGTTTGAACAAAAAAGATGGAAAGGTAGTTGGAAAATATTTCAACAAGATTATCTAACTCCAACAAATGTTCCTAACCCCTTTTTGTAGGGAATGATGTCAAGAAATTTTAATAACATATGTCCATAAAATAGGGAGGTAGGTCAATATCATAAATGAAAACATAAAATGATACACAAATATATTGTTGGACAATCAACACAATTCCCAAAAATAAATTGATTTTTCATTAATGATTTAAAAAGAAAATTTACAAGGCACGATTCACGTCCATACATATAGGAGGCTTCGAGCTTAAAAGGAAGGAAAAATTGGGACAACTTATAATCTACTTTGCAGGAGCCTCGAGTCATTACTATATGATTGGTCCCCGGTCTCACCTTTCACACCAGCCTTCTTGGTCCAACCACCACTATCTCCTTAGTATGAATCCTAGTTCTTGTCCCCATCTTGGAACTGAGTAGGCACATATTGAGGAGTGATTAAGATATCAGAAATCTGGTAATAGTACACAACTAGAGCCCTTTTCTTGGCCTTCTTTTTAAAGGAATCCATGGCCAATTTGTACCCTATTTTAACACTCAAGGACAACTGCTCAGCCATAGCACCAAGGTCATGCTTAGCCTTGTCCTCTACCTCAGCTAGCTTGTGAATATATGCCTTAATATCAGCCTCGGCATTTCCACAAGCCTTCTCAAGCTCTGCCATATGTCTTGTGTTTTCATTTAGCTCAGCAATGGCCTTGTTCAATTTCTCCTTTTATCAATAGCCCCACCCTCCCATTTTCTAGCCTTGGCCAATACCCTTCCCTTTTCACAAATCCCTTATAGGGCAAGTAGGTACTTGGGGTTCGGAGCAAGGAGAAGGTGAAGTGTGTCAATTTGGAAAGGGATATGAGGGCTTAAAGATGTTTAAAGGTTCAGGCATGAGCTCAGCCTCATCCGTGATTTTCTTCTTCTTTTTAGTGGAGGTGGAACGACCCTTCTGTCCAGAAGATTTAATCCTTTTCTTCCCTTTAGAAGAGTTCCCCCTTGAATAGGAAGCATAGTTCTTTGAGAGCTCGTCCCTTGATGAGGAACTTTAATCTTAAGCCATGCCAAGAGATCATCATCATTGAACTTCATATTAGCTACAAATAAAAAGTACGGGCGATGTCAATATTACGCGGTCATACTAAAAAAATAAGATGCAAAAAAATGTTCATATCTGAGGTCTAGTTCGCTATAGCCTAGGACCATCTCAAAAATTCCCTCTTAGTTTGTATGAGGAGTCTTATGCTTAGGATAATCTTGAGGTTTGCAAATAATCCTATGGGGAGGATCCACCGAAATATGCCTTATCAGCCCACATGTTACAAAGCGTTGGGTATTTAGTAAATGCCTCCAAGGGGTTTTCTCAAACAGATAGTTTTAGATATCAACTAGACGATGTTTCGTATACAAACTCAAGGTCCTGATAAAGGACCCCATGTTCCTTGTCATGACCTTAGTATCATTCCAAGTACACCTTATCAACCTCATATTGTTAGTAAGAAATTCCCACATACTTGAGACATAAAAGATATACTACTTCCAGTTCTTCTTGTTCTTAGGAAAGGCTACATTTATACCCTGGTTCTATTTAGCATACATGTATACTCTCTTTGGGTCTGTTGGGTTCTACTTAAAGATGTAGGCTTCATTGAACTCAGGAATTTCCAAGTCCATCCTGAGCTTTTTTCATATAATTGTAAGGCAAATCAGACACCTTAAGCCATTGGACATTAATTGACCAGGCGCGAGTTGAGTTCTAACCAAAAACCTCCTTATAAAAAGGTACATAGGAAACCTCAAACTTAACCATAAAGCCTTTTAATGAAAGACCATCCATCCAGATGGAAGCTAGTCGTTGTCAACGGCTCCCTATAGTGGAATCATTATTTGAACCGAGGATGGGATATTTTAGGTTTTCCTCATCCTCTCCACATCCTAGGGTGTTAGTCCACTGGTCTTAATTTTGGCTGACCAACCCTTGGTGTGACCTATAGGTTCCTCATACCATATACTCCTCATTTTCTTCCTCCACATCCTAATGGTCAGAGAGGCCCGATAGGGAGCGATAAAGGTAAAGGATTGGGGCAGAGAATCACTAGCCTCGCTAAAAGAGTTCATCTTGGAAGACCCCGAGTCATCACTGGAGTTAGGGTATTAAGGGCTCTCCCAAGAGCTCAATCCCAAAGTCTCTTCTCTATGCATATTGTCAACAAAATAACATAAAACATAAAAAGAGGGTAAGGCATAAGATGAAAAGATTACCTAGGCTATAGTTTGAAAGTAAAAGGAACTGATTCTTTAAAACTGACCTGAAAAGAAAAGGAGAGATAAGTGTTAGTCCTGAAAGAATTCGTACTCTAGAAATCAGAGCAAATAGGCTATGTGTCGAGCTAGTTTCGTACCACCGAACTAAAAATCTTTTGATGGCTCGAGTTGATGCAATGAAGCATTTTTTCTCTTACTTTTTGTCTTATGTGTAGGAAACGATGAAAAGTCTCAACCTAGGAACCTCCTCATATAGAGACCCATGTTTTCTCTCTCTAATCAACTGACATGCATTTATTAGAGGAGCTAAACGGTTCAGATTTACTACCCAAGTTTTACTCTTCCATCTCAACTCCGAGCTCGAGTTGAAAGAGTCGGAGGACTTGATATTTGGATACATGGATTGGCCTAGAGCCCAACTTTCTTGATAGCTCAAGCCAAAGAGACAGTCCAAGTCCAAGAGACATCCCAAGCACAAGTGACAATCCAAGCCTACTATTGTATTGATCTATAGGGTCAACAACCAGTTCAAGTTATGGGGTTGTCAATCCCAGTTTATAAATGTACCTCTATTTTACCCTTTGTGTCCTCCCTAACACACTCATATGTGTCTATCTTATGTAATCGATACCTATACATATAAAACTCTATAAATATATGGACTACCTAAGAGATCCACATATCCAAGCAATTGCTCTAACTTCTCCCTAGCTTTTCTCACTGTAAATCAGATCAATCCCAATAGCTACTACTATAAAATATCTATATCATTATTTTGATGATGAACTTGTAATCTTTTAATACCCCTAAAGCTCAATGGTATGATCATAACATTGATTTTGGAATAGGGAAGATCAAAATGAGAAGCAGATCATTAGGACATCATTTGGTTACTCGTTGGTAGGAATACTTAAACAAACAATTATTTAGAAATTATTGTCCTTGATAAAATGAATATCAATCCAAAGGTTTAGGATTAGTAGCAAGTTCCATAGGATTAATATTGCTATACTAAATAGTGGGTTGAGTGGCAAT
This sequence comes from Hippophae tibetana, assembly GCA_037013495.1. NCBI lineage: Eukaryota > Viridiplantae > Streptophyta > Magnoliopsida > Rosales > Elaeagnaceae > Hippophae > Hippophae tibetana. The sequence continues at coordinate 19,898,817 of CM072805.1, read as the reverse complement.
TGGGTATGAATTTCATTAAGAGGAGCTTTGATTCATACAATTTCAAATTTTCAAACACAATAATACGAAGGGCACTGTGCTATATTCCTCTCAACTAGAAAGAGACTATAAGTTGCTTTTAAAATGAGATAAATTAACATGGAAAGCACTAGCAATTAACCAACTAGTTACGTCGAGTGCCCTAGGTAGAGTTTTTTTTCTTTTTAAACTAGGATGTATCATGCACGTTTTAGTTTATCAAATATTTAATGTTCAGCCTATAAATTAAATATGATAAATTGTAATTCAACAATATAAAACCTATTTGAACATAATGAAAGTTTAGTGTTTAAGTCTAATTTAAGAATGTAAGAGTTGAGTCATATTGTTAGAAATACTTAATGATTATATTCTATTCTATGCTTGAAGGGTTACAAGCCGAGCTTCTTCTCTAAGCAACTTGTTTACAGCAGTATCAAGAGAGGGAGAAGGACTACGATTAAGAAGCTGACCTCGAATGGGCTCAAAGTCCTTGTGAAGTGACATCAGGAACTCATAGAGATGAAATTCATCCATAATTATAGCATATTGTTGAGCATCCATTGAGCATGCCCTAATTGGATCACAAAGGGTAATTTGGTTTCAAAGGAAGCGAAGCTGATCATAGTAGTCATTGATGGATTGCCCTGGTTACTGTCGAAGTTGATGCAATTCAACTACTAACTGATATTTCATAGATCCGTGAGTAGTGGAGTACCTTTTAGCCAACATATCCCATGTTGATTTGGCATCATCAAAGCTTCCCAATAGATTGAAGATGGAGGGAAAGGAAGTATTCCGAATCCATGTGAGGATCATGCGGTTGTGATTATCCCATTCAGGTTAACATCGACAATGGTAGTCAATAGCAAGGTCAACAGAAAGTTCATGGTGATGTCTTAGAAGGCGATGATGACATCAACCCTAGGGATGTGTCACTGATGACATCACCTAAGTAGAGTGTAGCATGTGAGACGCGTGAATCTAACACGCAGTTTATATTGGCAGAGCGTGTGGGTGCATATGAACTCTGATGATTGCGAGACTTCCATGGTTATGTAGATCTGGTCGAGTCGATCATAGTGGTATATGTAGAAAGGTTGTTAGAGCAAGATGCATAGTGGCGTTTGGTTTTAGTGGCGGCACGTGAAAAATATGTGCAGTTCTTTCGAGAGGTGCGTGAGGGAGTGTGCAGACACCGATGGTTGCGAGACTTCCATGGTTGTGTAGATTTGGTTGAGCCGATCATAGTGGTATTTGCAGAAAGGTTGTTGAGCAAGATGCAAGGCGGTAACGGTGATTGCAAAGGTTTGTGTAGTGTAGAAATCCTTAACAATGGCGATTGTTGGCCCGAAACCTAAGGACAACGGCTGAAAGATGTCGGAAGTTCAACGGTGATTGGTTGCAATGGCTGTTGTGACAATAGAAGTTATAAGGGTGGAGTAACACCAAAAAATACAGGATTGCTAATATAAAGATAAGTGGAGTGGCTATGGTACCATGTTATAAATACTTAATGATTGTATTCTATTCTTTGCTTGAAAGGTTGCATATAAATACCACTACATGTTATTACTGTATCCTTCTACTCAGAATAAGTTCAATGTTTTGGCTATTACTTCTTCTACTCTTACCATTGAGCAACCTCAGCAATCAGGTGATTCCTCTAGCTCTAACAATCATTGTTGGCAGAGCAACAAAAGGTTTTGCAATTATTGCAAGCATCATGGCCATACCATTGAGACTTGCTACCATCGTAACAAATCTACTGCTACTGCTGCTAATACTGAGCCTACTCTACTAATGCCTTCTAGTTCAGTAGAGTCCCAATCTTCTGGATCCACTATCAACCTCTCCTCCACTGAACTACAGAAGATCATAACTCAGGCTGTTCAAATGGCTGGTAATGCATCTCTTTCCACTACTCTCTTAGTTCTGCCTTGTAAGTCTTAAACTTAGCTTTTTTATTCTGCATGTTGTAATCACATGACATCTTACTCATCTTTATTCTCCAAACTTGATGTTGTACCACATCCTCTTAATATTCATATAGCTCATGGTTCCACCATTGATGGGAATAGTCTAGGTTTTGTTTCAACCTCTACCCTCTCTGTTCCTAGGGTCTTCTATATACCTAACCTTTCCTATAATTTATGCTATGTAAGACAATTAGCTAAACTAGGGTATCGCCTTATTTTTGACTATTTTGGGTGTATTGTGTAGGATTCAAGGACGTGGAAAGAACTTGGGACCGGTCCTAGGGTCGGGCGTATGTTTCCCATGAACAATCTTCATCTTCCACTTGTTGCACCTGCTTCTGTTGCTCATGTAGCTACTGTAGTTTCTTTCTTACCTTCTCTCGCAATTTGGAATTCTTGTCTTAGTCATGCCCTATCCACTTAGATACAACAGTTAGCTTCTAAAGGTTTGTTGGGTTCTATGTCCAAAGAAAATTTTGATTGCACTTCATTCCAGTTAGAAAAATAGCCATCTTTACCTTTTAATAATAGTAAATCTATCTCTAATAGTATTTTTGAGTTAATTCATTCGAATGTTTGGGGACCTTCTCCTGTTACTAGTATTGGTGGATCTTGATATTTTTTTGTTTTTATTGATGATTATTCTCGTTATAGTTGAATCTTTCCAATGAATTATCGTTATAAAATCTTACCAATATATAGTAACTTTGCAAAAATGGTTGAAACACAATTCTCCAAACATATCAAAACTTTTCGATATGATAATGCTCTTGAATATACTCAAAATGATTTTCAAGCTCTATTACAATCCTATTGTATTGTACATCATCTAACCTGTCCAGGAACCTTTCAACAAAATAGTCGAGCCGAAAGAAAACTTCGTCATATTCTTGACACTGTCTGTGCTCTTTTTCTTTCTACCAAAGCCACATTTTAGGGTGAAGCCACTCTTCATGTTGTTCATTCCATTAATCGCAGTCCAAGTGTTTTCATTCATAATCAGACTCTGTATGAGTACCTTTTTGGGTCATCCTTTGACTATCATTACCTTTGCTTATTTAGATCTGCTTGTTTTGTTCTTCTTCAACCTCATGAACACAACAAACTTGAGCCTCGATCTAGACTTTGTTGTTTTCTTGGTTATGGTGAAACTCAAAAAAGGGTATCAATGTTATGATCCTGTCTCACATTGTCTTTGTGTTTCCCGTAACGTTGTCTTTTAGGAACACCACTTATTTGTTGAACTTTCTCACTTTTGTTCTTCCCTAACTAACTCAAATATTTTAGAAATCTTTCTAGATGAGTCTCCAGTTCTTTCTACAGATTCTCCTGATCCTTCTTTGGACTTCTCTATTCAATCTTCAGATATTTTTTATGATTCTCCTAGACAGGTTGTAGAAGAAAAGGTTGATGACGAGCTATCCTACCTTGAGCATAGGTCCCTTACCCCTACTCCGCCTGAAGATCCTCCATAAGACATTCCACCTCGCAACTCAACCCAGGTAAGATCCATTCCTGCACATTTACTTGACTATCATTGTTACATTGCTTTTGCTACATTCTATGAGCCTCACACCTATCGTAAGACATCTACTAACATGGTATCAGAGCGTTGCTCCTGGTCTCTATGTGCTTGGACCCTGAGTTCTACCATAGTCTCACTGTGGCACTTATGTCCACATTTGTCCACCGTGTAAAAAGGGGCTGTTAAGTATCCTTGTCCCACATCGGTTAGGAGCAAGGTAGCAAAACTGCTTATAAGTCTGGGCAATCCTTAACTCAATGAGATCTTATTGAGTTAAGTTAGGTCTGAGTTTCTAATACATATAAAACACCCAAAATCTATTATATGCATAATTTATACTTATTTAAAGTTCACACACAATTATAATTGATATTTTTAATATAGAATTGGTAGATGTGTGAATAAGCCTCACATTGAAAAATATGAGTAGCAAATTGGGTATATAGTTGGAACGAGCTACTCTTAGTAATAGATTAGCCTTTTGGGTTGAAACCCAAAATCAAATAAGAACAAGTCATTGCTATTATTTATTCATAAATGTATATCTTATGTAATATTTTAATATAATTATTAAATATAGTCATTATCTTTTGTAAGAAGAAGAATTTCAATATGTGTAATAATAAATAAAAAAAATAAAGTAATTAAAAGTTGAGAGGTTTATAAATTAAAATAATGTAAAAGGAAAATATAATACATATTAAAAATAAAATTATCATTAATGTTATTAAAATAATATTTGATTGTATAAATTCTTTTAATACTCTCCTTGTAATCATAGTTAAATTTTGAGTTGATTTTTATTTTTTAGAATTAAATTAATTTAATAATTTAAGTGATATACTAATTATATTTTCCATATTAAAGGAAAAACAAATTACAATTCTATATTAAAAAATCATTTTTGTCATAAAATAAGAGTAAGCACTTCTTAAGTTTTGAACATTGTAAAAATAATTTGCAATTATTTCCTATAGGTTAATAAATTTACTTAAGGTTATTAAAAATAAAAGAAATAAGATGATTTATTCATATACTAGAAGCTAATAAATCGTTTTGGATAAAATATTAGGAGTCTAACTCTTAAATATCATGTACGATATGTATATATTAGAATTAGTCTTAAAATAACATGTCAGTTATATATAAGATGTACATATAACATATATATGTATCATAAACTAAATATTGACACTTCATATATAACGTAACATGCTAATTAGTGATCAATTTAATTATATACAAATTAATATAATATATGGAACTTCAAATTGCAATTAGATTGGGCTTAAGACCGACCTAAACTACACAACATCGTTTTGCATAGCCAATGAGAATAATAAATGGTTTTTTTATTCTTTAAAATAATACGTGAATTATATAAAAAAAAATTGGAATATGTAAAACTATTATAAAATTCTCAATAATAAATAATTAAATAAAAATTCAAGAACTTACCTTACAGAACAAAACTACTGAAATTTGAAGCCTCTAACAAGTATTAATAATAATATAATAAAATTAAATATTTAACATTGATTTAATATTTTACAATCTTATATTTAATTGGAATTTTTTTTTTACTTTAAGTATCCCCTTATTTTTTCCCTCACTAGTTAAAGGATTTCTTGAGCTATAACTTTACAATAACTGTTTGTATTAGTTATGATTTTTCAAGCACATTTTATAATTCAAATCTTTTTCAAAAAAATGAGAATACCAATATTTGCTATTTGTATGCTCCTTTGGAGTACATCCCATAACAAAAATATGAAGTTTCATTAAATTGCATAAAAATAAAAAAAAATACTCACAAATGATTTAAGAGAAGAAAAACAATTATAATATGAAAGAATACTTTTTTTTACTTTGTAATTATGTTATTAAATTAGTTTTTATATATGAATTATTTGAAATTTAATTAGATAAAATTAAACACCACGAAAAAGGTTCCATGTGGCGTGAATGTTAGGATTAAGAACAAAAAATAAAATAAAAATATGATTGGTATTTAAATTATTGAAATTAAATTAAATAGAAAATTTATTTAATTATTCATAATATTATTTATTTCATTAAATAAAATTATAAAATCTTAATTACTTACTTATGCTTAAACTCAACCTATATAAATATATGATTTAACTAAAATAATGAAAATATCTTGGACTAAGAATTAAAGTTAAGATCTTCACGTTGCACCACTAGTACAACCCTTGATCCAAGTCATTAATGTAAAAACAAAGATATTTTGTACAATAAGAAATTGTAGAAGATTGTATCAAAGTCCAAATATGTTTGAAATACTTAAAGATCCGTTTAACCTATAAACAGTTCAACATATAAATTAATCACCATTTACATAATAATCATAACCTTGAGTGTTATGAATGGCTCCTTTGTGTAACACATTGACATTACTCGATGATGCTTGTACTAATGGGTTAAGATGCCTTATATCTTGATGTGATGTCATTACAGTTGGCTTTTAAGTTATCTCACAAGATTATGAGTCCACTCCATCTGTTTCAAATACTAAATTATTAGTATTATAAGAATCTTGTTAGGCAAATGTTTTTGTACCCATACCAATCTCTTTTGCATTATTCATATATATAATTGAATTTTTATATTATAAAATAATTTTCTAAACCAATATTCAAGTGATCAGGTTTTACTACACACAAATTTATTTTTTCCTCTCATAATAAATAAAAATAAAAATAAAAGCTCATGAAGTTTTTTGCAATTGTTCGAGAGTTATTGCAATAGCTTCAATAGTTATTGAATAGCATTTATAAGGATAGTTGTGTCAATTTTGGAGTCCAATAGGCAACAAAATAGTTATAAATTGGCTATGTAGTTAAGGGAAAGAATACAATAGTTTCTTTATAAAAAACTTCCTTCAACAAATTTCGTTAACTTTTAGAAAAAAATAGTCTAGCTTTTAGGTTTTAATATGGTGAAGTACATATACAAAATAATTTAAGCGAGTATTTTTTTATGGTGTTCAAATTTGGCTATTTGATCTTTGTAACATGAGAGGCATTTTTTCATTGTTCTCAACACTGTGTGAGAGGAAAAAATTATCTTAAGAAAATCATATAACATGGGGCCTTAATTTCTCTTTATTTATTTTTTGTTTATTTTTTCATTGTGATTTACAGCTTTTATAGTTGATATACATACTCCAATTCATATTTGTTTATTACTTTAGTCCCCATAAAATTTACCAAAATATACACAAAAATGGTAATTGAACAAGACATGATTTATTCTTGTTAACTCATTGGATGGAAGTTAACAGTTGAATATGATGGTACCATAACATAAATGTTGTGAGTATGTTTACAACTTTTGAAATATTTTGGACATATTTATTATTAATATCGATTTCTATCAACATCAATGCTTGGATGCACATCTATTTCTTGTGGACTTAAAAATAGAGAATACATTATTAGGACCTTGAACCACTACAAGATGTAACAACCTTTAGCCCTCTAATACTTAAATAAGTTTAGGTAGTGAGAAGAAAGAGAAGACTAACGTGTCTTCTTATGATGCAGAGAGATGTAGAAAGATATTTAAAGAGAAAATATAGATCTCAGTATATGTAGATATGAGAAGTTATCTGTAGTTAAAAAGTCATGTTTAATGATGGGAACTATTGAACATTTATAGGAAAGAATATACTTATTGATGCCCCTTACCTATAGTGATAGACTTATTTTTAATGCTAGAGCTTTATTTGCTTAATTATCTTATTATCGAATAATTAAGAGATTGAATGTCAATTATTTATCTTGTGGATATATAGGCTAGGAGGTCTATTTTTCTATTACATCATCAGCTATGTTCACGACTTTCTAAACCTCATTAATGATGTCAAGTCCATTCTTACATGGCCATTACTTACCCGTATGATGGATTTATTTTTTCCATGGCACTCAAAATGTGATTGGTGTTATCTTATTGTCAATGATTTTTACAGATTCTCAATCAAATTTATGGATTTATGAGCCCATATATTACCCAAGAGTTTGATGAAGGATATAGTGAATGATGAACAAGATCAGACTTGGCCATTATAGGGACAAATGAGCATGGATCAGGACAGGTTGCATGAGGTGGCCATCGAGTGGAAGATTGACAGAGGAATGTGGGATCTATGTATGACTGACATATATTCTGACCACCCATGGCATGTCTAACCATGGGCTAGCCATTCTTAGAGTGTCCAACCATGATCTGGCCATCCATGATGTGTCCGACCATAGTTCAACCAATCATGGAGTGTCCAACCATAGGGTGGGTGGCTTGAGTCCAACCATTGATGGTCGAGTGCATGTCGAGTCAAGTGATGGTCTTGGACTATCCCAATGACGTGATTCTATTTACGATGAAGATTCTAAAATCATTATTGGATTTGTCAATTATATAACCACCTTTTTTTAGGAGGACTGCGTAAATGTAGGGGTTCTAATACCATTTTTATAGATATCCTCACTCTTTAACACTTAGGATTTTCTTTTTAATTATTATTTTTCTAACTTGTGAACTTATATCCCTTGTTAGAGAAAATTGCATGGGTGCATAGAGTTCTAGACTTTTTTGAAAGGTTTAGGTAATAAGGGATCATGTCTTGATCACTTAAAGTTTTGTTAGGATCAATATCCTAGTTTACTTAACAAATTATATACTTGACTTATATCTAGACTTTGTTAGAAATATAGACACGTGGTTGAACACTTTAAGAATATACTCGATAAGGAAGGACATATGGAAGTGCACCATAGAAGGTATTCATTCTCTAGGATAGCATATGATATGGCATGACTTGGAAAGGTAATGAATAGGGCATTGTGGCCATTAGGCAAAAGTCTGTGCTAGGTGAAAATCTATGCTTCACAAACTTTAGTCAATCTTAGAGATCGATGATGTTTAAACACTTCATGTGCTTCGAGTTTTGTACTTCGTGAGTGAGTTACTCATTAAGATTTTCACCTTGTGGTAGTCTTACTAGAGGATGACAGCCTCTAAGCCTAGACAGTAAGTTCTAGCCTTTTTGTTCAAATATTTTGGAATATTTAGTGCTGATTATGGATGGTATGTATTCATAACACATTAAGCTAGGTGTTCCCATTGTGGCTTTATTAGATCCATCAGATTATCCTTTGTTCTAGATTTTTGAGGTCCATAGAGATATGAGCTATAAGATGCTCATCAAGGTTTACCACAGTCTTAGATCAAGATGTAAGAGTTCAACTCTTGGTACAAACCTTTTGGACATATGTATGTGTATGTTTCTCTATTAAATTCATAGTTTTAATCATGTACTTGTGATTTTGTACTTATGTTGCAGCATTGTACTTCTTTTACTTTTTGGTGAGCTCTATATGTAATATTGTCTATTTTGAGATGATGGGAACCTTTTGAGCTTGTCCTTTGTTGGGATATGTGATATATTGTGTTGGTATGCAATGATGGGTACTTATTAGGAAGTAGGTTCGAAATGATCCTGAAAGTTGTAGGTCCGTGCACGTATGCCATGTTTGGCCACATGCACTATGTCCAACCATATGTGGCATGTCCGACCACATGTGCCATGTTCAACCACACATGGAATTTTCGGCCACATGTACCATGTCTAACCACGTGTACCATGTCTAGCCATGTATTCCATGTCCAACCATGTGTACCTTGTTCAACCGGGTGTACTATATTTGACCATATTATCCTAACAGTTGCTGGTCCATGCACATTTTCCATGTTTAGCCATATACACTATGTCTGACCACATGTGGCATGTTCAGTTACATGTACCGTATTCAACCACATGTACCATATATGGCTATATATACCATCTCTAGCCACGTGTACCATATCGAGCCACATATTCCATGTTTGGCCATGTGTGCCATGTTATTCCATATGTACCGTGTCCATCCAGGTGCCATTTGATGGACTCTTGTTAGGTTAATTTTTCATGTGTCTATTAGATAGTATGATCATTTTCATGCTTTCACCTTTGCATAGCATGAATCTCGCAATCATTTTGATTTTTGAGAACTAATCCTACTCCAACTCTAAAACAAATCAATTTTTCTCAATAGAAATATCCAAACAACACCTCATAAAATGAAATCAGTATTAGAATTGTATGAAAATTAAGAGAAAATAAAAAAATACAAATCTAAGCTAGAGGCAAGAATTAAGAAGATTCAAGAGGTAATCAAAGGAAGTGAAGATCAAAATTAAAAACAACAATCTTAAGATTTTTTTCTCCTTTTTCTTATTGTTATCATGAATAATATTCTATATTTATTTATTTTCTTGAGTATCTAATTTTTAATTAATTGTGGGTGATTTTAAAGTCTTGGACATATATTGTAATATTTAATAAGAATTGTAATATTTTATTAATCTATTCTTTTTTATTATATATTAATTCTTAGTTTTAATATTTATATGAATATTCTTGATTCTTCAAGTATATAATTGAATAATCAAATCAATTGATTGGATAAATAATTTCTTGATCAATTTAAATAATTAATGATAAATTGCTTGCAATGAGAATTAATACTCAAGATATTTAAATTGAGCTTGTATGTTTAACCACAATCCAATTTTCTTCTTGAAATTGAATGATTTTGATAGATTAAATTTAGAAAGTTTATTCAAGGTTATCTATTAGAAATAGTTCCTATTAATAGCTTGTTTAATTCAAGAAATAGATGAGAAGATGTCGAGACTTTCGAGCTTGTGAATTTTCCCAAGTTAGTATAATCAAAGAATAGAATACTAGGATATATTTTTATTGATTTATAATACATGTTAGTGGTAGAGAATGATCATATAATCGTTCTTTTATTCATATTTTTATCGTAATATTTATATTTTATTTTTAGCATTATTAATATTTTGTTAATAGATTTAAATTTCAATCTCTAAAAGCAAAAAAAAAAAACCATTTCTAATTTTATGTAACTTGTTAATAAGTTATTAATCATAAGTAGATATTGTTATCAATCTTCGTTAGTACGATAACCCTTGTTCTTAAAATTACTTATTATTTGTACATGATACATTATATTTATGTGTTTTCAATCGTGTCAAGTTTTTGGTATCGTTACTGGAGATTGGTTTACTAATTCTTCTAATACTTGCTAGTTTTTTTTTTCTATAAAAACTTTTTTTTATAAACTTCCTTATTCTCTTTAGTTTATTACTATTAATTTTATTTTTAGTTTAGATTTAGGTATTTATTTTTTAAGTTTAGTTTATTTATATTTTATTTATGGCTACTAAGTTTTTTTTAAGTGTTGAATATCAAGGGAACAAAAATATACATATGTATGTAACATACCCTATATACAATGGATTTTTTGTGCCACACTTTGAGCATTAACAAGACAATTGGGACTACGCTAATGTTATTGGTGGATTTGAAAGCAAGAAGTTTAGGTACAATCCATATTCTAACATTTATAATGCAGGATGGTGAGATTATTAATAACCAAGCTATTCATATAGAAATCTAATAGAGAATTTCAATATCACGCCTAATTTTTCATTCTCAATGCCATAACTAACTCCAACCACTTAATGTAAGTCTCTTAATGATTTAATGAGTAATATCACTGCTAACACATTGAAATTTTTGCAAGTGAACCAAGCTTTTATCAAAGAACAAGAAATTTCAAGCTGAAATCTTAAAAATAGGTAAACCAAATTTCATTGAGGAATCTAGCAGGGGAGTTCAATATCACACCTAACTTCCCATTCCCAATGTTACAACTCACTCTACCCAATCAAGGTAAGTCTCTAGAAGACTTCATAACTACTATGACTACTAATAATGTTAAATTTTAGCTAGAAACAAATGTTGTTATCAAAAACCTTGAGACGACTCAAATTAGCCAACTGCTCACATTAGTGGAAAGACTAAAAGTACAAGTAACTGTTGAGATCCCCTCCTAAATAGATGCAAAACCTAGATAAACTATTAATGCCATTATTATAGAGTGTGATAAGCAATTAGAGGAGCTTGAAAGAATCTTTACAAATGATATATATGAAGAAAAGACTAGTGAATAGAAAAAGATCATCACCCCCAAAGAATCTAACGTGATACCAAAGGTAGTATTCAAACCTTTCTTTTTTTATTGATGATCTTGCTTTATCTTTCTCCAATAGGTTTGACAATTCAATGAAGTAAAATCATAAAAATAAAAATTTGGAGACATTACCCAAGGTTCAAATCCATATACCTATTTTGAAAGATATTAAGACCTTGGTACGAAATGTATCTTAAGAAACTTTTTCTTAACAAGGACAAGCTTAAGGATAACAAGCAGATAGGTGTGACAATTCAAAAAAGTAGAATTATGAAAAGTAAAATTTGGAGACATTACCCAATGTAAAAATCCACATACCTCTTATGAAAGATATTAAGAGAAACCTTGGTATGAAATGTATCTTAAGAAACTTTTACTTAACAAGGACAAGTTTAAGGATAACAAACAAATAGGTATAGGAAAGAATGTGTCTAGTATGCTTAAAAGGAGACCACCATCAAGGGTAAGGATGTAAATAATGATCTACTAGCTCAGAAGTTTGACATCACATACTTTAGGATCTTTGATGATGTTGAATGATAACAAAAAGGCACTGTTGGGCTAGCAAAATTAAACGAAGCACTTTGTGGGAGATAACTCACAAGATTTATTTTCTACTCCATTTTTACTTATCATTTTACATTAATGTATGTGTTTACATTGAAGACAATGTACGAATTGGGTGTGAAGAAGTGTTAACATGTCACTATTTTTTTCTTTTATTTTCTTTATTAGCTTAGCATGTTTTAGGATACATGTTTTAGAATAAGTATGCTTCAAGTAGCATATATTTTTCATTTTTAGTATGTATTTATTCCATTTCTTAGGATAGTTAGGATTAATATTCATGCTTAGAAACAATAACATGTTTTTTCTTTGTTTTTTGGCATCTATAATGAAATTAGCTAAATGATGTTAGGTCAAAAAGGATAATGAATTTTGATAGAGTCTTGATCTTGTTCCTACTTGAAGATAATTTTATAATAGTTTTGCTCAAAACTTGCATGCACAATAGCTAAATTGGTGATAGAATAATCTATATGCATGAACTTGTGAAAAATATTGTGAATTCCTTAGAACTTTGCTATTATTTTAATGAATAAAAATAGGTTGGTAGAGTTTTTCTTTAAGTTTGTCAAAAATAATGCTAAATGCATATCTTAAAAAATGATTAAGGCAATAATAGGATTAACTTCTTTGACTAAATTGTCATACCCTTAATGTTTTTGTTATTTTTAGAACAACCCTTTTAGAGAACCAATTTAAGCTTACATGAGCCAATTATTTGTACTCACTCCTTACTCTTTGAACCAAAAACATTGGCTATACTCTATTGTTCAAGAAAAATAGAGTTGTACAAAAAAAGAATAGATTTTATGAAAATATTATAATAAAATTTAAGAGTATCAATTGTACTATAATTGATTAAATATTCAATGTATAGAAAATAACCCCTAAAATAATATCTAACCTATATATAAAAATAAATAAATCAATATATATAATAATAAGGAGATAAGCTTAAAAGAATTATAAAAAAAGCTGTGTGTTAAAAAAAATCGAATAAAATTAAAAGAAAAGAAGTCAATAATGATATTTGGGTAGAAAAAAAAAATATAATTTGACCATATTTTATGAACATAATTGATCTTATGATAGTATTACTTATAGGTCTCTTTCTCTAACTCCATGACTCATAAAATTTTGTTCCTTCCTTTTTCCTATAATTTGACTATACCAACGAGCATAGCCATATATAACTAAATGGAAGATGTTGTGATTCTAAGGAATACTTTTGTGAGTGGATATACAATTTTAAAGAAAAGTCTATGGTACCAAATTTAACTCTAAAAATAACAATGATATTTTACAGGGAGGAATAATATTTCAACTTATTTATGCTATATAATTTCACTATTATTAATTAATACTGCATCACACACACACACACTTTGATTATGATTATTATATAGTAGCTGTAACAAAGAGATGACTAAATATAATATATAATATTTATTAGAACTTGAAATGGTAATATTGTTAAATCCCTAGGATAAAATGTTAGAAAACTTATTCTCTCAATTATGGGTGTTGGCTTTAGCAAAAAATAGGTGTAGGCTAGTTTGATAAGTACTATTATATATATGTATATTAAATATCAATCTCTTTATATTTGTATATATTTTATTATTAAAACGAGCTAAAATTATTTATTTTGTATTTATTAGAGATTTTTATGGATGTTTTATGATTTTTTATTTGATTAGGTGGATGTATTTAGAAAAATAGATGGATTTACTTAACAAGATAATCCAAATTCTATTACTTCCTTGTGCCTATCTCATGTGCTACCACATGTCATCAAATATATGTCCTCACGTGCACTTCCAAGTGTTAATCAAAGGAAGTGAAGATTATAATTAAAGACAATAATCCTAAGATTTATTTTCCTTTCTTTTATTATTACAATGAATAATATTATGTATTTATTATTTTTCTAAGCAACTCATTTTATAATTGATTGTGGTGATTTCAAAGCCCTAGACATGGATTGCAATATTTAATTAGATTTGTAATGTTTTATTCATCTATTCTTTTTCATTATACATTAATTCTCGGTTTTAATCTTTGTATGAATTTTCTTGATTATTTAAGTGTAGAATTGAATAATCAAATTAATTCATCATTAATCAATTTAGATTGGATACATAATCACTTGATCAATTTAAATAATCAGTGATAAATTACTTGTAATGAGAATTAATACCCAAGATAATTAAATCAAGCTTATGTGTTTAACCTTGATCCAATTTGTTTCTTAAAATTGAATACTTTCTTCAGATTAAATTTAGAGAGCTTATTCAAGTTTTCTATTAAAAAGAGTTTGGATTAAGAACTTGTTTAATTCAACGAATATATAAGAAGATGTCGAGACTTTCAAGTTTGTGATTTTTTCTAAGTTGGTGTAATAAAAGAATAGAAGATTGAGATATGCTTTTGTTGATTTTCCATGCATGCTAATAGTGGAAAATGATCCTATAATCGTTCTTTTATTCATATCTTTATATTTTATTTTTATCATTATTAATCTTTAGTTGGTAGATTTATTTTTCAATCTATAAAAGCAATTTTTTTTTCTAATTTTAAGTAACTTACTAATGTGCTAGTAATTATGAGTTGATATTGTTATCAATCCTTATGGGTATGACAACTCTAATTCTTAAAATTACTTATCACTTATACATGATAAGGTATACTTGCGTGTTTTCAATCATGTTATGAGTGTCATTACAATCTATTTGTGCCTAGCTTTTTTTTATCAATGGCTAGGGTTGGAGACTCAAAGTCTCCAATGTGAGCAAATTTGTGTTTGCATGTACAAGATGCAGAAGTTGTAGCAACTCTTAGACCCAGGGTGTAGTTGCTTCCTTTTTAAAGGCCAGTCAGGGTTTGTAGTGGTGGGGTGTAGATATAGCAACTCTTGAACCCAAGGCGTAGTTGTTACCTTTTCAAAGGTTAGTCAAGGCCCATAGAGGTAGTGTGCAAATGTTATAAAAAATCTCAAACATAGATCATAGTTGCTACCTTTTCAAAGATCAATCAAGGCCTAAAGAGGTAAGGTATATAATTTGTAGCAACTCCTGATCTTGGTACATATTTATTGCCTATCCATAAGTGAGTCATAGCCTGTAGTGGTAAGGTGCAGAAGTTATAGCAACTTATACACCCTGGATATAGTTGCTACCTTTTCAAAGGTCAGTCAAGGCCCGTAAAGGTAGAGTATAAAAGTTGTAACAACTTCAGAACCAAAGGATACTAGTGTATGAAATTTTATAGTCCATACATCTAAGTCCCTTTGTCATTTGGACTTCTTCTGTTCTTTTCGAATTTCATAAGTGTAGATGAGCTTGGTCCAAATACCTGCAAACACAATTTATATCAGAATAAAAGCATTGGTGTGGCATTGTCTATCTTTTTATCATAGTATGGCATTATTTCTATCCTATATTTTTCCTTATGAGTGGCATCTTGTGCCACTTTCTACTCTTTCAGGACAACTATTATCTCTAGGGCTTTTGGTGGAGAAGATATGTGGGGATAGAAGCCTATGGACTTATATAGGAACAACCTTTTTAAAAGTCCATTACATGGCCTTCTTGGCCCACACTTACCTCTTAAGTGTGTGCCTTTTAGGCATCATATGAACTTATTTAATCTCGGAGGAGTTGGAACATTGTTTATGGACCTCTGATAAGTGAGTGGATACATATTTTGTTCTTTAGTTGGACATGATGTGTTAATTCATTGATTCTGTTTCTAGACTTGATTGATTATGTTGATCTCACCAAGTGTTCTCATATGGGACTTAGGAGGATTTTTGGATTTCACTTTTGGGATATTCTCATGGAACTTATTTTGAGATAATTCAAGGGGAGGTGTGCTCCCTTGGATGATATATGATGGTTGGACACCTCACAACCCAATTTTTTGTTGGGGTACAATTTTAGGTTGCACACTTTATTTTCTTGCATGAATGTTCCAACCATATCATATATGTCTTTGGCTCTAATCCATGCACTTTTGTACTTGTAGTTTTATTTTTGAACTTGATCGTGGTCTCATCTATTTGTGAGATTGTGAGCCTTTGAAGCATCAATGTGGACCATGTTACCTATGAGGCGGTGGTATAGACTGTGCAACTTGTGAGTTGGCATTATGACATTCTAGACATTAGAATATGTCATAATATGCCCTCATTGATATGGAATATGAAGGCACTCCAGAATAGTCTAGATTGTGTTATTCATGATGTTAAGGTGGACATATGGTTTTGTCCTTTGAAGTTTTCCATATACTCAAAGAGTTTGTCAGTACCATCACAGGTGATGATTTCTAAGGCAACCATTAACCATTAAAGTGACATGGTTAACATGGTTGACTTGGACATATTGTTCCTACATGTGGGCCTCGAGATGATTGCATGGATCACAATAGGCAAAAACTACTTCAAGTGGTCCCAACCAATCTAGGATGGAAAATTGGAGGGACATTTCTTGGGCATCCATAGATGGATGGCTTTGTACTTTATAGGTGAACCATGTCTGGTAAGCCATCAAGCCTTGTTCCCATCATGGTAAATCATATCATTAGTTAAATTTTGTATGGGTATAGGTCTGATCTTGCTCATTATAGGCATTGGATGATGTCATATAGACATTCTTTGAGGAGAGAAATGGATCAGGGACTTGTGGCCCTAGTAGGTATTTCTAGGATAGCCAAGAATGCTATCTTCATCATTTTGAATGTTAGAACTAGTTCATTATTTCATTCTTTTTTGAAGAAGGATCTGTCACCATTTAAGAACACTATAATAATGATGACTCAAAGAGAAGATAATATTTTTCCAAACATTATTTGTATGCATTAGATGAATGGAACAATGAGTGATCATTTTCCCACAAATTTGATTAAATTGGATGGATGTACGGTCTCCATAAACACTAATGGAGATCAAACACATTTTTGCACATTTATTTATGTTCATAAAAAATGTCAAATATACAATTGTTGGAATCATCTTGTTGAGAGATTCCATAACCAATTTTACTTCCCCGAGAACCAATCGAAAAGTAGGTGAACTGGCCCTGAATTGGTTTTTGCTTCTATATAGTGAACTAGACCAATTTTCCTTCTTATCCTATGCAAAAAGGCTTTGTCTAGTACCCATTCATGCTGGTGGTGCATGATGGTGCATGCGACTTTGTCCAATGTCCATTCAACTTGAAATTTTGAGGGGTGGTCATTCGAGATGTGATCTTTTCGATGGTAATCTTGAATTTTTTAGATGATGT
Source organism: Hippophae tibetana (assembly GCA_037013495.1). Lineage (NCBI taxonomy): Eukaryota > Viridiplantae > Streptophyta > Magnoliopsida > Rosales > Elaeagnaceae > Hippophae > Hippophae tibetana. Next base: position 19,881,320 of record CM072805.1, on the reverse strand, counting down.
ATGGCTTTTGAGATCCAGATAGAAAAGTGGAAAGTGAATTTCTTTCAAGTTGAGCCATCGTGGCTGGTTGTTTGGGCTTTCACATTCAACAGTTAAGGATGTTTCAGTCCTTAGAGGTGTCAAAAACTGAGCCACCGTTTGGTGACAGTGACTATGGTGCGCACGCTTTGGCTCATGAACCATATGGGTGTCCGACCTATGGGCTTAGGCTTTACCAGGGCAGGTCACGTCTCTGATATGAGCCTATATGGTTATGGACTTAATCTGGTGCACTATAGGCATTGGAAGATTCTGTATGAGTGTCTTTTAGTTCAAAGGCTTGTGGTCTTAATAGACTTTCCAAGATAATATGTCCATTGTGTTAGGTAGAATTCAATATATGCCTTTTTTCGACGCACCTCTCTAGCCTACTATGGCAGTGGCAATGCAGGGTTGGCAACTTGTATAGGTGGTTGCATGACTTATGGGACATAAAATGGGACCTCGATGTTACTGTAGGAGCTTAGCTGTCCTATTCAAGAGGTTGATTCATCTTAAAAGGAAAAAAAGTATGGCCTTAAAGATTTTGCAAAATGAACTTTTCTAGAGTAGTTTTCTTCATAACTTTTAAGGTTCTTTCTTCAAAGGCCACCTATTTCAGAACACTATAGAACAATGTAAATATTTTTCTTTCTAGTTATGATTCAACTAGTAGAGTATAATCTTTCACATAGAAGGTACCAGATGTTGATACCGATTTTTGTCAACATCAATGATTGGATGTATATTTCTACTTCTTCTAGAAATGAGAATAAAGAACACACCATTAAGACCTTGGACCACTATAGGGTGTAGTGATCTTTGGCCCTCTGGTACTTAAGTAAGTCTAGGTAGTGAGAAGAAGGAGGAGACTAATGTCTCTCTTTATGATGGAGAGAGATATTTAGAGAAAGAGTATAGATCTAAGTGTCTATAGTTATTAGAAATTATCTAAAGTTAAGAATTTATGTTTAATAATAGGTAGTGTTGAATATTTATAGGAGAAAATATATCTGTTGATGACTCTTATTCAAAATGATAAACTTATCTTTAATATCGAAGCTTTATTTATTTAATTATTTTGTCGTAAAGATTAAATGTTTGTTATTTATCTTTTTAAATATTTATATGATATTGAAGTTTATTTACTAACTCAACACTAAATGCAAGTTATTTACTGATTGGAACTTCTTATATCACATTACTTTTATTATTAACCATGAAAATAAAACATGATTAACAATTGAAACACTCTTTTATATATATATATATATATATATATATATATATATATATATATGGACTTGTAATGATTATGTTTATAATTATAATTATTTTTATTAATTTTAGATAAATTTAAATAATAATTATTGGTCATTAATATGTAGTAATTTTTTCCTTTTAATTATCATTCTTATTTAAAAAAAATAAGAAATTTTAATTTTTTAAGATACACGTGTAACACAAATACATTATATCCTATAAAATAAACATAGCTTTGGATCATTTAGATGCTAGTATTGACAATATTTATTTATTTTTATTTTCCTTAATTGCTTCTATAAATATAATTATCTCAACCAAATTTATTAATTTCAAAAATTTGGCTATTATATTACCATAATATTTAATGAAGAAACCTACTTATCTATTATATATATATATATATATATATATATATAAAGCGTTCCAAAATAAAAAAAAAAAACAAAAAAATAGTCGGATCATGTTAAGAGTGATTCTATGCAAAAATATGGCACATTAGATCAAAAATCTTGATGGAAAACATATTTTAGATTTAATATCTAAAATATCTGATCGGCTTTAATATATCAGACTAAAAACAAAAGAAATATCATCTGGAGAGAGAGTTAATTTCTATATAAAAAGACTCCATAAAAGATCTAAAGCTGAGTAAAAAGGGCAAAAATGATTAGAGTTTTGAGAGGAAAAAAAAGAGATGAGTATGGTTACTTTCATTTTGATATTAAAATATATATGTTTAATTTAATAAAGTTAAAACATTAATGTAATATTTATTTTATTAAATTATTTAAAATATTATCATTAATTTTTATTATTTAAATATTTAATAGATATTTTTAAATAAAATAAAAAATATAAAACTCAATCTATTTACAATGTTATGGATTTTAATATTAAAAACATATAAAATTACGAATTGATTGTGTATATTTGATTTTATAATTATAATTTTAATATTAAAATAATTATTTTTTAATAAAATAATTTTAATTTTGATTATCACCGTATAAAATATTTTTCTTTAATCACAAAATATTTAAAATATATATTTATTTTAATTAATCATAATTTTAATATTATGATAATTATTTTTTAATAAAATAATTTTGATTATCACTGTATAAAATGTTTATCTTTAATCACAAAATATCTTGAACGAATACACGAAACAAATTTTGATCTTTTTCTTCGGGTAACAAAATATTTATAGAAAGAGCCCATAACGGGCTTTAATACAAAAAGTCCATTGGGCCCACTCTAGCTGAATTTAATGTAAAATCAATTTAGAAGGCTTTATAAATCGGGGTATAAACCCTAGGGGTTTATTTCAGAGAAGAGACCTCCATTATCAAAGCTTCGTTCGATCTTCAAGCTTGGCATTTGCAATCTGGTACGCGAATGGCTATGGCGGCGGTTCAGACTACGGAGCCCCATCACGACGTGAAGCTCTTCAACCGGTGGAGCTTCGACGATGTTGAGGTTTCAATAACTTTTTACTTTTCCATGTTGCTCTCTTTTATTCTTCTGAATCACGCTATTGCCGCACTCATTTGTATAGATTGCATAATTTGAAAATTTAGCTTGTATTTTTGCATCAAATGGTAATTTGTGTGCTTGAATTTGGCGCCAAACCATAAGCTTGTGTTAGATCAGTTCAAAAGAAATTAGTGGTTAGATTTTGATTTTTTTACTTACTGAGAAAAAAAAATGATAGACCTTGACTGAAGATTTACCTTCTTTTGGTTTTGACTTTGAGTGAACATTGATGTTTGATGAATTGGCGATAGTCATGCCTGGCAATCGATTATATATTGTATGTTTTCTAATCGATTGTTTCAGTTTCTTTTAATTATTTTGAAGTTATGGCTTAAATTTCGTGTTTTTTTAAGTAGAAAAAAGTGGGCACTAAAGTCCCCCTTTTTATTAAATAAAAGAAATAATATATGATCCGGGTCATCTAGATTACAAATCAATCCCAATGAAAAGGTTTTGGGGTGAGACTCGGTTCGAAACTGAACAACATACCATTATATTTGTTTTTTTTTAAACTTGTTTGCGTATGTACCCCACAAAATCTTTGTCCATCTGTTTGTAGCCTTCTACCATACTAATAAATGGCCTTTAAATTGTCTTTCTCACATTTAGATGCCCATTTATGGGATATAAACTTATCAGCATACATTTGATTACTTTAGCTGTGTTAAATCGTTTGAAAATTTTCTTATGTAATAAAAAATTTGTTGGAAATTTTCAGGACAAACTTCTATGAAAATTCTAGTTTTTTTCTATTGAAAGTGTGTGTTAACTATGTTTTTCAAAAATTATTTTCTCATTAATCTGTGGTTTTGTTTAGGTAGGTGATATTTCTTTGGCAGATTACATTGGTGTTGTACCAGCCAAGCATGCAACATATGTACCTCACACTGCAGGGAGGTACTCAGTGAAGAGATTTCGGAAAGCACAGTGCCCAATAATAGAGAGGCTTACTAACTCTCTTATGATGCACGGGCGGAACAATGGGAAGAAACTAATGGCTGTCAGGATTGTCAAACATGCTATGGAAATTATACATTTGTTGACTGATTTGAATCCAATCCAAGTCATTGTTGAAGCTGTCGTTAACAGGTCTACATGTTAATCTTTACATTTTATCATTGTAGTTTTGTATGCTGATTGTTGTTTCTTCTTACAAGTAGTGTTGTTAAATCATATTGCTTTTTGGTATTTAATATGATTTTGTTGCTGCTGGAAAACCTTAGGCTTCTCCATTTTTATCGTAAAAAATGATAGTTTTGAATCCTTATTTTTTAATACAGTGGTCCGCGAGAAGATGCAACTCGTATTGGTTCAGCTGGAGTTGTTAGACGCCAGGCTGTGGATATTTCTCCACTTCGGCGTGTTAATCAGGCCATCTATCTCCTTACTACTGGAGCTCGTGAATCAGCTTTTAGAAACATCAAAAGTATTGCAGAGTGTTTGGCTGATGAACTCATTAATGCTGCTAAGGGATCATCTAACAGGTGAATAAGAATTTTTTATATGTATAAATTAAAGGTCGCTGCTAAGATATTTGTTTTTATTCTCTTCTCCTTAATTTCTTTATTATCTAATTTTCAGTTGACCTCCTTTGCTATGCAGTTATGCCATCAAAAAGAAGGATGAGATTGAAAGGGTTGCCAAGGCCAACCGATAAATGGCTGGAGACCAAAGTTTTTTCAGTAAGAAGAAAAACCTTTTTATTTTTTATTTTTTGTTTTTCAATTTTCTGTTTTCATTCAATATTTAATTATTTTCGTTTTGCTTGTGGAAAATGAACTTGAAGATTCTAATAGCTGAGTAAGATAACTTGGGATATTCTGTCTTTTCTGTTGAATCTTTGTTAACTTAAACTATCGCTGCAATCTTTTAGCTTAGGGCATATTACTATTTATTTGTTAGGTGTGCGTGAAGGTGAACGTGTGTTAATTGTTCTTACATTCCATTCAAAGAAATTCAGAAAACCTGGGATTTTATTTTTTAATTAAACAAGTTGAAAGAACTAAAAAAAATATTTTAATGAAATGTTAAATATTCTAAACAATTGCAAAATATTGGTTACTTTTCGTTTCGAACGTGTTGGATGTCTGCATGTTTGTTCACTTGTACGTCTTGTTTGCTAGGCGGATAGGATAAATTGAATGAGACTGGCATTGGGCAATAACGCATGACAGCTATTATAATCTCTTTATTATAATCTGAGTTTTAAAATTGAATGTGTTGGTTTTTTCCAAAAAAACCAACACATTATTTTAAAATTAACAAAAGAAGTAGAATGAAATTTAGCCAAACAGCTATACGTTGAGCAACAACATTTGCACTTCTAGAGCAAATGCTTTAAGGTAGAATTAGTGATCAGATTCAAATATCGCTTCAAATGATAACACCTTGTGAGATGTCTATTTCATTAGCATTGACAGCTTCAATGGTTTTTAAGAAGTCTTCTTCCAAGATAATATCATTATATTCAAGTTCGAGAACATTTCGGACATGCACAGCTCAAGTTGTAATAAATTCTGTCACTATCGATGCACATTAACCTCCTAACCTGATATGAAAGAATTTTCATCCCAAGTTGCATCAACATTAATTTTAAAGATTTTGGGGGGTGGTTTTTGACAGAAAGCAGGAGAGATCTTCATAGGTATAGCACAATTTGATTAAAAAAAAAATTCAACATGTTGGAAGCCATTTGCAATACTTTTGTAACTTGCATGTTCTTCTTCTCATGAACAAAAGCATTATTGGACTTCCACACCACCCACAAAACAGTTAAGAAAGTATTTGTATCCTGTTTATTTAGTTTCGACAAGTTATGAAACATCCATTCACCAAGTGGTGTGTCAGAGGCCATATTTATGTTGATCTTTAGTTTTGAATCAACCCAAATTTGCATTCTTTTCATAAGTGACTAGTGCATGTAGTCCAAATTCAACTACACTCAGACAGAAAGGACAAAAGGAAGAGACAGGTACCTTTCTATGCACAAGATTTCCAAAAGTTGGGAGAATATCATGCCCTGCCCTACAAGCAAAGCATTTAACTTTGGTATCTTTGAGTTCCAAATGTGATTCTAAGTAACATTTGGTTGAGGATTCAGTAAAACATACAATCTTGAAGAACATGCATGTGACAAAACATGAGATTTTATCAAACAATTATGTGCACTCTTAACGGAGAACCTACTCATTAGATGGATGAAAATGCGCCAAAAGAATAGAAAGAGTCTGTTGCTTCTAAAGGAATGAAAGAGTTAGTGATTTTTTCAACATTCCATGATCTGGTTAAGGGGTCGATCAAATATGATACCCATACAAAATTTGTTCCTTGGTGTTATAACTTTAAAGCTTGATTCTGGTAACCAAGGATCTTTCCAGATTTGTATAGATGTACCATCTCCAATTTTCTGCCTTAAACCCTTTTACAAAAGTCCCTTTGCTTCAAATATGAAATATGCAAAAAAGAGAAAATTGAACCGTATTTTGATTTCAAAACTCTAGCACACATAGAATTCGGATACTTTAAAAAATTATCCAAAAAATGACTAAAGTTTCCAAAAATATAGTAATAATGTGACTAAAATGCATCAATTTTAAGAAAAATAACTAATATATTCAATTTGTTAAAATAAATTGAACAAATTGTCCAATAAATTCCCCTTTTGACTAATGAATTCTCTTTTGAACCCATTACCCCATCAAAATTTCTAATAATGTTCTCTAAATCATTACAAATTTTTTCGTATTGATACTACATTGGTGGACTAATGATCTTTACATGCTTCACTTATTGTAATCCAACACAAGGGAGGCATATGTTTTACATGAGACATCAAAGTTGTAGAGGTAATGGAAAAGAATGAAGTAATGAAAATTGATCAAGATCAAGTAATGTTTTATATTTCTATATATTATTTGCTTGTAGTTATTAGTTTTTTAAAATGAGTGATTTGATGTTTTATTTTTGTTCTCTTAATTGAGGAATAACTACCTCATTTAAGAAAGGAAACATGTTTCTTATTAAGATTGTAGAAATTGAGGCCCTAAAATCATAGGTTTTTTTTGGCATAAGCAAAAAATGTACCAAAATCGCTTATGCACAAATTGTTCATGATCACGTACATGGTGTACATGATTCATGTAGCCTACACTGGTGGACAAGATGTTTTAAGATCATATATACATACATACATTTGTAGCTAATGTGACTTGTTAGGTGATAGAATAGGAGAATTCATGATACAATTTTCTCTTATAAATGGATATGTTCATTGATACTGCATTGGTGGACTAGTGATCTTTACATGCTTCACTTCTTGTAATCTAACATAAGGGAGCAAAAAGTTTTAAATGAAGATATCAGAGGTAACAGAAAAAAAAATGAAGTAATGGCAATTGATCAAGATATGTTCTATATTTCTATATTGCTTGCAGTTATTAGCTTTTTAAAATGAGTGATTTGTTGTTTTATTTTTGTTATTTTAATTGATGAATAACTGTCTCATTTGAGAAAAAAAAAACCTACTACTTTTCATTAAAATTGTAGAAATTGAGGCCCTAAAATCATAGAATTTTTTGGGCGTAAGTAAAAAATGTATCAAAATCGCTTATGCACAGATTTTTCATGATCATGTACATGGTGTACATGACTCATATAAGCCTACACTAGTGGATAAGATGTTATAAGATCATATACATATATGTAGCTACTATGACTTTTTAGGTGATAGAATATGAGAATTAATGATACTATATTCTCTTGTAAATGGACAAGTTCATTGATACTTCATTGGTGGACTAATGATCTGTACATGTTTCTATTATCCTAGTTCTACTCAAAAGAGGTAGATGTTTTACACGAAGACATCAAAGCTTTGGAAGTAACAAAAAAGAATGAAGTAATGACAATGGATCAAGATCAAGTAATGTTTTATATTTTTATATATTATTTGGTTATAGTTATTGGCTTTTTAAAATGTGATTTGTTGTTCTATTTATATTCTTTTAATTGAGGAATAACTGACTCATTTGAGAAATAAAAATTGTTGGTTCTCATTAAGATTGTTGAAATTGAGATCCCAAAATCACAGGTTTTTTGGTATTAAGTAAAAATGTACCAAAATTTCTTAGAGCTTGTAAACGATCATGTACATAGTGTATGTGACATATGTAAGCCTACATGAATCATGTATGCGATTTTGGGACATTTTTCACTAAATATACAAAAACCTATCTATTTACGGCCCAAACTATTATTTGTATGCTATTTATTCTTGACTACTCTAGGGAATTTCTTACAAAGTTTTCAAAATAGAATAACTATAATTTGTTTTTGCGCCTTTTACCATATATATGCATGCAGGTTAACTAGAGGGGAACGAAGAAGGCTTCCTCTGACATACAAAAAGCTAAAAGTGGAACAATTTCTACTATAGAAAATGTGCAAGTCCAGTTTAAAAGTGTTCCAAATTCAAGCCGAACGAATTCAAACAAACTAAAAGAGAAGACAACAAAGACTTCTTCACTTTGGTGTGATGTTTGTAAGATACCTTGCCCTGGTGTGATTGCTATGGAATCGCATCTCAAAGGCCGAAAGCACAAGCCTTAGATTCAATTAGCATTTGCTATGTAGACTATGAATAATTCATTGTTTACATGAGTGAATGTGAGCTATCGTAGATCTTTTTTTATATACTAATTTTGTGAGTAAAGAGCAATGCTTATTTGGATATCTTATGTAAATAAAGCTAATATAAACTACTTTGCATGAGCATGTATGCACTATTTTACATTGCTGAATTGAAACAACATCAATGACGTATAGATGGCCACGAGTACAAAAGGATGTATGGATTGTTATTTAAAACCAATTTTAATTTGGTAAATTACATTAAAGTGATAATGATGAGCAAATATTTCATCAAAATTTTGAAATTTCATATCTAAGAAACATGTCTTTACTTTTCAGTATACTATAGTAGGTTTGTTGCATGTGAATAATTTTCTTTAAATAAGAAAGTTTTATAAAAAATAAACTAGAAATAGTACAAGCTTGATAGTAAAATTACCTAAAATAAAGACTCTAAATGATAGCAAAGCATAGGAAATAGAAGAAAAAAATACAAGCAATAGACTCGGGGATATCTTCAACAAGCCAAAGGTTGCCTAAGGAGTTTACTAGCATTATGCAGCATGGAATGAAAGAAAATAAATTAAATTCAAAAGCAGATACAACAAAAACCTACAAAACCACCCAAAGGCTCTAACTAGAATGAGAAACAAACAAGAAGCATAAAAGGAAGAGAAAAAACCAATGAAATTGAACCAAATACAATAAAACTAGAAAAATTATCAATTTAAACACAAGAAAACTACTCAAAAGATATCATGCTCTCATCTAAAATAGCAAAATCAATAGCTCTCTCCATTCATATAAAAAAACCAACAAAGTAACCTTGACCATTCAATAGATTCTTGGAGTTAATGACATCCAAAGGCTTCTTTCTATTGGAAAGCGAATGTAGGCCAATTTGGGTATAACCACTATAAAATCTGTGTCATTGCATTGTTCTTCTAGGTGTTATTTGAACCGAAATTTCTCACAAAATTGGTACTAGAGCCTCATTGAGGGGGAGGGGTTCCAACTAGGATTTCTTGTATCTATTCTTGAGGTGGATCAAATATAGATGCATACTAAAGCTCGACATAGAAAGATTTGATGGTGTAGGAGATTTTGGGATTTGGAGGAAAAAGATGAAAGAAGTGCTTGTCGAACAGAAGGTCTCCACTGTGCTTGATGAAACTCCATCTTTCCCAGAGAATATCATAGCACTCGAGAAAAAAGAAGTGATGGATACCTTATTTACAAGTATTATCTTGAATCTCTCTGATTTAGTGCTAAGATAGGTGAATGATGAAACCTCTACACGTTAGATATCCCATTTGAATCAGTGTATCTTTCTAATATGGTTGGATATCTTGTATAATGTAGTCTATAGCTACGTGTATATCTTAAGTATCTAAGTAGTCTTGTAATACCCTTCTAGTGATCAGATCCTAGATTACTAATATACCTACTTAATTTGCTTACAACGTAAACTATATCTAGTATGGTACAACTCATCAAGTGTATAAGACTTTCTATCACTCTAGAATATTCTAGTTGAGACACACTCTCACTTTTATTCTTAGATAGGTGTAGATTTACATATACTGGTATTCTCACAATTCTAGAATCACCCTTGTTGAATTCTACATCAGCAAGCCCTATGTCTTTCATATCAAACCTTGAATTAAACATAGACTTAGTAGATTTGATCATTACTACTCATAATTAGCATGTCATCAACGTAAAGATACAAGATACATAACCATCTTATTTATCCTTAACATATACACATTTGTCACATTCGTTGATTTTAAAGTCATTCATCCTCATGGCATTATCAAACTTTTCATGCCATTATTTTGGTGCTTGTTTCAAGCCATATAAAGACATCACCAACTTACATACATTTCCCTTTTGCCCTAGGCATGAAAAATCCCTTGGGTTGATCCATGTAGATTTCTTCATCTAACTCTCTATTTAGAAAGGTTATCTTTACATCCATTTGATGTATTTTAGGATTTCATAGAGTAGTGATAGCAATTATCATTCTTATAGATGTTATTCTCATCATAAGAGAATAAGTATCAAAGTAATCAAGGTCGTGTCATTGTTTGTATCCATTAATTACAAGCCTGGACTTGTACTTATAAATTGATCCATCTGATCTACGTTTTCTTGTGAAAATCTACTTGGACCTTAGTGTTTTATTACTTGGAGATAAATCAACTAGTTTCGAAGTATTATTTTGTAGAATGGACTCAATTTCACTATTAATGACTTCTTTCCATTGAGGATCTTTAGAAGAATTCACATCCTTTTCATAGGTTTGAGGTTCACATTCTAGCAAGTAGGTGAAAAATTCTAGACCATAAGATGTTTCTGTCCTAGCTCTCTTACTGCATCTTAGTTCAATCTCAAACTCATCCGCAACCTCTTGTTTAGGTTCTTTGTTTTGACTATTTTCATTCATAGTCTTATACATTTTTTAGACCAACTTGATTCTCCTTGAGATTTACCTGAAAATATATGATCAAATAAAAATTCATTCCTTGATTCCATTATTGTGTTATTGTTAATATCTAGGATCTTTGACTCATGCACGAGAAACCGATAAGCACTACTATTATGTGCATATCCAATGAAGATGCAATCTATTGTTTTAGGACCTATCTTCACCTTTTTAAGTATAGGTATAGATACTTTAGTAAGACACTCCTACACCTACAAATATTTATAAAAAGATACCCTTCCTTTAAATAATTCATACGTTGTCTTACGTGTTTTTTTTCGGGGTACCTTATTTAAAAGGTAGTTTAGTTGAAAAAATAACTTCCCTCATAAGTTCTATGGCAACCCAGAACTTAATAGCATTACATTCATCATTTCTTTGAAGGTATGATTCTTATGTTCATCAACTCTATTTGGTTGAGGTGAATAAGGCACTGTGGTTTCATTAATAACTTTATGTTGTGCACAAAATTCACCAAACAATGCTTCATATTCATCACCATAGTCATTGCGTAGTAGCTTGATATTTTTTTTTTGAGTTGATTGTCAACTTCTATTTTATAAAGAATAAATTTCTCTTTAGCTTCATCTTTTCTTTTAAGCAAATACACATAACAATATTTCGTGCTATCATCAACAAAAGTAATAAAATACATATTGCCACCCCTTGTTTGAAGAAATTTCAAATCACATAGATCACCGTGGATTAAGTCAAGGGGTTCAATGTTCCTTTCAATCAAATGAAACAATGACCTAGTCATTTTTGTCTCAACACAAGTCTCACAGTTATTGTTTGAATTTTTTGGAATGTGAATATGTGTTCCATGTTAATTAGTCTACACAATCTATTGTAATTAACATGACCTAGTTTACCATGCCACAAGTTGGAAGACTCAACCAAATAAGTAGATGAATTAATCTTATTAATATTCTTAGCTTTTACAGTCATTACATTGAGCTTAAATAGCCCATCAGATACATACACATTTCCTACAAACATCCCATTTTTTTATCACAATGACCTTATCAGATTCAAATACTATTCAAAAGCCATGCATGTTTAGCAATGGGCTAGAAATAAGATTCTTACGGATGTTATGCACATAGAGTACATTGTTTAATGTAAGCTCCTTCCCAGAGGTCATGTTCAGTTTTCCCTAGCCTTGCCTTTGAATGGCTGATGTGGCAGAATTTTCTATGAAGAGCTTCTCTCCATCTTTCACTGCTTCAAAAGTAGTGAATAACTCTTTATCCAAGCATATGTGCCTTGTTGCACCAATATCAATCCATTACTCTTTTGGGTTTTATCTCACCAAGTTCACCTCAGAAATGACTACACACAAGTTAATATCAGAGATGTCATCAACCATGTTTGCCTCACAGTTCTTGTTTCTTTATGGAAAATTGTTGTATGTGGCATTATGCCCTATCCTCTGAAAATTAAAGCAAATCCCTATAAAGCTTAACTTCTTAAAAATTTCTTCTTTAGGTCTTAATTTAGACCCTTTACCCAGCTTGCGTTTGCCCTTATTCTTATTATGTTTGGAACTTTGACCATGTTTTATCACATTAGCCTTGGGTGCTGATGAGATATACCCTATTTTAGAAGAAGTCTTGTTGTATTCTTCCACTTTAAATCTTATTAGAAAGTCTTTTAAAGACACTTTCCTTCACTTGTGCTTAAGGTATGGCTTGAATCGTATCCATGAAGGGGACAAATTTTCAATAATAGGTGCAACTTGGAAGGTTTCACTAAGTATCATATCTTCATTATACATCTCTGTTATGATATCTTGGATTTCCCGTGCTTGAATGCATATAGATTTAGAGTCCACCATCTTATAATCAAGAAAGCAACCAACCAAAAATTTCTTCGCACTGGCATTTTCAGTTTCATACTTTTGGTCCAATGATTCTCACAAGTCTTTAGTCGTCTTATATTTATTATACTTATTGGACAAAGAATCAGTTAGACTATTTAGAACATAGTTCCAACATAAATAATCAAAATACTTCCATGCTTCTATAGCACTAGCAGACTAAAAATCTTGTTCACCCACAGGTTGATTGAGAGTTTTTTCAAGATGGCGAGATAGAACATCATTTTACTCTCCCATCTCTTGAAGTTTAAACCATTAAACTTTTCTAATTTCTATGCCATAACAAGGTTCATAGGAATAGAAACTGGTAACATTGGGGTTATCCCATGAGCCACAGAAGGCCTTATCATTTGGTTTACAATAAAGCCACCCCTAGTAGGGTCACTAACATTCATAGTTGAATTTTCAGTTCGAGACACTGAAGTGGTCATTTCAGATTCTATAATATTTTCTTTACTTTTTTTGTTAAATGGTATAAATATGTTAATTTACGTATATAGTTTTAATTTCATTAATTATAATGATTAAATAATTTTAAAAATAAAAAAAATTATTTATAAAATTATAAAAAAATATATAGTAAAAATATAAAGTAAAGAAAATTAAGAAACGGTAAATGACAAAAAGAAATCGTGAATATATTATGTACTAATTAAAAGAAAAACATATAGTAATAAAGAGAAACATATAATAAATTATGAAGTAATAAAAGTAATATTAATAAATGATGAAGGAAATTAGTAAAGAGAAGTAAAATTAAACGGTAATTATAATATATATAACAGAACATATATATATCAAAAACATATAAATATAATAGATTATGAATAATTTATATGTCCCAAAATATTTTCTAAAACAATTTTGTATTTTTTTATCCAAAATTGAGGGAAACAAATTAAAATTATCTTAAGATTGTAGGAAATAATACACAAAAAATATTTTAATAATAAAAATATTTTATTAAAATTAGAAATATATAAATATAAAATTTAAATAATATATAATTTGAATAAATAATAATCGAGGCTTGAGTAATACACAATATCTTTAAGATAATTTTTCCGCTCGTTATGGGTGTTTGAGAACGAGAAAAACTTATCTCCCATGATATAACGATTAAACAATAATGAACTTATACCATAATTTATTATTCCATGAACTTTAAAGTGTCCAAACTCTATTGGAGAAACATAACTCTAGATAGAAATACATAATTTTTTTTCTTTTACCTTATATACGTTTTTTCCCTTTTATCTTTCTTCTTTTCTTCAACGCCTCTGTTTATTTCTTATGTGTTTCCCATCTCATTTTTTTCATTCATACTTCTTCCTCGACTTTCTTTTTATAAAGAAAATATTTTAAGGATGAGAGAAAGAAAGGAAAAAAAATGAAAAAAATTAAATTTTTAATTCAAGATTTTCTAACATTTTTAACCCCTCGGTAAACAAAACATATTTTCATTTACGTTATAAGAAAAATGAAGATATTTTTTTTTGGGTTAAAAATAAAATTCAATCTATAAAGAAAATTATACCATACAATTAAACATTATTCTTATTATTTCAATTATTAACCAAGATAATATCAAAAATACCCGCAAGTTTTGAGGTATCTTCAAAAATATCCATAAGGTTTCAAAAAATTAAAAAATACCCCCTAAACATAAACCAAGTTAAATCTAACAGAAGTAAATATTAACATTCCTAAAATGGAAGAATAAATAATAGAAAATCAAGAAATAATAAACCAAAGAATAGTAGAATTAGAAATAGAAGACATCTTAGAATATTTTTGAGAGGAAATGGTAATAAGTAAAAAGAAATTTGAAAAAATTCAAAAAGAGAAATTAAATTTTAAAGAAAGGAATGGATTTAAAGATCCGTCATTTTCATCTTTAAGAAAATTATTTTCAATAAAAGATATAATTTATTATGAAATAAGTAATAAAGAAATGAACATTAATATAATAGATGTAAAAAGAATGTATAATTTATCATTAATTGACAAAGAAATTATAGTGAATAAACTATCCAAAATTCTCCCAAAGGATAAAGAAAAAATTGGATATATTCATTTAAAATGAATTCAAATACTAATACCGACTCATTTCAGAGAAGGAATAGATATACCACTAAAAATAGCATTATTACATAATCGAATAATAAATAGGAAATATTCTTTACTAGGAATGATTTATGGCGATTTAAGATATCAAAAGCTAAAATTTATAGCATACCCCAGGTTTGCTATCAATATCCATGACAAAAACTTAAATCAAGTATTAAGTCTGGCTTATAAATTTGAAAGAGGAGATTTAATGAATTTTTTTATCCATTTTCAATACCCTACCTACTAGAATATTCTTTAACAAACAACCACAATAGTTCAATATATGGACAAAATGAATTTATAGAAATAGACAAAATATTTCAGGAACTTGGACAAATAATAAAACCAAAAATACTAACAGATTTTAAAGAAATACTAGAATAATGACACTTAGGTATCAAGAAAAACCTTTGATAATCGGAAGAAAAAGTAATGTCGTTAAAGATAATAATATATCAAGATTTACTTTTATAGACCATGAAGATGAAACTTCTAACCAAGAAGAAGTTAAAAAACTATAGAATAAAGTCTAAGTAATGAAGGCATTAGTTCATGATGTCATATTAGAAAAATAATAATATTTAAAGATAAATTAAAAAATATATACAATTAGAAGTAAATGAAAACCTAGTAGGCGTAACAAAAATCAAGCAATATTACATGAAGCTTTGAAACTTTTAACAAAGGAAATTGATTTAGTCTAGGAAGTAAACACAAAATACCTCTAAGGTATAATAGAAACAAAAAGAGAATTATTAAAAGAAATAAATGAATGTGGTTATAATAAACTTCAATAAGATATACATATGATTAGAGAACCGAGAAAATATGGATATAACATAAAACCATACAAACAAAAATACAAAACAAATATAAAAAAATATAAGAGATTCAAAAAATATAAATTCAGAAAACAATATTTTCAAAAATATAAAAGAATATTTATTAGGGAAATCTACAAGAAGAGATAATTTAAAAGAAAGTGATATAGACCTTTTAAAAATATGAATTATTGTCCTTTGGGAAAGAAAAAAATACATATATTCGATTTGTAATGAAGAAGGACATTATGTCAAATAATGTCCAAGTAGTGTTCAAGATAGGAAAGAATTTAAAAATAAATTTCCATTGAAAGCAAAAATCTTAGAGGAAGCTTTTAAGATGAAATTAGAACTAATTGAGGAATCTGATATAGATTATACTTACAATATTTATCTATTAGAAAAACCGAGGATGAAATAATTGACTCAGAATATGAACACTCAGATTATGAGTACTCCTCATTAGAAGGTGAATGATTTTTCACTACTACATAAATAGGCATTAAAGTCGGTTCTCTGAACCAACTTTAAATTTAGAGATTTAAAATGTAAAGTCGGTTCACGGCCTGAACCGACTTTACACGTATTTGTTTTTATTTTTATTTTTATTTTTTGTATATTATTCAGTATACATATATATATATAACATAAAAAAACTAAAATATAAATAATAATACAAATAATTAAAAATTTAAATATATTTAATTACTTGATAATTAAATTTATTACAAAAACAAATAATGCATAAATAATACATATAGTTAACTTAAATTACAAATAAAATAATGTCGTCAAAGTATAATTATTATGCGATCGAGTAAGCTTGGTTGGCTTAGAATCTTGATTGGCTTTCCCAAGCATTATGACAAAAAAAAAGCTGATCCATATAACAAATATTCTCCTACATACATGAGCAAGTAAAACATCCATCAAAAAAGTAGTCTAAACTTCAGACGTACGAATGAAGAAATTAAATCATTATAAATATTACCATAAAAAAGAGATTACCACGTACAACAACATTCGACGAACTCATATTAGCATTATTAATCATTTGTCTATATATATGAAGTTATTTGGAATCTCTACTACTATTTTTTAATGCTATATATAATGAACTCTAAATATGAAATCAATTATAACTTCGATTTCTTACTTGGCTTGTGTGAGTTTTGGTGCCCTTAAACATATGGAACACGTTCATGTGCACCAAAACTCATACAAACCACAAAAAAAATTGGACCTACGTACACCTGATTTGTACATTTAGAGCTCATTATATCATTAAAAATACTAGCAGAGATTTCAGATAAATTCATATTTATAAACAAATGATTAATAAAGTGTTAATATGAGTTCGTCAAATGCAAGTAGGAAAGAGAGATGAGATGTAGTTTGGGCTAAAAATAGGTCTATAAAACAATGCATTCCCCTAAATACATGACCATATATATGATTAATCATCATCAAACAAGTGATTTTAGACACAAGAATAGATAGAGAAGGTCAAATCATTAAAAAATTTATTGTTATGTTGTCATATGCTATTCAAGATCATCAGAATCTTCTCCTGATTCTTCTTGTGATGATATAATTTGAACCATGTGTTCTGCCCATTCCTTTCCTAAATCATCAAAAAATTTCTGGTCGTAACCCGTCTTGTTCCAACCAAAGAACTACATGTATTTAAAATCAAAATAAGAATATGATTTCATTTATTTACAAAAACAAACTCAAATATGTTAAAAACTTGTATGTATATGGGTAAAATATATTACCACATCATCAATTGGAATTTTGATATTTGTGATGATTTTGCTCATAAACTTCATGACATAATAACCACACATGACTCCATTATTTTGTTGTGGAACCTACAAAAAAAAGTGCATGTATACATGAATTTTCATATTTGAACATCTTTATTATTTAATTGTAAAATTAATAAAATTATTAATATTGAATTGTACATACCATAACTTTTGTCCATATAAGCTTATGAGATTTTTTAAGGACAATACCCCTAAACTTGTTCCACAACTTCCATACCCTATCAAGGTATAAAACGATTAGTTTTTATTAAATATTACAAAAAATAATAGAAAAAACTAATATGTAACTATATATAACTCTTACATTTCAACAACTGCTTTTGTATCTTTACTCAGTTCTATGGAAGCTAAGTCACAGTACCAAGCATGATTATTGAACATATCAATGATTACCAACATCCAATGATCTTGGCCTTGTTCAAACCTTAATGGCCAAGGGATTATCAACTTTTGATTTCTGCTAAGCGTTAATGCTCTATCACATAATTGTTTAGCTTTGATGCTAACATCCTTCTCTTGATATTGATTGACATATGAAGAATCATAGAACATTGCTAAATGTGATGAGTGATTATGTTGAAGTCGATAATAGCAAGCCCTATATATATATATATAATAAGATAATATAAATATAATTATATATGTTCTGCATAAATAAAAGAAAACTAACTAGATTGAGGACTCACCTTGTCCACACTTGAATTATACTTAAATCGATCATTTGATATTCAAATATTTGCAACAAGCACTCGATCAATATATAAGTTTGGCCGAGGTCTACACCAGAAATTTCAATAGGAAGTGGCACAGTCCATCCATCATTTATGATAGATGCCCTCCCAACAATAGTCATCAAAGTGCCAAGATTTCTACTGAACTGTAACGCATAAGTATGACTATACTTTTTCCAAGGCTTCTTCTTGAATAACTTGGTGCACGATGATTGGCCACTAGTTATAGATTTAGCACGAGATACTTGCTTGGTATCTCTTAAATGTGCCGCATTTAAGAGTTCTGGTATAATAGACTACCAAAAAAGTATCATATATGTATTTTTAGTAACAATATAAGATCACATTAATTAATAGTAGTAAACAAGTGTTATTTTTTAAGTTAAAAAATAGTACCATGTCAAAATTTAGAACAACTTGAATCGACGGCCAAGCCACATACTGTCCATCCGCCTCTTGGACTGTGGTAGCATCAGAAGGCACAGGTAGTGGACAATCATGAAACAATGATTGATCAATTACTATTCGCCAATGATTACGCAAATATTGATTATGAATCATCTGATCATCACTCAATTGTTGTACCGTTCCAATAGCAACATAGTCCGTTGACGAAGGATGTTTCAACAAACATTTCATATTCTGTAAAAAATTTAAGTGTTATATATAAAAAATAAAACATATAATAAGAATTTAAAAATAGATTATATACACCAAAAATTAAAATCTTACCACATATGATTCATCAAATAGAGGAGGACTCTCATGTGGGGTAGCTATTGGATGTACATTCTCACCAATATGTTCATTTTGGCTTGATTTATGGTAAGAATGTGCAGATTGCATTGGAGAAAATGAACCACTACTTGATTGCATATGAATTCATGGCTTATAATGAGGACCAATAGGATGGATATATCCCATACTGGATGTAGTTTGAGCACAATGAGATTGTATGGATGGCATGCCTGGCATGGATGGTGGCATGCTTGGCATGGATTGTGGCATGCCTGACATGGAAGGTGGTATGCCTGGCATGGATGGTTGCATGCTTGGCCAATATGGCATGCCCTGGTTGTAGCATGATGCCATGGCTGACAGTTGTTGTGATTGATGTTCTTTTAGAGTGGAAATCTCACTCATCACGTAGGCCTTAAAGGAGTTGAATTCTTCTTCAATTTTAGTGTATTTCTCCTTACTTACCGTCTGAGGCTTATGTTTTGGAATTTTAAAATACTCCATAGAACCATCATATTGGCTACCTCCCCTAACACGACCAGGATGCTCGCGTTCGAATGCATGATATAAAGCATCTCTTCCAGGCTCTTCGATTATTTCACCCCTAGATATGTTTTCTTGAACAGCTCTCTACAAATAATAAAGCACACAAACATATCATTCATTATTACATCAATTATTAAATATTAGTCAGACTTTTTATTAATCGAAATTACTAACCAACTTATTTAATTGTTCTTCTCCTCGTTGACTCATCGGTCTTGCATTCTTCATTTTGGGAGTCTTTGTTTCTATGTACAATTCAATTCGGGTAACAGGTCTACCCAATTCAGCTTCCTACATAAATTAGGAAAATTTTATTAACAATGACATGAAATTAAAAATATTTATAAAATTAAGACAAATTAATAATACCATTCTATATCTAACTTCAGGATTTGAAGACCTCCCAGTACGGTTAGGAAGAATGTTATGCATTTGGACATTTTGATGATCTTCTCTAATAATTTGAAATTCTTCTAAACGTATATAATCCACAAAGTCTTTCCAAACTTGAGGTGTAATCCAGGGGTGTCCTTCAGGGATTTTGTAGATCAAATTCTCATCAAGTGTTTTCAAATATGGAAACACATAATTTTTCGCCAATCTGGAAGTCTTGTATTCCTTCCACGCCTTATTTGTAATCTTATAGCACTTGCCCTGCCAACTGTCATCGACTTTGTAACGATTCTGTAAAAACACAGTACAAAAGATTAGATATAATATACCTAATATAATATATATATTGATTATAAAATATAAGAGACTTACATAAATGGTTATCCATATTTTGAACTTTTCTGCATCGGTAACCTCAGACCAATGATTTATATTGATTGGTATACTGAACTTTGCCAGTCGACCAATAGAAGATTTCAATTGTTGACCATTTTCCCCTATTGGATTACCAGTAGCATCAAATATAACGGGTATTCTATCATATGGGTTATGTGGAGCATCAAGTATATTCGCCCAACCCCTTCTTTTCAAATACCCCAATGGATCATTTGGATCTACAAGCTGAATATCCATGAAATATCTGCAAACAGTGGAGAAATATAAATTAATTGACAATTTTAGGAACACACATATATACAAGAGTTATTACAACAATATAGAACATACATTATGTTTAATTAGGTTGTTGATCGTATACATATATTCCTTCACAATCACTTTGAGTCCATGTCGAAGAATCATCATCATCAATTAGATCATCACGTACATTAGGCAATTTATTTGAGAAATTACTAATATTGGTTAATGTATCAAGCATAGAGTCATCATCTTCTACAACATCACAATGGTAAAACTCTTTTTGTGGAGGCGTTAACACAACAGACCATATTGGATCAATTTGATCGCTCACGTAAAATACTTGTTTTGCATGAAGTGCTAACATGAAAGGATCATCTGTGTGACTTATCCTAGATAAATTTACAAGGGTAAATCCAAAATCATCTATTTTATATCCAACATTGATAACATCTTCGACCTAATCACACAAGAATACTGTTTCATGGAAGACCTCATAATCCAATTCACAAATCTCTTGTATTATACCATAATATGTTCTATCAGAAAGTAAAAGATTAGCATCTTTTGAACTGGAAAATTGCATAGTTTGTGCAACCATCTTCACCCCACTATTTTGATTTACTCGGACTTTGTCCCTAGCTTGAGTCGTAAACCTCGATCCATTTATTGTGAAACTATGAAATGATTTGACATCGAATTTTGGGCCATATGCAAGCCATTGTAAACTTTCTGATATTTTATGATTGGGTTTCTTGAGTTCATCTCGAATCTATGTATACAAAAACACGAAATGTGTTTAGAGCAAAGTTTTAAAACATTGAATAGATCTAGGAAGATACATGCATGATTTTTTTTTGTGACACTTACGTGGTTGCGAAACCAATTAATAAGCTCTCGCTTATGTTCATCATACAACCATTTTTCTCCTCCTTTTTTTTATAACGAGGATCGATCTTCAATAAGTTTAAATGCATCTTGTAATGTCATTAAATATATATTAAGTTATATATCATCATCAATAGTTAAATGAAAGATGAAACAATGAACATCACTTACTCTATGTACGGTTGTGCCTCATTATTATTTACCAAAATGATTCGGTGTGCTTTTTCCCATCGAATGCGATCAATAAATAATTTGTTACTTCCACCAAGCATAGGGTTACCTACTTGGATCATGTGAAATTCTAAGAACAACTTGTGCGTAGGATTCCCAATTTCAGTGCAACCACTAAAGTATTCAGAACAAAACTCAATGGCCTCTTCAGCAATGTAGCATTCCACCATGCATCCTTCAGGTCGATATCTATTATTTACATATCCTTTAAGGACTTGCATATATCTCTCAAAATGATACATCCACCTTAAGTAAGTAGGACCACATAATTGAACCTCTCGAACTAAATGAACACATAAGTGAATCATTATATCGAAGAAAGAAGGAGGAAAATATTTTTCAATTAGACACAAAGTTTCTACAATTTCTTTCTGTAAAGAATTTAACTCGCCAATTGATATAGATTTCTTGCATATTGTATTGAAGAATGAACAAAGCCGAATTATTGATATTCGAACATGTTTTGGAAGAATTGATCTAATAGCAACTGGTAATAACTGTTGCATTAAGATATGACAGTCATGTGATTTCAATCCATACAATCTCTTATCGGTGATAGACACAAAATTTCTTAAGTTGGATGAGTAACCATCAGGAACTTTCACACCTTCCAAACATTTACAAAACACATCCTTCTCTTTTGTTGACATTGTATATGATGCTGGTGGCAAGTATGTTCGATTCTTATCATTTTCCACCCTTGGTTCCAATTCAGGTTGTATGCCTAGTTTCTTTAAATCCAATCTTGCTTTAATGCCATCCTTTGTTTTTCCAGGTATATTAAGTAAAGTGCTAATCAAGCTTTCACATACATTCTTCTCAATGTGCATGACATCTAAGATGTGACAAATGTGTAGGTCTTTCCAATAAGGTAATTCCCAAAATATTGATTTTTTTTCCAACAACTATTCGGTTCAAACTCTTTTTCATTTTCACCAAATTCATTAGTTGACCTCTTTCGTTTCCCTACCTTGGTGAGTTTTTTTTCATCTTTCCATATCGTTTGAATGTCATCCCATTCAATTGCCTTAATATCTCAATACCTCGCAAAGGTCGAGTTGCATGATCATGATCTTCTTCACCATCGAACGGTTTCTTTTGGTATCTAAACTTGTGTCCAGATGGCAAAAATCTCCTATGTCTTCTATAAAACATATTTTGTCCGTGAACAAGATACTTTGCAGAAGTTCCATCACTACATATAGGACATCCCTTGTAACCTTTTGTTGCATGTCTTGATAAGTTTCCATAGGCAGGAAAATCATTAATTGTCCATAAAAGGACCCCCTTCAAGTTAAAGTATTCTTATTTATATGCATCGTAAACATTTACACCATCATTCCACAATGTCTTTAAATCATCTATCAGAGGCTGCAAATATACATCAATATCAACACCGGGTTGTTTCGGTCCTGAGATCAATAATGTTAACATCATGAATTTTCTTTTCATACACAACCAGGGAGGAAGGTTATATGTTACCATAATTACTGGCCAACAACTATATCTACTACTGAGGGAACTATGTGGATTAATTCCATCAGCAGTAATGGCAAGACGCAGATTGCGCGGATCAGATGAAAATTGAGGAGATAAATTATGTACTACTTTCCAATTTGGAGAATCACAAGGATGACATAGCACCCCATCATCAGATCGATTATCTGAATGCCAAGTCAACATCTTTGATGTATATTTACTATTGAACAACCTTTGAAAGCGAGGAATCGGAGGAAAGTACCAAAGAACCTTTGCTGGCACGCCTTTCTTATGTTTTGTTCTCTCATTTGTACCATGCTTTCATCTAGATTTTTTACACATAGGATAATCATGTACTGTCTCATATTCTTTTCTATAAAGAATGAAATCATTAGGACAAGCGTGAATCTTATGATATTCCATGCCAAATCGACTAAGAGATTTCTTCACTTCATACATTGAAGATGGCAATTCAATACCCTTAGGAAACATATCAACTAGTAGATTTAGTAATTCTGTGAATCCCTTGTCAGAAAGACCATGTTTTGCCTTGACATTGTACAAATGAACCAATCCTGACATTTTAGTGTATTTTTTGCATTTTAGATACAACGGTTTTTCGGCATCTTCTATAAGTTTATTAAAGTTTTCGGGATCATCCTCGCATAATTCATCTTCAATACCACGAAACATATTTTCTGTCTGTACATTATGATATAATGTATGTAATCCACTCACATTCTTATTATACTTTTCCCCATGAGTATTATCAATATTTTCTCCATGATAATACTAACATTTATAGCTCAATAGAATACCATTACGGATAAGGTGATACTTAACCTCATCAAATTCATGAAATCACTCATTTTTACATTTAACGCATGGGCATCGAATCATACTACTTCCAGTATTACTAGTTCTACAAGCAAATTCCATGAAACTTTCAACTCCACAAATATAGTCTTGCTCAATTCTACACTTTAACATCCAAGATTTGTCCATTTTCTATTAATGACATTAATTAAACATATTACTTAATTATGTATTATTATATATAAATTTCCTAATTATTAGAATATATATCAAAATATACATAATGCAAAACAGTTATCATTTTAATCATTTTACAAAACCATTTATATACAAATTAAAAAATAAGCAACATGTTTCATGAATATATATATAAAAACCAATCACGCGGTTGATTCTAATTTCTAAGCATGTTACTATATCATAATTAAAAAGTAATATTAATTACACGTATAAATAAATTTATCCACGCAAACCCACACAACATTTCAGATATTATTGAATACATACAATTAATAAGCCAAACATCATTATTACAAGCAAACAAAAAAACATAACTAAATCAAAAATTTATACAAAATATAAAACAAATTGATCGAATAATAAGCTAGCTGCATTCTACATAAACTAAGTCAAACCTATTTTTTAGGTGTTGTCCGTTTTTGGCTATCCATACATTTTCACAAAGAAACTGCCCAAGCATGTTGCAAATATTTAGTTGACGAGATCTTAGGTTTTTAATTAACGAATAAAAATTCGCAATTTGAGAGGTTGTTCCTAATTAACGAATTACAATTACACGCTGATAAAATTAGCATAGATTCAAATTGATTTTGGCTAAGCAATAACAGAAAATACCCATAAACAGATTTTAATATTTTGCTAAAAAAAAGAAGAACTGACAGATAATGTGAGAAGAGAAATATAACTTACAAACGGACGTTCAAATGGTGGTCGGAGGTGGCCGGAAATGTAGAACGAAGGTGGCGCACGATTAAGATTTTGGGAGAAAATGGTTCTGAGTGAGGAAAGGAGAGAGGAAGAAAACTGGAATTTGCGTACAAAATGAGCCGAGAGGGAATATATTACGTGGATAGCGTCAGTTATCCACGTCAACCGACGCTATCCACGTGGATAGCATCGGTTATCCACATCAACCGACGCTATCCACGTCAACTGACGCTATCCACGTGACATAGCGTCGGTTATCCGCGTCAACCGATGCTATCCACGTGACGTAGCGTCGTTTGATGTGGATAACCGATGCTACGTCATGTGGATAGCGTCGGTTGACGTGGATAACCGACGCTACGTCATGTGGATAGCGTCGGTTGACGTGGATAACCGACTTCAAATTCATTAAAAGTCGGTTTTTCCAAAAACTGA
Source organism: Hippophae tibetana (assembly GCA_037013495.1). Lineage (NCBI taxonomy): Eukaryota > Viridiplantae > Streptophyta > Magnoliopsida > Rosales > Elaeagnaceae > Hippophae > Hippophae tibetana. The sequence goes on along the minus strand of CM072805.1, from coordinate 19,855,899 downwards.
CTTTACACATCGACTTATATACCCATTTTTGTAATAGTGTTTATAATATTACAAATCCAAATTGTACCTATATCAAAGTAGGACTAAAATTCAAAGGTTATGTCGACTATCATCTACATGCATATATAGACACATAAGCTAGTATGTGTGTAACAAGTAAATATGTGTTTCCAAAAGAATAATGAAAACATGCACTAAAAGATTTAATTGTAAGAATTGCTAATAATACTAAAATAAATCTTAGTAAAGTTTCAAAAGATACAAATATAATGATAGGAGGAGAAAAGTTTCACATTCATACCATATATCAATAGGAAATAGAAGTATATCAACCTTTTACAAAATATTTAGAAAAATAAGTATAACAACATTAGATGGTGATACCATTTATGTATCAAAAATAAGAAAAGCTTTGACTGTATCAAACCCAACTTTTATGCAACAACATAAAAAGAGAAAACATGATGAGATAGAGCAGCAAAAAACTTATTTAGAAAATATTTCATTAGATATAGAAGAGAAACAAAACTCTTTTCTCAATGAAATATATGATGATAAAGCCCTAACAGGCATAAGAAAACTATTAAAAATAGTAAGCTCAAAAAATGCTTTGGATCCAAAAATAAATAAATCTAAGACAATTGTCAACATAAAATTTAGAGACCCTAACAAGGTCATAAGAGTAAAAACCAATGATTTATACTGGAAAAGACATGATTGAATTTGAAAAACAAATTCAAGAACTTTTGGAATTGAAAGTCATAATATAAAGTAATTCATCTCACTCTAATCCAGTATTCCTAGGTGAAAAAGAAGCTGAAGAAAGAAATAAAAAAAGAATGATAATGAACTTCAAAACTTTGAAGGAGGAAATCATTGATGATAGATACTTTATTCCAAAGAAAGAAGAATTATTATGATTAATAAAAGTAAAGAAATATTTCTCAAGTTTTGATTGCAAAAATGGATTTTTAGCAAATAAGATTGAATGAAGAATCTAAAAAATTAATGACATTTAGTTGTCCCCAAGGACAATTCCAATGGACTGTTGTACCATTTGGACTAAAACAAACTCTGAGTATCTTTTAAAGATATATGGATAACATATTCAAAAAATTACAAAATATTTGTTGTGTCTATATAGATGATATTTTCGATTTTAGTAATGAATTTAATAAATACTATTTATATATTATTAATATTCTACAAGAATGCTGGAAAGAAGGCATTATACTTTTTGAAAAAGAAAGCAGTACTTGCTCAACAAAACATTAAGTATTTAGGGTTGGAAATTGAAGATGAAAAACATAATCTACAACCCCCATATACTAAAAAAAATTCAAGGCTTTCATAATGACTTAAAAAACAAAAACGAATTACAAATATTTTTAGAATGTTTGACATATGCTGAAGCATGATAACTGTATCTTATACAGTTATTTTGGTCTATTTTATTAATTATAATTGCTATATTCTTGACATTTTTAGTTAATTTTAATAGAATAAATTAATATTTACTGTTAATTTCTTAAGGAATATATTTTTAAGAAAATTAAAGAATATGAATCAAAAAAGGACTTAATTGCAAATAATAAAGTGTGAAAATATAATTTAAATTAAAATAGGGCTTAAAACGAAAGTTTAAAAGTTAATTTAAATTAGAAAAAAGGGCTTAATTACAATTAACAAAAGTTTAAAAGTTAATTTAAATTAAATTGGAGGGCTAAAATGTAATTAAAGAATTTTTTGCGTAGGAAAAGGAGGACGACACGCGACATTGTCCACACGCACCACACACCGTTAGATCATCCAATCAACGGTCAAGATCAGGCGTGTGGTGCCACACGCGACAAACTCGAGTGGACCTAGGTTTTCAGGATCATATGCTACTCGGTGTGCCGTGTGGGGTCCACCTTCTGCACATGCTAGCGTGTACAGTTAGACCCACGTGTCGTTGTGCGAATTGTCCCATGCGACACGGTTCAGATAAACATGGTGCACCTTGATATGCCAACTAATCATACAATGCCACATGTCTCAATATTCTTTCAGCGAATCCAATGCTAACACATGGCATGTGTTAGTCAAAATAAAAATGCACAATCGGTGCTCGTTTTTCCACATGTTTATGTGGGACCCCCGTGTCTCCGTGCAACAATCTGATGCGACGCAACCACGTGCAAGCTTTCCCTCCTGCGAATTAAACGCCGCCATCTGTCTCGGTTATTTCTTTCAGCTAGTCATATGTTGACACGTGGCATGCATTTTGAATTAAAAATAAAATCAGAAACGGTGCACATTGTCCTCGTTTTTGGATCGCACAATATTCCTTCTACCTGTTTCAAGAATGTCTCCCACGCGTGTATAAATTAATATTTTCGATGTATTATTTGTCCCCCGTGTGTGTAAAAAAATATATTTTATGATGTATATTTTTAGTGTGTGGAGCTATAAATAGGGGATATTTGTGATAAATTAAGAAAGAAGGTTTGGTTGGAGAGTTTTAGAGTTTTGGGCTGTGGTACACGTAGATGCCATTTTTGGCTTATGTTGTGTTCCGCGTGTGCCAAAAATTTAAGAGCAGAAATGTTTTAATTTTCTTTGTGTTCTTTAATTGATATTCCTTAAATTCTATAATTTTAATTTTTATTGTGAACTAATTTAATTTTTATAGGGTTGCATTTTAGCTAAATTTATAAAGCTTGGGTTTAATTATTTTTGAAATATTTATGAGACTTTTAATTTGTTTATTTTATTTGTTCTTAATGCTTTTGATTATTGGAAAATTTATCAATTGATATGTGGCACGTAAATAAACTTGGAAGAGGCATTTTTGTGTATTGCTCATGCATAGAATAACATGTATATATGAAGGATAGGAATATACCTTTAACATATGTGTGGCCATTTGAGAACTTAGAACGTAATGAATCTTGGTGAATTTAATTCTCATAGGAATATAGTGAATTAATTTAACGAGATGTGTCTATACGGAGCTTGGAATAGATGTATGGATAAAATTAGAAGTTCTTGGTTGACAAATTAAATTTACAAAAAAAATAAATCAAGATGGAATAATATGATTCGAGTGGATTAATTTAGTGAGAACTGCAATCCTATAATTTTCTTCTATTTTGTTATAAAACTCTTAATTAGTTGTTAAACTTGTTCCAACTTTTCGATCGTTTGGATAAAATCAGAGTGAAACAATTTTAGTACTCCACAAACTGTAGTGACAAATGTCTGTGAGAACGATAACTTACTTATCAAATTTTATTACTTGTGACCGTGTATACTTGCACGTTTTTATGTTCTCCTAAAGGATACAACAAAGCATATATAAAAAAACTTGCAAAAATGAGAACTTCTACAAGCAAAATTAAAAAAAAAGATCATATTTGGAAATGGACAGAACAAGATACTTTGTATATGAATAAAGTAAAAACAAATATTTTTTTCAACTTTATACCATCCAGGGCGAGATGATAAAATGATAATTAAAACAAATACTTCATAAGAATATTAGTGAGCAGTTTCGAAAGCAATAGTAGATGAAAAAGATGAATATTTTTGTAGATATACATAAGATCTTTTCAAGGTTAAGAGTTAAATTATCATAGTAATGAAAAAGAATATTTAGCAATTAAAAGAGCTATTAAGAAGTTTGCAATATATGTTATAAGTTCCAGATTTATTGTGAGAACAGATAACAATAACTTTGGATATTTCTTAAGAACCAATACTACAGGTGATTACAAACAAGGAAATAGTGGTACAACCTCTATAAATGTGATGTTGAATATCTTTCATGAAATAAGAATAGTTTAATAGATACTCTTACTAGAAAATTAGCACCTTTAAATACTTTTATGCTTTTAGGAATGGAACAGCTTGATATCAAGATTAAGATAAAAGAAAATGAGATGAAAATCCTATAGGAACAACTCAAGTTGTTATACCTCGAGAAATCTCTTATGGAGATAGCAAATAAACAAGAAGAACTTAATTGTTCAAAACAACTCTTAAGATTCCAACCACTCAAAAGAGGAATCTTCATTAAAAGTCCAATCTAAAAAATGTGAAACTTCTAAAGAAAGAATTCAAAATGAAAAGGAAGAACCTAATAGTTCAAAAGAGAGTAAAAATTCAAAAACAATAAAGCTCAATTAGGCAAATGAAAAAGAAAAAAAATTATATGGCTTATAATGGCCCAAAACCAAGAATTTATAACGATTGGGTAGAAGCCATTAAATCTATTCTAGGAATTATTGGAGTAACACATAGTGTCTTTACCAATAGAATAGAAGCTGAAGGAAATTATGCCAATTACAAAACACCAAAACTAATAACTTCAAATGAGATAGTAAGAAATTATTCTGTAACATTACAAAAATAACCAACAACACCAAGTAGATTGAAAAATATGGGAAAAATAGTAAGACCTCTAGTACTATTAGAGAAACATCTCTCCCAAAAGCATCAAAGATAGTAAAGCATTCAATGTTATTCAGGGAGACATCCCCCAAAAATTCACCAATCATTGAAGATTTGAAGAATTTATATAGTAACCTCAGCAAACCACAATGGTTGAGTCTCTAGAACTTGGTTAGAAAATCTACTTAGGAACATATTGAAGATATGAAATTCTACATTATAGACAAGAAATTTTCTGTAAGAAGTAAATTCAATATCTTGGAAAGAGCTAATCCAAAATTTGTATACAAATATTTCTATGCAAGACTAATAGATAACATATACCCAAGGATTAATTTAAGTGAATTAAATAATTCCCCAAAAAATTCAAAAGAGCAATCAAAAACTTCAGAAAAAATATTAAAGCAGGCAAAAAGTTTATTTATCTCAGATTTTTTAGTTCATAATAGACTGTAATGATGAAGGATGTATCAGTCTTTACCACTTCATCAAGATAAGGATTTCCAATACAAACATAGAAGTTCCTAAACCAAGGGTAGTTCCAAAAAAGGAAGATCAAATGTTAAGCCAAATTTACTATGAACTCACGAAGATTGATAACTCTACTAAGATCAAAGTAAATTATTCAACTAGTAAAGTCATCATTATTTCTTATAGTAGCATGACTCTTTTAGAGAAAGATGGTGAAAAATTACCAAATATGAAGCCAATTTGAACAGTAACAACCTAGAAATTGGTCAAGAAATAAGGAGATATTTTGCTTCTATGTCATGAAAGCCACCAAACATCATAGATGCATCTATTGCATCAAAGATCTAGAAGATGAAGATGCATCATCATCAATGTCATCAAAAGGACTATCGGTAGGAAATGAAAAAAAGAAAGAATAAAGAGGGAATTGTCGACAAAAGACGACAAAGAAAATAAAGATGTAGTCTCACATCTTAATTAGCAGCATATGCCAAGGAAGAAAGCAGTGGCTACTATATAAAGTAGAAAAATAGATGAATTATTAAAGCAAGGAGAAAATAATAGTTTTAATCTTGTAAATAGGGATGCTTTGTGCTATAAAAGGAACCCTTATTTCAATTTCAAAACACACAGAAAACCAGAGCACTCTACTCTAAAAAACACACAAACTCTAGCATATAAATATCCTCTATTTAGAATTCCCAAACGAGTAATGTTATATCCAAAAATTATGAGCGGCTAAGAATCCCTTCAAGGTTCTTAGTTGGCCTTAAGTTTGTAATAATTATTATCTTATGAATAAAATGAAGTTCAGGTACTCTTTCTTAATAAGTCAAAAAAATGGACATTATCTATGTACGGATGCAAAAGGCTCACCATTGTCAATATTGTATTGAGGTTTGAGCAAAGATGAGGCATAAACGGTGTAATAAAAGGAGACAAACATAAGGAAAGACCATGGTAGACCTATTAAATTCAGGTATAATAATTATAACTTTAAGCTAATTAAGAATCTTAAATATTTAGATATTTGCATACATCAAGTTATAATAGTTATAAGCAAAAAAATTAAAATTGAAAGAAAAATAAAAAAATTATTTTTAATTATAGGAATAAACCACGAGTTCCAAAAGAAATTAAAATGAAAGATAAAAATCTATTTCTATTAGAAAAATTTGATAAAGGTTATGTTTTAGCCTTAAATGATTATTTTAAAGATGAAGATTATGAAACTTGTCTTGAAAATTTTAAAAGATTAAACTACTTATTAGATATCTATACAGATTATATTAAACTTATCACAAACATCATAGATCATCCTGTTTCAAGGATATTAAGAGACTATTTTAGTAAAAAATATGTAAGAATAGAAGAAGAAGAATTCAACAACTTAATGTTTGAATACTACTTCTTTGAAGATTTCAAGTACATTGTATGTACACAAGAAAACCTTGTTTGTATATTATGAATAGGAAAAAATATGCATTTAACACATATGAATTATCAAGACTCTAGTAACTTAGCAAGTACATTAAGGTCAGATTGACTAAAATTTTGCTATAGCAGTCTTTGGCGATCGAAACCCGTAATTGATATTAGAGTCATAAGAATAGAAATAAAAATAGGTATGGATGGAAAAGTTAATACCATTAATTTTGAGAACATTAATGATATTAACTATAAAATCTAAAGACATTCTAGAATTTTTCACAAACTATAAATACATAAGTGAATATATGCTAAACTTCATGGGTATTTTAGATATATATCCTTATTAACAGATAAACAAAATAAAACTATAACTTAATGCATGTGATTTACTTGATTTAGATTTTTATATAAAAACCTTGAGTTTAATGTTATGTTCATTGTTGTTTAATTATATACATAAAATTAAAGTTATGCATCCTATATTGTCAAAACTTATGACGATAGTTAATTTTAATTATTTTTGAATTATCTAAACATAAATATAAAAAGCGTGATAGATTAATATCAATTAAAATATATGATTATAATTAATAGCTTAAAAAGAAGTTATCAATTATTAAGTAAATAATAATATATTATTAATATAATTATTATTATTTTAAATCACAAGTAACTAATTAAAAGAGTAATAAATAACAACAAAAGGCCAAAAGTCACCGCTTGACTTTCTCAACTTTTCATATTTACTCAATCACTCCTGATTCTAACGTTCAAAATTTCCCTGCACTTCCCGTTGCTCAGACTCAAAGTATTTACTTGATTAGTAACCTCAAAAGGCTAAAAGATCTGTGAAAACCTCACCAATGGGTCTCTTGAGTTTTCTACATTTTTCATTTGGTTATTGCGTCACTGTTCTTGCCTGGTATGCACTTTTTTCATTTGGTTATCTTTGATTAACTCCCAAGGAAGCGAAATTTGCAGCATGTAAGTGCTCTGTTTTGTTCTAATAGCATCTTATTTTCTTTTATTTTTGTTTTTTATTTACACACAGGCCTCTTCTTGCTTTAGTATATCCTATGTAAGTTCTCTCTCTCTAGACTACTTCAACTAGCATGTTTGATATATATTGTTGAAGCTTTTAGTTATGGATACAATTAATGATTGAGACAATGGTGAATTTTCTTTTGACAGATGTGCTTCCATTAGGGCAATTGAGACCAATTCCTTTTCGGACAGTCAGACATTGAATGCATACTGGGTTGTCTTATCACTTATGTTGCTTCTTGAACATGGTTTCATGAAGTTGTTTGGATGGTGATTATGCTCTACTTTTATCCATTGTGTTATACAATCAGTTTAGGCCTAAATAGAGGTGTTTTTGGAGATTTGTTGAAAAATATTTTTCAGTTCATTGCACAATGGTCTTTTTAATTGCCATTTAACCTTATGCCAAACAAAATCTCTTTATGTAACTTTTTGGTACAAATGTAATGGAATGGTTTCTAGGTCAAGTATCTGAAATTATAATATATTGCAATTACATTGTTTGTCAAATGCCTCAAATTTTCTGAATAAGTTTGTACATCCTTCAATTTTAATCTTGATGTACCAAAAAAAAAAAAAGAAAGAAAGAGAAGGAAGGCGAAAATAGAAATGATTAATCTACCATGTAAATCCTTCTTTTTTCTTTGGTAGAAACTATGTGAATCCTTCATTTCTAGCTGTATTTGTAGCCTTTAGAGAGTAAGCAAAGAGTCATGTCATTCATATAGAAATTTCCTTTTAAGATGGTGATAACGTACTGCAATATAAGTCATGTTTGTTTTGGTAGTGTGAAGGTTCACTTGTTTGTTGTTATTCTGTGTTTTCCATCTTGATAGTTCAACTTTTCATTGATACATTGACAGTGATGTATAAAAGCTCACTTCAAAGAACACTTCTCTAAATATGTTATAGGCTTATTCAAATGAACACGTCTATGGTTTTCTTATCCATTTTTTGGTTAAATGCTATGTTAAATTGACTTTTTATTTTTCGTGAAGTACGCGCATCCAAGTTTCATGATATGAACATGAATGTGGGTACTCGGATACTGCAATTTAGTATAAATTTTTAGAAAATTTAGAAAAAATGGGAATCCGACACTTAGATATGTATAAAAACATTATGACATTTGGAATCGTAAAAGAGTCCATGTAATATATTTATATTTATTAATGTTCATGTGTTTTTAAATTGAAATAAAAAGGTTTTTCTAGCAATTATCTTTCTTATATTCATTCATCTCTACATTTTTTTCAACTTTTCTGGGAAATGATAAAAGTATCTTACATGCTCGATTTTCATTTTCATTCATTTGTATGTTACTTATGATGCAATTTTTAACTTGTTAGGCCTCTTTTCTGGCAATATATGAGGATAACCATTGTCTGCTTTTTAGTCATACCTTACTTTGACGGTGCTTGGTATATCTATAAATACTTCATCCGTCTATTAGTCTATGCGGACATTCAAATTATTATCAATTGGTTCCAAACACACAAGGAGTCCTCGTTACCAAGGGAGAACTTTCTAGATGAATTGGATCAATATGTAAAGGAGTATGGAACGAAAGCTGTGAAGAAAATCTTGACTGGCAAGGTATATGAACAAATTCATATCTACTTTGGATGTTATAAGATCATATACACATACATTTGTAGCTATTCTGACTTGTTAGGTAATAGAATAGGAGAAATCATGATATGATATTCTCTTGTAAATGGACATGTTCATTGATACTACGCTGGTGGACTAATAATCTTTACATGCTTCACTTATCCTAGTTCTACTCAAGAGAGCTAAACGTTTTACATGAAGACATTAAAGCTGTAGAGGTAACAGAAAAGAATGAAGTAATGGCAATCGATCAAGATCAAGTAACTTTTTATATTTCTATATATTATTTGCTTATAGTTATTTTCTTTTTAAAATGTGATTTGATGTTTTATATTTGTTCTTTAATTGATGAATAGTTGAATCCTTTGAGAAAGTAAACCTACTGTTTCTCATTAAGATTGTTGAAATTGAGGCCCCAAAATCACATGTGTTTTGGGATTAAGTAAAAATGTACCAAAACTTCTTATGTAGATCTTGTAAATGATCATGTATGTGGTGTATGTGACTTATGTGACTTTGGGACATTTTTCACTAAATCTATAAAAACCTATCTATTTAGGGCCATAATTGTTATTAATATGCATTTTATTCTTGACTATTCTAGGTTTCTTATAAAGTTTTGAAAATAGAATAACTATAATTCTATTTTTGCTCCTTTTACCATATATATGCATGCAGGTTAGCGAGAAAGGAGCAAATAAGGATTCCTCTGACATACAAAAAGCTAAAAGTGGAACAATGCCTATTATAGAAAATGTTCAAGTCCAGCTTAAGAGTGTTCCAGATTTAAGCACAACGAATTCAAACAAACTTATAGAGAAGATCCCAAATAAACAAACTATTGAGGTGAAAGATCCATCACTCTGGTGTAAGGTCTGTAAGATACGTTGTTCTAGTTCGATTGACATGAAATCGCATCGTAAAGGTCGAAAGCACATGGCTCGGATTCAACCACGAAAATACTACTATGCAAACTGCTATCCATACTTCTATGCATAGGGCCTTGAAACAACATCAATAACATATAGATGATTACAAGTAAAAAAATATGTATGGATTTTTATTTAAAACCAAATTTAATTTGGTAAATTACATTAAAGGGATAACCATGAGCCAATGTTTCATCAAAATTTTTGAATTTCATATCTAAGAAATATGTCTCAACTTTTCGGTATACTATAGTAGGTTTGCTGGATATGAATTTTTTTTCTTTAAATAAGAGAATTCTATCGAAAAGAAATTAGAAACAATACAAGCTTGACAGTTAAATCACCTAAAATAGCAAAATATAGGAAATAGAAAAATAACAATAAAAGACTTGGGGATATCTTTAACAAGCCAAAGATTGTCCAAGGAGTTTACCAGCATTATTCATCATGGAATGAGAGAAAATAAATCAAATTCAAAAGTAGATACAACCAGAACCAACAAAACCATCCCAAGACTCAAACTAAAATGAGAAACAAACAAGAAGCATAAAAGGAAGAGAAAAAACCAATGAAATTGAATCAAGTGTGACAAAACCAGATGAAATTACCCGTTTAAGCACAATACAACTACTTAAAAGATATCAACCTCTCATCTAAAATAGCAAAATCAACAACTCTCTCCATTTATCTAACAAGACTAGCAAAGTAACCTTGGCCATTTAGTAGATTCTTGAAGATAGTGATATCTAAAAGCTCATACTACTTAAAAATAAGTTGGGTTGTTATCCTTTATGTATTAGTTAGTTAAGAGCATTGTAATTTAATTTGTTTACCATAAATAGAGATGTAGAAACCAAAAAAAGGGTGTGGAAAAATCTTGTGCAATAGAACAAGGAGGGGAGAAAGGAAAAATTGGGGTGCACTAAATGTGTATCAGAGGGGGAGGTTGAAATTCATGGTAAGGTTCTGGATAATCACCATTAGTGATCTTGACAAGTTATTTAAAGCTTGTACTTGATTTTATTGAAGTAATAAGGCTTATTGTTGTTGGAAAGTGGATGTATGCTAATTTGGGCATAACCATTATAAAATCTGTGCCATTGCATTGTACTTCTTGGTGTTCTTTGAATTGAAACTTTCACAAAACTGGTAGCATAGCCTCATTAAGGGTGAAGTGGTTATAACCAAGCTTTCTTGTATCTATTCTTGAGCTGGATTAAAGATACATGCACTCTAAAGCTCGATATAGAAAGATTCGATGGATAGGAGATTTTGGGATTTGGAGGAAAAAGTTGAAAGTAGTGCTTGTTTAATAGAAGGTTTCCACTATGCTGGATGAAACTCCATCTTTCCCAGAGCATACCATAGCACTCAAGAAACAAGAAGTGATGGATATAAACTTAACAAGTATTATCTTGAATCTCTCTAATTCGGTGCTAAGACATGTGAATGATGAAAAAGCTATATGGATTTAAGATGGACTTTGCAAAATCTTTGGAAGTGAACCTTTATAATTTCAAGAAGATCATTAGTGATTTGTTGAATAGAGGAGGAGAAATAAGTGATAAGAACTAGGCGATGATCATGCTAAATTCTATATCTAAATCATTTGATGCAACTCGGGAAAAAATTGAACGTGGAAGAGAATATTTAATTCTTAGGGTGGTTGTTTCAATCTTAAGGTCTAAAGAATTAGATATGGGGTCACTAAATAAGACTATGTTTTCCAGTAGAGATGCATTAAGTGTGAGAGGAAGGTATGAGAAAAAGGAGTATAAGGAGTATAAGAAGCAAGAAAACTCTAAAGTGCTTTATTTATCACAAAAGGGCATTTTAATAGGAATTTCCCTGAGAATAAAAGAAAGTATAAAGACAAGAAATACATATATGCTAAGGCATCCATTATTCATGATGGCTATAAAAGTGCATATGCATTGATAGTTTTTGAGAATCACATTTGAAGAGTGGATCTTGGACTCTGGGTGTTCCTATAATATGAATCCACATAAAAATGGTTTATGCCATACAAGAAAATAGGTGGAAGCATTGTATACATATGCAATAATCAACCTTGCAAGATTGTATGAACTTGTGATGTTTCACTAACTCTTACTAATAAAGTGGAAAAGGTTCTGTCAAATGTGTGCATTGTCACGACACTAAAGATAAATTTAATTTCTCTTGCCATGCTTGCAAGAGAAGGTTTTGATTTCAGAGGCCATGGAATGGAATTGAAAGTGGTAAAAAGGTTTGTGGTGTTCTTTAGAGGTACATTAATAAATGGATTGTATTGCTTAATGGGTGCTATAAAGAAAGCCACTTTGTAGCACATTATGGCATTCTCTAAGGCAAAAGTCGAGTATATGGTAGCCAATGATGTAGTTAAAGAAATAATGTGGCTAAAAGGTATAATGAGTGAGTTGGGCTTTGTCCAAGGAACTATGGAAGTGTACTATGATAATCAAAGTTCAATCTAACTGTCTAAAAATCCTTAGTTTCATAATATAACAAAACATGTGAATATAAAGTTTCATTTTATAAAAGATGTGATTGAAAGGAAGCTGGTGGAATAGTGTAAACACTTGGTGAATGTAACAAGAGACATCAACTTTAAGAGACATCCTTAGTTGTATTTAACAAGTTTCAGTTGTGTAAACACTTGGTGAATGTAACAAGAGACATCCTTGGTTGTATTTAACAAGTTTCAGTTGTGTAAACACTTGGTGAATGTAACAAGAAACATCAACTTCAAAGGTTGATGGTGGATACAATAGCAACAAGTAGACATCTTTCTTGACTCTAAGTTGGAGAATTTGTTAGAATTGGAACCAATAAAGCTAATCCTTATACTACATTTAGTGCAAAATGTAAGGGGTAGCATAAGCCTTACATATGGGGTTTAAACTACTTAAAAATAGTTATAACTGACTTGTGTTGTTAACATCTATGTATTAGTTTGTTAAGAGAATTGTAACTCAATTTTTATACAATAAATAGAGAGGTAGAAACCAGAAAAGGGTGTGGAAAAATCTTTTGTAATAGAATAAGAAAAGTAGAGAGGAAAAATTGGTATGCATTGAGCGTGTAATGGAAAGAGTGGTTGAAATTCTTGGTGAGGCTCTCGATAATCACCATCGGTGATCTTGACAAGTTCATTAAAGCTTGTACTCGAGTTGATTGAAAGAATAAAGGCTTGTTGCTATTGGAAAGTAGATGTAATCCAATTTGGGCAAAACCACTATAAAATCTGTGTTATTACATTGTTCTTCTTGGTGTCCTTTGAGCTAGAATTTCTCATATGATTAGCACAAGACTAAAAAAGTAAGTCTAGAGATAAAGGATTACAGTTCTAGCATTATTACTTGCCTGCAAAACTAAAATTTCAAGCAAAAGTCAGTCAATTATGCTCCTTGATGCTAATCCTCATCATACTTGGGTAGTGCTTCTTTAATCTCATCTTCTCCATCATCCTTAGTCTAGAAATCAACTTGATCCATTGTGGCTTCATAAGTAGTGTCCTTAGAAATGGCAAAATTGATTGTAGGTTTGGATAATGATAGATAATTGAATAGGTTCAGTTTTTAGTTGTAAAATTTGAATTTTTTTGGGTTCCATTATTCTTTTATTTAAAATTTCGAGATCAGTTTCGATTTCTGTTTATTCGAATTGGTATCAATTTTATATGTCTCTTTTTTATTCGTTTATTCATGAGTGAAAATTCAATGAAAATAGAGTGAACTTCTTTTCAAACCAACTTTAGAAAACTTAGATATTATTTTTTGTTTCAAAGAGAGAGAAAGAGAGAGAAAGCGAGGGGAGAGAGAAAAAATATAGGTCATAAAATAATTATTCTTTCATTATAATTGTTCATGGATGAACAAGTCGATGAATGAGTGCATATGATAAAATTAAATTAAAATGTGTCACATGCAACATGAGAACAAATATGGAAGAAAAATGGAGACAAAAATTTCAAAGAAATTAAATAATGAGAGGTGTGTCTTATTAATAATAATTACAAATCAAGATCTCATGCAACTTAAGTATTAAACTGTGATCCACTATAAGTGTTGGTATAATGTATGTAAAAACAATATATGAACAATATTACCGATATACTAAAAAGTATTACTTGGGTTGAGTCACGAACCAATTCTCTCTCTCTAAGATGTTTCGTGACTTTGCCCAAATTTGTGCAAGCAAACACAACCTTGTTATCTCTAGGATAAAACAATGTAGAATATTTTTTTTCTGTGTCAAAGTTTCACTGCACTGATAAGTCCAGAATGCTACACCTTAAAAGTATTTATGTTGCTCAGAAAACTGAAAAAATAACTTTGAATTTTCTTTTTTTAGGTTTGTTGTGAAAAGTAGTTTCTTAGTTCTGTAAAACTGAGATCTATGACCCTCTTTTTATAGTTGAAAAAAATGATGAACGTGCATGTAACATTCACAAATAAAATGTTCACACAATAATAGAAAAAACATCCACACAATAATAGCAAAAATGTTCACACAATAATGGAACTGAATGGTAAAATAATGGTCAAGTTTTGGGTGACTCAGTTTGGACCAAAACGAAATTTCAAACTGTTGGAAAAAATAATTTTAATAATGAATTTTTTTCCAAAAAATAAAGTGTCGTCTTACCTCACAAAAACATACACGCACGCATTCGGCTCGACATGGCTAGATTGTGAGACAAACGATGGCGTCAGTGCACGTGTGTGGTTCCACAATTTCCTAGGTCCTCTCCCCTTCTACAAAAGTAGGTGCCCCTTGGGGCCTAATCCTAATTGTAAATCCTTCTCTATATCAACACGTACTAAGATGTAAAAAAGTAATAAGGGACAAACTTTTTTAAGAGAGGAAATATTTGCACTTTTTACTTATCATTTTTTATTTAAATTCATACTATTTCTAGAAATCCCTCACATGAGTTTTATATAAAAATAGTTTTCATCGAGCAACTGATCAATTAAAAGTATAAGATTGTGCATCAGTAAAAGATGTCTATCAATTTGAATCTTTGCATAGTGTTAATGCTTCAGAATATAATAGAGTAACTCGTAGTTTTTAACTCTATCTCCAATAACATTATACACACAACGTTTCCAAGGTGTAGTTCAAAAAGCCCGTACTTTACGACCATGCATATGTATCCTAGTGTAGTGAATGCTCTAGTAAATTTTGCCCAAAAATTTCATAGAAAGTGACCACACTTCCACATTCATATAGGTGAGTCTATCAAGAGTACTCCTATAGCTATGTACTCCACTCCACACAGAGTATAAAACTCATTACGAGTTAATAAATAACTCATCATTTTTGTTGCTCTAAGACTTCATGCTTCTAATAATATAGAATTGGACTTCATAATAGATTAATTCATCTCATATCACTTCATGACTTGTTATTACCCATTGAACTTATTTCTTGGGATATCTAGTCTATAAATTAGGTTATCATCATAAGTGACTCTTCATTCTAAGGACATCAGTCCCATTCCTTTCGAGGTTTTGAAAAATATTTCTCTTGCCAATCCTTTTGTCAAAGGATCAACAAAATTTTCATTAGTATGTACATGATCCACTCTTACAGCTCTTGTAGAGAGAAATTCTCTAACAATATTGTGCTTACGAAGTATCTATCATCCCTTGTCGTTGTAAAAATGGTTATGAATCTTTGCAATAGATGTAGTACTATCGTAGTGGATGAGGACAGTTGGTATCGGTCTTTCCCATAAAGAGATCTCAACTAATAGACTTCTTAACCAACATATTTCTTCACTAGTAGTAGCTAGTGCTATCATTTCAAACTCCATCGTAAATTGATCCAAAATTATCTATTTCTTAAACTTCCAAGAAACAGCTCCACCAGTAATGCTAAATATATAGCCACTAGTTGCTTTGGAGTCTTCTGATAGGGTGTTCCAATCAACATCACTATAACCTTCTAGAATAACGAGAAACTTCTTATAATTTAATCCAAGGTTCATAGTTCTCTTAAGGTATCTTATGACCCTTTCAATTGCATTACAATGCTCTATACTAGGTTTACTGGTAAACCTATATAGTAGTCCCACAACATAAGCTATGTATGGCCTAGTACAATCAGTATCATAATGTAAGCTACCAATGATGCTCAAATACTTAGTTTTTCTAACATCATCACCAGTGTTCTTGAACAACTTTACACTAGGATCATAAGGAGTACATGCAGGTTTGCAGTTAAAGTAATTATATTTCTTTAATATCTTCTCAATGTAATGATATCGATATAGACAAAGTCCCTTTTCACACCTAGTAATCTTTATACCAATGATAGCACTCGCTTCCCCAAGGTATTTCATATCAAAGTCAGCACACAACAAAATTTTTACATTGTTCACAACATGAATATTTGACCCAAAAATAAGCATGTCATCCACATATAAACATATAATAGTAAAAATATCATTTTCTAATTTATAATAAATGCATTTGTCACTTTCATTCATTTTTAATCCATATGAGATAACTAGATTATCAAACTTTCATGCCATTTCTTAGGTTCTTGTTTTAGATCATAAAGAGATTTATTTAGTTTACAAACTTTATTGATTTGACCTGGGACAATAAATCCCTCAGGTTGGTCCATATAAATCTCTTCTTCTAAGGCATTATTTAAGAAGGCAATTTTAACATTCATTTGGTGCACTACTAAATCATAGATAGAAACAAGAGAACATCACACTTATGGAAGTTATTTGTTGCACTATACCATTTTGCTACAAGACGAGCTTTATACTTTTCAATAGTACCATCTGGTTTTAATTTTTTATTTGGTGTCCATTTACATCCTATGGTTTTGCAACTAAGAGGTAAGTCAACTAAATGCCAATTTCTATTATACTCAGGAGAATCCATTTCATATGGTGAAATTTTACTTGTAGATTTAGGCACTCTATTTAGCATATAGCAAACAGTTAGTAAAATTTCTCCCCACCAATGGGAAGCAACACTAGAGTTTAATAAAATTGCAACAACTGATTTAGTAAAATTTCTATTTTTTCTTTCAGCTTTGCCATTCATTTCTGGAGAATAAGGTGCAATTTTTTCATGAATGATTAAATGAGTTTTATAAAAATCATTGAAGATATTGGAATCATATTCAGTGCCTCTATCACTTCAAAACCTTTTTATTTTCAGTTAAGTTGATTCTCAATCTCAGTCATAAATATTTCAAACATGTCAAATGCTTCACTTTTATTTTTCATTAGATATACATAAGTGTAATCTGAACAGTCATCTATAAAAGTTATAAAATAGAGTTTTCCATTTCTTTTTAAATTTCCATCAAGTTCACATATGTCAGAATGTATTAATTCTAAAGGTTTAGATTCTCTAACTACTGATTTATGTGAAGTTTTGGTTATTTTAGCTTGACTACAAAAATCACATTTTTTAAAATCATTCAAAAATAGTTTAGAAATTAGTTCTAAGGTACTCATGTTCTTGATTATGCGTTTATTAACATGACAAAGTCTAGCATGCCAAATATTAAAAGAATTCAACATATAAGTAGAAGAAGAGGTTTTATTGATTTCAACATGCTAGTAGTGGCGTACACTTTCCTAACAAATATATTATTTTTAGTTATAGTATATAAATCTACCCCTATAGTTTGAGTAAACCTAGCTTTGTTAAGAAGATAGCCTGAAACTAAGTTCTTTCTCATCTCTGGAGTATGCAGGACATCCTTCAAGATGACAGTCTTTCCAGAGGTAAACTTCAATACCACCTCACTAGTACCAGCAACTTTAGTGGAGTGGGAGTCGCCTAGTAGCACTTTATAATCCTCATAATCATAATAGGACTTGAACATGTGTAGATCATAGCAAAAATGGTGAGAAGTACCAGTGTCCACCCACCACCCCTCAGATCCACCAACAAAATTGGCTTCAAATATCATAGCAATAAGTTGATCTTCGGTAAGGTTCGCCTATGGGGCAGGACAATTCCTGTTCCAGCAATTCCTAGCCAAGTGGCTAGGTCTGTTACAACTATAACACATGAATGTGCTATTCCTTAAGGGGGTTGAGGTCCATTCTGGGAAGGATAGTTTCTATTTCTATTTTGGTGGTTGCGATTTTGGTTATTATTACGATTCTGAGTTTTCATATTTCTACCTTTGGTTTTAGAATTGTAGATGAGGGTTTTTTATTGGTACTATTGTTTGAGACTACGAGTACTTCATATCTTTGGTCTTGTTTTCGGGCTTCTTTTTCTATTCTTAAACGGGTTATAAGACTTTTTAAAGAAAATTCCTTAGTTTTATGCCTAAGTGTATTTTTAAAATCTTTCCAAGTATGGGGTAATTTATCTATAATAACAGCTACTTGAAATTGTTCATCTAAAGTCATACCTTCAGAAGTTATTTCGTGTGCTATCTTCTGCAGTTCATGTGATTGAGCTTCCACTGATTTGCCATCAATCATTTGAAACTTCATGTATCTACTAATAACATACTTCTTAGTTCCAACTTCCTCAATGTTGTACTGTTTTTGAAGTGCTTCCCAAATCTCCTTAGCAAACTTATCAGAGTTATAATAATCATACAAGTCATCAACTAAACCATTAAGAATATAATTTTTGCATAGAAAATCATTTTCCATCCCGGTGTCTAAATCCTTAGTTGCAGCTTCAGTAGAAGGATTAGACTGTATTGATTTTTCAGTAGTAAGAGCAGAAACAACTTTTTACATGGTTAAGAAAAATAACATTTTTTGTCTCCATCTTTTAAAGTGTAGTCCCTCAAAATGGAAAGGTTTGTTGAGATCAACAGTTAGCATTTCAGTAGACATGACAGATAGAATTTGTCTTAAAATTATTGATACAAGTACGTTAAAATAGTATTGGAACAATATTACCGATAACCCCAAATTTGTGCAAGCAAACACAGCCCCGTCATCCCTAGGATAAAACAACCCATAATATTTTTCTGTCTCGAAACTTCACTGCACTGATGAAGATCGGAATGTTACACTTGAAAAAATTTGTTGCTAGAAAAACTGAAAAAGTAATTTAGAATTGCATAGAGAATATTTTTCTTAGTGAGAAGAGTTTGTAGATCGTTGTATTGAACTAAGAATTGAGGCCCTCTATTTATAGGTTTCAAAAACCATGTGGTCATTATGATAAAAACGGTAATGTTTGGGGATGAAGAATGTAACAGTCATTCTGAGTAAAGACGAGTAATCACCTTTTTCTGTGTAAAGATGAGTAACAACCATTTTCAGAGTATAAAAGAAGATTTATTAGAGAAACCTATAGGAAGAGATATTTTAAAAGAAAGAGATAAAGACCTCTTGAAAATAGGAATTATTGCCCTTCAGGAAATAAAAAATGCAGATGTTCGATCTATAATGAATAAGGACATTAAAGCAAAAATCTTAGTTTAAGCTTTTAAGATGGAATTAGAACCAATTGAGGAATTTGAAAATAAATGATACATATAGTATTTATCTATTAAAAGAAACTAAAGAAGAAATAATTGACTCAGAATATGAACACTCAGATTATGAGTACTCCTCATTAGAAGATGAATGATTTGTTCAAATTGTACCTATATCAAAGTGGGACTAAAATTCAAAGGTTATGACGACTATCATCTACATACATATAAAGATACAGGAGCTAGTATGTGTGTAACAAGTAAATATGTGTTTCTTGAAGAACACTGAAAACGGGCACCAAAAGATTTAATTGTAAGAATTACTAATAATACTACAATAAATCTTAGTAAAGTTTTAAAAGATACAAATATAATGATAGGAGGTGAAAAAGTTTCACATTACTACCATATATCAATATGAAATAAGAGTTGATTTATTAATAGAAAATAATTTTCTAAACTTATATTAACCTTTTACACAATATTTAGACAAAATAAGTCTAACAAAATTAGATGGTGATACCATTTGTGTATCAAAAATAAGAAAAGATTTTATTGTATCAAACTCAACTTTTATGAAACAACATAAAAAAACAAAAATGTGTTTAGATAGAGCAAAAAAAAATCGTATTTAGAAAATATTTCATTAGATATATAAGAGAAACAAAACTCATTTCTCAATGAAATACAAAAAGATAAAGCCCTAACAGACATCAGAAAACTATTAAAAATAGTAAGCTCAAAAAATCTTTTGGATCCAAAAATAAATAAATCTAAGACGATTATCAACATAAAATTAAGAAAACTCTTGGAATTGAAAGTCATAATACCAAGTAATTCATCTCACTCTAGTCCAACATTCATAGCTGAAAAAGAAGCTAAAAAAAGAAGAGAAAAAAGAGAATGGTAATAAACTTCAAAACATTGAATAAAAAAACCATTGATGATGGATACTTTATTCCAAAGAAAGAAGAATTATTATCTTTTATAAAAGGAAAGAAATACTTCTCAAAATTTGATTGCAAAAGTGAATTTTGGCAAATAATATTGGATGAAGAATCTCAAAAATTAATGACATTTAGTTTCCCCCAAAAACAATTCCAATGGACTGTTGTACCATTTGGACTAAAATAAGATCCGAGTATCTTTCAAAGATATATGAATAACATCTTCAAAAAATTACAAAATATTTGTTATGTCTATATAGATGATATTTTGGTTTTCAATAATGAATTAAATAAATACTATTTAGATATTACTAATATTCTACAAGAGTGCAGAGAAGAAGGCATCGTACTTTATGAAAAAGAAAGCAGTACTTGCTTCGCAAAAAAATAAGTATTTAGGGTTGGAAATTGAAGATGAAAAACATAATCTACAACCCCACATACTAAACAACATTCAAGGCTTTCATAGTGAATTAAAAAACAAAAACCAATTACAAATATTTTTAGGATGTTTGACATATGTAGAAGTATATATATAAAAACTTGCAAAAATGAAAAACCTTTACACGCAAAATTGAAAAAAAAGATCATATCTAGAAATGGACAGAAGAAGATACTTTATATATGGATAAAATAAAAGCAAAAGTAAAAAATATGCCAACTTTATACCATCCAAAGCCAGATGACAAAATGATAATTGAAACAAATATTTCACAAGAATATTAGGGAGAAGTTCTGAAAGAAAAAGTAGACGAAAAAGATGAATATATTTGTAGATATACATTAGATCTTTTCAAGGTTCAAAGTTAAATTATCATAGTAATGAAAAATAATATTTAACAGTTAAAAGAGCTATTAAGAAAAAATACCAAGAATTTTAGATATTTCTTAAGAACCAATATTGCAAGTGATTACAAACAAGGAAGATTAGTCATATAGTAATAGTGGTACAACCACTATAATTTTGATGTTGAATATCTTCTAGGAAATAAGAATAATTTAGCAGCTTACTAGAGAATTAGCACTTCTCACTATTTTTATGCTTTCAAGAATGGAACATCTTGATATCAAGATCAAGTTAAAAGAAATGAGATAAAAATCTTACAGGAATAACTCAAGTTGTTATACCTCGAGAAATCTCTTATGAAGACAGGAAATAAACAAGAAAAACTTAATTGTTCAAAACAACTCTTAGAGTCCAAACACTCAAAAGAGGAATATTCATTAAAAATTCATTCTAAAGAAGGTAAAAATTTTAAAGAAAGAATTCAAAATGAAAAGGAAGAACCTAATAGTTCAAAAGAGAGTAAAAATTCTGAAACAAAAAAGTTCAATTGGGAAAATGAAAAATAAAAAACTTATGTGGTCTATAATTGCCCAAAACTAGGAATCTATAACAACTAGACAGAAGCCAGTAAATCTAATCTAGTAATTAGTGGAATAACTTAGAGTGCCTTCACCAATAGAATAGAAGCTGAAAGCAATTATGCCAATTACAAAACACCAAAACTAATAACTCTAAAAGAGATAATAAGAAATTATTCTACAACATTACAACAACAACCAACGACACCAAGTAGATTGACAAATCTGGGAAAAATAGTAAGGCCTCCAATACTATTTAGAGAAGAATCTATCCCAAAAACATCAAAGATAGTAAAGCATTCAATGTTATTCGGGGAGACATCCCCCAAAAATTCACCAATCATTGAAGATGAGAAGAACCAATATAGAAACCTCACCAAACCACAATGGTTGAGTCTCTACAACTTGGCTAGAAAATCTACATAAAATTTGATAAGTAAGTTATCGTTCCCACGGAGATTTGTTACTACAATTTGTTGAGTACTAAAATTATCTCTCTGATTTTATCCAAAACGATCGTTAATTGGAACAAATTTAAGAAAAGAGTTTAATAACAAAATAAAAGAAATCTAGGATTGTAGTTTTTCATCAAATAAATCCACTCGAATCATATTATTCCATCTTGATTTATTTTTTTTGTAAATTTAATTTGTCAACCAAGAACTTCTAATTTTATCCATACATCTATTCCAAGCTCCGTATAGACACATCTCGTTAAATTAATTCACTATATTCCTATGAGAATTAAATTCACCAAGATTCATTACGTTCTAAGTTCTCAAATGGCCACACATACAATTAGGGTATATTCCTATCCTTCATTATACATGTCATTCTATCTATGAGCAATATACACAAAAATGTCTCTTCCAACTTTATTTAAGTGCCACGGATCATTTGATAAAATTCGTAAATAATTAAAAGCATTAAGCACAAAATAGAATAAACAAATCGAACGTCTTATAAATCGTTCAAAAATAATTAAAATCAAAGCTTCATAAATTTAGATAAAATGCAACCATAGAAAAATTAAATTACTTCATAAATTAAAAATTAAAATTACAGCAGTTTAAAGAAAATGAGATGAAGAACAAAGAAAAATTAAATCATTTTGGATCGTCAATATTTGGCACACGCAGAACACAACAGAAGCCAAAAATGGCTTTTGCGTGTTCCATAGTCCACCCCCGAATACTACTAAAATTCTCAAACTCTAAAACTCCCAAAAAACTCTTTTTCTCTATCATAATATCCCCTATTTATAGCTAAAAAAAATACATCTAAAATATTACATTTTTTTTAATAAATGCGTAAAAATTTGTATCGAAAAATAAAACACACGTGTATCGATATCGAAATTTGTATTTTAATCTACGTGTGAGAGACAAAGCAGAGGGCGCTGTTTCTGATTCTTTTTTTTTTTAATTCAAAGTGCATGCCATGTGTTAGCGTCTTATTCGCTGCAAGGATTAATACGGACACGTGGCAGCATTTCATTGGCTGAAGGAAACGATTGCACGCGATATCATCGCAGGGGATAATGGCGCGAGAAATGTGGGAGACAACGGCTGCAACGTGGGCATCATCCTGCGCTTTCGCGCTCATCGTAACATGCCATGTGTCAAAACATGATTGCCGCAAGATAAAGTGTGAACGTGGGGGGACAGCGGCTGGAACGCGTCAAACACGTGGGTCCTACCCTGCACGCCGGCCTGCGTGGCAGGTGGGCCCCACTCGGCACACCGATTGGCGTGAACAAAAAACCTGCACCCATTCGCTTTAGTCGGCTTGGAAGAACACGCGCGCATCCTAGCCGTTTCTTCTCTGATATGATGGTCCACGTTGCGCGCGTGGGAGACTACGCGTGGACTTCTTCTCTCTTGTGCGAAAATTAAACTTTAATTAATTGCATTTTGACCCACAAATTTAATTCAAATTACATTTTAAACTTTTTTTAATTACAGTTAAGCTCTTTTCTAATTTAAATTAAATTTTTAAACTTTTAATAATTAAAATTAAGCCCGATTTTAATTTAAATTATATTTTCGACTTTTATAAATTGCAATTAAGAACTCTATTATTTGAAATTATATTTGTGGACATAAATTTGCAATTAAGTACGATTTTGATTCAAATTATTTAATTTTATTAAAAAATGTATTTCTTAACACATAAAAGGTAAATATTAATTTATTTAACTAAAATTAACCAAAAATGTCAAGAATATAGCAATTATAATTAATAAAATAGACAAAAATAACTATATAAAATTCAGTTATCAGACACCAAGTAGATTGACAAATCTGGGAAAAATAGTAAGGCCTCCAATACTATTTAGAGAATAATATATCCCAAAAACATCAAAGATAGTAAAGCATTCAATATTATTCGGGGAGACATCCCCCAAAAATTCACCAATCATTGAAGATGAGAAGAACTAATATAGAAACCTCACCAAACCACAATGGTTGAGTCTCTACAACTTGGCTAGAAAATCTACTTAAAAACATATTGAAGATACAAAGTTCTACATTACAGACAAAGAATGTCCTATAAGAAGTAAATTTAATATCTTGGAAAGAGTTAATCCAAAATTTGTATACAAAGTTTTCCATGCATGACTATTAGAATATACCTAGGGATTAATTTAAGTGAATTATGTTATTTCCCAAAAAACTTCAAAAGAGCAATCAAGAATTTCAAGAAAAGATTAAAGCAGGTGACAAGTCTGTTTATCTCCGATTTTTCAGTTCACTAATGGATTGTAATGAGGAAGGATGTATTAATTCCTACCACTTCACCAAGATAGGAATTTCCAATACAAATAGAGAAGTTCCCAAACCAAGGGTGCTTCCAAAAAAGGAATTCAACGCATAAGAACTCGGTGTACTAAGAGGTTAAATGTTTGGAAAAATTTACTATGAACTCAAGAAGATTGATAACTCTACTGAGATCAAAGTAAATTATTCAACTAGTAAAGTCATAATTATTTATTATAGTAGCATGACTCTTTCAGAGAAAGATCGTGAAAAATTACTAAATATGAAGCCAATTTTAACAGCAACAACCTAGAAATTGGTCAAGAAACAAGAAAGGTATTTTGCTTCTATACCAGAAAAACCACCAAAGCACATCGATGCATCTATTACATCAAAGATCGAGAAGATGAAGATGCATCATTATCAACATCATCAAAAGAATTGTCGGTAGAAAATGACAAAAAAGAATAAAGAGAGGAACTATCGACAGAAGACAAAAAAAAATTAAAGATGTAGTCCCACATCTTAATTGGCAGCATGTGCCAAGAAAAAAAGCAATGGCTACCATGTAAAGTAGAAAAGTAGACAAATTATTAAAGCAAGGAGAAAATAGTAATTTTAATCTTGTAAACATGGATTCATTGTACTATAAAAAGAACCCTTATTTCCATTTCAGAACACGTAGAAAACCAGAGCACTTTACTATGAAAAACAAACAAACTTTAGCATAAAAATCTCCTCTATTTAGAAATCCCAAACCAGTAATGATATACCCAAAAATTATGATCAGCTAAGAATCCTTTCAAGGTTCTTAGCTGGACTTAAGTTTGTAATAATTATTATCTTATGAATAAAATGGAGTTCAGTTACTCTTTCTTAGTAAGTCAAAAATTTGGACACTATCTATGTACAGATGCAGAATGCTTACCATTGCTAGAACGGTGTTGAGGTTTGAGCATAACTGAGGCATAACCAGTGTAACAAAAGGAGACGAACAAAAGGAAAAACTGTGGTGGACACATTAAATTCCAGTATAATAATTATAAATTTAAGTAAGTTAAGAATCTTTATTGTTTAGACATTTGCTTACATCAAGTTATAATACTGATGAATAGAAAAATGGAAATAGAAAGAAAAAAAATTAATTATAGGAAATTAAAATGAAAGATAAAAATCTAATTCTATTAGAAAAATTTGATAAATGTTATATTTTAACCTTAAATGATTATTTCAAAGATGAGGATTCTAAAACTTGTCTTGAAAATTTTAAAAGATTCAACTCTTTATTATATATCTATAGAGATTATATTAAAGCTATCACAAGAATCAAAGACCATTTTGTTTCAAAGACATTAAGAGACTATTTTAGTAAAAAATATGTAAGAATAGAAGGAGAGGAATTCAACAACTTAATATTTGGATATTATTTTTTTTAAGATTACAAGTACATTCTATGTACACAAGAAAAACCTGTTTTATATTACGAATAGGAAAAAATATGCATTTCACACATGATTTATCAAGGTTCTAGTAACTTAGTCAATACATTAAGGTCAGATTGACTGAAATTCTCCGTAGTAATCTCTAGCAATCAAAACCCATAATTGGTATCAAAGATATAGTAATAGTAATAGGAATACGAATGAAAATAGGAATGGATGGAAAATATAATACTATTAGTTTTGAGGATACCTATGATATTAACTATAAAATCTATGGATATTTTAAATTTTTTGACAAACCACAAGGATATAAATGAAAATATGTTAAACCTTAGAAGTATTTTAGATATATATCCTTATTAAACTATAAAAAAAATAAAACTATAACTTAATGCATGTAATTTACTTGCTTTAAATTTTTATATAAAAACCATAAAATTTAATGTTACTTTGATTTTTGTTTAATTATATACACAAAATTAAAGTTATGCATCCTCAATGTATAAAACTTTGTGACAATAGTTAGTTTTTATTATTTTCAAATTATCTAAAAAGATAAATATAAAAAGCATGTAAAATTAATATCAAATAAAATATATGATGTTATCAATTATTAAGTAAATAATAATATGTTATTTTAAATTAATAAAATATAATTATTATTATTTTAAATCACAAGCAACTAATTAAAAGGTCAAAAGCCACCGCTTTACTCAATCACTCCTGATTCTAACGTTCAAAATTCTCCTGCACTTCCCGTTGCTCAGACTCAAAGTATTTCCTTGATTAGTAGCCTCAAAAGGCTAAAAGATATGTGAAAACCTCACCAAGAGGTTGATCTTCCATATGGGTATCTTGAGTTTTCTCCATTTTTCATTTGGTAATTGCGTCACTGTTCTTGCCTGGTATGCACTTTTCTCACCTACTATACTTTGGTAAAGTTGAACAGTGTCTTTTGTTCTTTTTGGTTCATCTTTGTTTAACTCCTAAGGAAGCGAAATTGGCAGCATCTAAGTGCTCTGTTTTGTTCTAATAGCATCTTATTTTCCTTTTTTTATTGTTTTTTATTTACACACAGGCCTCTTCTTGCCTTAGTATATCCTATGTAAGCTCTCTCTCTCTCTCTCTCTCTAGACTACTACAACTAGCATGTATATATATTCTTGAAGTTTTTAGTTATGGATACAATTAATGATTGAGCCAATGGTGAATTTGCTTTTGACAGATGTGCTTCCATTAGGGCAATTGAGACCAATTCCTTTTCGGACAGTCGGACATTGAATGCTTACTGGGTTGTCTTATCACTTATGTTGCTTCTTGAACACGGTTTCATGAAGTTGTTTGGATGGTGACTATGCTCTACCTTTATCCATTGTGTTATACAATCAATTTATGCCTAAATAGATGTGTTTTTGGAGATTTGTTGAAAAATATTTTTCACTTCATTACACAATGGTCTTTTTTATTGCCATTTAACCTTATGCAAAACAAAATCTCTTTATATAACTTTTTGGTACAAATGTTATGGAATGGTTTCTAGGTCAAGTATCTGAAATTATAATATACTGCAATTAGATTGTTTGTCAAATGCCTCAAATTTTCTGAATAAGTTTGCACATCCTTCAATTTTGATCTTGATGTACCCAAAAAAACAAACAAAGAAAGAGAAGGAAGGCGAAAATAGAAATGATTAATCTACCATGTAAATCCTTCTTTCTGTGAATCCTTCATTTCTAGCTGCTAAACAGCGGAACTTGGGCATTCTATGAGCAGTCAACGAGAGAATTTTAAGGATTTTGCTGTATTTGTAGCCTTTAGAGAGTAAGCAAAGAGTCATGTCATTCATATAGAAATTTCCTTTTAAGATGGCGATAACGTACTGCAATATAAGTCATGTTTGTTTTGGTAGTGGGAAGGTTCACTTGTTTGTTGTTACTCTGTATTTTCCATCTTGATAGTTCAACTTTTCATTGATACATTGACAGGGATGTATAAAAGTTCACTTCAAAGCACACTTCTGTAAATCTGTTATAGGCTTATTCAAATGAACACGTATCAAGTTTTCTTATCCATTTTCTGGTTAAATGCTATGTTAAATGGACTTTTTATTTTTCGTGAAGTACTCGCATCCAAGTTTTATGATATGAACATGAGTATGAGTACTCGGATATTGCAATTTAGTATAAATTTTCAGAAAATTTAGAAAAATGGGCAAATCCGACACTTAGATATGTATAAAAAATTTATGACTCTTGGTGTCATAAAAGAATGTGTAATATATTTATATTTATTTTATTAACGTTGCATGTGTTTTTAAATTGAAAAAAAGGTTTTTCTAGCAATTATCTTTCTTATATTCATTCATCTCTGCATTTTTTTCAACTTTTTTGGGAAATGATAAAAGTATCTTACATGCTCGATTTTCATTTTCATTCATTTGTATGTTACTCATGATGCAATTTTTAACTTGGCAGGCCTCTTTCCTGGCAATATATCAGGATAACCATTGTCTGTTTTTTAGTCATACCTTACTTTGATGGTGCTTCGTATGTCTATAAATGCTTCATCCGTCCATTAGTCTCTGCAGACGTTCAAATTATCATCAATTGGTTCAAAAAACACAAGGAATCCCCGTTATCAAGGGAGAACTTTCTAGATAAATTGGATCAATATGTAAAAGAGTATGGAACGGAAGCTGTGGAGAAAATCTCGGCTAGCAAGGTATATGAACAAATTCATATATGACTTTAGATGTTATAAGATCATATACAAATATATTTGTAGCTAGTGTGACTTGTTAGGTAATAGAATAGGAGAAATCATGATACAATATTCTCTTGTTATCTTTACATGCTTCACTTATCCTAGTTCTATGCATGAGAGCTAGATGTTTTACATGAAAATATCAAATTATAGAGGTAACAGAAAAGAATGAAGTAATGACAATCGATAAGATCAATTAATGTTCTATATTTCTATATATTATTTGCTTATAGTTATTAGCTTTTTAAAATGAGTGATTTGTTGTTTTATTTTTGTTCTTTTATTTGAGGAATAACTGACTCATTTAAGAAAAGAAATCTAAGAAATATGTTATTTTTCATTAAGATTGTAGAAATCGAGCCCCAAAAGAAACATACATAAGTAAAAAATGTCCCAAAATTGCTTATGGAGAGATTGTTCATGATCATGTACATGGTATGCATGACTCATATAGCCTACATTGGTGAATAAGATATTATAAGATCATATACACGTGTAGTTATTGTAACTTTTTAGATGATAGAATAGGAAAATTCATGATACTATATTATCTTGTAAATAAACAAGTTCAATTATACTGCATTGGGGGACTAATGATCTTTGCATGCTTCTCTTATCCTAGTTCTACTCAAGAGAATCAAACGTTTTACATGAAGACATCAAAACTTTGAAGATAACAGAAAAGAATGAAGTAATGACAATGGATCAAGATCAAGTAATTTTTTATATTTTTATATATTATTTACTTATAGTTATTGGCTTTGTAAAATACGATTTGCTGTTTTACTTTTGTTCTTTTAATTGATGAATAGTTGACTCATTTGATAAAGGAAACCTACTATTTTTCATTAAAATTGTTGAAATTGAGGCCCCAAAATCACATGTTTATTGAGATTAAGTAAAAATGTACCAAAATTGCTTATGTAGAGCTTGTAAATGATCATGTACATGGTGTATGTGATTTGTGTAAGCCTACATGAATCATTGATGTGATTTTGGGACATTTTTCACTAAATTTACAAAAACCTATCTATTTAGGGCAATAACTGTTATTTATATGCATTTTATTCTTGACTACTCTAGGGCCTTTCTTACAAAGTTTTGAAAATAGAATAACTATAATTTTGTTTTTGCTCCTTTTACCATATATATGCATGTAGGTTAGTCAGAGGGCAGCGAAGAAGGCTTCCTTTGACATACAGAAAGCTAAAAGTGGAACAATGCCTATTATAGAAAATGTGCAAGTTCAACTTAAGAGTGTTCCAGATTTAAGTGCAACGAATTCAAACATACTCGAAGAAAAGACAAAAAAGGCTCCATTGAGCAGTGGAATGAAGCAGCAAATTAGCACAAAGGACAAGGAAAATATTGAAAAGCAACATAAAAAGATCACAAATAAACAAATTGTTGAGGTGAAAGCTCCATCTCTTTGGTGTAAGGTTTGTAAGATTCGTTGTCTCAGTGTGATTGACATGCAATCGCATCTCAAAGGTCGAAAGCATATGGCTCAGATTCAATTACCAATTGACATACAGAAAGCTAAAAGTGGAATAATGCCTATTATAGAAAATGTGCAAGTCCAGCTTAAGAGTGTTCCAGATTTAAGCGCAACGAATTCAAACAAACTCAAAGAAAAGATAGGAGAGACTCTATTGAGCAGTGGAATGAAGCATCAAATTAGCACAAAGGATAAGGAAAAAATTGAAAAGCAACATAAAAAGATCCCAAATAAACGAACTGTTGAGGTGAAAGCTCCATCTCTCTGGTGTAATGTTTGTAAGATTCGTTGTCCTGGTGTGATTGACATGGAATCGCATCTCAAAGGTCGAAAGCACATAGCTCAAATTCAATTACCAACTACTATGTAGACTATGTATAGTTCCTTGAAACAACATCAATGACATATAGATGGTTACGAGTAAAACAAGACGTATGGATTTTTATTTAAAACCAAATTTAATTTGGTAAATTACATTAAAGGGAAGAGCCAATATTTAATCAAATTTTTGGAATTTCATATCTAAGAAACACGTCTCAACTTTTCAATATACTACAGTAGGTTTGTTACATGTGAATTTTTTTCTTTAAATAAGAGAGTTATATCGTAAAGAAACTATAAACAGTACAAACTTGATAGTCAAATCACCGTAAAATAAAGACTAAATGATAGCAAAACATAGGAAATAGTAAAACAACAATACAAGCAATAGACATCTTCAACAAGCCAAAGATTACTTAAGGAGTTAGCATGGAATGAAAAAATAAATCAAATTCAAAATTAGAACCTACAAAACCACCCAAGACTCAAACTAAAATCAAGAAGCATAAAAGGAAGAGAAAAAACCAATGAAATTGAACCAACTACGACAAAACCAAATGAAATTATTAGTTTAAACACAATAAAACTACTCAAAAGATATTAACCTCTCATCTAAAATAGCAAAATTAACATCTCTTTACACTTATCTAACAAGACTAGCAAAGTAACCTTGGCCATTCAATACATTCTTGAAGCTAGTGACATCCAAAAGCTCATACTAGATCAAATCTAGAGAAGAATTAAGTAAAAAAGAAATGACATGTGAGAATTGTAGTTAATAAAACTAATCCTTATACTACACTTAATGCAATATGGAAAGGGTAGTGTTAAACCTTACATAGTGGAGGTTTAAACTACTTAAAAACAATTATAAGTAAATTAGGTTGTTATCCTATATGTATTAGTTAGTTGAGAGCATTATAATTCAATTTGTTTACCATAAATAGAGAGGTAGAAACCAAAAAAAAGGTGTTGAAAAATCTTGTGTAACAGAACAAGGAAGGTAGAGAGGAAAAATTGGGGTGCACTAAGTATGTATTGGAGAGGGAGGTTGAAACTCTTGGTTAGGTTCTGGATAACCACCATTGATGATCTTGACAAGTTCTTCAAAGCTTGTACTCGAGTTGATTGAAGGAATAAGGCTTATTGTTGTTGGAAAGTGGATGTAGGCCAATTTAGGCATAACCATTATAAAATTTGTGCCATTGCATTGTACCTCTTGGTGTTCTTTGAACTTAAATTTTCACAAAACTAGTATCAGAGCCTTATCGAGGGTGAAGTGGTTCCAACCAGGCTTTCTTGTATCTATTCCTGAGCTGGATCAAAGATATATGTACTCTAAAGCTCGATATAGAAAGATTCGATTGCATAGAAGATTGTTAAACAAAAGGTTTCCATTATACTGGATGAAACTCCATCTTTCCCAAAGCATACCATAGCACTCAAGAAACAAGAAGTGATGGATATAGCCTTTATAAGTATTATGTTGAATCTCTCTAATTCGGTGCTAAGATAGGTGAATGATGAAACCTCTACATGTGGCTTGTGGCTTAAATTAGATGAGCTATTCTTGAGAAAATCTTTGTCCAAAAAGATTTATTTGAAGAAAAAGCTATTTGGCTTTAAGATGGACTTTACAAAATCTTTGGAAGTGAACCTTGATATTTCAAGAAGATCATTATTGATTTGTTGAATATAGGAGAAGAAACAAGTGATAAGGACCAGAAGATGATCATGCTAAATTCTCTGCTTGAATAATTTGTTGTAACTCGGGCAACAATTGAATGTGGAAGAGAAGATTTAACCCTTGGGGTGGTTGTTTCAGCCTTAAGGTCTAAAGAACTGGATATGAGGTCATTAAACAAGACTATGTTTGACAATAGAGATGCATTAAATGTGAGAGGAAGGTTTGAGAAAAAAAAGTATAAGGGAAATAGGTAGAGCATTTTAATAGGGATTTCGTTGAGAGAAAAAAGGTATAAAGACAAGAAAGACAGAGATGTTTAGGCATCTATAATGACTCTATGAAAGTAGAGTTATTAGCACACTTTTTACTTAATATTTACTTGTTTTATTCAATAAATAGTATTTTTAGGGTAAAAATATTAAAATATAAACTTTTTAGAGAAAAAAGGGGTGAAAATATAATTTTTCGATTTTTTTGGGATTTTTTATGAATTTTTAACGCATGACCAATTAGGAGCTACCACGTCGCATGCCACGGAAGCATAGGAGCTTACTCAATAAGCCACGTAGATGCCACACAAGCAAGGATATCGAATCACATTACGCTACGTGTGAGGAGGACGAACAACATACCATATGTCAACACAACGTTCAATCCAAGTTCGAAGATTAGTCAACCTGCCATGCCATTGCTTCGCACGTTCTAATGTGCATTATGCCATCTGTTTCGGTGAATCATGTTTCGTCATATGACGCTAACTTAACGAGCGTTGACTCTGACCATTCTCCTCTCCCACGTGTTACGTTCTGATTCATCTAGTGAATTTCTGATGCCATGTATTGTGCTATGATTGGGTCGCGTTGTCAGTTTTGCTTTTTTTTGATTGCAGCCTTTGATTTGAAGCTCATATGACGGTCTAGATCGCACTTGAGCTATATTTAAGCCCCTAATCACCCTATAAACCCTCAAGGGCCATCATTAACATAATTTTGGTCAATTTTTAGAGCTAAAAAGAGAAAAATATAGAAAAATTCAAGAGTGGATACAATTTTGTTAGAGATTCAAGAGAATATTAATACTACAATTCAAGAGATTGATTGTATTTCTTCTTTTACTATTTTCTTTATCAATTTTTATGTTTTTCTTGATAAAAAATATGAGTTTTATGAATACAATTATGTGTATTTAATTTATTAATCCAGGATTTTACGAACCAAATTTTTACCATATGATGATTTAATATTTTATCCTAATTATAATTATAATTTAATTATATTATTTAATTTGATTTGTATGTTATTAATTATTTGGCCAACAATTTATCTATAGAGGTAATTAAATAGATTTGAGAGAATTATTTTATTTGTTTGTCTTGATTAAATAACATGCATAGTTTCTAGGCAGAGATATATGATTCTTATATATGTGATCCATAATTAATGAACTTAATTAGTAGTATGCAATTTAATTGGTATAAGAGTATGATTAAATTAATTAGTATATGATGTGTAGTTTACTTGAGAGAAGAATATATGATAGGTTAGATTCAATTATGGATTAAATATTCTTAGATATTTTCTAATATATATTTTTGGTTATCAATTTTGATTTAATTAATTGTTGCTTCCTTAAAATATAGAAATACAAAAAAAAATGATTTTTATTTTTTTAAGTTTCAAAAATTAGTTTCTAATAAAATAATCTTCATGTGAACAATTTTTTCTTATCATTATATTACTTGTTGGGATATGTATATTTATGTATTCATTGCAAACACTTCGTGTGTGGTGATCAAGTTTTTGGCGCCGTTGTCGGGGATTATATATATTAAAAATTAATAATTTTTTATTTTTTATTTTAGTTATTTTTTTAATATATTTTTCTTTACTTTAATTTTAATTTCAATTTATTGACTTATTTTTTATTTATTTTAGTTAATTTATTTTTTTAACTTTAATTCATTTATTTAGTTGTTTATTTATTTTTATTTTTTATTTATACACATCATTTATTGTTAATAAATGACTAGCAATAATTATCAATAGTCAATAAACGGAATGATAGCCACAAGAAGAGTAGGTAGAATGCATGAGGTAAATGACATCATGACTTACAGCTTAAGTGTCATCTTTGGTAAATCTTTTGATAGTTTAAAACTCACTAGCGAGTATAAACCAGGTCCAAGATTCTCTGCTTTTGTGTGCGCTTTGTGATGGAGCCAATTTGTTTGATAATTGTCCACATAATCCTGAATCATTCTTCTATGTGGGTAATGTGAATTAAAACAATAATTCATACTCAAACACATATAACCTAGTATGGAGACAACATCTATATTTCTCTTAGAATAACAATAATCAAGGTGGTAATTAATTCAACCATCAATCATTTCCACCACTTGGTTTTCAACAACCCCAACAATTACAAGCCCAAGAAAATAAACCACCTACTGAGAACAATTCAAATGTTTTAATGAGGATGATGAAAGACTTCATCCAATCATTTAATACAAAAATGTCAACTCAAGAGGCTTCAATTTGAAATTTGGAGAACCAAATGGGGCAACTTGCTCATATTATAAGTCAAAGGCCTCAAGGTAACCTTCTGATGAGCAGAACCAGCATCGTCGATCCTGCCAATACTTTGGTTTTATATTTATAAAACTCTCTCAAGTGCACGAATCATTCGTAGAAAATGATAAGTATACTCCCAAGGTCGATCTAAGGAAGGAATATATGTGGTTTTTAATTTATTATTTAAAATTTTAAAAACGAAATTAAATCCTAAACATCCTGTCACGATATTTGAGTTTTTGTGTTTCTAATCTAAGAACATAAAAATAAACATAGATATGGATTCAACAAAAAATTATGCAAATTTTATCATTTATAATAGTGGAGTATTTATGGATATAATAACTAAGTTAATTATGCTTGTTTATATTATTTAGGTTATTAAAGATATAAATTAATATTTATTGATTCTCTCTTTTTTATATGAATACCACCTTTATTGGGGTTAGATATTCTTTGTTAACTAAAAAAATCAATTAACACTTTTGGGTGGGGTTGATAACTAATTTGGTTAATTAAATTAATTCTTTTTTCTAAAGATTGAAAATGAACCATTTAAATGTCACCTTTGGTGGGGTTAGATAGTTTAAACTTTATTCAAGGTGTCCAAATTAAACCTAAGAATTTAATTATCCGAGTACTAACTTTCAAGTTTTAAAATCATTTCTAAAAACATGTTGTCAATACATTTTCAAATAATAATTCTTATAAAAACTTTTGAAATAGAGTTTTACTCTAACTACCGGGCGATTGTACCAACAAATAAAAGAGCATTACACTAAATCAGACCGGATAACTAAACCTTAAAATCTGATTTTCAGATTTTAAGTTTGTAATGAAAAATAATATATTTCTCTCTAACATTCTTAATATAAAATCTTGAATAAAAATAAAATCAATTCATTTTAGAGATTTTTACCTATTTAATATTTCGCAAGCATAACAACGTTATTATTATATCATGTTTACAAACAGCCAACAAAGTTAAATTTAATCACAGAAAAATTAAATATAACATGTAAGAATCAAGCATAAAAAACAACTATAAAGAAAATAAAATTCTTACAATACTTTGATGTTGTTCATGTTGTTGGAAAACCTCCAAACGGAATTTGCACTCCCATTTATTGAATCAAAAAGCAAATAAATTACAAAAACATAATTAGTTCTTCTCAAAAAGAGAAGAACTCTAAAACTAAGAAGAACTAACTAAGAAAATACAAAAAATTAAGAAAAACTAAGAAATGAGAAAGAAAGATAAGATAAGATGGGTTTTTAGGTGTGTTTTGAAGTGAAGAGAATGAAGGTATTTATAGGTGAGGAGAGGAAGGAAAAATGGGTGAACAAATGATTCAAAGTTGAGAAATGCGGTGTAGTGAATGATGACGTCATACTGATGATGTCACAGTGATGTGGGACAAGCTGGTGCACACAGATGGGGCAGCGGGCGCAGCTGATGAACGAAAACCGGCATCGCCGATCTTCGCAAATACTTTGGTTTTAATATTTATAAAACTCTCGCAAGTGCACGAATCATTTCGAAGAAAATGATAAGTATACTCCCAAGGTCGATCTAAGGAAGGAATGTATGTGGTTTTTAATTTATTATTCAAACTTTTAAAAACGAAATTAAATCCTAAACATCCTGTCACGATAGTTTGGTTTTTGTGTACCTAATCTAATGACATAAAATAAACATATATACAGATTAATTAAATATAATCTAATAACATAAAAATAAACATAGATACAAATTCAATAAATAATTATCTAAAAATAAACATATATACAGATTCAATAAATATTCATGCAAATTTTTATCATTTATATTAGCGGAGTATTTATGTATGTAATAACTAAATTAATTATGCTTGCTCATATTAACTAGGTTATTAAATATATAAATTGATATTTTATTGATTCTCTCTTTTTTATATAAATACCACCTTTGGTGGGGTTAGATATTCTTTGTTAACTAAACAAATCAATTAACACCTATGGGTGGGGTTGATAACTAATATGCTTAATTAAATTAATTCCTTTTTCTAAGAGATTGAAAATGAACCATTTAAATGCCACCTTTGGTGGGGTTAGACAATTTAAACATTATTCAAGGTGTCCAAATTAAACATAAGAATTTAATTATCCGAGTACTAACTTTCAAGTTTTAAAACCACTATTGAAAACATGTTGTCAATATATTTTCACATAATAATTCTTATAAAAACTTTCGAAATAGAGTTTCACTCTAACTACCGGGCGATTGTACCAACAAATAAAAGAGCACTACTCTAAATTAGACCGGATAACTAAACCTTAAAATCTAATTTTCAGGTTTAAGTTTGTAATGAAAAATAATATATTTCTCTCTAACATTCTTAATATAAAATCTTGAATAAAAACAAAATCAATTCATTTTAGAGATTTTTACCTATTTAATATTTCGCAAGCATAACAACGTCATTATTACATCATATTTACTAAACAGCCAGCATAGTTAAATTTAACCACAGACAAGTTGAATATAACATGTAAGAATAAAACATAAAAATAACTGTAAAGAAAATAAAATCCTTACAGAACTTTGACACTATTCCCGTAGCTAGAAAACCTCCGAGCGGAATTTGCACTTCCATATATTGAATCAAAAATCTAAATTATTACAAAAACATTACAAGTTCCTCTCAAAAAGAGAAGAACTCTAAACCTAAGAGAATTGAACTAAAAACTAAGAGAAAAAACTAAGAAAAGCTTAGAAACTAAGAAAGAAACTAAGAGAAACTAAAAACTAAGAAATGAGAGAAAGAAAGAAGAGAGAAGTGAGTTTTGAAGGTGTAATTTGAAGTGAAGGGAAGGGGGTATTTATAGGTGAGGATGGAGAGAAAAAATGAGTAAAAAAATGTTAAAAAAATATTAAAAAATGTAAAAACGCGTATTGGAATTGCTGATGTCATCAATGACGTCAGCATGACGTCACAGGGGCTGCTGCACGTGAAAAATGGGGCGAAAACGCGTTGGGCGCGCGGTGGGGCTGTCGCTGCGCGCAGCTCGGCGCGCGTGAACAGTGCCCGCGCGCTGCGCTGCGCGCAGCTGGGCAGGCCAGCGCTCGGCTGGGCTGCGGCGCGCGATTTCCGTCTTTTTGACATTTTTGACCTTTTCGACCCATTTCGTCCAATTTTTCCATGTTTGTTGACCTTTTCTCACTTATTTATTGATATATTTGTGATGTATTGCTTCAAGTATTCCTCTTTGAGTCTTTAAATTGCGTTTTTAAGCCAAAATTCCTGAAAAACAATAAAAATACCCGTGATTCCGAAAAAGACAAATTTATATAAATATATGATAAAACATATAAATGTATATATTTTTAATCAATTAATGTAAATAAAATCATGGTTATTTTAGTGCTTTTTGAGCACTCATCAGCAGCGGCCGCGTAGACTGGGCACATATGGGCAGCGGCGCACACAGACTGGAGCAAGGGAGCGTAGATGTGCGTGCAAAAAGGAGCAAGGACGTGCGCGGAATGGAAAGCAGGCCTGCGCGGGATCGGGCGCTGATGGGCGTGCTGCGCGTGGCTGCTCGACATGACTAGACGTGCTGCGCACGTTGGTTGGTGCGGTTGGGCAGTTGCGTGCGCGATTTCCTCCTTTTTGACCTTTTTGATCCATTTTGTCCAATTTTTCCATATTTGTTGACTTTTCCTCATTTATTTATGAATATATTTGTGATGTATTGCCTCCAGTATTCCTCTTTGAGTCTTTAAGTTACGTTTTTAAGCGAAAATACCTGAAAAACAATAAAAATACCTGTGATTTTCAAAAGACAGATTTATATAAATATATGATAAAATCATATAAATATATATATTTTTAATCAATTAATGTGCATAAAATCATGATAATTTTAGTACTTTTTGAGCACTCATCACCTTCCAAGTGACACAAGTGTAAACCCAAGATGAGAAGGTAAGGACCAGTGCAACGCCATAGCCTTGAGGAGTGTTAAAACTTTAGAGTATGAACATATATAAGACGAAAAAGGATGAGGAGAAACATGAAATTAACAAGGATGAGGATGAACTAATAGATAAAAAGAGCACTGAAAAGGGAATAATTCAACCAAAGAAAAACAACCTTTAGAAACCCACTATTCCTTTCCCTCAAAGACTGCAGAAGAAAAGTTTAGATATGCAGACATACCATTTGTAGAGGCACTTCAACAAATATCGTCTTATGCCAAATTCATGAACGATATACTCTCAAAGAAAAAGAGGCTTGGAGATCATGAAACAATAACTTTGACTGAAAGTTATAGTGTATAGAAAACTACCACAAAAAATGAACGATCCAGGTAGTTTTGACATCCCTTGCACTATTGGGAACTTTCGTTTTGGAAGGATATACTGTCAAGGAAAAAGAGGCTTGGAGATCATGAAACAATAACTTTGACTGAAGGTTGTAGTGTCATCCTTGATAGAAAACTACCACAAAAAATGAAAGATCTAGATAGTTTTGACATCCCTTGCACTATTGGGAACATCCATTTTGGAAGGGCACTATATGGCTTGGGTTCTAGCATTAACCTCATGCCATTATCTGTCTTCAAGATATTGGGGGTCAGTAAAGCAAAACCCACTTTAGTAACATTAAAAATGGCAGATAGATCAATTAAGAGACCTCGATATGTGGTAGAAGATTTGCTAGTAAAAGTAGACAAATTCATTTTTCCAGTAGACTTCATTGTGCTAAACATGGAAGAGGATCGTGATACTCCAATCATACTTGGTTGTCCATGCTTAGCAATCAGAAAGGCATTCATTGATGTATGAAAAGGTGAACTTACAATGAGAGTGCAAGATGAACAAATAATATTTAAAGTTTTTATAGAATCTGAATCCCCTGACATTGATAATGTTAATGAATTCTTAAGGATAAATGTTATTGAATATGGAGACAACTTAAAAGAATATGTTGTATTGCCCACACTTAAGACTATTACACATGATGCTTTGAACAAGGACATAAACTCACCAGAGAACAACTCAACCTGTTTTAACTTTGAAAGTATGGCATTGAAGGTTGACATTGTAGATTGTGTGACCTTTTTTTAGGATGTGCCTATCATATGTGTATCAAAGGCGATTATGGAGAATTTTGAGATAGTATCAAAGCTCAAAACATCAATTGAAGAGCCACCAAGTTTAGACCCCACACTTTTAACCTCCTATCCCTAGTCAAGTATGAAAGTGAAAGAGTGCAATAGAGAGTTGAAAAAGCTATTAGAAATACATAAATTAGATGAGTTATGGTGGAGTGCTTATAAGAATTCCAAAAAGTTCAAAAGGAAAACAAAAATATGGCATGAGAAGAGAATTGAGCACCGTGTTTGCGAACCAGAACATATAGTATTATTGAACAAATCAAGACTCAAATTATTTCCAGGCAAACTCAAAAGTAAATGGACACAAATGGATGTGCCTTAGGAGGTTATATGACTGTCTAGTCAAGGACGTTAAACATGACGTTGGTTGGGAGAAAACCCAACGTTATTTTCCTTATATATTTTCATTGTTTTTGTTTTGTAGGTGAATAAATGTGGAGAGCAATGCCTCAACAATAATGAGCATTTTAGCGACAGATGTGGTGTGCCATGATTAAGAGAGTTTTCTTTTCTTTTATCATATTTATACATGCACATTAGGGACAATGTGTAATTTAAGTTTGGGGGAGGGAACTTCATTTTGTACTTTAGCATTTACATGTATTTTAAATTTTTAGGCAATTTTTTAAGATGTTTTTAATCATGATTTGGGTAAAAATTGATAAATATATGGAAACTAAATGCATGCATGCTTGATATGAAACATATCAACTCAATGATAAAAATTGGTTGTTATGACTAGGATAAGGAATGTAACATATTTGTTAAGATATTTACATTAATCATGCAATATGCTTGCTAGTTTTGATTGAATTGATTTAAATATTTATGCACGTGTTCATGGTTGGTTTTGGTGTGCTTATTGAGAGAAACTTTTAGTAGTTTTGATCATCCCTTGAGGAGAAATCCTAAATAGTATTTAGCAAGATAAATGATTTAGGCCTTATTTGGATCAATTCAGCCTTTCAAGCTAACCATTGTTAATATTCGTAGTCACTTATTCGAGCCTAACAAAGAACATTTCATATCTTTAAGGCACATTTAATGCCTAACCAATAAGTATTAGCTTTTACCCTTGTACATTTAGCTTGTGTGAAAAGAAAAAAAATGCAATCATGTGTTATGCTATAGTGTAAGGTGAAATGTAATGCATCTTATAAAAAAAGAAAAGAAAAAAAATGCAAAACTCACAACACAATTATCTCTCTAAAGAAAAAGAAAATAGAATTGAAAATAAGTTTGGGGGTGTTGTTAAGTTATAAAAAAAAAAAAAAAGAGATGTGGAATACAAGAATTTGAAAAGAATGATAAAAGAGGGTGCATTGAAATATCAAGTAAAAGCTCAATTGTAACTAAAAAGTGTGTGATGAAAAAAAAAACTAAGGTGTAAAAAAGCCTAAATGTCTTCATTTATCAACCCCCCACCTAAGCCTTACAATACAACCATGTAAAGTCCTTATTGATCTTGAGTTGAGTGCATATTTATATTAGTGGAGATGATTTGAAAAATAGACTTATGACACTTGTTCTAAGATTGAATTGATTAGCATACTCATATAGGTTGACTTCATGAGTGCATTAGATGATATCATGTGCAGCACATACACACACACAAATTAATTTGTCAAAAACCTTGCATATCCTTGTATTAATAGAACGTTGATTGATGAATATGTGGATATCTTTATCATAGGATTGTACAACTTTTGAGAGAGATAGTTTTCTTGAAATATGCATGTACTAATATAAGTATATTTATGAATATACTACCCAAGTTATTTTATTTAGTTATACTTGGCTTTACTTGAGGACAAGCAAAGATTTCAGTTTGGGGGTATGATGACTCTATGAAAGTAGAGTCATTAGCGCATTTTTTTACTTATTATTTACTTGTTTTATTCAATAAATAGTATTTTTTGGGCTAAAAATATTAAAATTTAAACTTTTTAGTGAAAAGGGATGCAAATATAATTTTAAATTTTTTTGATATTTTTAACGCAACTCCAATCAGGAGCTACCACATGGCATGCCACGTAAGCATACTAGTTGACTCGGTAAGCCACACAGACGCCACGCAAGTAGGGACAATGAATCACGTTACGCCGCGTGTGAAGAAGACGAATCGTGCACCACGTGTCAGCACGATATTCAATTCGAGTTCAAAGATTGGTCAACCTTCCCTACCACGTGTCACCATGTCATTGCTCCATGCATTCCACCCGTGGGCCACGCCATCTATTTCCACGAATCATGTTTCTCTAAGTGGCGCTGACTCAACGAGCATTAACCCTGACTATTCTCCTCTATCACGTGTCGTGCTCTAATTTGCCTAGTGAATTTCTAATGTCACGTGTCACGTTGTGATTAGTTGACTCTGTTAGTTTTTCTTTTTTTATTACATATTTAAAAAATTAGGGGATTAAGTATTCTTATATATTTTCTCATATATATTTTTAATTACCAAATTTGATTTAATTAATTATTTCTATTTACTTTTAGTTATTTTAATTTTTCTTCCTCAAAATATAAAAACACAAAAAAATTAATTTTTATTTTTTAAAGTTTTAAAAATTAGTTTCTAATAAAATAATCTCTATGAGAACAATATTTTCTTGTCATTATGTTTCTTGTTGCGATGCGTATACTTACATATTCATTGCACACACTTTGTATGTAGTGATCAATCAATTACTCATGATGGCTATAAAAGTGCAGATGCATTGACAATTTTTGAAAACCTCACCTCTGAAGAATGGATCTTGGACTCTGGGTGTTCCTATCATATGACTCCATATAAAGAATGGTTTATGCCATACAAGAAAATAGGTGGAAGCATTATATACATGTGCAATAATCAACCTTGCAAGATCGTAGGAATTGATGACATTTCACTAACTCTTACTGATAAAGTGGAAAAGTTTTTATCAAATGTGTGACATGTCATGATACCAAAGAGAAAATTAATTTCCCTTGCCATGCTTGCAAGAAAAGGTTTTGATTTCAAAGGCCATGGAATGGAATTGAAAATGGTAAAAAGGTCTGTGGTGTTC
The DNA here is from genome assembly GCA_037013495.1 of Hippophae tibetana. NCBI lineage: Eukaryota > Viridiplantae > Streptophyta > Magnoliopsida > Rosales > Elaeagnaceae > Hippophae > Hippophae tibetana. The sequence goes on along the minus strand of CM072805.1, from coordinate 19,812,973 downwards.
TTTAGAGGTACATTAAGAAATGGATTGTATTCTTGATGGGTACTATGAACTTACCTCTAGTCATACTAGGCAAGACTGTGAAGGAACCAAAAATGTTGCTATGGCATAAGAGGCTTGCACACGTTAGTGAAAAGTATCTTAAAGAGCTGATAAAGCAAGAACTATTGGGTAACCTAAAAGGGGAAAAGTTACTTTTCTGTGAACAACGTATCTTGGGAAAATCCAAAAGAGTAAAGTGTACAAGAGGTGAAATCATCACTAGGGAAAAATTGGGATACATACATGCAGATCTATAGGGGCTAGCAAGAAACCCATCCCTAAGTGGCTTAAGATACTTTTTTCCTTTATAGATGACTTCTCAAGAAAGGTATGGGTATACACTCTAAAAACCAAAGATGACGTGCTTGAAAAATTCAAAGTTTGGAAGACTCAAGTGGAAGTGGAAATTGGTATAAAGATTAAGTACCTAAGGACTGAAAATGGAATGGAGTTCTACAGCAATCATTTCAACAAGTTTTTTGAGGAACATGGAATCACCAAGCATAAGACGATATCATACAATCCTTAACAAAATGGCCTCATAGAGAGGATGAATAGGACATTGCTTGAGTGAGTGAGGTACATACTGTTTAGTGTCAATGTTCCCAAGAAATTTTGGGCAGAAGTTATGCATATTGCATGCTTTTGTGTGAATAGGTGTCTTTTATTAGCGTTGCTATTTATAACACCCGAGGAGATGTGGTTGGGCCACCCTAAAAACTATGAGGTAGTAGGAGTTCTTGGATGTGTTACCTTTATGCATGTAAATCAAGATAAGCTCGAAGCAAGAGTAATTAGATGTATGTTTATAAGGTACTATGAGGGCATCAAAGGATACAAGCTTTGGAACCCAATACAATGAAAGTATGTGGTAAGCAGATAATGTGGTATTCAATGAAAATGAGATGTATTTAAAACCTACAGATACTCCTGTTAAAGTACATCTGGAAATAAAAATAGGCACTAGGGTAAAGGTGGAACATGTTCATAAAATCAACTCAGAGAAGGAAGAAGACAATGGCATTATGCAGGAACACATACAACTCAACCATGATCCCTTGAGGAACTATCAGCTAGCGAGAGATAGGCAAAGCAAAAGACATCAAAATACTTGAATGATCTTAAGGAAATCAAGCTTCAATTACCAATGTAATATCTGGTATAGAATCAAACCTGATAGCATTTACTTTTAACATAATAGATTATATAAGTGATAAAATCAAACATGTCAAATATTAAAAGAACTTAACATATAGAATTGGTTACTTCAAATTCTCCTTTTGTTTAGCTAATAATACTATATTAAAAAAATCTTAAATTCCTAAAACCCATCATTCCTATAGCTTTTAAAAGGTACATATTTATTTTTGTAAAAATTACAATTTGATCATTTTACTTTCACAAATTTAATATATTAGTCATTTTATTTTAAATTAGTGCATTTTAATCACCATATTGTTGCATTTGTAGATACATTAGTCATTTTAGGTCAATTTTAATTTTTAATTTTTTTTTACCTTTAGAAACATTTTACTCTTCAAACATCTATTAGTTCTAATAGTAAGGTTTAATTGGATTTAATCTAAGTTTTCCAACATAAAAATTATCCAAAAAATAACTAAAGTTTTCAAAAATACAATAATAAGATGAATAAAGTGCATCAATTTTAAGAAAAATAATTAATATGTTTAATTTGTCAAAGTAAATTGACCAATGAATTCTCCTTTGAACCCAACCAATCAAAAATTTCTAGTAATGTTTACCAAATCATTACAAAATTTCTATCATGAAGGATAAATCTGTTGCTATAGCGTCTTACCAAAGGGAGAGAGAAAAGTGAATCAATAGAGTATTTCTGCTCGAAAGAGATATTGCCTTGCGTCCAATGCACTACAAGCAATTATAAACAAGTTAGAATAAAGCAAAGCATGCAACAAAACTTTTGGGAACCTCCATCCAGAACGTAGCTTTAGGCAGAGAGAACCTTTGTCACAGAAGTAAAATGTTGGAATTCCAAGGCATTCTAACTAAGATCATAAGCAAACTATCTAGCTCTAAATCTAAGGAAGTTTTGATGGACTCATGACATTTTTAATACTCACTTCTTTACACCAATATGTTGAGAAAGAATTTGCTCTTCCAAACAATTTGGAGGATTGGACTTCAAAAGACTCATTAATTTTAATAGAACAATGCTGGCCAAAGCTGCATGCGATCTTGTCACAAATAACAACATACTTAGTGATTCCTTTGTTTGCAAAGTCCTATTATGTGCAAAGGATGCTTTGTTAAAGGGCTTATATTACAAGTTGGAAGATGGTAGTACCATTAATGTTTGGACTGACTCTTGCATACCAGGTCTCAAAAAATCAGCTACTATGTCACCCTGAGTAGTCAAACTCACTTTCAATTTTGACCATGTAAAATCTATGTTGCTAGAATAGTGAATAGAAGTGGGATGTCCACAAATTAGAATCGATTTGGGGTTTAAATATTGCAAAACTCATATCTTCTCTAAAAACAACCAATCTTATTCTCAAAGCTAGATTCTATAGTTTGGCTAGGAACTAGTATAGGCTTCAAAGAGGCATATCTCGCCCTCACTAAAGATCGAAACCCATCTAATTTTTCTTAGAATAGATTGTGGAAATCTAAACTTTATAAAAGGCACAAGATATTTTCGTGGAAAATTTTCAATAGCACTTTACCTGTAAAGCATCTATTGATAGGTTTAAAACTCCCAATGACTATAGCTACCCTCTGTGTTATCAAGAAACTAAAGTTATAGAACAGATATTCATTCGTTGTGAAATTTTATAATCCTTCTAGTTTCACTGGAAATGGAATGTACTCTAGAGTTTCCTCAACAAACTAGCATACACCTTATTGCCAAAGTATATATATCTAGCTAGTAGAATTTACTCTAACAGCAGTGGTAATGCTAAAGATTGTATGGTGGTTGAGTAATAAAGTTGTTTTTCAAAATAAAGTATTACAACTTGAAAGAATTTTACAAGGGATTGTCACTATAATCAAAGAATTCCACCATCTTCTAACTGATTCAAACCCAAGCAACCCCCACCTCATGGGACCTTTAAACTATACTTTGATACAGCTTGGTTTAATGGTCTAGCTGTAGTAGGTTTTATTGTGAGAGATCACAACAGCAATTTATGTCATGGGTGGACCAAAATATTGAGAACACAATTGCCAGAGATAGCTAATACCTATGCCTTTTACTATGCTTTCCATAAAGCTCTAAATTGAAAAAAGAAACCAGTATATACTTGGAGGGAGATGCAAAAATAGTCATTGATAGCTTTTTTACAATCAAATAACACTTCCAACTTTCATCCAATTACTTAAATCTTTAGATGATGATCTTTAAAAAAGAAAAAAATATTGTTGTCGATGTGAGATCTTTTCTTTTACCACAGTACTTTTCCTCCACATTAGTTAGGTAGAAACTACAGGAGAGATTTAATCCATCATCGTCAAGAGCTTGGTTTCAATGTGGGACCTTTTTCTTTTACCACAATACTTCCCCTCCACATCGGGCATGTAGAAGTTACAAGAGAGATTTAATTCATCATCGCTAAGGGCTTGGTTTGAAAAAAAAATTGAATAAAAAATCGCTCTGATAGTGTGTCAAACGCACTTTGAGCAGATGAATAACAATTTTTTTCACGAAGATCGACTTATTCTGATACCATATTGAAAATTGGTGTTGAAAACAAGGTCAAAGGCTAAGGCCTAAAGGTTTTTCCAAATAAAACAAGTTCTTTCAAAGTTATTATTTCTTTCATGTTTTCATTACAATTCTATAGCTATGTATAAGGAGATTTACTCCTTGAATTACTCTTTGAATTAAACATTCATTGATTTACTTCTTGAATTAAGGATTCCTTATTTTATTCTTTGAATTAAAGATTCTTTTTTTTCTCCTTAAATTACTCCTTAGGATGACAACTTTTAATTTATTTCTTGAATTAAGGTTTTTGATTTACTCCTTAAATTGACACTCTTTAATTTTATCTCCAATAACATAGTTTTTCAATACTTTACTCATTAATGGGACTTTTATAATCATTTTGATGGCATAATTCTCATGTTCATATTGTCATTAGATATTTACTTAAATGTGAGACCCATGATTTTTACAAATGTTTCAAATTTTATTATCAAATACAAATTAAGACAAAAAAAAAAGAGAAAAAGGCACTTTTAAGTAAAATATAAAAACATGATCTAATATTCAGATTGATCCTCCAAAAAGATGCAACAATACACAACAAAGAGGGTACAAGCTCAGTAAAAAATGAAGAATAATAAGAAGCAATACATGAAGAAAGTAGGATGCCACTTACACAAGGAAGATTGAACATGTACTTAAACACTTGGATTGTATTAGCCAAAACAAGTGCATACTTCTCCACATCCTTCTTAACCTGGAACACCATACATATACGATCATTCCTCCATATATCATGTAATGTGATCAACATATATAGTCGCATGCATACACAAACTGGTTCAAAAAACTAGCTAAAAGGCACTTTTCATCTTCATGATTTCCTTCATTTTTACATGCTACTGAACATGATTGTTCAAATATTCCTAATAAACAAGCCCCCGAAAATGTTCCACTCCACTTATGACAATAATCGTTATGCTTCACCATTTTTGGTGTCTACGAATATTCAAAATAATGAAACATTAATTAAAACATAAGTAATCACTTATAACAATGATATATGTTATAAGCGAACACTAAGAGTGAGTAATTCGAATTACATATTATATAAATATTACATATAGCAATGATATATGCTATAAGCGAACACTAAGAGTGAGTAATTTGAATTACATATTATATAAATATATAAGTGTGAGTGTGTAATATGTTATTTAAAAAAAATACTTGTTTATAATAATAAATAGCTAAAATGTACTTAATCAAATAATAAAGAGATATAACTAATTAAATTAATATATATATATATAAAAAGAATAAACCATGAGTTTCTTAGAAAATAATAATAATAATAACTATATCAATATATAAAAGTGTTGGGAAAAATAGATGGTTGTAAAGAAATAAATTCAACACACCTAAGATAATTTTCCAAATCAAAATAGAACAAAAATAACATCAAGATTTTAGCGTGGAAAAACCTTCCAAAATGAAAGTAACAACCACGGGACCCGTAGGCCACTTAAACTTTCACTATAATAAGATGAGATTACACACTTCACATTTAGGTGTATCTCTCACAAAATACAACAAATATGTATCTTCAATTTGTGGGTAAAACTTCACAAATTGGCTCTCTTAATTTTTCCTCTCAAAAACTCTCTCTGTTTTCTTTTCCTCTCCTTCTGATCTGTGAATATTGAGATTGAAGCAAAGGCTTTTATAAAGCCAAAAGCTTCATTCTTCACACATGGTTATATGGAGACAAATGGTAGAAATGTTTGACCTTTTTTTCTTTCTTCTTTCGGCGCCGCCACCTTATGTGGGACATGGCTCTTCTACACCTGCAATCTGTCTATAGATAGCAAGCTTTTCTCTAGTCACGGTCTTTGTCATCATATCTGCCATGTTATCATTGGTGTGAACCTTCTCAACTTGCAGTAGTTTATGTTCCAACACATCACGAATCCAATGATACCTTACATCGATGTGTTTAGACCTTGAGTGGAAGGTTGGATTCTTGCTAAGGTGAATTGCACTCTGACTGTCGCAATAAAGAACATAGTTTTCTTGGTTCTGATGCAATTCTTGTAGGAACTTTTTCATGCATAGGATCTTCTTACAACCTTCAGTGATTGCAATGTACTCTACTTCTGTGGTACTTAAGGCATTACACTTTTGTAGTCGTGATTTCCATGAAACAGCTCACCGTCCAAATTTTATTAGATACTCAGATATAGATTTCCTCGTATCTACATCGCCAGCCATATCTGAATCTGTATATCCTTCTAATACAGGTTTATTATTACCAAAGTATAAACAATGACATGAGGTTCCTCTAAGATACCTGAGTATCCATTTGACAGCTGCACCAATGTTCCTTTCCAGGATTTGATAGGAATCGGCTCACAGCGCCAACAACATGTGCAATGTCTGGTCTAGTGCATACTATAGCATATATTAGACTACCAACCGCTGATGCATAAGGCACCTTACTCATCTCCAATATCTCCTCCTCACTTGAGGGACTTTGACTCACATTAAGCTTGAAATGGCTCGCAAGTGGACAACTAACAGGTTTAGCTTTGTTCATGTTGAATCTTTCAAGAACTTTTTCAACATACCATTTTTGGGAGAGCCAAATCTTTTGCTTTTTCCTGTTGCGGGTAATGGTCATGCCAAGAATCTGCTTGGCAGGTCCTAAGTCCTTCATTGCAAAGGACTTGCTTAACTCCTTCTTTAACTTGTTAATCTTGTCAAAATTTTGACCTACAATTAACATGTCATCAACATAAAGTAGAAGAATGATAAAATCACCATCAAAGAATTTCTTGATGAAGACGCAATGATCAGTTGTCGTTCTATTGTATTCATTTTTCTCCATGAATGAGTCGAACTTTTTGTACCACTTCCTTGGTGCTTGCTTCAGACCATACAAGCTCTTCTTTAGTCTGCATACCAACTTCTCTTTGCTTTTGACTTGGAAACCTTTGGGCTGCTTCATATAGATTTCCTCATCAAGATCATCACCATGTAAGAATGCAGTCTTTACATCAAGTTGTTCAACCTCTAGATTGAGACTAACTGCCATACCAAGAACAACTCAGATTGAAGACATTTTAACTACTGGTGAGAATATTTTATCGAAGTCAACGCCTTTATTCTGCTCGAATCCTTTCACAACAAATATTGCTTTGTAGCGTGGTTGTGAACTTCCTTCTTCACTTTTGATTTTGTACACCCACTTGTTCTTGAGAGATTTTCTTCCCTATGGTAGTTTCATTAGGTCAAATGTGTGGTTCTCATGCAGAGATTTCATTTCTTCCTGCATGGCTTTTAACCACTCAATCTTATGTTGATAAGTGATAGCTTCGTCATAACTCTCTGGCTCTCCCCCTTCAGTGAGCATCACATACTCGTTAGGAGAATATATGCGACTTGGTTGTCGTACTCTGGTGGATCTCCTTGTCTGTACTTCTGGTTGGACTTGTTCATAAACTTGTTCTGGTTTTGAACTGCCAGCTGGTGGATTAACATCATCAGTATCTAGTGTAACTCCCTCGTCGTCAGGATTTATTGGTGGAGAAACTGGATCTAGATTAACTGGAATTTCATCTAATTGTGGTTTCTCGGATTTCTCAAAATCCTCGATTGTTTAGTCTTCAAAAAACACCATGTCTCTACTTCTGACAATCCTTTTGCTAATAGGATCCCAAAGTCTGTAGCCAAATTCTTCATGGGCATATCCCATAAAGATACATTGTTTCGCTTTTCCATCCAACTTAAACCGCTCATCTCTTGGGATGTGAACAAATTCTCTACAGTCGAATACTTTCAAGTGTTTGTAAGAAACATCCTTCCCCATCCAATCTCTTTCTGGTATGTCGTAGTTCAGTGGAACTGATGGAGAAAGGTTGATTAAATCAACTGTTGTCCCCATTGCCTCCCCCTAAAAGAAGTTTGGTAGTTTTGCTTTTGAGAGCATACATCTGACTCTTTCACAGATGGTTCTGTTCATTCTCTCTGTGACACCGTTGTGTTGAGGTGTCTTTGGTACTGATTTTTCTAGCCTGATGCCAAAACTTTTGCAATACTCCTCGAATGGTCCACGATACTCACCACCATTATCTGCACGTATACACTTCAAACGTCTACCAGTTTCTTTCTCCACTTTTACATGAAACTGCTTGAAAACTTTATGCACTTGATCTTTAGTTTTCAAAGCAAAAGTCCATACTTTTCTAGAATGGTCATCAATAAAGGTCACAAAATAGTAAGCACCTCCTAGTGACTTACAACTCATTGTACATACATCTGTGTGTATTAAATCTAGAATATTTTTCTTTCTAGATGGTGCGAGACTACGAAATGCAACTCTATGTTGTTTTCCCATAATACAGTCAACACAAGTTTGCAAGGGTGTACCTTTCATTCCTGGCAAGAGCTTCTTCTTGGAAATAATTTTGAGACCTTTTTCACTCATGTGGCCTAGTCGCTTATGCCATAACTCGGTAGGAACTTCTTTCCTAGTGGTATTTATTTCTCCTCTACATAGCCTGGCTTCTGTGATGTAGAGTTATGTATCTTTCTTGCCTTTCGCTACTACCAAATTGTCTTTGGTGAGCTTCTACTTTCCTTCTCCAAAATAATTATTGTATCCATCATCATCAAGCATACTGGTAGAGATCAAATTAAGGCGGATATCAGGAACATGTCTCACATCTTTCAGAAGTAATCTGCATCCAAGATTAGTCTCTAGTTAAATATTGCTAATGCCGACAATTTTTTATGCATCATCATTCTCCATCCTCACACGTCCAAAATCACCTTGAGTGTAGGTTGAGAAGAATTCCCATCGTGAGGTGACATGATAGGAAATGCCTGAGTCAACTACCCAAGTAGTGTCTTGGCATGCAAGATTGACATAATCAGCATCTCGAACAATGACAACTTCTTCAATGACAGTTGTGGTGTCATTTGTTCGAGTTTCTACTTCCTGATTTTTGGATTGTTCCGCCTTTAACCTTCTACATTCTCGAATGAAGTGTCCAGGCTTGCCGCAATGATGACACTTCTTATCATACCTTGATCTTGACTTCGACCATCCTCTTTGTTGACTTTGGTTACTAGGATTTCTAGTTTTACTTCTCCCGTGCCATTCTTGCTTGCCTTGTTTCTACATGACAAATGCTTCAGTGTCAGGAGTATATCCTTCATCTTTTCGTCGAGACTCTTCGTTTAGAATTCTGTCTTTTACCATATCCATGGTAAGCTTGCCATCAGGAGCTGAGTTGCTAACTAACACAACTAGAGTATCCCAAATTTTTGGTAGAGAGCTCAGCATCAACAACGCTTTTAGCTCGTCATCTACAGTCATCTTCATAGAGTTGAGTTAATCTACAATGCCTTGGAACTCACTCATATGTTCCGATACGCTGCTTTCGTCTTTATACCTCAAATTGACTAATCGTCGCATCAGATTTATTCTGTGCAATTGTCCTCGCATACATTTTCTCCAACTTTTGCCAAAGAACGTAAGCATCGTGTTCATTAGCAATTTTTTTAAAAATGCTCTTGTCGATCCATTGTCTTATTTGAGCAGCACACTTTCGGTTCAGAACGGCCCATTCAATGTATGTACTGGTTACTTCTTTCTCCTTCGGTATTATAATTGGCTTCCATAGATCTTTAATGTATAAAAAATCCTCCATCTTTGGCTTCTAAATTGCATAATTAAATGCGGTGAACTTTATCATATTACATGTGCTCTCCTCCATTTGAATCATCACTCAACAGGCTTCGTCAAACTTGATACTTTGTGAATAGTGCGTTTGAATAGTACTCTGTGAATAGTGCGTTTGAATAGTACTCTGTGAATAGTATGGTTGAATAGTACCCGTGAATAGTATCATTGACATTACAATACAGTATATATGAATAGTAGTGTATATGTGTCTAGTACTCTCACTAAAAATAACTTGGTTTTGATACCACTTTGTTGGGAAAAATAGGTGGTTGTAAAGAAATAAATTATATACACCTAGGATAATTTCTCAAATCAAAATAGAACAAAAATAACATCAAGATTTTAGTGTGGAAAAACATTTCAAAATGAAAGTAACAATCACGGGACCCGTAGGCCACTTAAACTTCTACTATAATAAGATGGGATTACACATTTCACCTTTAGGGGGATCTCTCACAAAAATACAACAAATATGTATTTTCAATTTGTGAGTAAAACTTCACAAATTGGCTCTCTTAATTTTTCCTCTCAAAAACTCTCTCTGTTTTTTTTCCTCCGCTTTTGATCTGTGAATATTGAGATTGAAGCAAAGGCTTTTATAAAACCAAAAGCTTCATTCTTCACACTATTATATGGAGACAAATGGCAAAAATATTTGACCTTTTTGTTTCTTTCTTCTTTCAACGCCACCACCTTTGAATGTTTTCCTTCCTTTTTTTTCTTTGCTGCTGGCCCACATAGTTGACCAACAAAAAGAGTGTCCTACCATTTATATGATCTCAGAGCTTCATTAATTAACGAGGAAAAAATTATTAACAAACTTCTCACAAAAACAGAGAGGCCTTGCAAGGTGAAAAAGAAAATTGATCTACATAAAAATATATATAATATAATAAAATAATTTGAAATTACAAACTTTTAAGACAAAAATCCACACTTTGAGAGATGATGTAGAGAAAATAAAAGTCTCATATTGATAAAAAAAAATATATATAAAAAAAAGATACATATGTATTATAATTTTAAGTAAAATAGTGCATTAATCGCATAACTTTAAACTTGGGAATTTTAGTCCTATAATTTTAAATAAATGTATATTTTAGTCTTTTAAATGTGTGTATTAATCCTAAAAGGATGCACATAAGTTCTATAATTTTGAGTTTTTAAGACTAAAATGTATATTATTTTTTTGAAGTTATGTGATTAAAGCGTTGCAGTTAAAAATAATGAAACTAAATAATTTTTTTGTAGAAGCTATGTGAACTTACGTTTTCCTCACCCAAAATAGCAAGATAGAATGAATTGGCCATACAATTTAATGGGAAGGAGTATAATACAACTATAATTGCCTTATATATTGGATTATAAAAGAAGAAACCAAAAAGTTTTAATTTGATTCCTAAATTTGTTTCAAATGATTTAGCTCACAATTTTTTTTAAAATTTTAGGTAATTTTTAATTTTATAATTAATATAGAAATATCACAAATTTATTTTCCGACCTTTTGACCCTAACTCGTTCAATGAATTGCTTGGCATTAGAGAATGGTTCATTATTCAATTTGTTTGTGTTGGAATTCTTTTTTTTTCCAATGGGAGAGTGATTTTTGTTCCTACAATATCATTTGAATCAAAACAAAATCAGTACTACAAAATAAGAAAATGACTTTGTCAAACTTAATTAGGCGTTGAGTATGGGTTCCCAAAGCAAAATGTTGGATAGCTCATTAGGAGGAAGAAATTGAGATACATTAATTTATGAAGTGATTGTTATACGTAACTACGACTTGATGATGAAAGCAACAGCAGCAAAATGCATATAGGCGCATAATGCAAGTATTATATTTGATAAGGAACATAACCATTCTTTCACGGGTTTCGTTTTCTTTGATGAAAATAGAGAAGAGAAGTGGTGAACATATATACATATATCACTGTTATCGATACAAATAATTTAGATAAATAATTTCGTTAAATGATCTTATTCTTTAAATAACAAAACCTAACGGTATATGCATTTTTAATTATAGTTAAATATTTTTTTTATTTTAAAAATCACTTATTAATTTAAGTTTTTATATTTATTACATAATTTTATTCAAATATCATTTGTATAAATCATTTGTTATTGGAATATTGATTGCATAAAAAAAAATACACTGCATTAATTAAGATATATACTAATATAAAACTTACACTTTTTTGAAGTTAAACTTTTAAGATTTGATAACTCATATTATTTATATATTATATAAAATTTATATGATAAGGTTGAGTTAATCAATAATTAAAAATAATAAAGTGTTAAGATTTTTATAAAGTATCTATTTTTTTTTTCTAAGATCCATTAGTTTTTTTCTCTTATTAATCAACCGAAATTTGATACTATATAATTTTTGTGTAATATATAAGACATACGATCTTAAAATATTAACATCAAAGATAACTATAGTCATGCTTGAAAAACTTTTTATTTAATACTAAAACTATTAATTTTGTATCAACTTATAGTACTAAAAAAAAAATTTGTTTCAACTTACTACTAAAATTATGTAATTTTGTTTCATTTTGATATTTTGTTAGTTTAGGCATCCGAAATAACAAAAAAATTAAACATGTGCTAATCATGTGACAACATTATGGATATTTTAATAATTTTCATATATATTATAAAATAAAAAAGGAAATGGTGTTGGAAGAATATGGGCTAAAAATTTGGATCATTATGTCTTTGGAAGAAAATGATGATCGAATTTCGTGGTTGCACAAAATGGATTGACGAGTTATGTTGTCTTCAACAAGCAAAGCGATTAGTATATTACGATTTTGTTGCTTTGTTCGTTGCTTTAGATCGAAACTAGATTGTGAAGAGGTGTAACTATGGTTGCTGTTGGGTGCGATGGTGAGATAAGATGGAACGACGGTACAGTAATTGTGTTGGTGAATGGTCTCCTCCTTCTCACCTTTACACCTTCGTACCTTACTATTAGCTTCTTCTTCTTTTTTACATTATATATGAAAATTAATAAAATATCCTTAATGGGTTACATGAATAGCAGCATATGTTTGATTTTTCTATTATTTTGTATGACTAAATTATCATAATACTAAAATGAAATAAAATAGCATAGTTTTAGTAGTAAGTTGAAACAAAACAAAAAAAGTTTTAAACTAAATCATATACAAAACTAATAGTTTTAATACTAAATGAAACGTTTAGCCAACCTTATATTATTATCATACTTAAATAACGATGATATTATTTTCATATATTAATAATACTCTAATAGGCCGGAAAAGAATATTTATGAATTATAGCCTCAACAAAATCTCTTGTGATTCGGTAAAATTACACTCTTCCTCTAACGTTTAAAACAATTACCCATTTAGTCCATGGTTAATTAATGTATTAATTTAAAAGTTTAAGATTAATGAGGAATGAAGGGTGTATATATGAGTAGACCAAGTGTAAAATATGGCGTATTTTTCTATGCGATACCAACTGTTGGAGCTGACATTGTCTCGATAGCACGCATCAGAGTTGGACTGCTTGGTTTTGTAAGTACTATTGTTAGTCTTCGACCTTGAAGAAAAAAAAATTATAAATGTAAAGTAAGTTATAACGTCTTATTTAATATCATTAATAAAATAACGATTCAAAGTTATTATATTATATTTAAATCTTATATCATCCTATATTATATCTATATTATATATATTATATACGTAATATTTCTCACTTAAAACATAATTACTTATCATCATTCTTTTCCATTAAATTTTGATATTATAAATAACCATATTTTATTTTTTTCATTATTTGTATATAATTACTTGTTTTATTTAAAACCATTTAAAATAAATGAAATATCTTAAATTACATCATCTTATTATTATCACAACCCATAATATATATATTAGACAAAGATGAAATGATTGCTAAAATTGGAGAGTTAATAAGAAATCTATTTCAATTTACACCCGTTACTGACTGTTATAAAAGATTATATTTTGTATTTCCTTGTACGTAAATAAGCATATAAGTAGACAAGTAGTGTAGTAATGATTCTCCTCGTTGGCCAGTGCTTATATATAACTGTGGCCAACTTGGGTAATTGCTTTGCCTATATAAAGGCATTTAGACAGTTGTAAAGTGCAGAGAAAAAAACATTGAAATTTGATAAGGGAGTTCTTCATCTTCTCTGCTTTATTTGTTCATCTTCTACACCAAGGAGAGATTCATCAACACTATCGGTTTACACAAACAAGCCCTATCTGCATTAGTTGGAATCTAATGTTTTGTTTAGATTTGTGGATTCTACATTCAAGAATCAAGAGACAGAGCTAATGTGTGATAGTTGTGTGGTATTGTTTTGTTCTACTTAGAGCAATAAATAGTAGTGTAAGCAAAATGAAGAAAGAATTTGTATAAATTTCATTCGCAAATAAGAACATCCAACAAAGTTATAGAAGTTGTGACTTCTATAACTACATTTCTGACTAGTATAATGCCAATAATTTTCCCATACCTTCACTTCTCTTTTTCATCCTCTACTCTCTCCCTCCTATATCTCTATCTGTATTTGCTTACAAGAAGCATATATCGAATCAAAATTCTAAAAATGTTGTTGCATCTGAAACAACAATGTAATGTAGATTACAAATTAAACATTATTGTGTTTGTTTGTAAACCTGGAAGATATCCATGGAAGCTAATTGATTGAGCCTCAACGCACCGATAGGAAGAAACTTCACCCCACTTTACACTGAGAAGAGAGCAAAGATGTAAGAAAACAGAAAACATGTAATCTATATGCATAAAGATTGAACTAAGGAAGAGGAAATCAGGACGCTATAAGCATCCATTTTGAAGCTATTGCAGGAACACAATCATTAGTTTTAGGGAAAAGCCATATGAAAACAGCCAGTCACTTGAGCGATTCTGGTCCCCTCCGGTATGAAATCACAGATAGACAAGGATGCCAAAAGAAATATATAAAGGGACAAGAGTTTTTGGATTCAGTCTCGAATCTCATTGCCACTAAATTCATAACATCACACATAAAAAACCCACGCATCGAGTAAGATAAAATGTTTGAGATGTCTACTCCTGACTCTTGAGAATTATATTTCTTTGAAATTGTAAAAATGCTCGTTGATTTACCCTATATGGTGACCAGCATTAGAGAAAAAAATAAAATTATGCAAATAAACATGAACCATTCTTAACGTATATTACCAAACACATACGGAAAATAGACGAAACTCAGCTTGAGGTTTTAGATTCAGATCAAGTTTAAATTATTCTTCTGTATACCCAATACATTCCTCTACTGTTCTGACTATATAATTTTATTTGAAACTTCAAATTGATGGAACATTAAGCAATTATGCACCCAATAGTTACCTTGCGAAAGAAGTGAAAGGAGAAAAATAAAAGTACAAACAACCTGATGATCCTTCCAGCAGCATTGTACTTCAGGTTGAAACTCTCGCATTTATACTTGTCATATGCAGATCTTTATACTACTTGTATACTGTAAGTACAGTCTTGGCTGTTTCCCGTGTCCAGCATGATAACCTTAGTCGCCATTCTGTGCAGCAGGGCTTTTTTTCTTGATTATCTGGTTCAGACAAAACTAAGTTTCAAAAAACAACACCTATGAAGAAAAGATGTATCCTACATTTCTCCGTAATTTTACCTTTTTGTAAATCCTGAAAATTGACTACAAATTTACAAATATGTTATTGGTCAAATTAGAAAATTAGAGGGTTAAAAAAACACATTTACAGTTCAAGGGGCATTTATAATAATCATCCCAAAACATTTGAATACTATAAAGAAGAGCTCATGGACCTTTGGAGGGAAACAATGCACCTAGATTCAGCATGGGCTGTAGTTTTAACAATTAACTAAAAACCTCAGTTTCTAAGAGGAAAATAATGTTTTTTTACAGGAGAAATATCAGTGAAAGAACTTCAGGTGGCCCTATACAACAATGGATTCCTTCTATTTCTAGTTTAAGTAAAAGCTTCTTAGTAAAAAAATAAAATAAAAATAAAAATAAAAAATAGTTTAAGCAAAAGCTAATGGTTTCATGGTTACTAGCAAAGATAATGATAATAATATATTGGTCAAAGATTTTCTTTTCTTTTCCATGTTTATTTTGTCCAGAATTCCTTACTACTCAATAATCCCAAATGACAAATGTCATGAAGATCACCTGGACATCTGGACTCATCAGTGAAGAAGTTATAGTAACTTTTGTGTCATGTGAGACAAGTTATATTGGACTCTGTCCATTTGAGTTAGTTAAGCACAGAAAAGGCTAAGTTGATTTAAGGAGGATATTCTTATCCAATGAGGGGCGAAGGATAATTTAGAGAAAAGGAAAAATTGGTAGTATTCCTGGAGCAGAATACAGATGGCATAAAATGCCATACCCAGCTCGCTAATGCACCATAAAGGACAGCACAACTTGACAAAAAAATATAAGAGAAAATGCAGAAGACAATACAATGCCATCTTTCATTAGTAGAAACAGTAATGAATGAGATGTAAATAAAACAGAACCAACCTTGTATAAATATTTCTTCCGAAGCTTGATTGCAGTGCGTACACATCTTTTAACATCAAACTTTAGCACTTTATCATTAAAAATCTGCATTATATCATATAATCAAACTTTTTTTCTTTTTTTCTAATTTATCAAATAATCAACCTATGTATAAAGAATTTCAGCAGAGATACCCTGTCTCCAAAAGGCCACTCCCATCCAAGCTAAATCACACCATGGACAGGTATGCTAGGAAAACATTTATAAAATTTGTCTGGAAGGAAAAACAGGATGAAATGAACTACATAAAACCAAAAAATATAACATCAAGTAGCTGCCGGAGCCTTGTGAGGGGGAAGTAGACGCAGAAGCACCCGTATAAACATGAAACCCAATGATGCAAGCTCATACTATTTTAGCATGCATTTGTTTATGTTTTTGAGACAAATGCTTCTGACAGAAAGAAAAAAAAAACCTTAAAGACCAAACAAAAATAATTGCCTAGAGTGCTTTCAGTTGCTCAAAAGATACATTTTGTGCTTCCTGAAGCATTTAATATATGCCTCTTTTTGAAAGAGTTTTATTCTAAAACCGCTTATATCGCAAACCACTTTTAACATAAATACAAGCAAATAGACCCTTGACACACAAATCACCGGAAAAATCTGAAATGAGATATTTGAATCAAAAGAAAAATCAAAGATCATAGACAACATGCCTATATTAGAATCAGGACAACTGGATGACAAGGGTACGAAATGTGGCAGGGGTAACCACAGAAATTGTGACTCAGATTATTTCAGTTAAATAATTCTATATGGAGACAATATACAATGAAAGTTATTTCAGTTATCAACCAAAGCAGATGTAAAACCTGAAAGATTTTCTTCCCATTAGAGTTTTGATCTCCTGACTAAGTCATTAGTAAGCATGTAAAGGTACCAAAAAATTATGCCAATTTAAAGGGGGGGAAAGATTACTTATTGAATATCTAGAAAGGGAAATGAATACTCAGATTTATCAACCAACCTTTATCATATCATCAATTGAGCGGGTATTCCGAATAATTTTGTGACGGTTCAAGATTAGAATCGCAGCCACAACAAAGACGGGTAACTCGTCTTCGCCTTTCTTTGCTGAAGATATTGCAGCATTAATCTGCATCCGATCATTCGTTGAGCAAAAGAAATTCCTTGACAAGCCACAAAAATGATAGGTTGATGCTGCTTTCATTCCATCATTATCAGATAGGGAGTGTTCCATATTTCCATGATTTGATTGCAGACTACTCCTTGTGTCACAATCACCACTCTCTGCACTTTCATCTTCAGAGTCCTTAGGAAGTTGTACTACTAGCGGTTCCAAACAACTCTCCTCTAAATCATACATGCCGTACTCATCAAAATCAGCCGCCCACATCATCTGTATTAGTGGTAAAAGAAATATATAGAAAGGATGCAAAACACTTTATACCATACCAAAGAAATTCAGACTGGCTTATTGTTAAAGGTTTCACAATTCCCTCAATCCGGATAATTTTCAACTCCATAACTCTATTATTCTTAAAGAAAATCTCATCAAATGCAAAATTCCTACAATCCTGGGAGCTCAACAAATTCACGATTTTCCAGTCCAGGAAATGAGAAGATGACCGTAAAGTATGATTATTCAGCTATTCTATTAGCAAATCTACAAACCGGAAAATTGAGAGAAAGAAAAGTGGTGGAAGAAATAAAATTTATGACACATCAAAAAATATGCCATAAATCTTCAATATTATGATTCATAGTTTCCTACATAGTTATATGGCTTGTATTATCAATTTCTGTACTTTCATTTACAAAATAGAGCCCGAGAAGAACAAGTGAACAAAACAAACCTCCCATATAGAAAGAGCCTCGTTAAACGACAACTCCCGTCGGAAGAGTACCAGCAGCATCGGGAATGCAAAATGAAGGCTCTCAGCACCTATGTGTGACAAATGTGCAAATATTTCTCTGTCTGTGAGCTCTAAGATATGCCATAATGATTCCAATTGCTTCATCACTCCAGTAGGCCCTTCTATTTTAAAATTTTCCCGCTGTGGGATTTAAGAATAAAATGTTATTAAATGAACATTATCTGGATGTATATGAAGATAATTGTCAAATGTAGCTATACCATTCTTCTAAGAAGCATCTCAAAGCACCAAAATGCATCAGCATCGTCCTCAAAGAGAATAACAAAAGGAGACAGCAAATCACTCATACCTAGATCACATTTCCAAACAATAAAATATAAAGATGATTGAAGCCTGAGCTAAAATTCTGAAAAATTCAGATTTAACCTCATAATCACTTGACCTATCAGATAAGAAATGATACGAACCCATAATGAAGAGAAGGAACAACAAAAGGAAGGGAAAAATCACAACCTTGACAATAACCAGTTGAAGGATCAACCCATGCATAGACGGCAAGAATATCTGACATCCTGGCCAGGTTTCTTGTATCCTCGTAAAATTCAAGATGGCTGTCTGTTCTTACCACATCAACAACTAAAGACAAATAATATTTTGTCAGTTTTAAGAATAATTCAAGAATTAGAAATTGGGGGCCACCACAGAGGAAGAATAAACATCACCTATTCGGTGGAGCGTCCAAAGCCATTCAGATACTCTGTCTTCACCTGCAGCCCCTCCTTGGGGCGAGGTTCTGTACAGAAATTCTGTTTCCGGTACATCTGATATTCTCAGCCTGTTTATTAGTTCTGCCTTCTTATCCTTGCTATTGCTTCGCAATACAGGTTCATGGGCATCGGTGCAAGCTATTTCAATTTCAGAGTTGATGGGATGTGACACATTGTTAAATGGTGAAAATTTTGATTCCTTAACTAAATCTTCATTATTATTAATTCGAAAACTATGCATTCTTTCATCCCTCAGTTCTGGCTTGTTTTCGGATGAGAGTTTGTCACATTCTTCATTATCTTGATCACTCTCTCCAAACAAATCAACGAAGAGAGGAAAATCAAAGTAACTTTCACCTACACTTTGTGATCCTTCTGCTTCTCGCCCCAAATTATGGGTATTACAGTTATGTGAACTAGATGTAGGTACAAAACAAGAGGAGTCATATGCTGCACCATCGGTGCTTTTTCTTACGCTGAGAAGGTCATCAGAATCACTGGATCTTTCACTGTGGTGTGCATACGATGTAACTGTACATTCATCATTGCTATTAAATTTATCCTCTACAGTGTTAATATTATCAACAGGAACTTGTTTATGTTCAATTTTGGCTTCCTCTCTTCCATGATCCTTTGATGATGCTCTCATATCCATAACTCTAGACCCTACAACATAAGCAAGTGAACCAGTTCCAATGCTTGAATGCATCAGCTGGCACTGCTTAACTAACTCCTCATAACGTTCCCTGTATTAGAAATATGAATGAAGTTATTCAGACAGCATAATGTTGAAACTTTTGCTTCAATTACACATAAATGACAATTTTCTGGGCACAAAATGAAAAATACGAGAACAACAGCATAATTTTAAAGATATATCAAATGTCTCCAGTTTATCTATATCTTGAGCAACCAATCATTCTCCACAAACAAAAATTAATTGAAGGGTAATTATCACACAGAACCCCGTGGTTTGGCAAAATTACATATCAGCCAAGGTTTCAAAAGCTCTTTCCTCTGTTTTGAAAAACACGGAAAAAATTTGTAACTTTAATTTGAGAAACTCACTTATTTAAGTGTTTTATTAAAGCAGAAGGACCAAATTGAGAGTTTCTGAAACGTCAGAGCAAAGTGTAATCTAGCCAAACCACAGGAGGTCTTCGTGATGATTAACCCTAGAAAAAAAAACCCAAGCAAAAAATACATCATAAGATGTATCTGTTAATTTCTCCTCAGCCATCTCTAAGGAATTCTGAATAAACAAATATAATATTACAATGCTTCAGCCTGCCTGTCTGATAAAATTCCACTATAATTTAGCTACTTTAACAAAGCTATATGACTGGTCTTTATGCAATGTCATATGGACTAGTTTGAGATTGATTTAGCATGTCTCTTTTTAGTATGTATCTAAGCGGTCTTAACTCATACACAGCCTACTTCTTTGGAGAATGTATTATTTAGGAATGTCATAACCGTTGGACAGGATACTTCATTAGAAGTGATGAGTCAATATAGATATGATGCCACCATTTGTGTCATGAATGATAACGTGGGATGTTAGAGTTAATATAGCTGAATAATTGTAGTGTAAATTATGTAATAGAACAGTGTTGGCTGCCAGTAGTTGGCAAAGGCTTAGCTTGTTAAGAGGTGGAACAAGAACTCATTTTATATTTGTTTTTAACACCCTACCTCACTTGATGGGTTCACACTTGTGGCTTTCAAAGGACCATCAATTGACAATAGCAAAAACCTGATAGAACTCTTGTTATATTGCTTTAGTAATATACATTAACCAACTGACCAGATATGTCAATATTTTTGTTCAACCAAAAAACATACGCCAATCTTTTAGTAGTAGACAAAAATTTGAATTTCACATATATCATATAATTTTGAAGAAAAGGTTTTCCAATAACAGAGCAGCCCATCCAATTGGGTGTTCATATTGCACTAAAAAACCAATGCACAAAAGCTTACAATGAGTGAGACAAAAAAGGGTAAAATGATGAAGCAAGTTCCAAACTCCAAATGATAAGAAATAAGATTTTCATAAAAACAATACTAAAAGTGAAAGAAGACTAACCTCCGTGCTGTTCTCAGTTGTCTCCGATGCTCTGCTGTGCTACCCAGAGCATAACATCCAAGCAGAAATTCCCAGACTTCTGCCTTGATAGATGGATCAACACCCTATCATTCAAAAAATAAACTCCATTATGCTTACAAATAAGAAGTCCTTGATTGAGTTACCAATGTTGACTTTTAGTGCAATGACATATACTCTAAATGGGAACTGAAAGGATGTGTGTTCAAAACATCTAATGTAAAGTGTGTGAGGGTGTACAGTTGTAATCATTTATTAGTAAAACAAATTGAACAGGTACAAAAAGTTCTTGCAATATTCACTTACAAGTAACCTTTCATTTCTAATTGATGCGCATTTCTCATCCATTTTCTTTTATTCAGCTCATGGTCAATCAATAAGAATATGTTTGGTTCATAGAATTGGAATTATCAATTGGTTAAGAATAACAATTCCTATTTTTATGTTGCTTGTTATCATGGAATAAGAAAAATATTCAATTAATTTTATTTAGTTTTTCCAAACTATCCTCCATATCTAACAATATAGATATTTTTATTAGTAATTGAGAGGTTTTTTTGGTACAAGTATATTGCAATCTTGAGAGAAGGAATAGCTATTCTTTTCGTCCAGTGAAGAATACATATTCCTTATTTTAAGGAAATGGGTATTCCAAAAGAATTGCAATTTTTAGCCTTAAAAATTCAAACGAACAAAGAAAAAGGAATACATATTCCATTCATGAATCTATTCCCATCAACCAAACATGTCCTAATAGTATTTGGATTCCTAATACAATATGTCAATAACTATTGTCTTTCAATTTAGGTTTAGCAATCATAGGTCCGGAAAATTTAATACACTTAAAAATGAAAGAAAGACTCCAATTATGTCACTTGTCACTCACAGAACAATAAAATCACAAATCATTGCATTGTCATAGACGTGTATTCACAAATCATAAAACTAATACACTTACAGGTCTTATCTAATAGAAATCAGCTAAGTATTATCACATAGAGAAAAGTTGCAACGACAACCAACGTTCCCAACCTTCATATACAAAATATTGACACGAGGCAGCACATCAATACCAAGGCGAATCCTTTTCGTCAACAAATATTCATCCCAACCTATTACTGAAACTAAAAGTAATCTTCTAAGGTTTTCAACAAGTTAAATGAAAATAAAAACGTATACGGCTTCATATTTGGAAATGTACTGAATTGTGTAGACAGCTTGTATTGCTAAGTAATGCCTTGTTAATAGCACCCGTCGTGACATTTTGTGATTCTTAAAATAAGATAGAACAAGAACAAATGAGTGATTCTTGACCCCAAATAAAGGGGAAGTTGAGTAATTCTCAACCCCAAGTAAAGGGGGTAAGTGAGTGATTTAAAACACATGCAATGCAAAGAAAGAAATTAACTACACATGGGCATCAAAATGGTTTGCTGGTGAATGAACACACCCCATAAAGTATTAGTTTGAGTGCCTTCTGAAAACTATGAATCTTCCCATCACTATCAAACGTGGATTGCCACTTTTCTGGCTTAAGCATTTTGTTTACCTGCACAATCCAAAAACAAATATGAAAAAGCTACTTAACTACATAAACACTGATGAATACTTAATTAAGCAGAGAGAAGATTTAAATGAACCATCAGACACATTTTTATTTTATAATAATATAAACAAATAAAAATTTCATATAGAGGGATCTTTCGGAGAGTTGTGAAAAAGAGTTACTTACAATATTGTTTTTTCATCTAATTTTTGTTTGTTTCAAGAATGTGTAGAAGATCAATTCCATAATATTGGAGAGGGGTGGATAACTATTTTGTGTTGGTAGCTTTTCACTTGTGCTGTTCTATAGAACTTGTTTCTTTATCAGGTTTTCAACTTCAAGTGACCACTTATCCAACTTATTTGATGTAACATTTTCTATTTCCAATGAATTTATTTTTTTCATTAAAAAAAATTAATAAACATTTTCATATCAAAAACAATAGAAAAAATTGAAACAGGAATGTTTTGCACACTCAGTTTGAAATCACAAATTAAGTGACATACATGAAATCACAGAACGACGAAAGACCTAAACTAAAAGTGGATTGAAAAAAAAATGAAATTTTGTGGATGTCAAAGACCTGAGAAGATTGTTTGGGTGTTTAAGGCAAGAATTACTAGGCTCATTTCATCTTAAGTTCACACCAGCACTAGACTCCCTGTTCTGGATCAACATAAAGTTTATATTCAACCAAATGATCCCCCTAAGTCTCTTCTGCTATAAGGCAATAAAGATATCCCCCTTAGTCTCTTCTGCTATAATGCAATAAAGATATCCTTCCTTTACATTTTGTACCTACTACCCTTTTAACGTTTTGGTGTAGATTCAACCCATGTATCTGGTTACCAAACCAGAACAAAGGAGAGGAAACAAAGATATCAAGAACACCTCTTGTGTCTTGGTTTGCAATTATCTCAACCTCAAAAGGTTTATGCACATCTTGATAAGGACTTTACTATCAGTCTTAATTATAAATGACCAGTGAAGACCAAGCTTACATATATTGGTCCATCATTTATGGAAAATGCCTCCTTGGATGATTTCCTATTTCACAAACTACCCTTTGTACAATTTGATATTTTAAAGTGGGACATAAGAATCAGAGATTTTTTTCCTTTTCCTTTTTCCATTCAATCAATAATTAGATTTCACAAACATAAAAGTTAATTCATTTCACGGAGTTATGATGAGAATAGGCCTCTCAGATGGGTTATAAAGGTTTGTGAAGATGTAAGAGTAATTAGAAAAATACACGATTGCAGAGAAAAGACAGAAACAAAATTTTCAGGACCCGGAAGCGACCATAAAGGTAATCCATATCAGTCTCTTTATTTTGATAATTGATTCTTTAATTCAATCTGATCGTAACAACTCAATTCACCAATAAGTGTATATTTTCATAACAATCGTCAGTACCAACATAAATGCATCAGCTTAGAGAGCAATAGATACTAATACTCTTTCTTCACCAAGTTGAAAAATGGGTGTGTAACAAATGATATATGTGAGAAGTAAAATAGTATATAAATGCACACACTGCCTTTGAAGCTTCCAAGTTAGTTAACTTGATATGCATTATATAAGTATAAAATGAGGTCATACGCATAAAAAAATATCATATTGATATTTACAGAAATAAAGACGAAAATAAAAACAAAAAACGGGTGCTAATATAGTAGATTTGAGAATCTTACAGCTATAACAACCTTTATAGGCGATTGAGAAAGGCAAGGCTCGCCTATGTCGCAAACAATCCAACAAATCCTTTTCAAATTCACGGCTGCCCCAGCTTTCCCACAAGTCCATCGCTTGTCCACTTCACAACTTCTACAAGACATCACAGGCTAAAAGCCCACTGGAAATTGACTCCCTCGCTATCCTCCTCCTAGTCCAGCCCTCACTACTACCATTACCCACCAAGTCAATAAACCAAATTCCAGAATTTCGTTTCAATTAACTGTTGGAAACAAATAAACAAAAATATTAATTTCTATAGAAATAAGCCGCCAAAAATAATCAGCATTAGATAGCTAACCCTCAAGTTTCCGTATCCACCTAACAATTAATAACCTTTAAGAATTGGATCTAATAAGAAAAGAACCTCGAGATTTTGAGGAAATTAATTTTCCAAAAGGGAAAACAAAAATTACAAATTAGAATGTACAAACAATGTCAAGCTATCATAAGGAAACCAAATGATAAATGATCCAAACTGCAAAGTGATCGATGGTCCGAGGGTGATCAGATCATATTAATACAGAACAATAGCAAATGTGTGCGCCTATTAAATGTGTATTTGTGAACACATAAAAGGGGGGAGTGAGAGAGAGAGAGAGAGAGGAGCTTACCTAAAGAAAGAACCTAAGATCTCTCGGAAGAAAGGGAGAAGAAATATGAAGGAAGAGGAGCTTCTTCGCTCCGTCAATAATACCAAATGGACCGTTTTTCATTCGTGCTTGAAAAGTTGAAATCATATTTTCGCTTCTTCTTTTTTTGGTTTTTTTTTTATTTTTAAATAAATACACTTTTTATACACGTAAAAATTCATACCTCAAACCTCATATCACAACTTCTATACTCTTTTCTTTAATTTTCTTTTTCAAATATAACTAATTTTAAATATAAAGTGTAAAAGTGAGATTTCCACTTTTACATTCAACTAAAACACTGCACATAATTATATAGAAAAACGTGTCTAAATATTATGATCATTTTTCACCAAAAGAAAATATTATTAAAATTTGAGTTTTTTTTATGAATAAAACTTTATCAAAGAAAAAACATATTAATAGTTCAAAATATATAAGATAAATGTGCTAAAAAAAATTAAATATTAAAATCTAATAAAATATCATATTATTCTATTATGTATTATATTAATGAATGGATTTCAAAAGTTGGAAATAAACCTTGTGTCATTTTGAATTATCCATTTTGTTAGATTATTAACTACATAGTTTACTGTACTTTAAAAATCAATTTACTTTAAATAGTTACTACATAAGCTTAGTCGAAGACTTATACATTTCAAAACACTTGCTTGCTTTAAATAAAAAAAACACACGAGTATCATTATGAAATTTTGTTAGTAAAGCTTCTTCTTATAATTATTTTTTTATGCAATTTAAATCTTATATAAAAATTCCAACTTTAGATATTTAACATATTCAAATAATTTTTTTAAGATTAATTCATATTTTGTTGACAATTTTTTCTTTTTCTAAGTTTACACGTTGGAATGAAGAGGAAAAGAAGAAAAAAAACAACATATATGATTTATTTGACTTATTCGGTAGCAACCCATTCTTTAAAAATAATAATAATAATAAAATTGACAATAAACAAAGGTTAATTTTGAAGGTAAAAAGAAGAGAAATTATATTTTATGACCCCAAATTATTGGATCGATTATAAATTGGATTTCAGTTTTTTTATTTATTAAAATAATGTCTTTAACTTAATGGACGTTAAATTTAAAAACTTCTAACTATTTTGTGAATAAATCTAACATAACATAAAAATATATAACTCTTATTTTTCATAATATTTATGGTTAAAAAAACTATAAAAATAACATCTTAAAAACTTATAATGATAAAAATAATACACCTTAATACTTAATTCATATACTCTTAATTCAAAATAATGATGTTGTTTTTATTATTATTAGCTCTAAGTTGTTATTTTAGATAATTTCAAAAAAAATAACAAAAACTAAGACAAAGTCTAATATCTTTATAAATAAAAAACTACAATTTTTGTCAACAAATACCTATTTTTCTTTTTTATTTTTATTTTATTGTTAGTTTTTTACACCAATAAATATCAAAAAAATTATATAATAAATACATATTTTATACTTTTTTGAATAGTTTTTACACTAATAAATATCAAAATATTCATATAATAAAATACATCTTTTTATGAATGGTTATGTTTTATAATGCAATTATTTTTATTACATTAATGGTGACAATTTTTACAGTTAATAATTACATATTTAATAATTATTCGATCAATTTACTTATTATATCTTTATATATATAAAGTCATAATGTATGGTTGACAATTGCGCTTTTTATTTTTGTTAGCTTTTCATAACATTAAATACTAAAATGTCTATATAATAAATACATATTTTATTTTTTATTAGTTTTTCACACCAATAAATATCAAAATGTTCATATAATAAATACATTTTTATGAATAGTTATTTTATATAATGTAATTATTTTTATTACATTAAGAGTGAGAATGCATACAATTAATGATTATCTATTTAATGAGTTTTCAATTAATTCACTTATTAATATATCATATTTTTGTTGATTAGTAATTTTTATGTCAATATCATATCATATATCATATTAATTAAAAAAAAATAGTTAGCTAATATAAATTATTTTTAAATAAAAAATGTTTCTTAAATTCAATCAAGTAATGTGTATCATTCATGTAAGATTGACTTCTTAGATAGTAAAAATATTAATTGAATAAATTCATATATTGTTATAATATATTTGACTTATTTATTAAAAAAATTATATAATTATTATCAATATTGTAATAAATTACTTATATTTATATTATATTTAGATTTTATTACTCATAAAATAATTAATATTTTATATTTATTCATTAATAAAGTAAAAAAATTAATTAACTATATATTTTAAGAGTATTTCTACAAACCACATTATAAAAAATTCTAACGTAATTTTTTCAATTATAATAAAATTAAATTAAAATTTATATTTAAAGACTTATTTTTATTTTATTAATAACAATTATTATTCGATAATTAGTATTATTATATATTTATTATATTTGAACCATAAACTTGTGCACAGAGTATTAAAAATAAGTCTCATATTACATTAATATCTCACATTTGAGCTTGTCATCAAAAACAATTCTAACAAATCAATTGATATATTTATCATTGCTCCTTAAAATTGATTTTTATTTTATTTGTTATTTTTGATATTTGGCATAGATTTAGTGATGTAGGGAGGTCCCATTCTACAGTACGATCTGTTTCAGACCATAATTATGATTTTAGCATATCCACGACCATGACTCACCAATTCAGTGAATCCTTATGACTTTATTTCTATAATAAACCTAAAACACGTCATACCATCAGAGAGCACACACTCCTTATGAATATCTCATTATTTAGCTTCCAAAGCGATGTGGGATATAGACAATGAATTCAATTGCATAATACAAGCCCCCTCTTAGGAAGCCTTATGTGTTTATGAGGACATAAGGCCACATGGTCCAATTTAGGTCATGATTTTGATACCATTTGATATAAGGAGGCCCCACTCTATAATACGATATTATCCGTTTTAGACCATAATTATTAGCTCAACGAACCCATAGCCATGACCCACTAGTTGAGTGGGCCTTCAAAGCTTTGTTTTTGGGATAAACTAAAAATGTGTTATATCATTAGAGAGGGCACACCTCTTATGAATATCCACTTAGCTTTCTAAGTGATGTGGGATATACAAATGACTTTGACTACATCATATAATCAACAATAAGAAAGCTTATGTTCTTGTAAGGATGCAAGCCCATATGGCCTAGTTGAACCATGGCTTTGATACTATCTGATGTAAGGAGGCCTTTCAGACTTTTGATGAATAATTTGATATGGAATACCATAGAATGAGAATTTTGTTCTCATTTTTAACCCTTCCAACCCTAACTTCATATTATTTCTCTCTTTTCAAATTCTATACTTATATTTCTAAGAATCTCTTATATCATAATGATATTAGAACCATAAATCAATTGGGTCATGTGGGCTTACACGAGGACGTAAAGCTCTCTAAGGGGGTTGTATGATGCAGTCAAAGTCACTGCATATATCACACATTACTTAAGAAGCTAAGTGGCAAGATATTCATAAATGATGTGCCATAGTTGGTGAGTGGTAACATGCCCTTTAGCAAGGCTAGGCCCATGAATTCTTCAGAGCGGGCCGGTAGGCTAGCAAAACAAAATGGGTGGGCACTACAAAACTACTTGGTAACTATCGCTAAAAAGAGGAAGCCAAAGTCAAAAAGGTCAATTACTCAACTCGCTACAACAACTCTACCAACTAAGCTAGCATATAATGTTGATGGGAGGCCTAAAGAAGAAAAAAGCACCCTAAAATAGTTGCTACTGAGGATATTGAACTTGGGTTGGGCTTCTTGGTTTACTTTGTATCTATGCCTGATTTTGCTCAACTCTTCCTTCAGAGCTACCCTTGCCTGAAAGAGAAGAGAGAAGTTAGTAACCAATTAGAGCAAGTAGTCTTGTCCAAAAGCCTCAGGGCAACTCAAAAGTAACAAGGTTCTGAAAGAAAGACAAATCATAAGGCAACTAAAGCTAGAAAGGTAGGTTAAAGTGACTAGTCTTTCTTATCCAAAGGCAAGTAAGACAATAAGGAAGGGTAATTCACTGGTTTTGAGATGGGTTTCCTTTCGGATGTGTCTACTTGTTTTTCTTTTCTAGTTCTGGTTCCTATTCTAGAAAGTTCATATTATTATTACCACCTCTTACCCTACACTAACTGAAAGGTCAAATGGTTTTTTTATATTAACTTCAATCAGAAGCATTCAGTTAGGTTCTTTACGCAAAGAAGTTAGAGCTTTTTCCAAGTAAAAGCCTATTCCTTGTCAACAATTAAAAAGATTTGAATTTTTTTTTTAGAATATATAGTTAAGATAATGAGGAGTAGAGACATAGAGGAGGGCAGTCACTAGTGACTAAAGGAGCTAGTTACCAGCTTACTTCTTTTCCTATTCCTTCTAATTCTTTTTTATGCTTTCTTTTGTTCCTGTTATGAGTAAGCTTAAGGTTGGAGTTTCACCGGTCGACTAAAAAGGCCTATAGTGGGATCATGCCCAAAAGGTTCAGTCATTTTAAAAAATTTATATACAGAGTCTTGGGGATAGCTACATATTTCGAAAGCTTGACTACTATATTATGGTGTGAACTCCTTATCTTAATCAAAGTCCTAAAAGGCTTGGTTATAGTAGTCCTAGGTCTATAAGATGTAGGCTTATTAAGTTAAGGGAATTGTATAGTCAAGAGGAACTAAGTGTCGGTGAACGGAGCATGGGGAACTCATGCCGCTACTCGTTCAAAAATCGAAAATCCTCAAGGAAGGATAAGACATAAAATGAGGACCTAAGTTGTTTATCGGATGAAAGCAAGAATTGAAAGATTTCTATCAAAGAGCTAGAGGGACTGACTAGACCGCTGTCAATCAGCTTTGAAAGTTGCAAAGTCTTTAGAGTGCCCCTGAATGTGTGTTCAGTAAAGTGGCTTCCTCTCTTTCAAATCCTCTAGTCTAGTGAGCCCAACGGTAAGGAGCTAAACAACTTAAGGAAGGGCTGACTTCATTGTTTCCCTTTGAATGAGGTCCCCTGACCCCAATCTATCATTTAATCTACGCATTTGTTTCTAATCCCATAGTTTATGTCCCCTCATCCCCTCCCGGAACCTGTCAAGAAATTCCTTATGTGTTCCTCATTAGTAGCATTTATAAGAGTGGAACTAGGACATCTAAACATAGAACCTTTTCATCTGGTGTTAGCTAATCATCTCATTCTCGTGCCTATAATGGTCATGGAAGTCCATGGGCTACACCTAAACTCTTAGATCTTGACAGAACCAAACATAAAAGTAAAAGAGCCCAACCAAAGGCTAGCAATCGATAGGGGAGGCCATGGGAGCAAGTAAACCAATAGAGGTCCCAGATTCCTCTCTTTTCGAGCCCACCAATGGCAAAAAAGTGTGAACAAGCCAAAAAGAGGGGAGGTAGGAACCATCAGACTAAAGATCTTCTGGTCCTCTCCCTCAACATTTGGACTCAAGTTAAGCCGAAACCATAAATAGATTCTTTTGCACTTATCCCACCGACATCTTCCTCTCCATATCCAATAAAGCACCACTACCAGGAAGAAAATAGTTTCATAAAGGTTTCTCCACTTTGAAATAGACATTTTCCTAACCCAAAAGAAGTTCTAGTTCTAGGTTTCATATTGACCCCCGAATAGATTTCAGTTATTCTATTTACTGATCTCCTTGAGCAAAATTTCTTCACATAGGATGGGTAAAATAGACTATGATTATATAGGCAAAGGCTTAGATGCTCCTAGTGAGATAAAAGTTCTATACTAGGCTCTCGACAACCCTAAACTATTAAAAACCTAGCCCTTTGATGTGGTTTCCCTATAAATGAGAATGATGTTTCAGAACCCACCCAGCAATAATGTGAAGTTGTTATATTAAGTAGTACCTAATGTCTTTCTCCATAATAGATTCATTCTCTTTAGATTGAATTATGTTTCGTCACCATCCATTCAACCAAAAGAAAGAGGATAATACCTATTGAAAATCTTGATTTAAGCATAAAATCTTTCAATGGATGGGATAAGCTTTTGGATGAAAAAAAAGGCTATTAACAACTAAAAATAACACTTTAGAAACTTTTTCTTTCAAAATGAAACGTCGATAAAGGACCAATAGCCTATTTTATACGGAAAGCCCAATCTATCTTTTTAATAACTTTTAATAAGCCCTTTCAATAGCGAATCCATGTCTTCTATTTAGTTTATTGTCGAAATAAGAATAGGAGGAAATATGAGTAAAAAAAAGTGTAAATGAAAGGATTAAACAGAAAGAAAGAAATTTGGAAAGGGGAACGACATGTGAAAACTTGCTCTAAATTGGGGCTTCCTATAGCCATAAAAGGAATGGCCAAAGAAGACCTCAATATTCCTGATCTTTTTTTCAAATTCTCATGTCTTATTACATTACGTATATAAGCCGAGGGAATAATGGAAGACTGTTTTTTATTGGGACCATCAACGTTTTTACCTTACTTAGCTAGTAAAGAATAAACTAGTGTAAAAGAAAAGGACTATAGGCGAGCCCTTTTTTTTAATATGAGAAATTTATTGATCCTTAAGACAATTGATTGGCCTAGGCTTTCATCACACCCCTGCAACCAAGGGTAATGGTTCCACTTGTCACCCATATTTGAAGGAGTAAAATTCCACCCAATCAATCTCTTTCAATTACGCTATCCTAGCTCGGGTTACTAGCTCAACATGCAACGGGGACCCATGCAAGGTTAGAATTCGATACTCAACTCTTAAAAGGAATCATGGTGGCATAAAAATTACCTTATCTTGATACCATTGCAAGTGTAAAGACCAATCATATAATTGTATGATAGGACCAAAAACTAGAGACGATTAGATAACACCATAAGACTTCCTTAGTGAATACTAGTTCCATCCTTAGACACTAAAGTCAGTCAGAGATATAGATTCGATACAAGCCCTATAAGAGTCATAATGAGGATATATTCTGTATAGCCCCAACTTGAGCCACTCCAATCCCAAGAACCTTACTTGAGCTACTAAAATCTTGAAAATTAATTAGCCTTCCTTACCTACCTTGGCATTTCTATATTGGCCCAACCTTCAATCATTAACCTCTCCTCTGTGCACCTTGTTGGATTGATCTTTCATCGAGTGATCTTCCTTTCCTAAGCACCATTCTTTAATAAATGTGCATCATATGAATAGTCATTGCCCAGGGTGGATGGAAAACTAGAATATAATATGGTTCTAGGGCCCATGTATGTGGGATGATGAGGTCAGAGGTCTCGGAGGGCTATCCAATAACAAATTTTGAAATGCATTGAGGGGTCCTAGACCAACCATCCATCTACCCGTTTGTTGGTTAGGTCATTCATTCAAGGCTACCAGGGATATTGACTCAACGAAATCATCATGTGGTATAAATCGGATAAAGCTTCATATCCTTGAATATCCATCCCTCCGCTAACCAAAAAGAAGCTAGCTATGCCCTCATTGGGATAAAGCCTTGTTGAGCTTTAAAGTACTTATTACAACTCGTGGTCAAAGGAATAAGAAACTTATCTTTGACTTCTTAACTTCACTTTCCAACTTAAAGACTTTTAGGGTTTGTAGGGCTTTCCACTCATTGCAAGGAAAATAAGTACTTAAAATAGCTAAGCTGTAAAGAAATTGGAACGGAGAAAGAACAAGGATTTCATCCAAGGTGCCATCACAAGAAGAGATTGATTTCTATTAGCCGTTAAAAGCTGATTGATCTATTCTCCACTTGCTATTGTAATTGTAAAGACTATCTCAAAAGCTACCTTTTTTTTATGAGAGAATTATGCCTATATAAAAAAGAAGTAATGTAATAAAGTAAGCGGGGGTTTCAATCCCAAACATAAGACAGATCTCAAACACGCAAGTTATAAGCATGAACAACCAATTTCGTTTCACCTTATGTAAAAAAAAGAACCTTTTTTTCTTTATTATTATTAGTAGTAAGATAGGGGAAAGCCCGAAAAATGAAATTAATAAAGCACTAATGAGCAATAAAAGGGAAAGCCCAAAAGGGGCTCCTCTACTTACATGCAATGGGGAGATTCCCTTCTAGTAAAATTCTATATCTTACTTGGGTTCCAAACCTGGATCTGTTGTTCCTTGTAGTTTTTATATAATCAAACTTCTTACTAATGTAATTTGGGATTCTCATTTTGGTCAACCAGTTGTAGAAGCCTTTACTCGAGGAATTGGTGCTCAATAGAATTTATGTGCTCCATTTATGAATATGAAAAACTTGAGCAAGTGAAGAAATTTTTGACCATGGGATAAAGGCTCTTAGTCCTTTTATCTTGAGTCATGGGGCATTAACCTTAGCACTTTCCCTATTAGAAGGTTTAGGATCGCCCCTACTGCTTTCGAGTTTGGCATTATAAATAGAAAAAAGGAAAGGTTTAGATTCCTCCATTTGTGAACATGAAAAGCCAATTTGCTTATATAAGATTTGAGTAAGTCGTTATAGAGACTTTGACCTCTATAAAAGCCCATTTTTCATCGAGAGAAGACAATGCCCAAGAATGAATATATGCAATATATATAGTGGGAAAACTAGAGACAGGGCTCTCTCATAAGATTGATTGGCTTGGCGAATGAATGCAAGAATGCCTTAGTCTAAAACATGAATGATAGTATAAATAAAAGCAACACTTACTAAGCTGGACCTCGTTTGGCTAATCTCAGAAGGACAAGGAAAGGACCGAGAAGTTTAATCCATGGTAAATAAGATGGAATAGACATAGAATGAGATTGATGGACAAATATCAAATGCCACATAAGAAGCTATTATTGACCTGCCAACTTAATACCTTCGTCGCCTGATGACCTTCCTGCTTAACTGTCGATGAGTGGTAGCACGTCATTTAGCAAGGCTAGGCACCTTTCTTATCCAACAAGTAGAAACCATTTTATCTTTCTTTTTGGCCTAACCTAACCTAATGATATGATACATTTTAGGTTTATCTAGAAAAAAAAAGTCATGAGAGTTCATTGAATTGGTGAGCCATAATTGCACGTTAAATTAGTACTATAGTCTAAAATATATAATATTGTACTATAAAGTGAAACTTCCTTGCATCATTTAAAACGTGTATTTTATCCACAATAACCAAAATGTGTTTATCGTAAAAATTTGACAATAATTTTTAAAAATAAACCATAATCAATTCAATACAGATGACATTTTTATGTAAATATAAAATTATATTTTTTATATACATACAATTATATAATAATTTTTAATATTAAAAACATAATAATTGAATTTTTTAATCAAATAGATAATTTTTATTTTGATTAAAAAACATTTTCTAATAAGATAAAAAAAATGATAAATAATATCAATATTATAAAATTAATATTAATTTGATACATTAAATATTAAGTTAATTTTAAATTTTTTAAATAAATATAAAAATTAAAAATTATTGCTAAAACAATATATACATTCGTACCTAACTCTTATTCTTTAAAAAAAATTGTAATTGACAAAATTAATTATAATTATTACCTACATGGGTCGAAAGCGGTTAATATATGTGTAATTATTATTTTAAAAAAATATTTATTTGTTAATTCTTTGTCTAAAGGTTTTATAATATTTTTTTATTTTTTATGAAAAAAAATTCAATACTTCAACTAGAATAAACTATTGAATTTTATTTTTAAAATTTGAAAAAGAAAGCATTCTCCACGACCATGTTGTATCTAATAGTTTTCTATCAATTGTATTTGTAAATGTATTCAATTAAAAATTTGATAGATTTTTGAAGAGTAGTAAATTTTAGAGATTTTTAAAGAATAATAAATTTTAAATATTTTTTTGAAATTTTAAATATTCCTATTAATTTTATTAGATTATGCATATTATAGTAAATCTTACTTTATATGTAATTTTATGATTTTATATTGATAAATAGTTGAACTATAATAATAAAGAGACAGAGACAATGTTTAAGAAGAAAGATAAAAATAAAAAATTTTACAAATCTTTATGCATCTTTGGATAGAAAGGAAAATGATTAAAGATTTTTTTTAGGTACATATTTAACTAAAAAGTTAATTAGAATTTCTGAAATTAAAAAAATTAAAAAATTAATGAATTTTTAAATACATCTATATTTTTTTTAAAATTATAATTATAATATACTATTTTTTATAATCTTTAAAAAACATACCCTCAATTCTAAATTTTTATAAAAATTATAAAAAATTCAATTAAATATAACCTTGTAAAAAATTTCAATTAAATTTATTTTATTTCATTTTGAATTAATGATTTAACCTAACTTAACTGGAACTCATATTTATTTTTTTGGTTATTTAAATTGATACAAATTTAATTTAATTTATATTTTTAGATGAGTTTCGATTTAATAAACTGTTACAGCATAAATTATCAGTTCTAAATTCAAACAATTAAGAAGTGAAAATTGACTTATTTATTATTTGAGCTGTGTTAATCGTGTTTGATTCCTTGAATCCAAAAATAAAGCAAACTTCACTTTACGACCAAGTTAAATGTATTTGAGAAACAATTATCACCTCTTATATGTTTTTCGGTTAATGACTAAGGTATAATCTTTGTTCTATGTACAAATGATCATAATAAATGTAACAGAATGTAACTCTAAACAGTAATTAGTATCTTGGAAGCCATGTCATATCCTTTCCCAAAATTTAAGATTTTTTTAAGAGTTTTAGTTATAAAATATGAATAAACATAAATAACCTATAAACTAAAAGATCCAAATCAAATTGAGTTTTATTATATATCCAAATTAATTAGTTTCTCTTTTGAAAATATAAAAAATGAATTTTGACGAATCGAAAATATTTTAAAATTTATAAGTAAATAATTAAATAAACAACTTATATATTATTATTACACATATTGAAATGGTATTTAAAGTTAGTTACTTTTAAATAACGAAAATTTAATCTCTTATTTATTAAATATGATAACACAAGTCTATTATCTTTATAAAAATGGGTCATAGAAATTCATGTTATAAAGATAATAAATTTGTGCTATTTATTTTCACAAAAAAAAAAAGTGAAGCATCACAAGTATATTACTTTTACAAAATGGATTTTTACAATATTTTTATAAAATTAATTGATTTTTACTAACTCAACTAATAGGTATGACATAAAGGTTTAAAGTGCACTTTCATTAATAATAACATACTTGAACAACCTTTTGTCCTTTATTTTATATATTTATAATACATATGTCATATATACTTATATGTTTATAATCATCTAATTTTAGATTAATTTTGATGTCAATTTACAATATAAAACAATTCATATTTAAAAAAAATTACTATAACTAATAAAAATATAAATGAATTATTTTCTTGAATTTTCAATAATTTATTTATTTTTAAGAGTTTTTTTTCTACTTGATAGTTGATGCATAATTCTAGGGATATATATCTAAAATGTTTCTAGAGTTTAACATATCTTCACTTATGCTCTTAAGGTTTGTAAAAAATACTAAAATATCACTAGACTTTATGGTTAATACTATTGATGTCCTCAAAATTAATGGTGTTAAATTTTTTATCTATATTTTATTAATATTCTTATGGCTCTAATACTAATTTGTAGTTTTTGATCGCCGATTGGCCCAATGATGAAATTTTAGCCAATCTGGTCTTCTTCTAGGAAATTGCCCCTAGTTACATGCTCTAAATAAGCATGTTCATGCCTTAGATGAGCTTGATCTTATAATTGTAAATTAATATAACTACATATTTCTGTACAAATAGTATACCTATAATCTTAGAAAATATAATAACCAAACATAAGGTTACTAAATTCTCTTTTTGTTCATCATCTTCTTATTCTAAGAAGACTTGTTTTTTACTAAAATAGTTTTTTAATATCCTTGAAACAAGATGATCTATTATGCTTGTAACAACTTTAATATAATATTATAGATATCTAATAAAATGTTGAACCTTCTAAAATTTCCAAGACAAATTTTATAATCTTCATCTTTAAAATAATCATTTAGGGCTAACGGATGCATTTATCAAACTTTTCTAATAAAATTATATTTTTATTTTTCATCTTAAAATCTTTCAAATTGGGGGCTATTTAATGTTAGTTGTTAATTTCTATAATTAATCTTTTATTTTTCTTATCATAATATTGTGATATTTCTATCTTTATCTTTTTGTTTATCAGTATTATTATTTGATATAAGTAAATATCTAAACATTTAAGATCCTTAATTAGCTTAAAAGTTATAATTATTATACTTGAACTTAATGGGTCTATCACTATCTTCCATTTTTTTCGTCTTTTCTTGTTACATAGGTTATGCCTCAGTTTTGCTCAAATCCTAACACCCTCTTTGTAATTGTAAGCCTTCCGTACATAGATGATTTTTAATTTAGACTTACTAAAAAAGAGTAACTAAACTCTATTTTATTCATGATATACTAATTATTACAAACTTAGGGTCAACAAGAGCCTTAAAGGGATTCCTAGCCACTAATAATTATTGAGTGCATATTTTTTGGTTGGGATTTCTATGCTAGAGATTATGTGTTTTTTCAGAGATATGTGCTCTGATTTTTTTATGTATATTTCAAATGAAAATAAGGGTTCCTTTTATAGCATAAGGAATCCTTGTTTATAAGATCAGAATTACTATTTTATCCTTCCTTTAATAATTCATCTATTTTATCCTTTAAATATCAACCACTACTTTTGCTTGGCACATGCTGCCGACTAAAGATATGAGTCTGCATCTTTATTTTTTTTGTCATTTTCTACCAACAGTTCCTCCTATTTATTCTTCTTTGTTTTTTTCTATCAACAATACTTTTGATGACATTGATGATGACATATTTTCGTATTCTCATCTTTGATGCAGTAAATGCATTTGTGATCTTTGGTGGATTTTCTGCATAGAAGCATAATACCTTCCTTGTTTCTTGACTAACTTTCTGGTTATTGTTATTTTTTTTATATTTAGTAATTTTTTCACCATCATCCTCTGAAAGAGCTATGCTACTATGAGAAATGATGACGACTTTACTGGTTGAGTAATTTACTTTGATCTCAAAAGAGTTATCAATTTTCTTAAATTCTTAGTAAATTTGGCCTAATATTTGACCTCTTAATACACAAAGTTCTTCTGTGTTGAATTTATTTTCTATATTGTAGAACTTTATATCTTCAATGTGTTCTTGGGTAGATTTTTTGGCCAAGTTGTAGAGACCCAAACATTGTGGTTTGCTAAGGTTTTTATATTGGTCATTTTCATCTTCAATTATTGATGAATTTCTTGGGGATATTTCTCTAAATAACACTAAATGTTTTTACTGTCTTTGATGTCTCTGGGAGAGATGCCTCTCTAAATAGTACTAGAGTTCTTACTATTTTTCCTAGAGTTGTCAATATGCTTGGTAAAGTCGGTTGTTGTTGTAATGTTGAAGAGTCATTTCTTACTATCTTCTCTAGAGTTATTAGTTTTGGTACTTTGTAATTGATATAACTACCTTCAGCCTATATTTTGTTGGTGAAAGCTCTATGAGTTACTCTACTGAACCCTATAATAGATTTACTAGCTCCTGTCCAATTGTTATAGATTCTTGGTTTTAGGTCATTATAGACTACATTAGTCTTTTTATGTTACTCTTTTTCTACTTCATCATCCTAATTAAGCTTTTTTATTTCAGAGATGTTACTCTCTTTTGAACTGTTACGTTCTTCCTTTTCATCTTGAATTCTTTCTTTAGAAATTTTATCTTCTTTATATTGAATTTTTGAGGAAGAATCTGAGTTGTTGGATTTTAAGAGTTACTTTGAACAATCAAGTTCTTTCTATCTCCATAAAAGACTTATCAAAGTATAACAACTCGAGTTATTCTTGTAGGATTTTTATCTCTTTTTCTTTTATCTTGATCTTGATATCAAGATGTTTCATTCTTGTAAGCATAAAAATAGTTAAATGTGCTAATTCTCTAGTAAGAGCATATGCTAAGCTATTCTTATTTCCTAAGAGATGTTCAACATCAAAATTATATTAATTGAACCACTATTTCCATTTGACCAATTTAATTATAGTAATGAGTAGTATGTAATTTAATTGGCTTGAAAGTATAATTAAATTAATTACTATATGATGTGCAGTTTACTTGAGAGAGAAATACATGTTAGGTTAGATTCAATTGATCATGTAATTTAATTGATAATTATATCGGAGGGATTTTAGCGATTTGCATGTTTAGAAAATTGAGAGATTAAGTATTCTTAGATATTTTTTCATTTATCTTCTTAGTTACCACAAGTTATTTAATTAATTATTACTATTTACTTTTAGTTATTTTAATTTTTCTTCCTTAAAATATAAAAATATAATGATATTGATTTTTATTTTTTTAGTTTTAAAAATTAGTTTCTAGTAAAATAATCTCAATGGGAATGATATTTTCTCATCATTATATTACTTGTTGGGATATGTATACTTGCGTATTCATTGCACATACTTCATATGTGACGATTAAATATATATCATCAATTATTTCTTTATTCAATGCTTTGAAGTTTATTACCATTCTTTTTTTTCTCATATTTTTTAGCTTCCTTTTAAACTAAGAATGTTATAGTAGAGTGAGATAAATTACTAGGTATTATGACTTTTAGTTCCAAAAAAATTTCAAATTAAATTAGGGTATCTTAATTTTATGTAAACAATTATCTTAGATTTATTGATTTTCGGATCCAAAGAATTTTCTTAGCTTAGTATTTTTAATAATTTTTTGATACCTTTTACGACTATATCTTCCTATATTTCATTATGAAAAAAGTTTTTTTTTTCTTCTATATGTAATGAAATATTTTCTAAATAAGGTTTTTACTATTTTATCTCACTACGTTTTTATTTTATTTTTATGTTGTTGCATAAACGTTGGGTTTGATACAATCAAAGCTTTTCTTATTTTTGATACAATCAAAGCTTTTCTTATTTTTGATACATAAATGACATCACCATCTAATGTTGTTAGACTTATTTTGTCTAAATATTGTGTAAAAGGTTAACATAAGTTTAGAAAATTATTTCATATTAATAAATCAACTCTTATTAATTATTAACATTTGGTAGGAATATGAAAATTTTCTCCTCCTATCATTATATCTCTCTATATTAAAACCTTATTAAGATTTATTGTAGTATTGTTAGCAATTCTTACAATTAAATCTTTTGGTACCTATTTTTGGTGTTCTTTTGGAAACACATATTTACTCGCTACACATATACTAGCTCATGTATCTATATATGTAAGTAAATGATAGCTAGCATAGCCTTTAAATTTAAGTCCTACCTTTATACGAGTAATATTTGAATTTGTAATATTATACAAATCATTCATCTTTTGATGAATAGTACCATATTTTGAGTGTTCATATTCTGCGTCAGTTATTTCCTCCTCAGTTTCCTCTAATAGATAAATATTGTAAATATTATCTATATCTGATTCCTTAATTGGTTTCAATTTCATCTTAAAAGCTTCTTTTAAGATTTTTGTTTTCTATGGAAATTCATTTTTAAATTATTTCTTATGTTGAAGCTTTCTCGGACATTCGTTAGTATAATGTCATTCTTCACGAAATATCCAACATCTACATTTTTTATTCCCTAAAGGACAATAATTTTTGTTTTTAGGAAGTTTGTACATTTTCCTTCTAAAATATTTTTTCCTATAGGTTTCCCTATTAAATCTATTTTTATATTTTTAAAAATTTTGTTTTTTGAATTTATATTTTTAAGATCTCATGTATTTTTTTGTAGGATTTT
Organism: Hippophae tibetana; assembly: GCA_037013495.1. Taxonomy (NCBI): domain Eukaryota; kingdom Viridiplantae; phylum Streptophyta; class Magnoliopsida; order Rosales; family Elaeagnaceae; genus Hippophae; species Hippophae tibetana. Next base: position 19,772,366 of record CM072805.1, on the reverse strand, counting down.
ATGTTACATCCATATTTTTCTAGTATTCTACAATCTCTTGTATCACAATAAATTTTATCATTTTCTCTTATTTGTTTATATTCTTTTCTTTCTTGACATTTAATAATTATCCAAATTTTAAGGCTTCTTATTCTTCCTCCAAGAGTGTTTGATATAGTTTTCCTATTTCTCTTATTCCAACTTTTTGTTAAGGTTTTATGTAATGTTTCAAGTAATTTTTGGAAAAAATATTTCCTTATAAGTTGTTTTCATAGAGGGTGGTAATTTATGGTAATATATTTTATATTCACAAATAAAAGAATCTATGTAACATATGTTACAAATTTTCATATTTGTTAGATGTCATTTGGCTTGATTGATTTCATTTTTACTAGATTCAGTGATAGCTTTTTCTTTATATTTTCTAATAAACTCCTTGTATATTTCATTTATTACTATATCTAAATGTTCTCTTTCTACAGGAGCATTCCCTTATATTAATAAATGTAATTGGTCTGTTAAATTTGAAAACCAAACTTTAATATTTCCAAACATTATATGAGTTACTAATACCCTACAAATTGAAGTGTTTGTTTGTATAGATTGAGAGGTTTGTATGAGTACACTCATATCACTAGTCCATTCATCTAAAGCTTTTATCTATCTCTTATACAATCTAGATCTAAGATATCAGACTTATAATTATCATAAAGCTTGAATTTTGGTGGGATACTACATTTAGCTCCGCAATGCAACCCTTCGTTCTTCCCTATATGGGTCAGATGTTTATTCTTAGTAAGTAATTGGTAATAAAATTAGTTTCATATGACAATTTGGGATCATAATCTCTAGTTCAATATCAGTTTCATTGATTATTGTCATATCATTTTCTTTTTTATTTGTACAAAGTTTTTCATTATAATATTCTTATAATTATTCATTAGTTAGTGTTAACAACCTAACTAATTTTCCCAAATCCCTATTTTTGGGGTTAATAAATTGTTCTTCTAATTCTTTTTATATTCCATGAAATTGGAATTATATATTTTTTGTTAAATTTTTCTTCTTATTTCTAGGAATCGAAGCATATGATCCCTTAGGTGGTTCTACTTTTAATCCTTCTAAAGGATTGTATTTATGACTTATAATATCATTGTTTCTATATATGTTATATATATATATATATTCTTAGTTGTGTAAATTTCATATGTATGTCTTATTGTAGTTTATTATAACCATATTCCTTTATTTCTTTTAATAATTCTTTTGTGTTTCGATTATATCTTATAGGAATTTTATGTTTGATTTTTGGACTAAATCTATTTCCTTTGTTACAAGTCTCAAAGCTTTCATTAATATTGTTTAACTTTTTACTACGCCTACTATGCTTCCATCTATTTCTAATTGTATATTTTTTAATTTGTCTTTAAACATTATTGACTTTAAACATTATTGTCTTCCTAATATGACATCATAAACTAATGATTTCATTACTTGAACTTCATCTTTTAGTTTTTTAACTTCTTAATTGTTAGAGGTTTCTCCTTCATGGTTTATAAAAATAAATCTTAGTATATTTTTGTTTTTAACCATTTTTTTTCCTAATATTAGAGGTTTTTCCTTAATATCTAAGTGTCATTCTTCTAGTATTCCAAAGTCTGTTAGTATTTTTGGTTTTATTATTTATCCAAATTCCTAATTTTTTTTATCTATTTTCATTATGTCTATATATGAAACTATTATGATGGTTTGTTAATGAATATCCTACCCTAATGTATCAAAAATTGATGATTTCCTTCTTTCATTAAATCTCTTTTTTCAAATTCATAAGTTTTACTTAATACTTGTTTAAGTTTTTTTTTATCATGGATATTAATCGCAAACACATGATATGCTATAAATTTTAGCTTATGATATCTTAAATTATCATGGGTTGTTCATAGTAGAACATCTTTCTTATTTATTATTCTATTATTTATCAATGCTATTTTTATGGATGCATATATTCCATTATCTAAAATGAGCTTATATTAATATTTAGATTCCTCCTAAATAAACGTATCTAATTTTTTATTTTTCCTTTTGTGAAAATTTGAATAGTTTATTCAATATAGTTTTTTTGTCAATTAATGATATATTATATATTCTTTTTGCATCTGTGATATTAATATTTATTTCTTTATTACTTATTCCATAATAAATTATGTATTTCCTTATAAATAATTTTCTTAAAGACAAAAATGATAGATCTTTAAATTCATCTCTTTTTTAAGATTTAATTTCAATTTTTGAATTTCTTAAAATTTCTTTTTTACTTATTACCATTTTCTGCAAAAAAAATATTATGAGAAGTCTTTTATTTCTAATTATATTATTCCTTGGTTTCCTATTATTTCTTTCGTTTTTATTTATGAAATGTTACTATTTACTTCCGTTAAATTTAATTTTTGTTATATTTGGGAGTATTTTTAAATTTTTTGAAATCTTAAGGATATTTTTAAAAATACCTCAAAATTTAGTGGTATTTTTTATGTTATTCGATAATTCTAATCAAAATGATTAATATTTTTTTTTAATTAATTTATTAATTAAAAAATAAATCTTATTTATTAATATAAAGCTAAAATAATTTAAATTTAATTAAAAACGGGTATGTCTAAATTGAAACAAAATGTATCAAATCGATATAAATATATTGGCCTAATATCCTCTCATCCAAATTTTATAAGTTGAATTTTGTATTTTAATTTAAAAATTCAATATATGTTTATTCAGTTAGTACTATAAGCTAAAATCAACTAAAATCGAAATGCATCTACCCTTAATTTGAAGTTTTATAAAAAAAAAAAAAAATTAGTGCAATAATATATGTTACTAGTGAATATTAAAAAATGTGGATTCTAATAACTTAAATTATAAAAGGTACGTGAGTGTATAATTAGTTATTTTACGATATTTTGCTTTTTTATAGTACCCTATGTTCTTATTGTATATATTGTAATATTTTCTATTATTATTATTATTATTATTATTATTTTCAAAATAAGGAGGCATTTTAGATTAGTTGCACTGAAAACAAATTGTGATTTTTTATTAATCCATAATTGAGACTGCATTTGAAATGGTTTTTGTTAAATCAAATAATAATTAAATGTGATTTGAATTTATATTTAAAATGGGGTGATTAATTCTTTAAGTGATTTTATTTGTATTATTATGGTATTTTAATTGCGTAGTTTTTATTAATTTAATTTTAAAATTAGTATATATTAGTCAGATAATTTTATAATTATATGATTAAAATATCTATTTTTTACATTAAAAATAAATATTTTAATCACATAATTATGAAATCATGTGAGTATAATATATCAATTTTAAAAGTTAAATAAATTATGTATACTTTGTAAAAATTATGTGATTAAATTATTCAAATAACATATTTTTAGTGATATTTAAACAATTGTTTTTCTTCAAAATGCATGGAGGAATAGCTTTTAACCAATAGAGAAGATAAAATTGTTTTAAGATCAATAGTAAAATCTCTAGAATATATTATTTTTTGGAAAGTATTTATGTCATTTTTCAAGTAATGTAAAAATTATAATTCTTTAATAATATTAAAAAAAAATTATATAATCAATTTCTATTTCAATTTTCAAAACTAAAAATTATATTGACATCAAACATGCTCATATCATTTCAGTTGAAATAGTTAAAGAAAAAAAATACTAATATCACATAAATTTATACTTAATTTACACATATTTTTATATTATATCATATGTTAAAATTAATGAAATTTAAAAATGTTCATTATTTTTTTAGTTAATAATAAATTGTGTCTAACATAAAAGATATAATTACAAAAAATTATATAAAATTATGAAAACTAAAGTGTTAGTTTTCAAAGCATCAATAATATGCCTTACATTTTTTCATACAATGCATTTTATCTAAAGGACATTGCAAAGTTTTTTTTTTTCAATCCTAAAGCATCATTTTAAGATTTCAATTAAATTTGGTTTATTAAACCTTTATGTCATGATTCATTTGTATAATAAAAACATACTAGAATAAGAATAGAATTTAATAATAATAATAATATGTTTGTTTAAGTAGTATAATCAAAATAATAATAAATATTAAAATAAAATTTATAAAATTATTAATGAAGTAAAATTAGAGATAAGAATTTTTTTATTTTTAGATAAGATAAAATAAGAAAACATTATACAAAATATATAAGAAAAATATAACATTTCAAGTATTCTTGAGCCACGTAGGAGAAAGGAATATTTTTGTTATGGTTGAAATAATTTAGTTTTTATTTCAGGTTAACAATCAACCCAAACACAAAAATATTTTAAAATATTCGCATTATTATATGTTAAAATTAATTAAAAAAAGCATAGATATAATTATTGATTTAGGGCTTAAGAATAAGCAAAATATAAATTTAACACCAACTAAATAGACTTTTTTTAAATTTAAAAAAAGTGAAAAATTAACAAATCTTACTCTTTTTCGAAATACAATGCATTTTTCAGTCATATATTTAAAATTAATTGTAAATGTATATAACACCAACCATCAACATACACGTGTAAAGAAAATAACATATAAGGTGGAGAAAAATATAGTTAAAGATTATAAATTGTAGAAACATAAATTTAATTACTCATTTATTGTAATATAATTAGAAGAAAAGCATTAATTGCTTTCTATTTTAAAATTCCAAACTTTGAATATCGCATCACGCTTCCCTTTTTTCAAAGAAAAGCAACGCTCACAAATTCAAGCATATGAAAACTCGCCCAAATGAATGTGCATATTGCGGATATTATATTGTGGTTCACTAGACATGCTCTTCTAGTAGAGTTAGTTAAGAGATTTTTTATTTAAATGTCTTTATATTTATTTATATTTATTTTAAGAAAAAAAAATGTCAAACTATTATCATTTATAATACACGTTTAACATTCATAAAAAGTTGAAGAATTAGTTAATAAGAATTTTCTTAGAAATTAAATATATATATACACGTTAAATAAAATTATATTGTAAGTATTATCTTTTAAAAAATACTTATTTTTTATTAGTTAAATAATATGATTTAAATATATAAATTGTAAAATGAATGATACACCACTAAAAATCTATGTGAATGATCTTTAAAAGTTTAACAATTTGTTTTTTTTTTGGGTTAAAATAAAGGAAAAGAAGTTATTATAAATTCATCTTTCCTTTTCTCTGTATATAATTAATTCTCATCGGTTATAACTAAATAGTTTTAGCCTGCAAACTTTTTTTTGTTTTGTTCCTATTAATTGAAAAGAGAAGAGAATTCAAATGTAGAAAAGAACACATAAAAGTGGACTTTCTAGATCTGTGACAACTGACAATGAATCTCTTAAATATATATTTTTTAATTCTAAATAGTAAAGAAAACTCAGTTTTGAAATATTCAATCTGTTTATTCTGAACTACTACTACTACTACTTTGTTGTTTCTAGATGCATGTAAATTTAGATTTTATAACTATATATATAAAAAAGAATGGCCAACTGATCAGTCTGTCTTTTTCACTCATATCTTCCATATCTGTAGTTCTTTAGAATAGCTAGTAATATTACAAGTGTGGATTGTAGATACCTCTCCAGTTTAACTAAACATCAAGTTGACTTCTTAATTTTTAAAAATAACCAACTTTTTGTGTTTGCCAAAAAGAAAACTGCCTTTGGATAATTACACACATATCCACTCTTTTAAGATACTAATATTTTAAATCTTTGAATTAGAGTATCAAGATACTTATTAGAATATGGAATATACTTATTTTTTTTCTTTAGATTTTAACCAATTTAAAGTAGAGACAAATGTCGTAGAGATTTACTAGTCGTTGCAATTAAAACACTTAAATTCAGTAATTTATTGTATCAGTTTAATCCACTAATTAAATTCATTAACTTTAAAAAATTACATATTAATCCATATTATCAAATTTTAGATTTTTTTTTTTAAAATATTTCTTTTATTTTTTTAAAAAAAAGTTTTAATATTAATATTTACTGAAACATTTTTTAAATTAAAAATAAAAAACGAAGAAAAACATAAAATTGATCATTTATATACGTATTCTCACTGGCAGAATAAACTATTATTAAAAAACTTATACTAGCAATCAAAACTCTCAAATAAGATTGCGAGAAATGAAAATTTATAAAAGCAGTAGTGATGTTATGGGGGAAACAATCAGGTCACAACAAATCAGATTTTGTTTAGTTAGGAAAACTTCGTTCAATCCATTATATTAACTGCTGAAACTTGTTTTTTGAAATTCAAGGCTTAATAATGCTCAATCAGATTTTGTTTTTTCGAATTTATAATAGTCTTCTTTCAGGCAGATTCAAGATTGTTAGCATTGCTTATATATACAGAAATATGTGATGCCTTGTGAAGAACCTAGCAGTGAAAAAGAGCCTTTCGGACTTTGGTGGAGCATATTCTTGTATTTTATAGTCAGGAAGCCAAATACCTGATGAGAAGTGAGAACTACTAAGTCCAGGATTATAAATCAACATATGAGTATTCTACCAGATACGATTTCATATGCTAGGGTAAGATGAGATTTGAGCAAATTGTGTCGCTCTTTGTTTCAAATTTCATGTAGAAACAAAATCAAATGACCAAGTTTTATCCGTCATGTCCTGTCTATGCAGACTAGGATTGCGAAAGCATTAACTTTTCATGCTGTAGCTTTGTCAAGAACTGTTTAAAAATCTGTTTTCCTAATGCCAGATCTATTAACACAGAGCGAGCTTCACTAGATGAATTGTAATTGTATCAAATGTCTGGCAAAAAAAATTATCTGACAGCCTCTGGTGCAGAGTTACAGTAAGGTGTGTGCAAGCAAACCAACTTCGTGCATGTTAAACACAAGGCAGCGAAACACATGCCCATAACAAGACCATAACTACTTCTCTTCATATCTAACCATACCGCTCTCTTGATTATTCTTGCAAAACTTGGTAGTAGTCCGCCACAAGCAAAAACCATCACATGGTCAAGGCCACTGTAGTCAATTCCAGCAAGTATCGCTCCAATGGCAGATACTGGACCCATGAATCCAATCACAGCAGCAGCTGCAAGAGCCCCATGCCAACTGTCAGTGGACCCAAAGATGCAACTAGCAACAGCAGCCCCCCGAGGAAGCCCATGTAAGGAGACAGGAAGGACCATGTGACGACCTAGTCCATAAGCTTTTGGTGCAGCCACTCCTAGTGCAAGCCCTTCAGCCATGGCATGAAAGGCTACTACTCCACAAGATAAGAATGACTGTAGTGTGTGAACGCTAACTGCGAAGCCAGTTAATGTAGGTAAATCGTTCACTGAAGTTCGCTTTCTACTGGCAAGCTTCAAGACACTGGTGCTTAAGATATCAACAAAAAAAGCTCCCATTGCAAGCAAAAATGCAAGGGGTAAAATTCCCATCTTTGATGAAAAAAGTAATTGCAGTGGCCGCCAAGCACCAAGGATAAAGGCAATGCCAGAGGCTGCACCCAAGAGAAGAGCATGCTGAAGACGGAAAGCAAAGGCAAATGCAACAAGAGTAATGCCACCAAGCAACGGACCAAGACCAAAAAGTAGTGAAACAAAGAAGCCAGAAGCATCCTCTGAGCTGCATGCAATGAAGAGGAAAAAAAATTTGTCAAAGATACAAAACAAATGTAGAGCACTCCACACTAAAAAATATATTTAACCATATTGGGAAACATCAAAGATTCATGAAAAATTTAACCATTATGAAGACTTTATTATCTGATGATATGATGAAAAATTTAATTCAGCGATGACGAAAAGGTTATTAGTATTAACTGCTAACAAAACATAAATCAAATGTCAGAACTTGTAGGCCGATCTTAGTGCATGTATTAAGATGGTTAACACATATAATCATAGTAAGTACATAAAGCAGGGCTTGAATTGGTCTAATTAAAAAGTCCAGAGGCATAACAGTGGACATTTTTAGCATCACAAATAAACTACTGAAGGATAAAAAACAATGATAATGTGCAAAAATAAAATAGTGGACATTTCAGAAATGTGGTGCATACCCATCAAGGAAAAAAACAATTGTGCAGCATAAAGAGGCAAAGGCACAACAATGTTGTAAATATATTTTCTGTTGCTAATAAGCACAGTGTTAATAGAATAGCTTAATTACAATATAAGTAATAATCATGTTTTAAAAAATCACATGATTGCATTCTCATCAACTATATGAAGTTTGGAAGCACACCTGTACTCGTGGCTGAAATTCTGTAACAAAGTGCCAAGAGCTTCCATAAATGCCACAGAAATGGTAGCTGCCGAGGCAACCTGTGATGGAGAAGCTTCCTGTACCCCAAAAGCAAAAAAATAAAATAAAAAAAACATCCCTCAAAAAGCAAAGCTATAAGATTGAATATGGGCTAAGCCATTAAGGCGATAAATGATTGTGAAGATTAAATATGGAGTTCATAGTGCTATTTCAATTTTCAATTGCTTTCCTTCCTTTTCCTCTCATTTTTTTATTCCTCAAGGCATTGTTCTTTTTGTGCTCAATTAGAGAAATTTTATTACCTTAAATGCATCTGGAAGTACCTCTGCAACAACCATCCATATCATACATCCAGCAGCAAAGCCAGTACAGAAAGGTAGGATCTTGTTAAAAGCATCAGCACATATGAATGAAGGGACAGCTACAATTGGCTGCAAGAATAAGTTGAACAACATGAGCTGGATTTAAAATAATGTAGTACAATAACATTTAACCCTACAAGAATGTACAATTAGAAAAATTAGAACTCAAATAGAGTTGTTTATATCTTTAACGATCAAATCCACCGTTGGAAGTGAAAGCTTTTTGGACATTATCTATGCAGGCACATTTAAGAATAAAACTCACTTATGTTGAACCTCATTTTCTGTAACTGTAGTGCCAAAAGATCATGCTATAAGGCCATATCATGTTTATCCTATACAGCCATCATGCCGTTTAGAGCTTAGCATTGTAAAACTTTCTTCAGTTATTATCTAATAGTGCCTTCGCACTGTCCCATTGATATCCTTATCATCAAACAATTAGTGGACCACATAAATAGGTGCAGCCTAGGCTCATAATAGATAAATGAGGAAAAAAAGAATCAAAATTCATCTTCATAATTTAAAAAAAAACAAGAGGTAAGACAAACCGATGGAACTGCAGAATATGCGGCATATTTTATTGTACATTTAATTAATTATTTCTCTTCAATCATACAACAATGCTTGTCGAAATGCGTTACACTTGAGAATATGAAAATCATATAGTCAAACTTTTAGACCAAATAATTCATAATCATGACATATTACCTGAGGTAAGGAAGTAATTACACTCCACAACATGGCATTCTGTGGAGAAACACCCCTAGATGCAAGCACCATACTTACAGCTAATCCTTCTGGTATGTTGTGCACAGCAATAGCTAGAGTTACAAGAAGGCCTTGAGAAAAACCCTTAGAGCCAGCAAAAGAAACCCCAACACCAGAGCCCTCACCAAAGGAATGAAGAGTCATTATTCCAATGACAAGTACAACTTTAGTTGCATCAGCACCTTTTATATCCAACATACTTACTTCTCCGTATTGTTCAAGAATCTGAAAGAAAAACAGGAAGGAAGGAAGGAAAGAGAAAGAAATTAGACAATACAAGAAAAAACCAGTTTGATAAACATGAAAAACATGATAAACAAAAGTAAAGACAAAAGTGGAAGCTCCATTCAGGTTTCTTGAAATGCCACAACTGGCACAAGTCGAGCCAATCGAAACTTGCATGGCTACCAATCAGAAAAATAACAATCGTGTTAACAGTGAAAAAGGAACACATATTTGTTCTCTGCCAAATGAAACACACATGAGAATGCTGCAAAGCAACAATAGGATTTCAAATAATAGATAATTTATAGTTGCAAATGTCTTAAGAGAAGTCATCACCTGCTTACAAAGCCAAATAAAAACTCCACCAGCTAAAATCCCAACCATAACCCAATTCCCAGAACCATGATCTTGCCCTTCCTGCACAAGATCAAAGCTTGCAGCCAACATCACACCAGCAGCCATTCCGTTACATAATCCAGCCCATTGTGGATCGAGCTCCACAAAAAAGAATGGGACTGCACCTAAACCAGTGGCAGCAGCCATTGCTAATGTGAATAGTGCGACAGTAGACACAGAAACTTTGCTATCCCCACTCTTCCTCTCATTTCCATTAGTTGTATCATCAAATTTGAAGGAACTCTCTGTTCCTGTGCCATCTACAACATTAATTCCTATATTCTTATCTGGAGCAGCTCTCAGCTTTTGCAAAGATTCCTCAGCTGTAACAAATCTAACCAATACTACAGAGAAAAGTAAAAATAACAGGACTCTGGCATATCTGAATTGCATCTTAATTCATGAAAAGAAAAATTAATCCCAGCTTCGGCTATAGAAAAATGAAGAGTGAATACAACAATCTTCTCTCACATAAATTTAATTTCTTTCAGATCATTCGGACCCATTTGTGCATGGGTGGATGCAGAACGATATAGGATGGAGGAATTTAAATTACTTGAGTCAAACGAGGAGGTTATGTCACAATTAACTAAGATCCACTCTCTGTATACTGTTAAGGCCTCCCAAAGTTCACAATTCTGTAAACAATGATAGTTCAAATCGATCAGAATTCCAGTTAGAAGTTTCTAAATTCTAAAACCGAATTAAGTAAATTCGATCATGACATATCAATGCCCTTCCGGGAAACTAGAAAGTCAAGCATTTTCTCTAAAAATTGAGCTCATAATCTACCATTCCTCTAACAATAGATTTGATTACTAAAATTTAGGTTTTAAAGCAAAAAAAGGGAAGGAAAAAATAAACGATTCCAGGACATTATCTACATATATACTTAGAACGCTAATAAAGCAAAATGGACTACCAATTCAATAAAGCATGTAATCTCAGAAAAACCCAACAAATAGAGACCCCTACTCCGTTTTCGTTCTTTTTTTAGATAGAAAACAATTAGATCGTTCAATAATAAGATTAAACCCAAATTCAGAAACGAATATAGAAATCAATTAAACTTACCCGAAAAGCGATCCGAATGAAGGTTGAGGCCAAAGGCAGTAGAATCCACCTCAGAAGAAAAACCAATTGGGATTCAACAATGGATTCTAATGGTAGTACAGAGATTTATTATAGAAGGAATAAACCCTACCGCTGACTAAATGTTTTGTTCCGTTAAAAAATCAAGAAAAAAACAACGAAGCCGTCAATATTATAAGGAAATTATTTCCCAAAAATAATTCTTTATGTTTCAAACAAGGTCAAGGACTCAAGGTCATGTTCCGGTGGTGTCAGCCCGTTGTTTTCCACAAAACTGTGACCCCGGAAACGGGCTTGGTATTTGTCTGTTTCATGAAAAGTTTTAATATTTATTGAAAAAATATTATTTAATACCTTTACTTTTCAAAAAAAAAAATTATTTTAATTCTTTTTAGATAAAACCAACATTTTTAACTATTAAATTATTTTAATTATAATTAATTATCAATCCTCTATTTATCTTTGTTATCATCGTAATATAATTATAAATTAATCAATCCAAATACGAAATAAACAAACTAAAGAAATCAAAAATAAGTAAAATAAGATTACCTTCGATTATTGAAATTTTTCTTAAAGCTCCAAGCCGATAAAAAATGATTTTTTTTATGAGTTAGGAGCTTTTAAGCTCTTAAGAGCACACAAATAGATGATGCATTACCCTTAAAATTGTGTGTTAGGGACCATAACACTCCTTTTTATAGTCATGTTTTCCATCAAAGCATTAGTACCGTTACCAGTTTTCAACCATAATCGATGAGTTATAATTCTTCAATGACAGAAACGTTTGGATCACACTTGATCCGTTAAAGAAAAACAGATTGAAAATTGAAAATTAGAGAACGGACAGATCGGTTACATTCTCCCACTTGGTCCAAATGTTTCTCATCGATTATCTTTCTTAAGAAATAAACACATGAATCATAGAAATAGGTCCTCTAAGAGTGAGTATTATCTCCCATATATTACAATGTATTTAGTTTCTTAAGTATTACAATTATATAGTAACAAAATTTAATGAATAAATCTCGTATTTATTCTTGGTCCTATACAAAATATATTTTCTCAAATAAATTAAGGTGCACATGAATATGGGAAAAAATATATAAGAGTTTTAGTAATAAACTGTATATATATCTTAACAAAATGGAACAAATTCTCATTTTCTCTACATGATCCTTAAATTTTAGTGGTGGTATGCCCTTAGTCAAAGGATTAGCAATCATAAACTCAATACTAACGTGCTCAATGATCACTTTATTTTCCTTAACATGCTCTTTTATGGCCAAATATTTTATGTCGATGTGCTTACTACGAATACCACTCTTATTGTTCTTAGCTATAAATACAACAGCTGAGTTGTCACAGTACAATGTCAATGGCCTAGAAATATAGTCAACTACTTTAAGCCCGAAAATGAAACTCTTCAACCATACACCATATGATGTGGCCTCAAAACATGATACAAACTCAACCTCTATAGTGGAAGTAGAAATTAAGGATTGCTTCGAACTTCTCCAAGACAGGCTCTACTGGCAAGCATAAAAATTTAACCAGATGTTGATTTGCATGAATCAATATAGCCAGCAAAGTTTGCATCGGAGTAGCCAATTACTTCCAAATCGTCGGTTCGTCTATACATTAGCTTATAGTTCTTGGTTCCTTGAAGGTACCTCATCACTTTCTTAGCAGCTCTCCAGTGGTCCAAACCTGGATTACTTTGATATCGTCCCAATATTCCAATAGCAAATGCAATGTCAGGCCTTGTGTAAACTTGAGTATACATCAGGCTTCCGACAATAGAAGCATATGGAATGTTCTTCATTTGTTCTCTTTCAAAATCATTCCTTAGACATTAGTCCAAATTGAACTTATTACCCTTCACAATGGGAGCAACACTTGGTGAACAATCATTCATTCGAAATCTTTCTAAAACTTTATTAATATAAGTTTCCTGGGATAAACCCAAGATGCCTCAAAGTCTGTCTCTATGAACCACTACTACAAAACAAGCCATTAAAGTTAGTTAAAAACCGACTTTAAATCAATTTAAATTCGTTGAACTGACTTTAAATTGAAAGACTTAAAATTTAAAGTCGGTTCACGCATTGAACCAACTTTACGCGCGTTGAACTAACTTCATCCCTTTTTTCTTCTAGTAAGGTGAGTTTGGATGCTCTTTTTACCTCGTTGTGTTCCTCTATTAGGATTGATCTGGGGGTAGGGATTGTTACTTCAGTTGGTATGACCGCCTTGGTTCCATATACTAGGGAGAAAGGGGTCTCATTTGTACTTCCTCGGGGGTTTGTTCTAATAGCCCATAGCATTCCTGGTAACTCCTTCACCCATCTCCCTTTGGCCCTTTCCAGCTTTTTCTTCAATAGATTGATGAGTAACTTATTGGATGACTTTACTTGACCATTGGATTGGGGGTAGTAGGGTGTTGAGTGGCATATCTTAATATTGTATTTGAGAGCGAATGCTTTGATTTTTCGACCAGTGAATTACCACATGTTATCTGTAATGAGCTCTTTAGGGAGACTGAATTGATAAACTATAGATCTCCATATGAACCTAATCACCTCTTTCTCTCTAATTCTTGCTAGGGCTTCTGATTTGATCCATTTTGAAAAATAATCAGTCGCAACAAGTAGAAACTTTTTTTGGCCCGTGTCTATGGGCAATTGTCATACTATATCAAGTCCTCACTTGTAGAAAGGTCAAGGAATTACTACTCCCACCATAACATTGATGGGTGTATGGGTTAGAGGGCCAAATCTTTGGCATTTGTCACATCTCTAAGCATATTTAATGCAATTGTTCAGCATAGTAGGTCAATAATAACCCTATCTTCTAATTTACTAGGATAATCTTCTACCACACGTGAATCACAATCTCCCTCGTGTGTTCACACATTATTCTTTCAGCTCCTTTTATAGCTAAACATAAGAGGTCGGGGTAGAGTGGGGTTTTACGATACAATTTACCTGCCTCAATCATGTATTGGCTTGCTTTAGCTTCAATTTACTTTGCGACTGTGCAGTTTTCGGGTAAGTCCCCTTTATCCAAGAAGTTATAGATCATAGTGTACCATGTGGTAGAGGGTGTCTACGCATCCGATCCTTCTTTCAGCCTCTTCCAGAGACCTCTCTACCAGCATCGTTACTGATACTACCGATCTTGATTAGTCTTCTTTATTGACGCCAATGTTGCTAAGGTATCAACATGATTGTTCTCATTTCGTGCTATTTGTTTGATCTTGAACTCTGAGAATTTGGAGCACTCACGTTCCTAAAAACTTATTGACCATGAGCTTGGAGTCACTATGTAGGGTAATTCTATCTGCCCCTAACTTTTTCGTGGTCATGACTCCAAATATGGTGGCTTTATACTCTGTGATGATGTTGGTTGCTTTAAAATCAAGCCTGACTACATATTCAAAGCAATTGTCGTCCTTATCTATTATAACCACCCCTAGTCATCCGCCATTAAAGTTGTGTGCTCCGTCTACAAATACCTGCCAGGTTGGTGCATTTGTTTGATCTACTATGCATACTTTCCTAGTCTCTATTGTGTTAATGACCTCGGTACCATTAGTGAACTCGACCATAAATTTGGCCACAACTTGCCCTTTGATGGCTACTCTAGCCATGTATTTGATGTCATACTCTCCCAGTTCTACGGCTATCTGGACCAGTCTTCCTGCAACCTCTGGTTTTGTCAGTACATTTTTTAGAGGGTGTGAGGTGAGTACTTGATGAGTGCTCAAAAAGTACTAAAAATATATATATTTATATGATTATATCATATATTTATATAAATATGTCTTTTCGGAATCACGAGTATTTTTATTATTTTTTAGGTATTTTCACTTAAAAACGTAACTTAAAGACTCAAAGAGGAATACTAGAGACAATACATCACAAATATATTCATAAAATAAATGAGGAAAAGTCAACAAATATGGAAAAATTGGACAAAATAGGTCCAAAAGGTCAAAAATGTCAAAAATGAGGAAATCGTGCACGCAGTCGCCCAGCCGCACCGGCCAATGTGCGCAGCGCCCCCAGACGCACCGAGCAGCCACGCGCCTAGCAACCATGCGCAGCACGCCCATTCCGCGCGTGCCCGCACCCATCAGCGCCTAGTCTTACGCACCATACTTCATTTTCCGCGCCGCCTAACCCATCTTTGCCCACGTAGCCGCCCAGCCGTGCGGGCCAACGCGCGTAGTGCGCCCAGTCGTGCCGAGCAGCCGCGTGCAGCATGCCCATTCTGCATGCGTCCATCAACGCCTGGTCTCGCGCGCCGCACTACCCTATCCACGTGCGCCCCTGCTCCAGTCCGCGCGCACCGTTGCGCCCACACCAAGATGACATCATCAGTATGACGTCATCATTCACTACTCCACATTTTCTCCATTTTTAATCATTTTTTTACCCACTTTTTCTTCCCATCCTCACCTATAAATACCCACATTCTCTTCATAACATAACATATCTTCTTTCTCTCTTCTTAGTTTTTTAGTTTTTCCTTAGTTAGTTTTCCTTAGTTTTAGAGTTCTTCTCTTTTTGAGTAGAACTAATTATATTTTTGTAATTTATTTGTTTTTTGATTTAATAAATGGGAGCGCAAATTTCGTTCGGAGGTTTTCCAACAACAAAAATAACATCAAAGTACTGTAAGGATTTTATTTTCTTTATAGTTATTTTTATGCTTTATTCTTACATGTTATATTTAATTTGTGTGTGATTAAATTTAACTTTGCTGGCTGTTTGTAAACATGATATAATAATAATGTTGTTATGCTTACAAAATATTAAATAGGTAAAAATCTCTAAAATGAATTGATTTTATTTTTATTCAAGATTTTATATTAAGAATGTTAGAGAGAAATATATTATTTTCATTACAAACTTAAATCTGAAAATTAGATTTTAAGGTTTAGTTATCCGGTCTGATTTAGAGTAGTGCTCTTTTATTTGTTGGTACAATCGCCCGATAGTTAGAATGAAGCTCTATTTCAAAAGTTTTTATAAGAATTATTATCTGAAAATGTATTGATAACATGTTTTCAATAGTGGTTTTAAAACTTGAAAGTTAGTACTCGGATAACTAAATTCTTAGGTTTAATTTGGACACCTTGAATAAAGTTTAAACTGTCTAACCCCACCAAATGTGGTATTTAAATGGTTCATTTTCAATCTCTTAGAAAAAAGAAATTAATTTAATTAAACAAATTAGTTATCAACCCCACCCATAGGTGTTAATTGATTTGTTTAGTTAACAAAGAATATCTAACCAAATCAAATGTGGTATTCGTATAAAAAAGAGAGAATCAATAAATATCAATTTATATCTTTAATAACATAAATAATATGAGCAAGCATAATTAACTTAGTTATTATATCCATAAATACTCCACTATTATAAATGATAAAATTTGTATCAACATTTATTGAATCTATATCTATGTTTATTTTTATGTTATTAGATTAGAAACACAAAAACCCCAAAATATCGTAACAGGATGTTTAGGATTTAATTTCATTTTTAAAAGTTTGAATAATAAATTAAAAACCACATACATTCATTCCTTAGATTGACCTTGGGATTATACTTATCATTTTCTATGAAATGATTCGTGCACTTGCGAGTGTTTTATAAATATAAAACCAAAGCGATGGTAGGATCGGCGATGTCGGTTCTACGGCTATCTAGGCCAATCTTCCTACAACCTCTGGTTTTGTCAGTACATTTTTTAGAAGGTGTGAGGTGAGTATTATGATTGTGTGCAAGCCAAAATAATGCCTAATATTTCTTGTGGTAATTTTGAGAGCGAAGGCAAGTTTTTCTATGATGGGATATTTGATTTGGGCCTCTGTTAAAATTTAGCTGACATAGTAGATGTGGTGTTGAATTTTGTTCCTTTCTATTATCAACATAGCACTACATGTCTGGTGTGCGACAACAAAATATAGATAAAGAATCTCCCCTGGTAGTT
This sequence comes from Hippophae tibetana, assembly GCA_037013495.1. Taxonomy (NCBI): domain Eukaryota; kingdom Viridiplantae; phylum Streptophyta; class Magnoliopsida; order Rosales; family Elaeagnaceae; genus Hippophae; species Hippophae tibetana. The sequence goes on along the minus strand of CM072805.1, from coordinate 19,755,214 downwards.
TGGTGACTAGGATGAAGAGTCATTATTCCAAAAGCCAAACATGTTCTTTCTTAGTATCTTAAAGAAGGGCATACACGTGTTCGTACATTTAGTAATGAATATGCTCAATGCCCATATCTTTCCATTCAATTGTTGTATACCCTTGAGACTACTAGGTGGTTTCATGTTCACCAGTGCTTGTATTGTCAGGATTGGCCTCGATTCCTCTTGCTGATACGAGGTACCACAGGAACTTTCCTGTAGCCATACAAAAAATTCATTTTTTGGGGTTAAGTTTTTGCTATGCCTTCGTATCACCCCGAATATCTCTTATAGGTCTCTAATATGGTTCAGGGGTTGAGCTGACTTAACCATAATGTCATCAATATATGCTTCCAAGTTCCTGCCCAACTACCTTTCGAACATTTTGTTGATGAGGCATTGATATGTTGCACCCACATTTTTAAATCCGAATGGAATTCTTATGTAGCAGAATGTTTCTTCTTCTGTTATGAAAGAAGTTTTTTCTTCATCTTCAAGGTGCATTTTGATTTGATGATACCCATAATAGGCGTCTAAGAAGCTCATCAACCCAAACCCAGAAGAGGCATCAACCAGTTGATCAATGCTTGGGAGGGAAAATCAGTCTTTAGGGCATGCCTCGTTTAGATCAGTAAAGGCTACGCATATACGAGATGCACCCCATGCCTTGTTTACTAGTACCACATTTAAGAGCCATGAGGGATACTTGACTTCCCTAATGACCCTTGCCTCTTTGAGGGTAGCTATATGTTGTTTGATTGCCTCATTTTTCTCTCTAGGGAACTTTCTTTTCCGTTGTTGAATGCGTCTAGCTTTTGAGTTGATGTTTAGTCGGTGGGCTATGACTTGTGAATCAATTTATGATATGTCCATAGGGGTCCACGCAAAGATGTCTGCATTGGTTTTTAGAAATAATGAGAGCTCTTCCTTGAGTTCTATTATTAAGTCATCACCAATTCTCACCGGGTAGCCCTTTCCCTCCTTATCAGTTAGGAAGTCTTTTACCTTATTCAGAAAAAATGACCTCGTTATGCCTTTATTCCTTGTTCTCTTTAGAGGGAGGCCTCTCAGTGATTTCTATTTGGGGGTAGTTCCCTTCATTGTGGCATTATAATAATGCTTGATGTTCTCTTGATCTCCTCTCACCTCTTCGGGGCCTTAAACGGTAGGGAATTTGATTACTTGATGGAAGATGGATGGGACTACTTTCATGTTATGTATCCAGGGTCTTCCGAGGATGGCATTATAATGTGCTAGGGCATTGATGATGATGAAATTGGTAATTATTATCACCATTTTTGCCTTGACGGGTAGGATCACCGTTCCTCTTACGTAGGTGGTGTTGTCGTTGAATCCTACGAGAGGAAGCTCTATTTTGACAATGTATGTGTCTCCTAGCCTGAGGGCCCAGGCAGTTGTTAGGAAAATGAGGTCTACTGAACTCCCAGTGTCAATCATTACTCGTTGGACATCACATGACTCGATCCTTATGGTTATCACTAGAGGGTCTTTGTGATGGGATGTAGTCTTATCCTTCTCCGTTAAAGTTATTTTCATAGATGGTCTTTCTTTATCCAAAGTGTATACGTGGGGTGCGTTGTGTAGCTCCCTTGCAAAAATTTTGCGAGTGTTGTTAGAGACCCCATTGACTCTTGGACCTCCATGTATGGTATGGATAGTTTTAATGTTAGGTGATAACTGTATTTTATATAGTTATTTTCATCTATTTTATTAATTATTATTGCTATGTTCTTAATGTTTTTAGTTAATTTTAGTTTAATAAATTAGTATTTATTGTTTTTTATATATTTTAATAAAATTAAATAATTTGTATCGAAAACGTACTTAATTGCAAATTTGTGTCCAAAAATATAATTTCAAATAAAAGAGTGTTTAATTGCAATTTATAAAAGTCGAAAATATAATTTAAATTAAAATTGGGGTTAATTTTAATTATTAAAAGTTTAAAAATTTAATTTAAATTAGAAAAAGGGCTTAGTTGTAATTAAATAAAGTTTAAAATGTAATTTGAAGTGAATTTATGAGTCAAAATGCAATTAAGAAAGTTTAATTTTCTGCGTAGGAGGGAAGAATTCCACGCGCCATCCACCACGCGCTAAACGTGGACCGTCAGATCAGATACGTAACGGCGAGGATGTGCGCGTCTCTACCACACTCGACTAACTCGCGTGGGTGCAGGTCTCTGTTTTTCACGCGGCTCGGCTCCCCGAGTGGGGCCCACCTGCTGTGCAGACCAGCGTGCATGTGGGACCCACGTGTCTGACACGTTGCAGTCGTTGTCTCCCACCTTTGCGCGCCTCCGTTCCCGTGCGGTCGATGCACATGCGCCCGGTTATTCTATGAATCACAAGCTGCCACGTGTCCCACTTTATCTTGCAGCCAATTCGTTTCTGACACGTGGCATGTTACGATGAGCACGAAAGCACAGGATCACGCACGCATTGCAACCGTTGTCTCCCGTGCGACAATCTATTGTGCGCCCGTTTCCCTCAGCCAATGAAATGCTACCACGTGTCCATATTATTCCTTGCAGTGAATCAGATGCTGACACGTGGCATGCACTTTGAATTAAAAAATCAGAACGGTGCCTCTGTGTCTTACTCGTGATTTTAAATATCGAAAATCGATACGCGTGAGTTTTATTTTTCGATACAAATTTTTAGGCGTTTATTAAAAAAAATTTAATATTTTAGTTGTATTTTTTTAGCTATAAATAGGGGATAGGATAAGAGAGTAAAGGAGTTTTTTGGGGTGTTTAGTTTTTGAGATTTTTTGTATTGTTCGGTTTTGGACTGCAAAACACGTAGAAGCCATTTTTTGGCTTTTGTTGTGTTCTGCGTGCACCAAATATTTTTGCTAAGACATGTTTTAATTTTCTGTTTTCTTCATCTCATTTTTCTGAAACTGTTGTAATTTTTATTTTAAATTTATTAAGTAATTTAATTTTTCTAGGGTTGCATTTGATCTAAATTTATGAAGCTTTGATTTTAATTATTTTTGAACGATTTATAAGACGTTCGATTTGTTTATTCTATTTTTTACTTAATGCTTTTGATTATTTACAAATTTTATCAAATAATCAGTGGTACAAAAATAAACTTAGAAAAGGCAATTTTTGTGTATATTGCTCATAAATAGAATAACATGTATGATGAAGGATAGGAATATACCCTAATTGTATGTGTGGCCATTTGAGAACTTAGAACGTAATGAATCTCGGTGAATATAATTATCATAGGAATATAAGGAATTAATTTAACGAGGTGTGTTTATACGGAGCTCGGAAGAGATGTATGAATAAAATTAGAAGTTTTCGGTTGACAAATTGAATGTACTAAAAAAATATAAATTAAAAGAAAATAACATGATTTGAGTTGATTAATTTGGTGAAAAATTGCAATCCTAGATTTCTTTTATTTTGTTATTAAACGCTTTTCTTAATTTTTTTAAAATCAACGATCGTTTTGAATAAAATCAGAGAGAGATAATTTTAGTACTCAACAAACTGTAGTAACAAATCTCCGTGGGAACGATAACTTACTTATCAAATATTATTACTTGTGACCGTTTATGCTTGCACGTTTTTATGTTCTCCAAAAGAGACAACAAGTTTTTGGCGATGTGTAGCTCCTTTGCAAATATTTTTGCAAGTGTTGTTAGAGACCCTGTTGACTCTTGGACCTCCATGTATGGTATGAATAGTTTTAATGTTAGGCCCCCACGAGGCTCTTTTCCAGTGCTTGATGAGTATATTGGTCGAAACATTCTTCGTTCGCCTTGGTAGCCTTCTCTTCTATCTTCATTCGTTGTAACGAGGTCTTTGCAATATCCTCTAGCCAACAATGCCTCCAATTCTCTTTTGAAGTTTCTGCAATCTCTTGTCTCATGGCCTATATCTTTGTGAAAAGTGTACCATTTCGACACATATATCCCTAGATTATTCATCTTTGGTGGCCACCTAGTCTCGGGCTCCCTCTCCATTCTTTGTACAATCTAGGTTAAATTGACTTTTGAAGGAGGACCCTTGAAGGGAGATAATACTCTTCCTCATGTTTCCCTATTTTTCGGCCAGCTTATATTTACCACCGAGTTTCTGTTTTCCAACCATTGTCCTGCTTGTTTATTGCCAATGACAAATCATTTGTTTTTGTAAGTTTGGTGTGTTTGGTCCGGGCTCGTTCTCCTTTTTCTTTGTTTGGTGCTGAGATCAATTCTCTTCCCATTCAATGATCTTTGGCTAGGCTAAGCTCCCTTTCCAAGTTGACGAACTTCCTAGCCTTCCCATAAGCTTTATCCAAGGTACGTGTACAATTTTAGTCAATTCCATAAACAGGTCAGAATGTTTTAGCAGGCCTCTCTTGAAGGCCTCTATAGCAATAAAACTATAGCAGTAAGTGATTTCCAATTTTTCTTCTCTGAATCGCTTCATGTACCCTTTGATGGGTTCCTTTTCCCCTTGTATAATTGAAAAGAGGTGATAAGATTCTTTTCTCAAGGGTTTGTTGTAGGCATAGTTGGTGATAAATAATTTGGTGAACTATGGGAAGAAGGCTATGGACCTAGGAGGTAGACTGTTGAACCATTTCTATGTGCCTTCGCAGAGGGTCGCGGTGAACAGCTTACACATCATTGCGTCTTTATTTTCTTGGGTGAGACTTATGGGTGCCATGGCTATTTTGAAAAGTTGGACGTACATCACTGGATCCTTCGTCCCAAAATAGTCATGGCATTTGGGGGTATTGAACTTGGGCAGAGGCTCATCATTTTCAATTGCATCTAAGAAGGGGGAGATGTACAATTGTTCGCAATCTTTGTCCACTTCGTAGGGGGCTTTTCCCTTTTCTTGCTTTTTTCAAGGCCTTCTCTTGCCTCTTGTTGTTTTCCTTTAAAGCTTGAAGCCGTGTTTCCCAACTCCTTTTTTTCTTGGAGCCATTGTTTCTTATCAGAACGAGCCAAGTTGGAGAGTGGGTTTCTCTCAACTTCATGCTCGGTAAATCGGAGCTCAAACTAATCGCATCCCATTGCCTCTCCGTTGGTTGGTTCGACAGTAGTATTTTCTAGGATCCTTTCCTTTGCCTAAGATTGTAGAGCTCTATTTTCTCTTCGGGTTCGTCGAGCTCTTTCCTAAGCTTGAGCAACTGATGAGATAACTCCTGATAGAGAGTATTGTCTTCTTCCTTGATCCCATTGGTTACCAGTGGTGTGTTTCCTTGAGTAGCCACTGTTTTGAGATCAGTCAAATTTGATCGTCTTTCAGATCGAGTTATAGCCATGATTTTTTGAATTGTGAGTGGTACGCGATAGACCTTCCTAATTTCTCTCTAAGATCGAGGTGAGTCCCTACAAGATATGGGGTCAGAAACTTGTGATTGACCTCAGAATCTGAGCCCCATGGTGGGCGCCAAAATGTTGAGACTCTATATCTTATAGAGAGAGATGAATGTAAAAGGGCTGAATGTGTGGATTCTCATGAGTGGTCCATCTATTTATAGCATATTTATAGGTACATGTGTCAGCTATACAATGTATACATGTAACTACATGTTAAAAGGGCATAATTAGCCTAAACTACAATATGTTAGAGATTCAGGTCAAGTTTTACTCGTGCTATACTCGAGCTCGTCCTATTCTTGGGCTCAGTCTTACTGAGGCTCGAGTTGCCATTAGGCTTGGTCTATCTAAGGCTTGAGTTGCCATTGGGCTCGGTCTGTCCCATGGGTGGGATGTCTAGGATACTTCATCTTTCGTCTTAGGCTAGACTTGGCTTGGGTAGGTTATAAGGTCTAGTCTTTGGGTCGGTCTAGATGTCCAAACAAAAGTAATGTTTTTGTTTATCACGTTTTTTAAATCAAGCGAATTGTTTGATGTGCGCTTAAGTACTTGCTAACTAGTGTTCAACATATTCGATTAGGCTGACCAAACATTCTTGGAGTTTCATTAATAATTGAACAATTATGAATTGCATTCTTAATTCAAATAAGAAATCGAGATTAACAAAGAATGAATATGCAGAATTATAGAATTATTTTAGGAGTTCTATTCTAACATCAAACAAAACTTAATTGTAAATTTTATGAAACTTCAATGTATAAATAACTTAGTTATTTAATATAATTTTATTTTTAACCCTTTCAAGAGTGGATATATATGATAGGGAGGAAAATCACTTCTCTTATCTCAATCTTGACAAATAAATTTTCAAATATAATATTTATGAAATTATAAATAAATTAATGTATAAAATATAATTGTATCACACCTGAATTTTAAAATTTTAATACTCAATATATCAACAAAATTAAATTGTTTTAACATTTATTTTACTAAAATGAGATATATATAACATATTTTTTTAACTAAAAATAGATAATAATGTTGGATCATAATTCAATCCATAAACGTTTAGAAAACCATATAAACGCAAATTTAAACACAACAGAAGCAAAAAATGGATTGAAAAAAATACCTTCTATCATTGATCAAATTTCACCTCTTCATGGGAATTCCAATGGATTGTTTTGGTTTGATGCTCTGAATTTTTCTCACACTTACTCTCTATGTTTGATGGTGTATGTTGATGATAATTAATGAGTAGTAAGAGGACCATATGTCTTTATAAAGGTTCTCTCATCAAGAACCTCGTATGGTTTCATAATTGACATAGAATTACGAAATCGAAACTGTTACCATCGTAACATGCTTAATGTTGCATCATAAAAAATATTACATTCTCCCACTTGGTGCAAACGTTAAGCTAAATTCTCTTGAGTAACAAAATACATGAATCATGATGATAGATCTTCTAAGAGCGAGTATTATCTTCCATGTATTACAATGTATTTAGTTTCTCAAGTATTATACTTTATATGGAAACGAAAATTAATGAATAAATCCAATATTTATTCTTGGTCCAATAAAATATATATTTTCTCAAATAAATTAAGGTGCACATAAATATGAGAAAATATCATAATTTATAAGAGTTTCATTAATAAATTGTATATATATACATTTACAAAATGGAACCAATTCCCATTTTCTCTACATGATCCTTAAATTTCAATGGTGGCATGCCTTTAGTCAAATGATCAACAATCATCAACTCAGTGCTAACATGCTCAATGACCACTTTCTTTTCCTTAACACGTTCTCTTATGGCCAAGTATTTAATGTTGATGTGGTTACTATGACTACCACTCTTGTTATTCTTAGTTATAAACACAACAATTGAGTTGTTACAGTACAATCTTAGTGGCCTAGAAATAGAGTCAACTACTCTAAGCCCATAAAAAAAAACTCTTCAACCATACATCATGTGATGTGCCTCAAAACATGACACGAACTCGACCTTTATAGTGGAAGTATCAGTCAAGGATTGCTTCACACTCCTCCAAGACACGGCTCCATCGACAAGCATGAAAATGTAACCAGATGTTGATTTGTATGAATCAACACAACTAGTGAAGTCTGCATCGTAGTAGCCAATTACTTCCATATTGTCGGTTCATCTAGACATGAGCATATAATCCTTGGTTCCTTGAAGGTACCTCATCACTTTCTTTGCAGCTTTCCAATGGTCAACACTTAGGTTACTTTGATATCTCCCTAGCATTCTAACAACAAATGCAATGTCAGTTCTGGTGCAGACCTGAGCATACATCAGACTTCCAATGGTTGAAGCATATGGAATGGTTTTCATCTGTTCCCGCTCAAGCTCATTATTAGGGCATTTGTTTAGGCTAAATTTGTAACCCTTCACAATTGGTGCAACACTTGGTGAACAATATTTCATCCAAATTCTCTCTAAAACTTTATTAATATAGGTTTCTTGAGATAAACCTAAGACGTCTTGAAGTCTGTCTCTATGGCTGAGATAAACCCAACATTGGCTGCAAGTAAAATATCATCCATATATAGCATAAATAAATCTTATTCCCACTAACCTTCTGATATATACATTGATCCATGACGTTCTCTTCAAAACCAAATGAAGTGATGACGTTATGGAATTTCAAATACTATTGACGGGAAGCTTGTTTTAATCCATATATGAATTTATTAAGCTTACAAACCAAATGCTCACCATCACTAGAAATAATCCTTCAAGTTGTTTCATATAAACCTCTTCCTCTAGGTTAGCATTAAGGAAAGACGTTTTCACATCCCTTTGATGCAAATCCAAATCAAAATGAGCAACCAATGCCATGATCACACAAAGTGAATCTTTCTTAGATACAGGAGAGAATGTCTTCGTGTAGTCAATTCCCTATCTTTGAGTGAATACTTTGGCAATGAGTCTTGCCTTATGTCTCTCAATGTTACCTTATGAGTCTTTCTTTGTCTTAAAGACCCATTTACATCCAATGGCTTTCACACCATTAGGAAACTTGACGAGATTCCAAACTCGATTAGACACCATAAAATCCATCTCTTCTTTCATGGCATTGTACCATAAGTTCTAAACCTTAGAACTCATGGCCTGTGAAAACGATTCGGGATCATCCATAGCTTCAATGTTACAATCAGATTCTTGTACATACACAACATAATCACTAGGAATTTTTGACATTTTAGTTCTAGTAGATCTTCTTAATATCGCACCACCATCTTCTTGGGAGGTATGAGGTTCAACTTGTTGTTCATAAGTTTTAGTTATCTCTTAAATATCATGATCTATTGGAATATTGTAAACAACTTGTGGAATTTCGATGATTGGTTGTTCAACACCAACTTGTACTTGGGGTTGTTGTGAACAACAATCAATCTATCTCTTGAAGTAAAAGATTGAAACTCTAAGTGATCAGTATCAGAAACTATGTTCTTGATTTGATCTTTCCCACTAATCAGTTCATATTCAAGAAACTTTGCATTTCTTGATTCTACAAACCTAGTGTTGTGAGATGGACAGTAAAATCTATAACTCTTATACCATTCGACATATCCAATGAAATACCCACTAATTTTTCTTGGGTCCAGCTTCTTCTCTTGTGGATTATAAATCCTCACTTCAGATGGGCATCCCTAAACGTGCATATGTCGTAAAATCAGTTTTCAACCTTTCCATAATTCAAATGGCGTCTTTGAGACAACCTTTGTTGGAACTCGATTTAATATATACACAGTCGTCTTTAAAGCTTCAATCCACAAGGATTTAGAAAGATTGGAGTTGCTAAGCATACTCCGTACCATGTCCAATCATGTTTGGTTTCTTCTTTATACTACACTATTCTAGTCTGGTGAACCAGGCATAGTGTATTGGGCAACTATCCCATGTTCTCGAAGAAACTTAGCAAATGGATCAGACGCTTGTTCATTCTCAGTGTATCTACCATAATATTCACCATCTCTATCTGATCTCACAACCTTTATTTACTTTCCGCATTGTTTCTCTACTTCAACCTTAAAGCTCTTAAAGGCATCTAATGCTTCACTCTTATTATGAAGCATGTAGAGATACATATATCGAGAAAAATCATCAATGAAGGTGATAAAATATTTCTGACCTTGAATGTCCATGTCTGGACAACATATGTCTATATGTATGATTTCTAATATGCTTGAACTCTTATTGGCACCTTTATTTGACTTGCTAGTCTGCTTTCCTTTAATGTAGTCCACACATGTCTCAAAATCAGTAAAATCTAGAGTACTAAGTACCCTATCTTTCACTAATCTTTTAACTATTTTCATAGAGATACGTCTTAATCTCCTATGCCATAATGTAGAAGAGTACTCGTCAATAATACACTTTTTAGTGTTGACTTGAACATGCATAGCATTATGAGTGACATTATTTCGTAAATTAATGTAGTAAAAACCATCAGACAAAATACCATTGCCAACACAATTAGATTTATTAAATAAACTGAAAGATGTTTTTGAAAAGTGAAAGGAAAAACAAAAAGGTACAAGTCTTGAAATTGAAATCAAGTTTCTAAAGAAACTTGGAACATAAAACGTCTTTTCTAATTCTAAAATAAAACCACTACTTAAAATCAAACTGCATGTTTCTACAACCTCCACATGTGAGGTCATCTTGTTATTGAATAAGATGTATTGCTCACTTCCCACTAGCTTCTTTAGATTTCCTATAAGGAGTTTGCAACATGAATTGTAGATCCAAAATCAATCCACCATGTGTTAATATTAATATTAACCATATTAGATTCATAAGAAGCAAACGAGGTTGGATTACCTTTATTCTCAATCCATTTATGGAATTTGATGCATTCCTTCTTCATGTGTCTCTTCTTTTTATAGAAGAAACACTTGGCTTCTTTCTTAATATCAGCCTAAGGTGAAATTATCCCTTTTCCTTTCTATTTGTATTGAGATTTGCCTTTCCCATATGTTGTAGCCAATATTGCACTTTCACCAAATTCCATAACAAGCCTCTCATCCTTTTGAACACATATGGTCATTAGTTCATTGATTGACCATTTATCCTTATGTGTATTCTACGAGATTTTGAATGGCCCGTATTGATATGAGAGAGTGTTAAAGATATAGTGCACCATAGATTCTGACATCTCAACCTTAAGATTCTTAAGTTGAGCTGCAATGTCCCTCATTTGCATAATGTGCTCGCGCACACCTTTTACATTAGTGAGTCTTAAGGAAGAGAACTTCATAATAAGGGTGCTTGCTAAAACCTTATCTAAAGTGACGAAATGATCATCAATGACCTTTATCAAGTCTTGAACATTGTTATGTTGATCAACAGAACCACAAATACCAAAAAAGATCTTAGTCTTAATGAACATCATGCTAAGGTGATTAGATCTCTCCCATTGTTCATAAAGCATGATATTCTCTAGAGTCCTGGTTTCAGTAATTTTAGGTGGTTCATTTTTCCTAACAATATAGTCAATATCCATCCACCTTAGATGAAAGAGAATTCTTTCCTTCCATACTTTATAATTATCCCTTTTCAAGTCAAGAATGTCACAACAGATATCAGAGTAATTTATAGGTTTAGAAGATGCAATTAAAGATTATATTCTTATTAAAATTTAAGACCTAAATTAAAGTCATTTTTTACCAATGTAAATCATGAAAAGTATGAATCTAGTGACATAAAACTTGTGTGTGGACTAAAATTACAATTCAATTAGATTTATCTTTATTTTACAATAAAACTATCAAATTGTGTTCATTTTTCTCATCCCTGTGGGTAAATTAGAAAATATAATTTGATATTTTCTCATAATTAATCACACAAAATATAATAAAACTTCACATGGGATAAGATTTATTATATCACATATGATTAATTACAATTAATATTTATTTTATAAATGTGATATTAAATAAACCTTATTATAGTTTTAATTAATTAAAGATACTATGGCTACTCCCTAATTAATTAAACTATATGAATCACTTAAATATTAGCTAAATCTTTAGGCTCAATTATTGCATAAATCCATAAGCAATATTAATTTAATTTCAAATGTGCAAATATTATTTATCTTAAGATTGCATGTATGATAATAAATTATACAAGCAAAAATAAATAATATAAGCACTAATTAAATCTATAAAGAGCCATTAACAATTAATTCCATTATGCATAAGTTATTTAACCAAATTTTTATATGTATAATTAATTACAAAATTTATACATATTAATACCAAAAAAATAATTTAAGCATAATGTATTTAAATAAATTTTAATGTGTCCAAAAATTATTTAAATAAATGTCACATGTATAATAAATATTCTACACTTGACACACCTAAGTTAAATAATTAATCACATTACAATTATATTCGAAATTATTTTTTTAATAAAAATTAAATTCTGAATGTATATATAAAAATAAGTTTGATACAAAATAAAACATAACATTCATTGCAGCCTAATGGACAAGGCGCTTATTGCCAATCGTGAGACCCGAACAGATACTCAGTCGTATCTCACTATTTCGGCTACAAAAATCGACGTTCTTTTTATGGAAATTCTCAGAATTTAATTTTCAAGTAATTCATGGTCTCAGTTTGAATAAAAAATATTATTTTAAATAAAAAGTTAATTAATACATTCCAATGAACATGAACGACAAATTGGATTTATTTTCTTCATGATTTTTCAAGTTTTAATTCACATGATTATTATAATATCAACACTAAAATAATTTATAATTTCCATATGCATAAAAAACTAGCAAAATAAAAAACTCAAATTCTTAGTTCCTCGTGAAACAGAGCAAAACATGAGTGTTTTCAAAACAGCTCTATACCAAATGTTAGATCATAATTCGATCCAAAAATGTTCAAGAAATCATATGAAAGCAAATTTAAACACAACAGAAGTAAAAATGAATTGAAAACATACCTCCTGTTATTGATCAAATTTCACCTCTTCACGAGTATTCCAATGGATTTTATGGTTTGATGCTCTGACTGTTTCTCACATTTACTCTCTGTGTTTGATTGTGTATGTTGATGATAATCAGTGTGTAATAAGAGGACCCAATATCTTTATAAAGGTTTTCACATTAAGAACCACGTATGGTTTCATAACCAAAACCGTTACCATCGTAACATGCTTAATGTTGCACCATAAAAAAATGTTATAAATAACTGAAAAATAAATAATATTATTTCTTATTTTATATATAATAAATCTCTTATTGAATCTCTTTAATAAAAAAATAACATATGTTTATTTTCATATAACTTTAAAAAATATGTGTTTATTTATGTTATAAAACTAAGTTTATGAATAATGTTATATCATATAATTAAATTTTATTATTATTATTTGAATCATTAACCTATAAACAAAATAAAGCTATAACTTAATGTATGCAATTTATTTGCTTTAAATTTTTATTTACAAGCCATGAAGTTTAATATTATGTTGATTGTTGTTTAATTATATACACAAAATTAAAGTTATGCTTTCTACATTCTCCATCATCAAAACTTCCGGCGATACTTCGTTTTAATAATTTTCAAATTATCTAAAAAATGAATATAAAAAGTATCTCAGATTAATATCAATTAAAATATTTGATTATAATTAATAGCTTAAAAAAAGTTATCGATTATTAAGTAAATAATAATATGTTACTTTAAATTAATAAAATATAATATTAATGTAATTATTATTATTTTAAATTACAAGTAGCTAATTGAAAAGGGAATAAATAACAACTAAAAGGCTAAAAGCCAATGCTTGACTTCCTCAAGTTTTCATATTGACTCGATCACTCCTAATTCTAACATACAAAATTTTCCTATACTTCCCGTTGCTCAGACACAAAGTATTTCCTTGATTAGTATCCTCAAAAGGCTAAAAGATCTGTGAAAACCTCCCCAAGAGGTTGAACTTCCATATGGATCTTATGAGTTTTCTCCATTTTTCATTTGGTAATTGCGTCACTGTTCTTGCCTGGTATGCACTTTTCTCACCTACTATACTTTGGTAAAGTTGAATAGTGTCTTTTGTTCTTTTTGGTTCATCTTTGTTTAACTCCTAAGGAAGCGAAATTGGCAGCATCTAAGTGCTCTGTTTTGTTCTAATAGCATCTTATTTTCCTTTATTTTTGTTTTTTATTTACACACAGGCCTCTTCTTGCTTTAGTATATCCTATGTAAGTTCTCTTTCTCTCTAGACTACTTCAACTAGCATGCTTGATATATATTGTTGAAGCTTTTAGTTATGGATACAATTAATGATTGAGACAATGGTGAATTTGCTTTTGACAGATGTGCTTCCATTAGGGCAATTGAGACCAATTCCTTTTCGGACAGTCAGACATTGAATGCATACTGGGTTGTCTTATCACTTATGTTGCTTCTTGAACATGGTTTCATGAAGTTGTTTGCATGGTGATTATACTCTACTTTTATCCACTGTGTTATACAATCAGTTTAGGCCTAAATAGATGTGTTTTTGGAGATTTGTTGAAAAATATTTTTCACTTCATTGCACAATGGTCTTTTTAATTGCCATTTAACCTTATGCAAAACAAAATCTCTTTATATAACTTTTTGGTACAAATGTAATGGAATGGTTTCTAGGTCAAGTATCTGAAATTATAATATACTGCAATTAGATTGTTTGTCAAATGCCTCAAATTTTCTGAATAAGTTTGCACATCCTTCAATTTTGATCTTGATGTACCTAAAAAAAGATAGAAAGAAAGAGAAGGAAGGCAAAAGTAGAAATGATTAATCTACCATGTAAATCCTTCTTTTCTCTTTGATAGAAACTATGTGAATCCTTCATTTCTAGCTGCAATATAAGTCATGTTTGTTTTGGTAGTGTGAACACGTCTATGGTTTTCTTATCCATTTTCTGGTTAAATGCTATGTTAAATGGACTTTTTATTTTTCGTAAAGTACTCGCGTCCAAGTTTCATGATATGAACATAAATATGGGTACTCGGATACTACAATTTAGTATAAATTTTCAAATATTTAGAAAAATGGATGAATCCGACACTTAGATATGTATAAAAAAATTGACTCTTGGTGTAGTAAAAGAGTCAGTGTAATATATTTATATTTATTTTATTAACGTTGCATATGTTTTTAAATTGAAAAAAGGTTTTTCTAGTAGTTATCTGTCTTATATTCATTCATCGTTGCATTTTTTTCAACTTTTCTGGGAAATGATAAAAGTATTTTACATGCTCGATGTTCATTTTCATTCATTTGCATGTTACTTATGATGCAATTTTTAACTTGCCAGGCCTTTTTCCTGGCAATATATCAGGATAATCATTATCTGCTTTTTAGTCATACCTTACTTTGATGGTGCTTCGTATGTCTATAAATGCTTCATCCGTCCTTTAATCTTTGCGGGCATTCAAATTATCGTCAATTGGTTCCAAACACACAAGGAGTCTCAGTTACCAAGGGAGAGCTTTCTAGATGAATTGGATAAATATGTAAAGGAGTATGGAATTGAAGCTGTGGAGAAAATCTTAACCGACAAGGTATATGAATAAATTCATATCTGACTGGATGTTTTAAGATCATATACATATACATTTGTAGCTAAAGTGACTTGTTAGGTGATAGAATAGTAGAATTCATGATATAGTATTCTCTTGTACATGTTCATTGATACTGCATTAGTGAATTAATGATATTTACATGCTTCACTTATTATAGTCCAACACAAGGGAGTCAGAAGTTTTACATAAAAACATCCAAGCTGTGGAGGTAACAGAAAAGAATGAAGTAATGGAAAGTTATCAAGATCAAGTAATGTTTTATATTTTTATATATTATTTTCTTGTAGTTACTGATTTTTAAAATGAGTTATTTGTTGTTTTAGTTTTGTTCTTTTAATTGAGGAATATCCGACTCATTTGTGAAAAGAAACGTGTTGTTTCTCATTAAGATTGTAAAAATTGAGGTCTCAAAATTATAAGGTTTTTTGGGTGTAAGTAAAAAATGTATCAAAATTGCTTATGCATAGATTTTTTTATGATCATATACATGGTGTACGTGACTCATGTTGCCTACATCGGTGGACAAGGTGTTTTAAAATCATATACACATACATTTGTAGCTAATGTGACTTGTTAGGTGATAGAATAGGAGAATTCATGATACAATCTTCTCTTGTAAATGGATATGTTCATTGATACTGCATTGGTGGACTAATGATCTTTACATGCTTCAATTATTGTAGTCTAATACAAGGGAGCCAGAAGTTTTACAGGAACACATCAAAGCTTTGGAGGTAACAGAAAAGAATAAAGTAATGACAATGGATCAAGATCAAGTAATATTTTATATTTCTATATATTATTCGCTTATAGTTATTGGTTTTTAAAATGTGATTTGTTGTTTTATTTTTGTTCTTTTAATTGAGGAATAAGTGACTCATTTGAGAAAGGAAACTTGTTGTTTCTCATTAAGATTGTAGAAATTGGGGCTACAAAATTATAGGGTTTTTTGGGCGTAAGTAAAAAATGTACCAAAATCGCTTATACACAAATTATGATAATGTACATGGTGTACATGACTCATGTAGCCTACACTGGTTGACATGATGTTTTAAGATCATATACACATACATTTGTAGCTAATGTGACTTGTTAGGTGATAGAATAGGAGAATTCTTTTTACAGTATTCTCTTGTACATGTTCATGTTCATTGATACTGCATTGGTGCATTAATGATCTTTACATGCTTCACTTATTGTAGTCCAACACAAGGGAGCCAGAAGTTTTACATAAAAACATCCAAGCTGTGGAGGTAACAGAAAAGAATGAAGTAATGGAAATTTATCAAGATCAAGTAATGTTTTATATTTCTATATATTATTTGCTTGTAGTTAATGATTTTTAAAATGAGTGATTTGTTGTTTTAGTTTTGTTCTTTCAATTGAGGAATAGCCGACTCATTTGTGAAAAGAAACATGTTGTTTCTCATTAAGATTGTAAAAATTGAGGTCTCAAAATTATAAGGTTTTTTGGGTGTAAGTAAAAAACGTATCAAAATTGCTTATGCATAGATTTTTTTATGATCATGTACATGGTGTACGTGACTCATGTTGCCTACATCGGTGGACAAGATGTTTTAAGATCATATACACATACATTTGTAGCTAAAGTGACTTGTTAGGTGATAGAATAAGAGAATTCATGATACAATCTTCTCTTGTAAATGGATATGTTCATTGATACTACATTGGTGGACTAATGATCTTTACATGCTTCAATTATTGTAGTCTAATACAAGCGAGCCAGAAGTTTTACAGGAACACATCAAAGCTTTGGAAGTAACAGAAAAGAATGAAGCAATGACAATGGATGAAGATCAAGTAATATTTTATATTTCTATATATTATTCGCTTATAGTTATTGGTTTTTAAAATGTGATTTGTTGTTTTATTTTTGTTCTTTTAATTGAGAAATAAGTGACTCATTTGAGAAAGGAAACTTATTGTTTCTCATTAAGATTGTAGAAATTTGGGCCACAAAATTATAGGGTTTTTTGGGCTTAATTAAAAAATGTACCAAAATCGCTTATACACAAATTATGATCATGTACATGGTGTACATGACTCATGTAGCCTACACTGGTTGACATGATGTTTTTAGATCATATGCACATACTTTTGTAGCTAAAGTGACTTGTTAGGTGATAAAATAGGAGAATTCATGATACAATATTCTCTTGTAAATGGACATGTTCATTGATACTACATTGGTGGATTAATGATCTTTGCATGCTTCACTTATTGTAGTCCAACACAAGGGAGCTAGAAGTTTTACATAAAAACATCAAAGCTGTGGAGGTAACAGAAAAGAATGAAGTAATGGAAATTTATCAAGATCAAGTAATGGTTTATATTTCTATATATTATTTGCTTGTAGTTATTGATTTTTAAAATGAGTGATTTGTTGTTTTAGTTTTGTTCTTTTAATTAAGGAATAGCCGACTCATTTGTGAAAAGAAACATGTTGTTTCTTATTAAGATTTTAAAAATTGAGACCCGAAAATTATAAGGTTTTTTGGGCATAAGTAAAAAATGTATCAAAATTTCGTATGCATAGATTTTTTATGATCATGTACATGGTGTACATGACTCATGTTGCCTACATCGGTAGACAAGATGTTTTAAAATCATATACACATACATTTGTAGCTAATATGACTTGTTAGGTGATAGAATATGAGAATTCATGATACAATATTCTCTTGTAAATGGATATGTTCATTGATACTGCATTGGTGGACTAATGATCTTTACATGCTTCACTTGTTATAGTCTAACACAAGGGAGCCAGAAGTTTTACAAGAAGACATCAAAGTTGTGGAGGTAACGGAAAAGAACGATGTAATGGCAATTTATCAAGATCAAGTTATGTTCTATCTATATATTATTTGCTTATAGTTATTGGTTTTTTAAAATGAGTGATTTGTTGTTTTATTTTTATTCTCTTAATTGAGGAATAATTAACTCATTTGAGAAAGAAAACCTGTTGTTTCTCATTAAGATTGTAGAAATCGAGGCTCCAAAATTATCGGGTTGTTTTTGGCGTAAGTAAAAAATGTACCAAAATCATTTATGCTACTGTGACTTTTTAGGTGATAGAATAGGAGAATTCATTATACTATATATTCTTGTAAACGGACAAGTTCATTGATACTGCATTGGTGGACTAATAATTTTTACATGTTTCTCTTATCCTAGTTCTACTCAAGAGAGCCAGACGTTTTACATGAAGACATCAAAGCTTTGGAGGTAATGTTTTATATTTTTATATATTATTCGCTTATAGTTATTGGTTTTTAAAATGTGATTTATTGTTTTGTTTTTGTTCTTTTAATTGAGGAATAGCTGACTCATTTGAGAAAGGAAACCTGTTATTTCTTATTCAAATCATTGAAATTGAAACTCCAAAATCACATGTTTTTTGGGATTAAGTAAAAATGTACCAAAATCGTTTATGTAGAGCTTGTAAATGATTATGTACATGGTGTATGTGACTTATGTAAGCCTACATGAATCATGTATGTGATTTTGGGACATTTTTCTCTAAATTTGCAAAAATATATCTATTTAGGGCTCGAACAGTTATATATATGCATTTTATTCTTACAAAGTTTTGAAAATAGAATAACTGTAATTTGTTTTTGCTTCTTTTACCATGTATATGCATGCAGGTTAGCCAAATTGAACCCAGTTTCATTAGGACTAAGATAAGTTGCGATGTAATTCATGAGACTCAAAAAGAGACAACTTTAAATTCCTATCAATCTCGACGTTGTCGGAGGGCAGTGAAGAGGGCTTCCTCTGATATACAAAAAGCTGAAAGTGGAACAATGCCTATTATAGAAAATGTGCAAGTCTGGCTTAAGAGTGTTCCACCCGATTCAAGCGCTACAAATTCAAACAAACTCAAAGGGGAGACAACAAAGGCTCCATTGAGCAATGAAATGAAGCAGAAAATTAGCACAAAGGATAAGGAAGAGATTGAAAAGAAACATAAAAAGATCCCAAATAAACAAACTATTGAGGTGAAATCTCCTTCACTCTGGTGTGATCTCTGTAAGATAAGCTGCCCTTGTGTGATTGTCATGGAATCACATCTTAAAGGCCGAAAGCACCAGGCTCGGATTCATTTAACAACTGCTATGTAGACTATGAATAGTTCATTGTTCACATAAGCTATCTTAGAGCTTTTTTACTAGTTTTGTGAGTAAAGAGCAATGATTATTTGGATATTTTATGTAACTAGAGATGATATAAACTACTTTGCAAGAGCATGTATGCACAAGTTGACGTTGTTGAACTAAAACAACATCAATGACGTATAAATGGTTATGAGTAAAAAAAGATGTATGGATTGTTATTTAAAATTAAATTTAATTTGGTAAATTACATTAAAGTGATAACCATGAGCCAATGTTTCATCAAAATTTTGGAATTTCATATCTAAGAAACATGTCTCAACTTTTCAGTATACGATTGCAAGTTTATTACATGTGAATATTTTTCTTTAAATAAGAGAGTTTTATCTAAAAGAAATTATATAAAGTACATGCCAAATCACCTAAAAGTAAAGACTCTAAATGATATCAAAACATAAGAAATAGAAAAACAACAATACAAGTAATAGACTCAGGGATATCTTCAACAAGCCAAAGGTTGCCTAAGAAACTTACTAGGAATGAGAGAAAATAAATCAAATTCAAAAGTAGATACAACCAGAACCTACAAAACCACCCTAAGACTCGAACTAAAATTAGAACAAACAAGAAGCATAAAAATAAAGAAAAAACCAATGAAATTGAACCAATTACAACAGAACCAAACAAAATTATTAGTTTAAACACAAGAAAACTAATCAAAAGATATCGAGCTCTCATCTAAAGTAGCAAAATCAACAACTCTATCAACTCTCCAATAGGAGTAAACTTGGCCATTCAGTAGATTCTTAGAGCTAGTGACATCCAAAAGCTCTTACTAGATCAATTCTGGAGAAGAATTAAGTAAAAAAGAAATGACTTATGAGAATTGGAGTTAATAAAGTTGATCCTTATACTACATTTAGTACAATATTTAATGGGTAGTGTAAGCCTTACATAGTAGGCATTTAAATTACTTAAAAATAGTTACAACTAACTTAGGTTATTATCCTCTATGTATTAGTTAGTTGAGAACATTGTAATTCAATTTTTTACTATAATTAGAGAGGAGAAACTAGACAAGGGTGTGGAAAAATCTTATGTTACAAAACAAGGAAAATAGAGAGGAAAAACTAGTGTGTATTGGAATGGAAGGTTGAAATTCTTGGTGAGGATCTCGATAACCACCATTCGTGATCTTAACAGGTTCTTCAAAGCTTGTACTCGAGTTGATTGAAGGAATAAGGCTTGTTGTTATTGGAAAGTGGATGTAGGCCAATTTGGGCATAGCCACTATAAAATTTATGTCATTGCATTGTTCTTCTTGGCATTTTTTGAACCAAAATTTCTCACAAAATTGGTACCAGAGCGTTATCGAGGCTAAAGTGGTTCCAACTAAGCTTTCTTGTATCTATTCTTGAAGTGGATCAAAGATACATGCACGCTCGACATAGAAAGATTTTTTGGCGCAAGAGAATTTGTGATTTGGAGGAAAAAGATGAAAGGAGTACTTGTCCAATAAAAGGTCTCTACTGTGTTGGATGAAACTCCATCTTTCCCAGAGCATACCATATTACCCATGAAATAAGAGATGATGGATACAACATTTACAAGCATGATCTTGAATCTCTCTGATTCAGTGCTAAGATAGGTGAATGATGAAACCTTTCCACGTGGCTTGTGGCTTAAATTAGAGGAGTTGTTCTTGAGAATTTTTAAAAACCTCACATCTAAAAGTGGATCTTGGACTCTAGGTTTTCCTACCATATGATTAACTCTACATAAATAAGGCTTTATGTCATACAAGAAAACAGATGGAAGCATAGCATACATGGGCAATGATCAACCTTGCAAGATTGTAGGAACTGGTGTTGTTTCACTAACTCTTGTTGATTAAATGGAGAGGGTTGTGTCAAATGTGAGGCATGTCTTGACACTAAAGAGAAATTTAATTTCTCTTGGCATGCTTGCAAGAGAAGGTTTTTATTTCAGAGGCCATGGAATGGAATTGAAAGTGGTAAGATGGTTTATTGTGTTCTTTAAAGCTACATTAAGAAATGGATTGTATTTCTTAATGGGTGTTATGAACTTACCTCTAGTCACACTAAGTGAGAGTGTGAAGGAACCAGAAATGTAGCTGTGGCATAAGAGGCTAGCACACGTTAGTGAAAAGGGTCTTAATGAGTTGATAAGGTAAGAATTGTTAGGTAACCTAAAAAGGGAAAATTACTTATTTGAGAACATTGTATCTTGGGAAAAGTCAAAAGAGTGAAGTTTACAAGAGGTGAAAATGTCACTAGGGAAAAATTGGGATACATACATGCAGACCTATATGGGCTAGCAAGAAACCCATCCCTAGGTGGTTTAAGATACTTTGTTTCCTTCGTAGATGACTTCTCAAGAAAGGTATAGGTATACACATAAAAAACCAAAGATGACGTGCTTGAAAACTTCGAAGTTTGGAATACTCAAGTGGAAGTGCAAATTGGTATAAAGATAAAATACGTAAGGATTGACAATGGAATAGAGTTCTACAACAATAATTTCAACAAGTTTTGTGAGGAATATGAAATCACTAGGTGCAGGATAGTAGCATACACTCTTCAATAGAATGACCTTGTAGAGAGGATTAATAGGACATTGCTTGAGCTAGTGAGGTATGTTTGGATATTTGGACCGGCTTGGTGCCCGATCCATGCAATTAGTTCAAGCCATGTCACCAACCCGAGATGGAAGGATAAACACCCTAAATTTTCTACCCGTAAGATAGCCCGAGTTCAATGATCAGCCCGAGCTCAATGATCATCCCGAGCTAGGGTTGACCTTAACCCCTGATATGTTGTACTTTATGTCAAGTATACCCTTTTAACAAGTAAATATATGTATTTATTATGTAATTTACACATGTATATGTAATGTTCTATAAATATATGGACCTCCTATGAGATCCATACATTCAGCCATTCAACTTTTCTGAAAGTTTTCTCTCTGTAAACTAGATTAATCCTAAACATTTTGGCACCCACCGTAGGGCCTAGATTTTTAGGTCGAGCTTAAGTTTCTGACCCCATACTTCTTGGGATTTTACTTTGAGTCTTAAGATGAGCTTAAGAAATCTGTCATGCTTTGTTAAAAAAAATTGCACCTAAGACACAAGCCATTCTACACACATCAATAGGTGGAAACTCATGCGAATAGATGTTCAAATTGGATAACAAAGGAACGAGAGCAACTCCAGAAGATGCAACACCACCCCTCAATGAGGTTAGGATAAAAGAGAAAGGAGCTTGAGGAAAAAAGAAGAGAAAACATGGCACTATGGTCCCAGTGAGGAGGAAGGGTCCTGGTCGACCAAGTAGCAGATCCAATTGACAGAAACATAGCAGGATAGGGCTAGCTCAAGCCAGACCACACAAAGAAATAAGATGAAAGGAACCACCTTTATAGTTTGACGAGACTTAAAAAGGAACAGTAGGTTCAAGAAAGGAAGAATTGGGAGGCACAATTTTAAGCATTGGAGGAAGCCAATAAAAAGCAAGACCTAGCCTTGAAGGTAGCTCATGAGAAAAACAAGAAGGGTAAAACTCCTTATGATGTGGACAAAGATTGTGAACAATTATGTATCTCCCCCTTTTATAATAATATAGAAAATGATGAACCAATAGCCAAGTTCAATGCCCATAATTCCCTGATTATTTTGGGACGAAGGACATAATGATGCAGATACAACACTTCAAAACATCCATGACTCCCATGAAGGCGCCCAAAAATGGTTCAACAACTTAGCCCCCCGATCCATGACCTATTTTCAATAGTTTTCTTGACTCTTTATCACAAACTACACTTATGATAAGCCCTTGAGGAAAGAATCACACCACCTTTTCTCCATGGTCCAGAGGAGGGGAAAATCCACCGAGGAGTATATGAAACATTTTTGGGAGGGAAAAATGAAAATATCTGATTGTCCTAACTCTATAGCTATAGAAGCATTCCAGAGAGGTCTCCCAAATAATTTTGACCTATTTATAAAATTAAGCAAGACAATGCCTTGCACTTTGGAAGAATCCTATAACGAGGTTAGAAAGTTTGTCAACTTGGAGAGAGAGTTAGGCCCAGACAGTTCTTGACAAAGAGAAGAGGAGGATAAGCCTAGACGGGGAACATCAAAACAACAAAGAATAAACATTTTACACCAAATAACAGGTCAATCGGATAATGGTCAAGAAATAGAGAGCCTTGGGAGAGGTCACTTTCTCCCTTCATGGATCCTCTCTTGAGAGTAAATCTAACCCAATTAGTGATGAGAATGGAAGAGCAACCCAATGTCAGGTGGCCAGCCAAGATGAAATCCCCACTTAGAGACACATCCAAATAGTATGCCTTCCATAAAGATGTGGGCCATGATACAAAATATTGTAGACAACTCAAGAAGGAGATAAAAGAGTTATTAGCAAGGGGATATCTGAAGGACCTCATCGCAAAAAATAGAGATCAAAGAAATCACCAAAATAGGCAAGAGGTGCCAAAAATAACAAACCTGACTAGCAACAGAAGATAGCCCTTCAAAGAAACCAATATCAGAACTATACACACCATACATGGAGGATTATGGGTTAGCGAAAACTTCAATAACTCACGCAAAAGATTTGTTAGAGAGTTGCATAGTGCCACCATGTATACGCATTGGACAACATAATACCTGCCACTGAAATTGTTTTCAATGAGAAGAACGAGACCTCGTCTTACCATGAGGATTGGATCTTGTGACATTTGTAGAATAATGATTGATATGGGAAGTTTGGTAGACCTCATTTTTATGATCCCTGAAAGAGCTCTAGGAATAAAGGACCCTAAAATTGTCAAGAGGTAGTTCCCTCTTGTAGGGTTTAACAATAGTACTACCTATGCCAAAGGAATGGTAGTGCTGCCTATTATGGCAAAAGGAATGATAGTAATGAACACTTTTGTAATCATCGATGTCCCAACTCACTACAACGCCATCTTGGGAATACCTTGGATACATAAGATGAAGGCAATCCCATCCACCCTCCACCAAGTAATTAAGGGCGAGAGAAGATTAGGGGAGACCAAGAGAAGGCTAGAAGTTGTTATAAGGCTACTATGAAGGAAGTGGCCCGCAAATAGCAATTATTGAGAGGTTTCCCTCAAAGGAAGCCAGAGAGCCAAGGCCTTATAAAATCAATAAACCTAAATGAAGTAAGGAACCTCCCCATAGAGGTAAAAGGCGAGAGCCAACCCTTATAATTGGGTGAAGATTTGACAATGGAGCTAGAAGCACAACTCTCATAATTCCTCAGGAATAACTCAAATATCTTTGCATGAACTCTAACTGACATACCTAGAATAGATGTAGTGGGGAGGTTGGCATAGATAGCCATATAATTGAAGGAGTACGACATTAAATACATGGCTAGAACGACTGTCAAAAGGCAAGCGATGGCCAAGTTTATGGATGAGTTTATTGAAAAGCTAGAGGTTGGTGTCAACAAAGAGAAAAAAAGGACATATGGGGTAGATTAAAAGGACAAGGAAATTTGGTAGGTGTTTGTTGATGGAACACATAACTTCAATGGTGTAGGGCGAGGGGTAGTCTTAGTAGACCTCAAAAACAGTTGTTTCGAGTATGCAGTCAGACTTGATTTCAAGGGGACCAACAATATTGCAGAATATGAGGCAACTATATTTAGGGCCATGACCGCTAATACATTGGGAGTAGAAGCTAGAGATGGAAAAATGAAAGGTTGCCTAGAAAGGTTAAAAAAGGAGTGCTCTAAATTTTCTAAGTTTGAGATAAAGCAAATAGCTTGAAAGGATAATGGTCATACCAATGCCTTAGCCACTTTGGCATTGGTACGAGAGGCCAACCACAATCAAGTAGTATCGATAACAATCCTATCAAAAGCATCCTTGGAGGAGGCTGAATGAATAGTTGGATGTGTAGATACTCCCACTAACCCATGGTACACCTCAATTTATAACTTATTGGAAAAAGAGAAGCTACCAGATGATAACAAGTATGTGAAAGAAATAAAATCTAAGGTAGGTCGGTATATGATACAAACATGAAAATTATATCGAAAAACTCCACTCGGTCTAGGGCTCTTGTGTGTAACGAAGGAGGGATCTGAAAGATTAATGTATGAAGCACATGAAGAGGAACTTGGTCCACATAAAAAAGGGAGTAAATTATCACAACAAATCATGAGACAAGGCTATTATTAGCCAACTATGTTGGCAGATTGCACAAAGTACACCTAGACATGCAACAAATATCAAAGGTTTGCCCCGTTATCACACACACTCCCTTAAATACCATGAAGAGTCTGGTGAGTCCTTGTCCCTTTTATAAGTGTGGGCTTGAAATAGTATGACCCCTTCCTATAGGACAAGGTCAAAAGAAGTTTCTACTTGTGGATACTAATTACTTTTCAAAATGGATTGAAGCCAAACTCCTGGGTAGAATACAAGAGGAAGAGGTGATTCAATTTATATGGAAATTCATAGTTTTCTATTTCAGCCTACCCAGAGAACTCATTACAGATAATAGGAGACAATTCATAGGATGAAATATCACAAAGTTCGCCCTCAAGTACAACATTAAGATGTGCCACTTCATTCCATATTATCCTCAGGCCAATGGTGAAGCGAAATCCTCCAATAAGCTCATCATAAGTTTATTAAAGAAAAGACTATAAAGTGCAAAAAGAAGGTGGGTGGAATATATGCTTAGAACATTATAGGCTATCAGGACTAGTCCTTGAGGAAGCACTAATGAGACCCATTTTTCCTTGGTATATGGGATGAAGGTAGTAATACCAACCGAAGTCACGATACCCACTGCCAGATCATTTTTAACAAAAGAACAAAATGATGTAATAAGATAAAACGAATTGACCCTCATGGAAGATAATAGAAATGAGGCCATAAGAAGGATGATCGAGAAAAAAAAGGAGAATATCATATTATTACAACAAGACCATGTGCTTCAAAGTATTGTTTTGCAGTGATTGGGTTTTTAGGAGGATCTTCCCCAACAAGAAAGAGTAGATGGTTGGCAAATTGGATGCTAGTTAGGAAAGACCTTATCAATTAATTGACATGGCACCAAGATGGGCCTACCTACTAAAAATCATAGAAGGAACTGAATAGGGCATGAGTTAGAATGCCATGCATTTGAAGAAATATCACTTCTAATGTATAAGAGTTCACCATTTTTATGTAATGTTGGCACCGACAATCAATGGAACTGCATCATCCCATACAAATGGGTCTTTCCTTTAGAAGTCTCCCACTGTTTTATGTCACGGGCTGATCACATCAGTTAAGAACCAGGTAGATCACCCTGGCACTTACATGAGGTCACGAGTTATACACCTTGGTTGGGAACCAAGTCGGTGCTTTGACATTGAAGGGAGATGAGCACCTTGGTCAGGAACTAAGTAAGGCTCTGTCTCACACTAATTTGAGCCATAGGTTGATCACCTCGGTTAATAATCAGGTAGAGCACCCTTGCACTTGTATAAGGTCAAAATTTGTTCACCTCAGTCTGGAACCAAGTCGATGCTTTGACATTGGAGGGGGATGTACACCTCGGTTAGAACCAGGTAAGGCTCTCCCCCCACCAATTTATGCCACAAGACTGATCACTTCGATTAAGAGCCATGTAGAGCGCCCTAATAAGAGAAAAGGTCGAGTTGACCACTTCGGTCAGCAACCATGTCGTATTATATAATATAAAAAAATCGTTGGATATTTATAAAGACAATTATACGCACAATGTGAGGGCATCACAAATACATGCCATCCATAATGTTTTCATTATTTAGAAATTATAAATCTTTGGAATAGCTATTAATAAAAAGTTTGCCCTTCTCAAAAGGCTAAAAACTCTTTAAATGCTTGGACATGTGACCAGTATTTGGATCATTAGTTTCTTTAACTAAGGGTAATAGCTTGACCTGAATCTTAATAATTTTCTTTTGTGCGTAGGTCATAGGCTTAGGGTGAGCTATCATCATCATAAGCATTCCTCACTCCAATTCTTCAGTAACCTTCATCACCTTAAGAAAGACTCTTTTAGATCGCTTCATATAGAAGCTCGCCCAATATGATTCCTTATCTACAAGCGTAGCCATACTAGCCAAGGTCCTCATCACTCCAGATTGAGTTTGGATTTACTGCTCCTTACATGAAGCAAGCTCACACTTTGTCTCCTTTACATTACACTCAAGTTTAACCACCTTGAGTTTGTGCGCCTTACCCTCATCCTTAAACCTACCATTTTCAACACGTAAAACTCGAACTAAGTGTTTATTGGTTCGATCAGAATCCATAAAATATGACGAAAAAAGTTGAAGGAATTGATAGAAATCCTCAAATGTATAGATTAAACAAATGTTATCAACCCCTTTTATAGCATATTAAGGTTGATAAAAAGCATAAAAAATGAAAATTAATGACCCAATGTCCAAAGAAAGAAGTGGGTAGGTCAATATCATAAATACACAATAAAAGTGGAAAACTAATTTTCCATTAATAAATAAAGGTGATTTTTTCATTTAACATTGTTACAAGTTTGAGCTCACGACCACACAAATAGGAGTGGTGTTGTCTTATTTAGGAGAACATAAAACGTGCAAGTATACACGGTCACAAGTAATAAAATTTGATAAGTAAAGTATCATTCCCACGGAGATTTGTTATTATAGTTTTTTGAGTACTAAAATTATTTTACTCTGATTTTACCCAAAATAATCGATAATTGGAACAAGTTTAAGAAAAGAGTTTATAACAAAATAAAAGAAATCTAGGATTGCAGTTTTTCACTAAATTACTCCACTCGAATCATATTATTTTCTCTGGATTTATATTTTTTTAGTAAATTTAATTTATCAACCGAAAACTTCTAATTTTATCCATACATCTCTTCCGAGCTCCGTATAAACACACCTTGCTAAATTAATTCACAATATTCCTATGAGAATTAAATTCACCAAGATTCATTACGTTCTAAGTTCTTAAATGACAACACATATGATAAAGGTATATCTCTATCCTTCATATATAAATGTTATTCTATCCATGAGCAATATACATAAAAATGCCTCTTCCAAGTTTATTTAAATGCCACGAATCATTTGATAAATTTTCCAATAATCAAAAGCATTAAGCACAAATAGAATGAACAAATTAAAAGTCTTATAAATCATTCAAAAATAATTAAACTCAAGCTTCATAAAGTTAGATAAAACGCAAACCTAGAAAAATTAAATTACTTCATAAATTAAAATTAAATTACAACAATTAAGGAATTTCTCTCAAGAACACAAAGAAAATTAAAACTTTATCTACTCTTAAATATTTGGCAAATGCAGAACACAACAGAAGCCAAAAATGGCTTCTACGTGTTCCACAGTCCAAGTCTATTAAAAACGAACCCCTAAAAACCAACCTCCATTTTATAGCAATAAATGCCCTATTTATAGCTAGAAAAATACATCTAAAAAAATACATTTTTTAGACATGCGAGAGGTATTTTACATCGAAAATAAAAATAAAACACATGGGGGATATTTTTCTTTAAGTATGCAGCCACGCGTATGAAAATGAATATCGAAATTGTTATTTTATAATACGCGTGGAAGACATGAAAGAGAGGGCACCGTTTCTGATTTTTTTTAATTCAATCTACGTGCCATGTGTCGTGATCTGATTGTATTTTTTTAATACACAGTTGCATGTGATTGTGCCGCACGAAATCATGGCGCACGAGACATGTGGCAGACAAAGGCGCGACTGGAAACGTGCGCTGTTTTCGTGCTTTTGGTTCACTAATACGTGCCATATGTCGGCTTCTCATTAGTTGTAAGAATATTGGAGACACGTGGCATTGTATCATCTGTTGGATGGATAGGTGCACGAAGAATATGTAGACTGCATCGCACAGGATCACGCTCTTTTGGCAGACACGTAGGTCCCACTCTACACGTCGGCCTGTGCGGCAGGTGGGCCCCACGTGGCGCGCCGAGCCGTGTATGTGAAATCAAGCGTCCAATCTATTTTTTCGTGTCTGGTCTTACACTCATCATCGTAGCCGTCCATTGCCTGATCGCACGGTTGGTTTCGCGCGTTTATGATTGCACGCGTGGCCTCTTTGTTCATGCAAAGAAAATAACTTTCCTTAATTGCATTTTAGCCCTCCAATTCAATTCAAATTAACTTTTAAACTTTCTTTAATTGCAATTAAGCCCTTTTCTAATTTAAATTAACTTTTAAACTTTTGTTAATTACAATTAAGCCCGATTTTAATTCAAATTATGTTTTAGACTTTTATTAATTGCAATTAAGTACTCTTTTAATTTAAATTATATTTTTAGACATAAATTTGCAATTATGTACTTTTTCGATTCAAATTATTTAATTTTCTTAAAAATATATTCCTTAACAAATAAACACTAAATATTAATTTATTCAACTAAAATTAACTAAAAATGTAAAGAACATAGCAATTATAATTAATAAAATAGGTGAAAATAACTATATAAAATACAGTTATCACACCCTCAAACTTAAGATTTTGCTAGTCCTCGAGCAAAAGGAAAGAAATAAAACACAAGATAACTGCATTTAAAATAGTGATTTTCAAAATATTTATTTTTAGTCATTTCAAATAACATAACTCAAAGAAGTAAATTTTTTTTATCTAAGCAGTAAAATCAATTCAAAAGTATATTACGTTTTCACAATGAATTTTTAGTGTGTGTGTAAAGTCTTTTCATATTTCATCACATGCCATCCGGATAAGTTATACAAATAAAAACGCAATTAATTTTTAATGAATTCACAAATCTGATAAGGTTATTTTTCATTTCTCTCTGCACTAATGTACACAAACACAAAACACAAAATCAATATGACTTTATTAAGCTTGTAATGTATGGCTTAGGTAAAGGTAGGATTAAGGATAATATTTAGCTCAAAACTTTTCCTAAATACATCATTTTAGAATTGAAACAAGATACGATCTATCATCACAATTACTACTTCCCAATTTGGGATTTATCATCACATACAATAACCTTTTTTTATGTTTTTTTTTCTTTTTTTTTCAAAATCTATTTTTTTTCTTTTTTATTAGTATCCTCTTTTTTTTCCGATATATCTTATAATATTTACTAACAATTGTCATTTGTTAGTGAGATAAGAAAAATAGATATATCTACACACATATATGTTTTTAGTAGGCTTTTGAAATGAGATAAAAATATATATCTAAACTTTGAAGCTCAAAAGGAATATATTACAGATAAAGCATGTGAAGGTAGATAGAAAGACTCAAACGATCCAAAGATGACCTAAATAATTTTCTTAGTTAAATGTTGTCTATAATTTCGCCTCGAGAAAAAATCAAAACAAATTCTAAGCACTGTGACACCACAAATATCAATCGTATTCCATACTCACATAAACCTTCTCTAAATTACCATAGCAACTCAAAAATCAACACTAGTGCTCATAAATATTTATTCTTATAAAAATGAAACATACGTAAAAATTATTCATAACTTAGACAATATTCAAATGTTTCAAGGAGATATGCATCATTTAAACCAAAGAAATAAAAATAAATCACCATTTAGAGCAAAATATCATCAATTAACCAAACAAATAAAATTTCACAAGCAAGAATACCTAGAAAATATTTCAATTAAGATCAATATCTCTACCACCCCTTACCTTAATATACACATTGTCCTCAATGTGTGAATGTTAAAGAACATATGAGATGGGTTTAAAGAAACTTCATGGTTTGATTTGTATGGTTAAAATTCAAAATAGCTTCATTTCTTCCAATTTGTACCTACGAAAAAATAAAATAAAATAACAACATAAAACAAATATAAAAACTAATACATGAGGAAATAAAAAATAAAACACATGGGTTGCCTACCAAGAAGCGCTTGATTTATAGTCGTTAGCTTAACTTCTCAACTTTTTTTTCTTTTTGTGAGTTAAGATTTGTGTGTTAAACAAAATTGCAACTTATGAGAAAATTGAAAAATAAATTAAGCACGCAACAATAAGCATACATTTTTTTTTGTTTTTTTTTGAATTAAAATCAAATTGATTGGTATTAATATCAACAATGAAAATAGTAAACAAATCCCCGACAACGGAGCCAAAAACTTGTTGTCTCTTTTAGGAGAAAATAAAACGTGCAAATATACACGGTCATAAGTAATAAAATTTGATAAGTAAAGTATCGTTCCCACGGAGATTTGTTACTATAGTTTCTTGAGTACTAAAATTATTTCACTCTGATTTTATCCAAAACAATCGATAATTGGAACAAGTTTAAGAAAATAGTTTTATAACAAAATAAAAGAAATATAGGATTGTAGTTTTTCACTAAATTAATCCACTCGAATCATATTATTTTCTCTTGATTTATATTTTTTTAGTAAATTTAATTTATTAACCGAAAAATTCTAATTTTATCCATACATCTCTTCCGAGCTCCGTATAAATACACCTTGCTAAATTCATTCACTATATTCCTATGAGAATTCAATTCACCAAGATTCATTACGTTCTAAGTTCTCAAATGACAACACATACGATAAAGGTATATTCCTATCCTTCATATATACATGTTATTCTATATATGAGCAATATACATAAAAATGCCTCTTCTAAGTTTATTTAAGTACCACGAATCATTTGATAAATTTTCCAATAATCAAAAGCATTAAGCACAAATAGAACAAACAAATTAAAAGTTTTATAAATTATTCAAAAATAATTACTCTAAGCTTCATAAATTTAGATAAAACGCAACCCTAGAAAAATTAAATTACTTTATAAATTAAAACTTCATCTGCTCTTAAATATTTAGCAAACGCAGAACACAATAGAAGCCAAAAATGGCTTCTGCGAGTTCCACAATCCAAGTCTGTTAAAAATGAACCCCTTAAAAACCAACCTCTATTTTATAGCAATAAATGCCTTATTTATAGCTAGAAAAATACATCTAAAAAATACATTTTTTAGACACGCGGGAGACATTTTACATCGAAAATAAAAATAAAACACATGTGGGACATTTTTCTTTAAGTATGCAGCCATGCGTACGAAAATGAATATCGAAATTTTTATTTTATAATACGCATGGAAGACATGAAACAGAGGGCACTGTTTCTGATTTTTTTCATTCAATCTACGTGCCACGTGTCACGATATGATTGGTTGAAGAATTAATATAGACACGTGGCAGTATTTCAATAGGGGAAAGAAACGGTTGCATGTGATTCCACCGCACGAAATCATGGCGCACGAGACATGTGGTAGACAAAGGCGCGGCTGGAAACGTGCACTATTTCCATGCTTTTGGTTTACCCAATACGTGCCACATGTCGGCTTTTCATTAGCTGTAAGAATATTGGAGACATGTGGCATTGTATCATCTGTTGGATGGATAGGCGCACGAAGAAT
Source organism: Hippophae tibetana (assembly GCA_037013495.1). NCBI lineage: Eukaryota > Viridiplantae > Streptophyta > Magnoliopsida > Rosales > Elaeagnaceae > Hippophae > Hippophae tibetana. The sequence continues at coordinate 19,722,552 of CM072805.1, read as the reverse complement.
ATGTAGACTGCGTCGCACGAGATCACACCATTTTGGCAGACACGTAGGTCCCACCCTGCACGTCGGCCTGTGCGGCAGGTGGGCCCCACGTGGCGCGCCGAGCCGTGTATGTGAAATCAAGCGTCCAATCTATTTTTTCGTGTCTGGTCTTACACTCATCATCGTAGCCGTCCATTGCCTGATCGCACGGTTGGTTTCGCGCGTTTATGATTGCACGCGTGGCCTCTTTGTTCATGCGTAGAAAATAACTTTCCTTAATTGCATTTTAGCCCTCCAATTCAATTCAAATTAACTTTAAACTTTCTTTAATTGCAATTAAGCTCTTTTCTAATTTAAATTAACTTTTAAACTTTTGTTAATTACAATTAAGCCCGATTTTAATTCAAATTATATTTTAGACTTTTATTAATTGCAATTAAGTACTCTTTTAATTTAAATTATATTTTTAGACATAAATTTGCAATTATGTACTTTTTCGATTCGAATTATTTAATTTTCTTAAAAATATATTCCTTAACAAATAAACACTAAATATTAATTTATTCAACTAAAATTAACTAAAAATGTAAAGAACATAGCAATTATAATTAATAAAATAGATGAAAATAACTATATAAAATACAGTTATGACACCCCCAAACCTAAAATTTTGCTAGTTCTCGAGTAAAAGGAAAGAAATAAAACACAAGATAACTGTATTTAAAATAGTGATTTTCAAAATATTTCTTTTTAGTCATAGAGTAACATCAACTGAAACAAAAAAAAGGTCAAGCTAATAAGTCTCAAGCTCACACTTTATATATGCTAATTATCGAATAAAAAAACATGAGAAAAACGACCTGACACATCTGGCATATGATGACCACACAAAGTCCACACCCTCACAAATAGCCCCTAGCTACTTCTTGTACAAGTTAGCAAAAATGTTTCTTGTACAATAATCGAGGTGCTTTGGTACCAAGCCTTGATTAAATACTATTCCCTCTATATCAATAATGACATCATTAAGGATGGCCTTCCCTTTCCATGAATTCCTTATAGGATCTTCAGATTCTTTAGAAACTGTGTAAGGAGTTAGAACCTCGTGATGTTCTCACAAGGGTGATAAGGTATGGAAAACATTTAGAGGCTCGGGGTTGAGGGTAGGCTCGTCGACCACCACCTTCTTCCTTTTCTTTTACAAAGAAGGGAGACCTTCATGAGAAGACCTGTCCCTTTTATTTCCCCTAAAAGAACCCCTCTTCAAGAACTAAGTATGTTGCCATTGGAGAGCTCTTCCCTATGGGTGTGACCATACTCTTCATATGGGAAAAGGGTTTTGTAGTGGTCAAATCCATAGGATCTGAAAAATAAGAGCATGGGGACGTTATGTTAGTCACGTTGCACCAGAAAAAAAGGGAAAATGAAAGTCATAGGACTAGTTCACCATCATCATCCACCACCTCGAGTCGACCATTAAAGTCTATAAGAGGAGTTATACGTTTAGGAGAAGCATGGGGTTTATGATTGATCCTTATGGGAGGCTCTACTGCACCATGCATCATCAACCCATATGCGACAAAGCGTAGGGTTTTCAACAAGGTCCTCCAATTGGTCTTTTCAGGAACATAGTTTTGGATCTCATCCAACCTTACTTCACATCAAAACTCAAGGTTGTGATTAAGGAATCCATATTCCTTATTATGTCCGTAGTGTCATTCCAAATGCTCCTCATCAAGCTAGTGTCACTAGTAAGAGACTCCTACCAACCTGAAACATAGAAAAAGTACTCTTTCCAGTTTTTTCTCATTTTCAAGAAGTGACACATTCATTCCTCGATCCTGCTTCACTGAAATATATACCCTTCTAGGATCTGTGGGGTTCTTCTTTAGGACACATGACTTGTTAAACTCGGTCATCTCTAAATCCACTTAGGCATCAACTACCCTGGTGCGAGCTACATCCTAATCAAAAATCTCCTAATATGAGGGTATAGAGGAACCTTACCCCCAACCACAAGGCCTTTTCATGAAAGACTATCCAACCGGATGAAGGTTGATCACTATTGTAGGCTCCTTCTCGAGGAATCATTATATGAATCAAGGATGGGATGTTATAGGTTTTTCTTAATCTCTCTTCGTCCTTGGACACCAACTCACAAGTATTAGACAAAGTCGAACAACCCCCGGTATGACCTATGGGTTCTCCATATCCGATATTCCTCATTTTCTTTGTCCACGTACTGGCCATTGAGATTTAAGTCTGAGTTACACTCAATCTAACGTTAGGAATGGTCTGAGGATGAAGGGTAGAGATAGAAGGCTGAGGTAGAGATCGACTCTCCTTATTGGAAAAGCCCAAGCTAGAAGCCTCCAAGTCACCACTAGCACTAGAATATTGGGGCTCTCTTAGGAGCCAGAGCCCGAGGTATCTTCTCTATGCATTTTGTAAAAACTACAAAAACATAAAAACAAAAGGAAACTCGATGGGTAAGATATGAGAAGAATAGGTTACATAGAGTCAAGTTTGAAAATAAAAGAAAATTATCCTTTAAATTTGACCTGAAAAGAAAGTATAAAATTGATAGGTTCTCGATGCTTTAACTCTAAAAACTCGAACAAACAAAACTATAGTCTGAGTTGAATCCTTACCACTGAACTAAAAACCTTTTACAAACTCGAGGTGATGCAATATAGCATTTTCTTCACTATTTCTCAATTACACAAGTAATAATGATAAGTCTTAACCTAAGCATCCATTTATATAGAGGTACTTGGTTTCTCTCTCTAATCAAATGACACACATTTATTAGGGAAGATGAACGGTTCGTATTCCATGCTCGGTAAGTACTCTTCCACCTTAGACCAGAGCCCGAGCTGAAAGAGTAGGGGAACTAGATGTTTGGATATCCAGATTGGCCCAAAGCCCGACCCACACAAACTACTTAAACCAAGATGGAAGGCAAAGCACCCCAAATGTCATATCCGTAAGAAAACCCTGATATGTTGTATTTTATGCCAATTAAACTCCTCTGACATGTAAATATACGTACTTATTATGTAATTGACATCTCTATAGGTAATGTTCTATTAATATATGCACCTTCTATGAGATCTACACATTGAGCCAATCAGCTTAACTTATCTCTAATTTTGCTCTATGTATACCAAATCAATCCTAAACAAGGTACATGTTGATTAGTTCCAATGTTCCCAAGAAATTTTGGACAGAAGCTATGCATACTGTATCTTCTGTGTGAATAGGTGTCTTTCATCAGCATTGCAATTTAAAACAAATGAGGAGATGTGGTTTGGCCATCTTACAAACTATGAGTTAGTGGGAGTTTATGAGTGTGTTGCCTTTATGCATGTAAAGCAAGATAAGATAGAAGCAAGGGTAATTAGATGTATGTTTTTAGGGTACTCGGAGAGCATCAAATGATACAAGTTTTGGAACCTAATACAATCAAAGTGTATGGTTAGTAGATAATGTGGTATTCAATGAAAATGAGATGTTTATAAAACCTACATTTACTCCTGTTAAAGTACATCTAGAAATGAAAATAGACATTAGGGTAGAGGTGGAACATGTTCATAAAATCAACTCAGATAGGGAAGAAAAAAATGGCATTATGCAAGAACACACACAACTCGACCATGATCCATTGAGGAACTATTAGCTAGTGAGAGATAGGCAAAGAAAAGACATCAAAATACCTATATAATTTGAAGAAAAGAAAGCTTTAAATACCAATGTAATATTTGGTACAAAATCAGACATGATATCATTTACTTTTAACATAAAAAATGATATAAATGACTTATAGCCCAAAATATATGAGGATGATGTGATTTATACTGACTCATTAAGGTGGATTGAATTTATAAAAGAATAAATGGAGTCACTAGAGAAGAAGAAGACTTAGGACCCGGTACCCAAACCTAAAGGTGTCAAAACTGTAGCATGTATGTGGCTTTATAAGAAAAATAATGGAATAGAAAGTCTAGAGAAGCTAAGGTTCAATCAAGACTTATGGCTAAAGGTTTCACGCAGAGACTTGAGATATATTTTACTAAAGTATTCTCACGAGTGCTAAAACATACTTCAATGAGGTTAATATTGGTAATTGTTGTGCACCATGATATGGAACTTGAACAACTTGATATGAAAACAACATTCCTTCATGGGGTATTGAATAAATATTTATATATAGATCATCCATTATGATTTATAGAACATGGGAAAGAATATATTGTATACCTATTGAAAAAATCACTTTATGGATTGAAATAATCACCTAGATGTTGGTACAAAAGGTTTGATGAATATGTGGTCCAGATTGGCTTTGCTAGAAGATATTTTAACCACTGTATATAACGCATGGACATGGGAACTAATAAGGTAGTGTATCTACTTCTCTATGTTAATGACATGCTAGTGGCTAGCAAGAACAAGGAGGAGATAGCACATGTAAAGAGAATGTTGAGTAAATAATTTGAAATGAAATACCTTGGGAATGGAAATATGTAGGGGCAGAGATAAGAAAAGACTAATTCTTTCAAAATATTCCTACATTGATAAGTTGCTAAAGAAGTTTCATATAGAGAATGCTAAACATGTATCAACACAACTAGCACAACACTTCAAGTTATCATTGAAGGAATCACCTTAGTTAGATAAGGAAGAAGCGTTCATGAGGATATTTTCTTATTGATGAGTGCTTAAAAAGTACTAAAATTATCACGATTTATTGTACTTTAATTGATTAAATAGATTTATATTTTTATGATTTTAACATATTTTTATATAAATTTGTCTTTTTTGAATCACATGTATTTTTATTTTTTTAGGTATTTTCGTTCCAAAATAACTTAAAGACACGAATAAAAATACTAAAGGAAATACATCACAAATATATTGAGAAAAGAAATGAGGAAAAGTCGAAAATATTGGACATAATGAATCAAAATGGTCAAAAATGTCAAAAAGGCCAAAATCATGTGCGCAACAGCCCATTCGCACCGAGTCCTGCGTGCACCAACGAGTACGTTCAAAAATAACTTAAAGACACAAATAAAAATACTAAAGGAAATACATCACAAATATATTGAGAAAAGAAATGAGGAAAAGTCGAAAATATTGGACATAATGGATCAAAATGGTCAAAAATGTCAAAAGGCCAAAATCATGTGCGCAACAGCCTATTCGCACCGAGTCCTGCATGCACCAACGAGCACAACCTCCCATCGCATCGAGGCCCGCATGTGCAGCAGCCCATCCGCATCGAATACCACCCATAGTAGTCCATCCACGCCCTATCTCACGAGTGTCATAACACTCATCGCCGTGTCCCACGAGTGCCAACCACCCGTCTACTGAGATTTCTGTGCCCCATATGCATGCCTACCTATCCAAACGTGTCCAAATTCAAAATTTTGAAATATTCCCCCCTTTTTTTGGCCCTTTACTCACCTATAAAAGGACCCTCTTCTCCCATTCCAAAACACAAATTTTTAAGTTTTCTCTCTCTCTAGAAAGTTTATATTTTTTTAGTTTTTAAGTTCTTCTCTTTTTGAGAAGAACTAGCTATGTTTGTATAGATTTTTAGTTTTTGATTCAATAAGCGGAGATAAAAATCTTTTGAAGGTTTTCCAGCAACAAAATTAGGATCAAACTATTGTAAGGATTCTTTTAAGGTATTATTTTAATATATTCTTTATATTTATCCTTTTATGTTTTATTATTATATGTTATATTTAATTTTTCTGTGATTATTTTACATGGCTAGATGTTTGTACATAATATATAATTGTAATGTTGTTATGCTTGCAAAATATTAAATAGGTAAAATATTTCCATAGAATAAATTTATTTATTTTATTCAAGTTTTTATATTCAGGATGTTAGAGAGAAATATATTATTTTGCATTATAAACTTAAATCTAAAAATTATATTTTAAGGTTTAATTATCCGGTCTGATTTAGAGTACTATTCTTTTATTTGTTGGTACAATCGCCTAGTAGTTAGAGTGAAACTCTATTTCAAAAGTTTTTTTATAAGAACTATTATTCGAAAATGTATTGACGACCTATTTTCAATAATGGTTTTAAAACTTGAAAGTTAGTACTTGGATAATTAAATGTTTAGATTTAATTTAGACACCTCGAATAAAGTCTAATTATTTTACTCTACCTAAAGTTGTGATTAGATGATTTGCTATTTTCTTATAAATATATTAAAATTTAGTAATTAATTAATTAATGGATGCCTAAGGATATTAATTATTTAATATCAAACAAAATAATTTGGGTCCTACCTAAGACACTTTCATAACAAAAAGAGAAAATTAATAAATATCAATTTATATATTTAATGACCTAAATAATATAAATAAACACAATTAACATAATTATTATATCTTTAAATACTCAATAGTTATGAATGATAAAAAATTTGATTATTGTTTATTGAATCTATATCTATGTTTATTTTTATATTATTAGATTAGGAAACAAACAAACCAAAATATCATGATATGATGTTTAGGATTTTGTTTCGTTTTTAAGATTTTGAATAATAAATTAAAAACCACATATATTCCTTCCTTAGATCGACCTTGGGAGTATACTTATCATTTTCTATAAAATGATTCATGCACTTGCGGGAGTTTTAAAAATATAAAACCAAAAGATTCTGCAATATCGGTATTTGAAATATCGGTCTTGCGCTCATCACTTATGCCAATGTCGAGGGCTACCTCATGTGTATGACGGTGTGCATAAGGCCTGATCTGTCTCATTGTGCTAGCTTAGTAGGCAGATATATGAGAAATCCTAGTAAGGTGCATTAGGAGGCTGTAAAATATATTTTCATGTATCTGAAAGGAACTAAAATAGAAGGCTTAGTGTTTGATGGTTCAAATGGAAAAATGAATATGGTAGGGTTTATGGACTCTAATTATGCAGTTGACCTCGACAAAAGGAAGTCACTAATTAGTTACTTATTTTCATAATATAACAAAACATATGGATATAAAGTTTCACTTTATAAGAGATGTGACTGAAAGGAAGCTGGGGAAATTGGTTAAGGTCCACATTGATCGAAATCCAGCAGACATGATCACTAAAGCTATTGCATTTAACAAATTTTAGTTGTGAAAACACTTGGTGAATGTAACAAGAGACATCAACTTCAAAGGTTTATGGTTGAGACAATAGCAATAAGAAGACATCCTTCTTGACTCCAAGTTAGAGAATTTGTGAGAATTGGAACCAATAAAGTTGATCCTTATACTACACTTAGTGCAAAATGTAAGGGTGGTGTAAGCCTTAAATATAGAGGTTTAAACTACTTAAAAACAGCTATAACTAACTTGGGTTTTTAGCCTTTATGTATTAGTTATTTGAGAGCATTGTCTCAATTTATATACAATAAATCGAGAGGTAGAAACTAGAAAAGGGTGTGGAAAAATCTTGTGTAACAGAACAAGGAAAGTAGAGAGGAAACATTGGTGTGCATTGAGTGTGTATTGGAGAGAGTGATTGAAATTCTTGATGAGGTTCTCAATAATCACCATTGGTTATCTTGACAAGTTCTTCAAAGCTTGTAGTCAAGTTGATCGAAGGAATAAGGCTTGTTGTTGTCGGAAAGTGGATGTAGGCCAATTTGGACAAAAACCTCTAAAACATTTGTGTCATTGTATATAACTCTTTTTTATTCGTCAGTTTATGAGTGAAAATTCAATGAAAATAAGATGAAGTTCTTTTAAAACCAAGTAGAGAAAAAAATTCGATATTATTTTGGATTCAAAGAGAGAGAGAAACTATCGATCATAAAATATTTCTATTTTCTTTATAAAATTGCTCGTAGATGAACAAGTCATGAATGAATGCATAAAATAAAATTAAATTAAAAAGTGTCACATGCAACATGAAAACAAATATGGAAGAAATGTGGAGGCATAAATTTCAAAGAAATTAAATAATGAGATGTGTGTCTTATTAATAATAATTACAAATGAAGATTCCAAGCAACTTAAATATTAAAATGTGATCCACTATAAGAAATGCAGCTTTTTGTAACATTTGATAACGTCATATTTGGCAATGCATCAGGTAATAGGTCACTTTCCGATGACACTGTTTTTTTATCTCTTTTTTTTAAAAAAAAAAAATCTAACAAAACATAACTTAAGATGTAAAGCTTTTCGCAAATATTTAGTGAAAAAACTCATATTCTTACTAAAATTTCATATTAATATATCACCATTCAAAAATAAATTACATATTTCATAAATAATTATAGATTTCATATTATTTAATAACGAAATTTGTATTTAAAAATCAATACAAAATTGAAACTTGGTGGGTTTGTGTTGCATTAAATATAAATAGAATTAATTATTACTATAAAAAAAAAGGTAATCTGTTTTATTGTAAACAAATAACAAAAGATACATTTATGACGTCACTTATTTCTCTAAAAAAAATAAGAAGCAATTATATAGATATAAAAGATGAAATAAAAAAATTAACGAATTAAAGCTTTTGTTTTTAGAAGATTTTGATCGGTTAAATAACTAATTACTCATTATTAGGGCATAAAAAAGAAAATTAAAAAGAATGCATGGGAAAGAAATGTAAATAAATAATTAAAGGACATAAACCTAGCTAAATGATTATATATATTAGTTAATCAATTGACAAATAATACTTCATTAAATATCTCAATAAGTAACCCAACTGGCATATGAATTATATATATATATAAAAATAGAGTAGAAAAGGCAAATTCAACAAGGGAAGGGAGAAAGAAGCTATCTCCTCTTCTAAGATAGTCTGTCATTGGTGAACTAAAATGACTGGGGCCGATCACCTTTTTTTTTATGCAAATAACTAAAGTACCTTAATATATAAATAATTGTCCACAACAACCCTTTTCTGGCTTTGTGTCCTTAGGAAAGTCATCAATCCCTTGAACAACTTATTTTGATATATTTTCTCTTTGATTAATAGTCTTTTTTGAACAAAAGTCCATTCCAATTAATAGGCTAATTTAATAGTATTTGACAAAATTTCATTAAAATCTCCACAAAATAAAGTTAGAAAAGATGAATAATATTTTATATCATATTTAATGACGGTAATCATAAGACTCATGTTGAAAAAGCCAAAATATTACACTATATTTGATAAATATATAAGTGAATTATTTTGCACGAGGAAATACCTTTATAGTTAAACGTAGTGAAATCTCTATGGATTAAAGGAAGTAAAGATAAATAATCTTTTACATCGTATTTAATAAGTGTAACTATAAGATTAATTAGAAGTGTAAATTGGGATGTGATGTCCCACTAATCCATAATACAATCCATTAATTTTGAGAAACAATCACATCTTATCCCACTTAATTTTGATGAGATAAAATGATAATGCAATAATATTAGTATTAGTTGAGATATCTTATTTGTCACAAATGAGTCTAATTAGGATAAACAAAAATACAAAAATAATAGAAATTATGAAACATGATTATTTATAATGTAAAAGTTTAATAAAGAAAATGATGAAACATTATGTTTAAAGTGAGGCACATTATGATCATTAGATTACAATCTAAATGTGATGATATTTAAATAAGATCATAAAACATAAGCCCATTAAGGACATTAGGTGGTAGTGTTGGCATACCAATAAAGTTGATTCTTATAAATTAGGAATCAATCCTATTCAATAAAAGCTATAAAAACATTTGTAAGTTATGTCAATATGGTATTGGCATCTCGTGTGTAAAAAATAATGTATATATTTTATTTGATGTTTGTGTATATCTTTTGTAAGGTTGATTATTAATGACTCAGTATTATTTAGAACATAGTTTTGTAATTTTTTGTTACACACACTCACCTTCTTGGATTGCATATAGTTTACATTATTAAATGTTTGTTATTGTGTTGTCTTGTCTCGATTGCATATAATTTTGTATGTTTTTTACTGTGTACTAGCTGATATGGTTGGCAAGGCTCACCATACTTCTTTGGTCCTTTCTTAGTCTATACTGTAGGATGTAGAATAGTAGAGATGAGTCTTTCTCATATTTCTTAAACATAGGTTTGAGTGTAAAAAATGTGAGATTGAGTGAAGTTTTGTTGAGAGATGAAATGAATGGTTGGCTAGTAAAGAGCCATATCATTTGGAGAAGTTTCTCTCAAGGTTGAGTTATCGTGTGTTGGTTAATATTTACTAGAGTGTAATAATTGCTATACATGAGAAGCCTTTGTGGTTATGTGACATGTGTTGGCTAGTAGTTGCAAGGATGCAACGGTTTCTATAAGTGAGGAGCCTATGTAGTAGTGTGTTGTGTGTCAACTGAGTGTTACGAGGTCATAACATTGAACATAAGTGAGGAGCCTATGTGTTTGTGTGTTGTGTGTCATCCAGGTGTTACATGGTTGTAACATGTATGCATGTTAGAAGGTTGAGCCATTAGTAGTCAATCACATCATGTGGTGATGAAGCTTAGTGGATGATCTTGGATCTACTTGGATCAAGTGTTATGTTGACATCCAATGTGGGAAACTTAGGCGCAATTAGGATATGTGTCTTGAATTATAGAGATATTTGTATTTATACTTTTATCAATTTGTATACTGTTGATTTACATTTTACTATTTTTTTTACTACCAAATGGTTTCCATAAGTAACTTAAGGATATTACTACATAGAAGTTAGATTCCATGTGGAATTACCATATTACATGTTGTGTTATGTATGATCACATGATGTGAGAGCACATTCATCATTTACCAATTATGTTCGTACATAAAAGGTTTTAAAGTGATTTGAAATCCTTTATAGATTTTCCAATATGTTTGCTTTATTCACATGTTGTATACTATTTGTCATGTTAATGTATGTTATTAGCCTGAACAGAAGCTTGTGATGCACAACATCACTAGTGTGTTTACAACAAATTATTCTTTATTATCTACTGGTTGTTTCGTGCTGTGTAGAATTAAACATATTTTTATTGTATTTTCATTATGCTATTTGTTTAATTCACGTTATGAGATATGTTTGATCGAGTTGGATTAAAGCTCATGAAAAGATTTCATAGGTTGATTTATCCACTCCCATTATATGCCCTGAATGCCTATTTAAATTAGGTGTTCAATTTACATATGTACAATTGTTCATAATTATAAAACTTCATAATCCAAGCTGAACCATTTGAATTGGTTGAATTGTGTTGGCTAGATTGATTTTCTTTGTTTTTGTTTTTATTTTTGTAAACTTATATTTTTATTTTTACTAATAAAATAACTATTGCATTAGATTTTATATTCTAAATAATGATTAGGACCTAAAAAGTATTTTTATTTTTTTAAATAATAAGCGATAAAAAATATTTAGTTAAAATATAAATAGCATATAAAGTAAAATAGATGTTTAATATTTAATTTCATACAATTTAATCATATGTATAAAAAATGTTTAATTTAAACAATATTTATTTAATTAAATAGAAACTAATATTATGTACATGCTATCTCCAAGTCTAATCTAATTAATTATCCACTAATTGAAATAAATTAATTATATCATATAACCAATAATTTTAAGTTTTTGAAATTTTTTTTTCTAAAATTATATTATCAAAATTAAAATAAATAAAATGATATTACTACAGGGTTGAATAAATTCCAATGTGATTTTCACTATCAAGTATCTACCCAACCCATCTTGAACCAGTTTTGAGGGTTTTAGAACCAATACAACCCAATAAAAGGAGAAAACTTGAACAATATGGTTCGATTTGAATGAGTTAGTTTAGATAGAGTAAATTTTAGACATCCATACTAAATAAGACATGTGATAAAATGATATAACCCGCTTTACATTTCTAAGATTTATGTTGGAGAAAGCCAAAAATATAGAAAAAAAATGTTAGATTGGTTGTGTATGTTGTATGAAAAATAGATTGTTAAACTATACCTCGAAATTTAAAAATAAATTGTTAAACTATAAAAAATGTAAATTTACTTATTTATAATAGTTATAAGATAAAGGATAAAAAAACACTAGATAAAAGAGATGCTTGTTATGGTGCCATTTGTTTTTTTATATTTTATCTTCTTTAAAACATTAAACTAATAATTTCATATTCAAATAAATAATAAAGTCGTAAGTATATATTATAATGACCAAAATTACTATTTTAGTAGTTGATTAAATGTGTGTATATATTATAATAACCAAGATTACTATTTTAATAGTTGATTAAGTGTATGTTTGCCTATGATCTTACTAAAAGTGATTTTAAATAAAAGTTGTTTAAAAATTAATTTCAAGAAATATATATAATATGCTTATGTTAGCAAGTACAAAATATATTTTATGAATTTTCAAAGCATTTATCATAAATAATTTCATGTTTGTACGAAACACATTTTACTCATTATCGAACTTTTCTCCTTTATGCTTTTTTTTCATAAATATGTGAATCCCTCTTCCACCTAAAGTTTTTCACACACAATTCTTTAAAAAAAAATTGCAATATTATTTGGCTTGTAAACTCCAATATACCAAAACAATATAAAAGAATCTTAGTTCTTTGCTATAAAAGTGGATGCAAGTAGTTGTCTTCAAATAACATTTGTGTGTCATAAGATTAAGATGATAAATAAAATTAAATGAATTATTTTTTTTTAGGAAATAAAAATGTCATTCAACTAAGATCAAGGAAATAAGCTTTTATCTATTTTTCTGTTTTGTAAGGCCCTCTAACCAATTATTTGGTTTATTCAATTGACATATTAAATATTATTTAGAAAAAATAAAATCTTAATATCTTATTGTCGTATTTAAAATCTTAGACATGATACTTCTAGATGAATATTTGAATGAGAGTAAACCTTGACAAAATTGACATTATCATGACATAAATCATCATAGATTAAGATCTAGATGAAAACATATCACCCTAAAAGAATATATAGGTGAAAAAAACACAAAAAAAAAATGTTTTTAGAAGGTCCCTTTATGACATAAAACTAAGAAATTACTTAGAGACTTTCATAGAAAGATGAAAGAGCAAAGTGACTAACCCCTAAAAAGTTTGGATCTTGGGTATTGTCTATGATTTTATTATTTTATGTATGCATATCTCTTTTCCTTTATTGTAATCTCCTCTTTTGTGAAATTTAGGGGTGACAATCATATTATGTTCTTGTTGTTTTTGTCTTAACGTTTTGATTGACACAATAAAAAATTTATATAATTTTTTTTTAAAAAAATATTTATAATAGTAAAGAATAACATGAATTTAATTTTACATAACAATTATTGATAAATTCTAGTTCAAGCATGTTTGACTCATGTCATTAACATGTTCATATTTGTATTTGTGTTTGTGTTTGTGCTCATGTCGTGTTGATGTCTCATATTAGTGCTTTTGGTGCACTTGTTAAGAAAATATCGATCTAGCATTTTGACAAGTGCTTGAAAAATAGGCTTATTTATGTTTTATTGGAATTAATTGAAAGAATTAGGTTTTAATGTTACATTTTTACTTAATTATTTTACAAAATGAAAAACTTAAAGTTTAATGTAAGGGTCCAAAGTGACAAAAATTAAAGATTTAGTGCTTGAGATGTAAAATGTCAAACATTGAAGGACCTATATGCCATTTTTGTACACAAAATACATCTGATTTTTTTCAATGGAAAGAGTTGAAGAAAATGACCATATGTCGAGACATGGTATTATTCATGTCGGAGCATAGTAACCACGAGTCTAACCACTAAATCTAGAAAAACAACTTTGCATCGAGGCATAGTAATTTTCATGTTATGGCATTATGAGTATCAAATTTACGATGGAGTTCAGAAATTGTATCATACTGCAACATGATATATCGAATGTCATGGCTAGTGTGTCCTTTATTCACATGTATGTCACAATTCCCAAATTTTATTTCTCACTTTCTTCCCCTCAAAACCTAGCATTATAAATAGATTAATTAGGACTGTTAATAGGAGGAGTTGTGGCTCGAGGAAAGAAAGAGATTTCAAAAGGCAATAGTCCTAAGCTTTCTTCTCTTTTCTTTTATTGTTCTCATGTGTATTTTTATATTTTTATAAATTGTTCTCTATGGATAGCTATTTTTTTTATTAATTGGGGTGATTTCAAAGCCCTATATATGAATCACAATTAATTAAAATATGTTATGTTCTAATTTTATATTATCTTTATTATGTATTTAATTCACTATTTTAATATCGATATAAAATTTCTTAATAATTTAACTGTATAATTAAATTTAGGTTAATTTTTCTACAATCAGTTTTGTTGATAAGGTACATAATTTCTTAATCAAATTATTTTAATTGTATTATTTAAATCTTATTTTTACTTTACTAGTTTTTAAATAATTGCTTTACTTTTCTTTTCACAAACAACAAATCCCTCCCTAATTTTGTAAATAGGAAATTTTTCTAAAATTCTCTACGAGAAAGGTCTTTACTTATTCTATACTGAAACACAAAATTTCAAGAGAATTTAAGGAATAAATAAACTGTTACATTTCAAACGCATTAGTTTTTGGTGCAATGTTACCATAATTTTTTGTTAAATTAACTCTTTTTTTAATATTTTTATTTATTTCTTTTATTTTCATAATTATTTTTATTGTTGCTTAATGTTTTTCATATTTTTATTCATTTTTCAGAAGATTAGCGAATGACTTCACGACGTAATAGCAAAATGGATTCTTTGATCAACCAAAACTATAATATGAGATCTAATTCACATATTGCACATATCCCTCTGCTTCCATCGTCTATTAATCGAACAATTAACATAAAAGTACTTAAGAAAGTAATTGAGAAATCTCTTCCACTTTCTAGCGATTCTTCAAACGATTTAGATCGTTCTACTCATGAATAAGAGGTTAGGAATAATCCTAATCAAACTCTTAAGGAGATGGCCACACAAGCTTTAGATAAAAAATAGTTATGCATTCAATACAATAAAAATGACAAGCCTTTTGAATTGAAGTACGTCATGATTCATCTTTTGTCTACTTTTTGAGGTTAAGTGAGTGAAGATCTGAATAAACATTTGAACGAATTTCATGTGGGTTGTTCTAGCATGAAGCTGAATAGTACAACTAAAGAATGAGTGAAGCCTAAAGGATTCCTATTTTCTTTAGTAGACAATACTAAAGAGTGGCTGTACTATCTGGGACCATTACTAGTTAGAACAGGATTTGGAAGGACATGTGTTGTATTCAACAACACAATGTAAAAACATTTTACAAGTATCAGAAGCATTACAAGAAACTATTTTCTAGCTACCCTCATCATCAAATAAGTGAGAAACTCTTACTTTAACACTTCTATGAGGGATTGATACCCATAGATAGAAGCATGATTAATGCAAGAAGTGGTGGTGCATTGGTTAATAAAACTCCTGAAAATGTAAGAATTGTATTGCAACCATGGCAACAAATACTCAACAACTTAGCACTCAATCTAACCCACTACAAAATGGTTAATGAAATAGGTATTTCTACTAATATTGAGCAACAACTGAGCGCCCTTACTTTACTTGTTCAACAACTAGGAATTAGACAAGTTAAAACGTGTGGATTTTGAACAAACATTGGACACCCTATAGACTTATGTCCAATTATTTGATATCCTAATGTGGAATAAGAAAATATTGTGGGGGATTGATGAGTGCTTGAAAAGCACTAAATAGTACGTGATTTAGTTTCTCTTTGATGTCAAAAATAGATTTATATTTGCATAATTTTATCATTATTTTTAGCAAATCTATGTTTTCAAAATCACGGGTATGTTTTATTATTTTTCAAGTATTTTTGGCTTCAAAATGATTCAAATTAAAAATACTTGTAGAATTGTATTTGAAAGAACTAAATTACAATTTGGAAGAATAAAAGAATAACATATGTATCAACCAAGTTTGTAAGGGCTGAAACAAAAAGAAGTTGAAGAAATACAATTTAACGCATGCTATGACAATGATATGTATGTGTTGCAGCATGACCTTCTCGAATTGTAATTGAACGCATACCAAATTCAACATGGGTTGTAATTTTGGAAAAAAGTGTGCCACAACATGCAATAATATCTCTCTCATAATCCACTTTCTTCTCATCTTCTCAACGTTTCTCATAATTACAAATATACCCTTTCATCCTCAATACAGACACACCAACATTTCAACTTAGTTCTGATTAGTATATAACTTTTTATAGTTTAAATTTAATAGCTTAGGAATTTAGTTAACTATAAGTTTTATGTAGTAGTTTTCGATCCAATAAAAAATATAGGTAGATTTATTTGAAAGCTTTTTAGATACAAATTAGTAATAAAGCTCCATACACAAAATGACACTTTTGAGGTATAAAATTTAAATATATTCTTTTATTTTCAGAATTAATTTTATGTTCTATTCTGAATATAATTTTTAAATATTGACCATCGATTAAATTGAGCATGTGAGGCTGAATATTACTATAATATATTAATTATATTGCTATGCTTATGAAATATTGATTTAGGTAAACATTTTTAAAATAAATTGATTTTTATTTCTTCATATATCAATGATAGGAGTAAGATTGTGATTACATTAATATATAAAGGAGTTTAAATTTTGTTTGAGTTAAAGTATGATTTGGATGTAATTTTCATTTAGTATGAGACTCTTGTGATATGTGATAAGAGTGTTTGGTTAAACCAAATACTTAGGAATGTTTTATGTACAAATTTTTCATAGACATTTTTATGATCTCAACAAACTCTAAAGCTTTTTTGAAAATCACTCTAGGTGAAATCATAGAATACACATTGCTAAGGAAATGATTTAGGTTATTTTTGGACTGTTTGTGCCTTTTCAAGCCTACCATTCATCTTTTTATCGCTAGTATACCTTTGAGTTTCTATAAAATATAAAACTTTATCTTTCTTTGGCCTATTATAATCTTCCTTTTTTGAGCCAAAATTAAATTATCCTACCCTTCTAATCTCTAAGAGGACTTGACATAAACACACATTTAGTAGAGTTTTTCAAGATGAAAGGGTGAAAATTCGAGTAGAAATATATTACAACACGAAAAAAATTGAAAATAATATGTTGGGCCTATAGAAAATCTATTTTGGATTTAAAAATAATGAAATATTTTAGTAATCCAAATCTGTTATGTTATAAAAAAGAAAAAAAAGGAAAGAATCATGAAAAGGGTATAATAGTATTTAACTTTGGATGTGAAAGTAAATCATGGTCGGATGAGTTATGTGATATTTTGAGCTATTTTAGAACTTAAAATGATATTGTTTTAATTTAATTAAGTTCTCTTATTATTGTGACACATCTTTCCGCTCTTTATATGTTACAATCCTAATAAAGACCTTTTGATCCGAGGGAGTGTGTACATTATACATTAGTAGAGAATGACTTGATAATTAAGCCTATGGGGTTTGTGATTATAATGTTTATACATATTATTTTGAATATTCTTGAGATAAAAATTTTTATTATGTGAATGTTGTATATGAAATCATCCGGTGTTGATATTAACATTTTATTGCTAGATGGATGTAAAGAGTCGATTACAAAAGTAAAATTAATGTTTGAAATACGATATTTTAAGAGAATTTATAGTAAGGAATAGATAAAATGTTGCATTTCATAATCTCAAAATAATATGTTTTAATAAGTATATATTGTATGAAAATATACAATCACGTAAAACTAGATAATTATAAGTTGAAATGTTATTTTGGAATGTAAAGTTAAAAATATTCTTGACGGAGTGTTTTTTTATTTAAATTGCAATGAGTACGTTGAAAATAAATGTGCGATGTTCACAATAGAAGAAAAACATTTTTTATTTATTTTCCCCAAAAACTTTTGTTAATAGATATTTATATACACAACTGTCTTTAAAGCTTCAATATACAAGGATTTAGAAAGATTAGAGTTGCTAAGCATACTCTGCATAATGTCCAATAATGTTCAATTTCTTCTTTCTGCTACATCATTCTGGTCTGGTGAACTAGGCATAGTATATTAGGCAACTATCTCATGTTTTTGAAGAAACTTAGTAAATGAACCAGGCACTTGTCCATTCTTAGTGTGTCTACCATAATATTCACCACTTCTACTGCAACCTTAAAGCTTTTAAAGGCATCTAATGCTTCGCTCTTATTATGAAGCATGTAGAGATACATATATCGAGAAAAATCATCAATAAAGGTGATAAAATATTTCTGACCTTGAATGTCCATGTTTGGACAACATATGTCTATATGTACGATTTCCAATATGTTTGAACTCCTATTGACACCTTTCTTTGACTTGCTAGTCTACTTTCCTTTAATGCAATCCACACATGTCTCAAAATCAATAAAATCTAGAGTACTAAGTACCATATCTTTCACTAATCTCTTAACTTTTTCTATAGATATATGTCCTAATATCTTATCCCATAATGTAGAAGAGTACTCCTCAATAATACACCTTTTAGTGTCGACTTGAACATGCATAGTGTTATGAGTGACATTATTTCGTAAATTAATGCAGTAAAGACCATCAGACAAAATACCATTTCCAACACAATTAGATTTATTAAATAAACTGAAAGATGTTTATGAAAAGTGAAAGGAAAAACCAAAAGGTCCAAGTCTTGAAATCGAAATCAAGTTTCTAAAGAAACTTGGAACATAAAATGTCTTTTCTAATTCTAAAATCAAACTGCATATTCCTACAGCCTCCACATGGGAGCCCATCTTGTTACTGGAAAAGATGTATTGCTCACTTCCCACTAGCTTCTTTAGATTCCCTATAAGGAGTTTGCAACATGGATTGTAGATCCAGAATCAATCCACCATGTGTTAATATTAATATTAACCATATTAGATTCATAACAAACAAACGAGGTTGGATTACCTTTATTCTCAATCCATTTATGGAATTTGATGCATTCCTTCTTCATATGTCTCTTCTTTTTACAAAAGAAACACTTGGCTTCTTTCTTAATATCAGCCTAAGGTGGAATCATCCCTTTTCCTTTCTGTTTGTATTAAGATTTTCCTTTCCCATACGTTGTAGCCAATATTGAACTTTCACCAAATTCCATAACAAGCCTCTCTTCCTCTTGAACACATATGGTCATTAGTTCATTGATTGACCATTTATCCTTATTTGTATTGTACGAGATTTTGAATGGCCCGTACTAATGTGGGAGAGTGTTAAGGATATAGTGCACCAGAAAGGATTCTGACATCTCAACCTTAAGATTCTTAAGTTGAGTCACAATGTCCCTCATTTGCATAATATGCTCGTGCACACATTTCACACTGGTGAGTCTTAAGGAAGAGAACTTCATAATGAAGGTGCTTGCTAATGCCTTATCTAAAGTGATGAACTAATCATCAATGGCCTTTAGCAAATCTTGAACATTGTTATGTTGATCAACAGAACCATGAATTCTACCAGAGATCTTAGTTTAATGAACATCATGCTAAGGCGATTAGATCTGTCCCATTGTTCATAAAGCATGATATTCTAAAGAGTGTTGGTTTCAGTAATTTTAGGTGGTTCATTTTTCCTAACAATATAGTCAATATCCATCCACCCTAGATGAAAGAGAATTCTTTCCTTCCATACTTTATAATTATCCCCTTTCAGGTCGAGAATGTCATAGCAGATATAAGAGAAATTTACAGGTTGAGAAGATGCAATTAAAGATTATATGCTTATTAAAATTTGAGACTTAAATTAAACTCATTCTATACCAATGTAAACACATGAAAAATATGAATCTAGTGACATAAAACTTGTGTGTGGACTAAAATTCTAATTCAATTAGATTCATCTTTATTTTACAATAAAACTATCAAATTATTTTCATTTTCCTAATTCCTGTAGGTAAATTAGAAAATATAATTTGATATTTTCTCATAATTAATCACACAAAAATATAATAAAAATTCACGCGGGATAAGATTTATTATATCACATATAATTAATTACAATTAATATTTATTTTATAAATGTGATCTTAAATAAACCTTATTATAGTTTTAATTAATTAAAAATGGTGTGGCTACTCTCTAATTAATTAAACTATATGAATCACTTAAATATTAGCTAAATCCTTAAGCTCAATTATTGCATAAAACCATAAGCAATATTAATTTAATTTCAAATGTGCAAATATTATCTATCTTAAGATTGTATGTATGATAATAAATTATACAAGCAAAAATAAATAATATAAGCACTAAATAAATCTATAAAGAGTCATTAACAATTAATTTCATTATGCATAAGTTATTGAACCAAATTTTTATATGTATAACTAATTACAAAATTTATAAATACAAATACCAAAACAAATAATTTAAGCATAATGTATTTAAATAAATTTTAATGTGCGCAAAAATTATTTAAATAAATGTCACATGTATAATAAATATTCTACACATGAAACATCTAAGTTAAATAATTAATCACATTACAATTATATTCAAAATTATTTTTTTAATAAAAATTAAATTCTGAATGTATATATAAAAATAAGTTTGATACAAAATAAAACATAACATTCATTTCAGCCTAGTGGACAGGGAGCTTATTGCCAATCATGAGACCCGAACAGATATATGATCGTATCTCACTATTTTGGTTCATCTTTGTTTAACTCCTAAGGAAGTGAAATTGGCAGCATCTAAGTGCTCTGTTTTGTTCTAATAGCATCTTATTTTCCTTTATTTTTGTTTTTTATTTACACACAGGCCTCTTCTTGCTTTAGTATATCCTATGTAAGTTCTATTTCTCTCTATACTACTTCAACTTGCATGCTTGATATATATTGTTGAAGCTTTTAGTTATGGATTAATGATTGAGACAATGGTGAATTTGCTTTTGACAGATGTGCTTCCATTAGGGCAATTGAGACCAATTCCTTTTCAGACAGTCAGACATTGAATGCATACTGGGTTGTCTTATCACTTATGTTGCTTCTTGAACATGGTTTCATGAAGTTTTTTGGATGGTGATTATGCTCTACTTTTATCCATTGTGTTATACAATCAGTTTAGGCCTAATTAGATGTGTTTTTGGAGATTTGTTGAAAAATATTTTTCACTTCATTGCACAATGGTCTTTTTAATTGCCATTTACCCTTATGCAAAACAAAATCTCTTTATATGACTTTTTGGTACAAATGTAATGGAATGGTTTCTAGGTCAAGTATATGAAATTATAATATATTGCAATTAGATTGTTTGGCAAATGCCTCAAATTTTCTGAATAAGTTTGCACATCCTTCAATTTTGATCTTGATGTACCAAAAAAAAGATAGAAAGAAAGAGAAGGAAGGCGAAAATAGAAATGATTAATCTACCATGTAAATCCTTCTTTTTTCTTTGATAGAAACTATGTGAATCCTTCATTTCTAGCTGCTAAACAGCGGAACTTGGAGTCATGTCATTCATATAGAAATTTCCTTTTAAGACGGCGATAACGTACTGCAATATAAGTCATGTTTGTTTTGGTAGTGTGAAGGTTCACTTGTTTGTTGTTACTCTGTGTTTTCCATCTTAATAGTTCAACTTTTCATTGATACATTGATAGTGATGTATAAAAGCTCACTTCAAAGAACACTTCCCTAAATCTATTATAGGCTTTTTCAAATGAACACGTCTATGGTTTTCTTATCCATTTTCTAGTTAAACACTATGTTAAATGGACTTTTTATTTTTCGTGAAGTACTCGCGTCCAAGTTTCATGAGTGGAAAGGGTCTTAATGAGTTGATAAAGCAAGAATTGTTGGGTAACCTAAAAGGGGAAAAATTACTTATTTGAGAATAATGTATCTTGGGAAAAGTCAAAAGAGTGAAGTTTACATAAAGTGAAAATGTCACTAGGGAAAAATTGGGATACATACATGCAGACCTATGTGGGTTAGCAAGAAAACCATCCCTAGGTGCTTTAAGATATTTTGTTTCCTTCATAGATGACTTCTCAAGAAAGGTATAGGTATACACACTAAAAACCAAAGATGACGTGCTTGAAAACTTTGAAGTTTGGAAGACTCAAGTGGAAGTGAAAATTGGAATAAAGATTAAATACCTAAGGATTGACAATGGAATAGAGTTCTGCAACAATAATTTCAACAAGTTCTGTGAGGAATATGAAATCACTAGGCGTAGGATAGTAGCATACACTTTTTAATAGAATGACTTTATAGAGGATGAATATGTTATTGCTTGAGCTAGTGAGGTATGTTTAGATATCGGGATCGACTTGGTGCCCGATCCATGCAAGTCGTTCAATGATTTACTTGAGCTCAATGATCAGCCTGAGCTCAATGACTAGCTTGAGCCCAATGATCATCCCGAGCTAGGGTTGACCTTAACCCCTGATATGTTATACTTTATGCCAATTATACCCCTCTAACATGTAAATATATGTACTTATTATGTAATTGACACATGTATATGTAATGTTCTATAAATATATGGACCTCCTATGAGATCCACACATTCAACCAATCAGCTTAACTTCTCTCAAAGTTTTTTGTCTGTAAACTAGATCAATCCCAAACATTTTAATGCCTACCGTGGGGCCTAGATTTTTAGGTTGAGCTTAAGTTTCTGACTCCATACTTCTTGGGATTTTACTTTGAGTCTTGAGATGAGCTTAAGAAATCTATCATGTTCTGTTAAAAAAATTGCACCTAAGACACAAACCATTCTACACACATTAATATGGTGGGAACTCATAATGGTAGATTTTCAAAATTGGCTAACAAAGGAATGAGAGCTACTCAAGAAGACGCAACACCACCCCTCGATGAGGTTAGGATAAAAGAGAAAATAGCTTGAGGAATCCAGAAGAGAAAATATGGCACTATGGTCCCAGTGAGGAGGAAGGGTTCTGAATGACCAAGTAGTAGAATAGGGCCAACTTAAGCCATATCACACAAAGTAATAAGATGAAAGGAACCACCTTTATAGTTCGGCGAGACCTAAAAAGGAACAATAGGTTCAAGAAAGGAAGAATTGGGAGACACGATTTCAAGCATTGGAGGAAGCGAATAAAAAGCAAGACATAGCCTTGAAGGTAGCTCAGGAGAAAACGACAAGGGTAAAACTCCTTATGATGTGGACAAAGATTGTGAACAATTGTGTATATCCCTTTTTTTTATAATATAGAAAATGATGAACCAATAGCCAAGTTCAATGCCCTGATTATTTTGGGATGAAGGACCCGATGACGCACGTACAACACTTCAAAACATCCATGACTCCCATGAGTTTGACCCATGGAAAAAGTGATTCTATGATGTGCAAATTATTCGCAGCCACTCTTTGTGAGGGTGCCCAAAAATGGTTGAACAACTTAGCACCTCAATCTATAACCTATTTTCCACAGTTTGCCTGACTCTTTATCACAAACTACACCTACGATAAGCCCTTGAGGAAAGAATCACACCACTTTTTCTCCATGGTCCAGAGGATGAGAGAATCCGCCGAGGAGTATATGAAACGATTATGGGAGGGAAAATTGAAAATATCTGATTGTCCTAACTTTATAGCTATAGAAGCATTCCGGAGAGGTCTCCCAAAGAATTCTGACCTATTTATAGAATTAACCAAGACAATGCCTCGCACTTTGGAAGAATCTTAGAGCGATGTCAGAAAGTTCATCAACTTGGAGAGAGAGTTAGGCCCAGTTAAAGATTAGCGAACTAATGTGGAGACAGTTCTTGACAAAGAGAAGAGGAGGATAAGCCTAGATGGGCAACATCAAAAAAACAAAGAATAAACATTTTACACCAAATAATAGGTCAATCGGATATTGGTCAAGAAATAGAAGGCCTTGGGGAGGTCACTTTCTCCCTTTAGGGATCCTTCCTTAAGAGTAAATCTAACCCAATTAGTGATGATAATGGAGGAGGAACCTAATGTCAGGTGGCCAGCCAAGATGAAATCCCTACTTAGAGACACATCCAAATGGTGTGCCTTCCATAAAGATGTGGGCCATGATAAAAAATACTACAGACACCTCAAGAAGGAGATAAATGAGTTATTAACAAGGGGATATCTGAAGGACCTCATCACAGAAAATAGAGATCAAAGAAATCACAAAAAATAGGCAAGAGGTGTTAAAAACAACAAACCTGACTAGCAATAAAAGATAGCCATACAAAGGAACCAATATAGAACTATACACATCATATATGGAAGATTATAGGTTAGAAAAAACTCCAATAACTCACACAAAAGATTTGTTAGAGAGTTGCATAGTGCCCCCATGTATACGCATTAGAAAATAGGAGACCTGCCACTGAAATTGTTCTCAATGAGAAAAATGAGACCTCGTCTCACCATGAGGATTGGATCTTGTGACATTTGTAGAATAATGATTGATATGGGGAGTTCGATAGACCTCCTTTTTATGACCCCTGAAAGAGCTCTAGGTATAAAGGACCATAACATTGTCAAGACGAAGTTCCCTCTTGTAGGGTTCAATAGTAGTACCACCTATGCCAAACGAATGGTAGTGCTGTCTATTATGGCAAAAGAAATTATAGTAATGACCACTTTTGTAATCATCGATGTCCCAACTCACTATAATGCCATCTTGGGAATACCTTGGATACATAAGATAAATGCAATCCCATCCACCCTCTACTAAGAAATTAAGTTTCCCACTAGTGAAGGGCAAGAGGAGATTAGGGGAGATTAGGAGAAGGCCAGAAGCTATTATAAGGCTACTATGAAGGAAGTGTCCCGAAAATAGAAATTATTGAGAGGTCTCCCTCAAAGGATGCCAGAGAACCAAGGCCTTATAAAATCAATAAACCTAAATGAAGTAAGGAACCTCCCCATGGAGGTAAAAGGCGAGAGCCAACCCTTATAATTGGGTGAAGATTTGAAAATGGATCTAGAGGCACAACTATCATAGTTCTTCAGGAATAACTCAGATATCTTTGCATGAACTCCAACTGACATACCCAAAATTGAACCAAAAGTCATCAATTGAATGTCGATCCAAAGGCTAGACCCATACATCAATGAAAAATAAAATTTCCAAGAGAAAAGAATGAGGTCATCAAATACCAGGTGGCTGCCCTTAAAGAAGTAGGGGTCATAAGGAAGGTCAACAATCACTCATGGCTATCAAATGTGGTCTTAATCAAGAAATCATATGGGTCATCTTGTATGTGTGTCTCTTTCATAGATTTAAACGATGCATGTCCAAATGATTGATTCCCCTTCCCAAGTATTAAATAATTGGTAGACATTTCTATTGGCTTTGGGACGATGAGTTTCTTGAATGCATACTTAAGGTACCACCAGATTAGAATGCACTCTGAAGACGAGGAAAAAAGATCTTTTATCATAGAAGAGAGGACATTCTATTATAAAAGATGTCATTTGGATTGAAGAATACGGATTCAACATATCAACACCTAGTTAGCAAAATATTTGAACAGCTTTGGAGGAACCTAGAGGCCTATGTAGATGAGATGATGGTTAAGTTAGCTCAACCCAGGGACCATGTTACAGACCTAGAGGAAGTATTCTCAGTAATATGAAAATATAGTATAAGGCTCAACCCCAAAAAATGCATATATGGTGTTGTTATAGGTAAATTTTTAGGGTATCTTGTGTCAGCCAGAGGGATTGAGGTTGATCCAGACAAAATACAGGCCTTGATAGACATGAGACCACCTTCTAGCCTTAAGGGAATTCAGCAATTAAATGGAAGAATAATAGCATTGAACATGTTCATTTCTAAATGCACTGATAAGTGTTTACCTATATTCAAAATGTTGAAAAAAGGCACATCAGTCTTTTGGGACAAGAGCTATGATGGAGCCTTTAAAGAAATCAAGAAGTACCTAAGTAACTCCTTTTTCTTAGCTAACCCTCGTCCTGGTGAGGTTATTTATTTGTATTTGGTTATGACCTCCCATACATGCAGCACTGTACTTTTACCTTAGAGAAAAAAGTTCAACATCCTGTCTATTACGTCAGCTAGGTTTTAAAGGATGCCTAGAGCTAGTATCCAACCATTGAGAAATTAGCATTTGCTTTCAAAGTTAGTGCATGAAAGCTCATACACTACTTCGACTCCACACCATTATGGTACTCACTTCTCACCCACTCAAGAATGTCTTGATGAGACTAGATGTAGCAGGGAGATTGGTATAGATAGCCATAGAATTGGAGGAGTATGACATTAAATACATGGCTAGAACGACCATCAAAAGGCAAGTGGTGGCTGGGTTTGTGGCTGAGTTTATTGAAAAGCCAGAGGTTATTGTCAACGAAGAGAAAATAAGGACATATGGGGTAGATCAAAAGGACAAGGCAATTTGGCAGGTGTTTATTGATGGAGCACATAACTTCAATGGTGTAGGGCTAGGGTAGTCTTAGTAGACCCCAAAAATAGTTGTTTCGAGTATGCAGTCAGACTTTATTTCAAGGTGATCAACAATATTGCAGAATATGAGGCAACTATATTTGGAGCCATGACCTCTAATAAGTTGGGAGTAGATAAGGTCACCCTACATAGTGATTCACGGCTAGTAGTCAACCTGTTCTTAGGGTCATTTGAAGCTAGAGATGGAAAAATGAAAGGTTACCTAGCAAGGTTAAAGAAGGAGTGCTCTAAATTCTCTAAGTTTGAGATCAAGCAAATAGCTTGAAAGGATAATGGTCACACCAATGCCTTTGCCACTTTAGCATTGGTACGAGAGGCCAACCACAATCGAGTAGTATCGATAACAATCCTATCAAATGTATGAAGCTACTAGATGATAACAGGTTTGTGAAAGAAATCAAATCTAAGGTAGGTCGGTATATGATATAAATAGGGAAATTATATCAGAAAACTCCAATCGGTCTAAGGATCTTGTGTGTAATGAAGGAGGGATCTGAAAGATTAATGTATGAAGCACATGAAGAGGAATGTGGTCCACATAAAATGGGAGTAAATTATCACAACAAATCATGAGATAGGGCTATTATTAGCCAACTATGTTGGCAGATTGCATAAAGTACACCCAGACATGCAACAAATGTCAAAGGTTTTCCCCGTTATCACACACACTCCCCTAAATACCATGAATAGTTTAGTGAGTCCTTGTTCCTTTTATAAGTGTGGGCTTGACATAGTATGACCCCTTCCTATAGGACAAGGTCAAAATAAGTTTCTACTTGTGGATACTAATTACTTTTCAAAATGGATTGAAGCAAAACTCCTGGGTAGAATACGGAAGGAGGAGGTGATTTGATTTATATGGAAATCCATAGTTTTCTATTTCAGCCTGCCCAGAGAACTCATCACAGATAATAAGAGACCATTCATAGGATGAAATATCATGGAGTTTGCCCTCAAGTACAACATTAATATGTACCACTCCATTCCATATTATCCTTAGGCCAATGGTCAAGCAAAATCCTCTAAGAAGCTCATCATCAGCTTATTAAAGAAAACACTAGAAAGTGCAAAAAAGAAGGTGGGTGGAAGAGATGCTTAGAAAATTATAGGCCATCAGGACTAGTCCTTGAGGAAGCACTAATGAGACCCATTTTTCCTTGGTATACGGGACAGAGGTAGTAATACCAACCAAAGTCACGATACCCATTGTCAGATCATTTTTAAGGAAGGAACAAAATGATGTAATTAGATAAAATGAATCGACCCTCGTGGAAGAGAAAAGAAATGAGACCCTAAGAAGGATGATCAAGAAAAAAGGAGAATATCATATTATTACAACAAGACCGTGTGCTTTAAAGTATTTTCTTGTAGTGATTGGGTTTTCAGGAGGATCTTCCTTAACAAGAAAGAGTAGATGGTTAGAAAATTGGGTGCTAGTTGGGAAAGACCTTATTAAATAATTGACATGACACCAAGATGGGCCTACCTACTAAAAGCATAGAAGGAACTGAATATGGCATGAGTTAGAATGCCAGGCACTTGAAGAAATATCACTTCTAATGTATAAGAGTTCCCATTTTTATGTAATGTTGGCACCGACAATCAATGGAACTACATCACCCCATACAAATGGGTCTTTCTTTTAGAAGTCTCCCACTATTTTATGTCATGGACTGATCACCTTAGTTAATAACCAGGTAGATCACCCTAGCACTTACATAAGGTCACGAGTTGTCCACCTTGGTTAGGAACCAAGTCAGTGCTTTGACATTGAAGGGAAATGAGCACCTTGGTCAAGAACTAGGTAAGGCTCTCTCTCGCACCAATTTGAGCCACAAGCTGATCACCTCGGTTAATAACCAGGTAGAGCGCCCTTGCACATGCATAAGGTCAAAATTTATTCACCTCGATCCAGAACCAGGTCGATGCTTTGACATTGGAGGGTGATGTGAACCTCAGTTAGGAACTAGGTCAGACTCTCTCCCCTACCAATTTATGCCACAAGACTGATCACTTCGATTAAGAGCCATGCAGAGCGCCCTAATAAGAGAAAAGGTAGAACTGACCACTTCGATTAGCAACCAGGTTGCATTATATAATATAAAAAAATCATTGGATATTTATAAATACAATTACATGCACAATGTCAGGGCATCACAAGTACATGCCATCCATAATTTTTTCATTATTTAAAAATTACAAATCTTTGGAATAACTATTAATAAAAAGTTTTCCCTTCTCAGAAGTATAAAAACTCTTTAAATGCTTGGACATGTGACCAGTATTTGGATCATCAGTTTCTTCAACTAATGGTAATAGCTTGACTTGAATCTTAATAATTTTCTTTTATGTGTAGGTCATAGGCTTAGGGTGAGCTATCATCATCATGAGGAGTCCTCACTCCAATTCTTCAGTAACCTTCATCATCTTAAGGAAGACTCTTTCATATCGCTTCATATAGAAGCTTGCCCAATATGATTTCCCATCTACAAGCGTAGCCATACTAGCCAAGATCCTTATCACTCCATATTGAGTTTAGATTAACTGCTCCTTACAAGAAGCAAACTCACACTTTGTATATTTTACATTACACTCAAGTTTAACCACCTTGAGTTTGTGCGCCTTAACCTCGTCCTTAAGCCTACAATTTTCAATACATAAAGCTCGAACTGGGTGTTTATTGGTTCGACCAGAATCCATAACATATGACCAAAAAGGTTGGAGGAATTGATAGAAATCCACAAATTTATGGATTAAACAAGTGTTATCAACCTTTTTTATAGGAGATTAAGGTTGATAAAAATCATAAAAAAGAAAAATTAATGACCCAAGTTCCCAA
The DNA here is from genome assembly GCA_037013495.1 of Hippophae tibetana. Lineage (NCBI taxonomy): Eukaryota > Viridiplantae > Streptophyta > Magnoliopsida > Rosales > Elaeagnaceae > Hippophae > Hippophae tibetana. The sequence goes on along the minus strand of CM072805.1, from coordinate 19,693,238 downwards.
CAAAGAAGTGGGTAGGTCAATATCATAAATACACAATAAAATAGGTAAATTAATTTTCCATTAATAAATAAAGTTGATTTTTTCATTTAACATTCTTACAAGTTTGAGCTCACGACCACACAAATAGGAGTGGTGTTGTCTCATTTAGGAAAACATAAAACGTGCAAGTATACATGGTCACAAGTAATAAAATTTGATAAGTAAAGTATCGTTTCCACAGAGATTTGTTACTATAGTTTGTTGAGTACTAAAATTATTTCACTCTGATTTTATCCAAAACAATCGATAATTGGAACAAGTTTAAGCATGTAGATGCATGGCTCTACTTCTTCTACACTAGCTGAAGTTTCAAAAATTCCATGTTGCAAGCCTTATTAAAGTCATAGAGTAGCATCAACTAAAACAAATAAAGGTCAAGCTAATAAGTCTCAAGCTCACACTTTATATACACTAATAATCGAATAAAAAAACATGAGATAAACCACCTGACACATCTGGGGAAAGATGACTTTGCCAAAGTCCATACCCTCACAAATAGCCTCAAGTTACTTCTTGTACAAGTCAGCAGAAAGGTTTCTCGTACAATAATCGAGGTGCTTTGGTACCAAGCCTCGATTAAATACTATTCCCTCTACATCAATAATGAGATCATTAAGGATGGCATTCCCTTTCTTTGAATCCCTTATAGGATCCTCATATTCTTTAGAACCCATGTAAGAAGTTATAACCTCATGATTTTCTCACAAGGGTGATAAGGTCAGGAAAACATTCAGAGGCTCGGGACTAAAGATAGGCTCATCGATCACCACCTTCTTCTTCTTCTTTATTAAAGAAGGGAGACCTTCATGAGAAGACTTGTCCTTTTTCTTTCCCCTAAAAGAACCCCTCTTCAAGAACTAAATATGTAGCCATTGGAGAGCTCTTCCCTACGAGTGTAACCTTACTCTTCATATGGAAAAAGGTTAAGCAGCGTTAAAATCCATGGGATCTGAAAAATAAGAGCGAGGGGATGTTACGTTAGTCACATTGCACCAAAAAAGGGAAAATGAAAGTCATAGGACTAGTTCACCATCATCAACCACCACCTCAGACCGGCCCCTAAAGTTTATAAGAGGAGTTATACGTTTAGGAGGAGCCTTGGGTTTACGATTGATCCATATGGGAGGCTCTACTACACCATGCATCATCAGCCCATATGCGACAAAGCATGGGGTTTTCAACAAGGTCCTCCAATTGGTTTTTTCAGGAAGATAGTTTTGGATCTCATCCAACCTTTGCTTCACATCAAAACTCAAGGTTGTGATTAAGGAATCCATATTCCTTATTATAACCTTAGTGTCATTCCAAATGCTTGATAATTGTATTTTATATAGTTATTTTCATCTATTTTATTAATTAATATTGTTATGTTCTTGATATTTTTAAATAATTTTAAATGGAATAAATTAATATTTACTATTTATTTTTAAGGAATATATTTTTAAGAAAATTAAATAATTTCAATTGAAGAGTCCTTAATTGCAATTAACAAAAGTCTAAAATATAATTTGAATTAAAATCAAGCTTAATTGTAATTAATAAAAGTTTAAAAGTTAATTTAAATTAGAAAAGGGCTTAATTATAATTAAAGAAAGTTAAAAAGTTAATTTGAATTAAATTGGAGGGCTAAAATGCAATTAAGAAAAGTTTAATTTTCTGCACAAGAAAGAAGTCCACTCGCATTTATTATCTGTGCGACATGTGCACCGCCAGATCAGACTATCAACGGTGATGATTAGCGCGTGTATTACCAACGCGACAAAAAGCGATTGGATGTAAGGTTTCTAGTTGCACGTTGCTCGGTGAAATGTGTGGGACCCACATGTCTGCTGCGCAAGCCATTTCCCGTATAACACGGTCCACTGAAGCTTCGTGCGCCCTCCTATTCCAACGCGTAATACAATGCCACGTGTCCCAAATATTATTTCAGCAAATAAGAAGATTACATGTGGTATGTGTTTTGTTAAAAGAAAAAACACAGAAACGGTGCCCGATCCTAGCATTTTCTACGTATGCAACGCATCCTCAATGGCAATAATCTTGTGTGACACGTTCTTCATTCGCTCTCTCTTCACAATGAATAATTGTCTGCCACGTGTCCCATTATATCTTGCAACAAATCAGATGGAAACACGTGGCAGCATGAATTGAAACGAAAAAAATGCAACGGCGCACGTTCCCCTATTTTGCGATATTTATATTTTAAACGCATAAGTGCGTGTTTCAAGCCTCTTGTCCCCCACGCAGAATTTATTAATATTTTCGATATGTTATTTTGTCTCTTGCGTTTAATATTTTTTGATGTATTTTTTAGAGCTATAAATAGGGCATTTAATGCTAGAAAGAAGGGTTCCAGTTTTTGAAGTTTTGTTTTAGTTTCTTTTTAGACCTCGACTGGAACACGCAGAAGCCATTTTTGGCTTCTATTGTGTTCTACGTGTGCCATAAAATTTAGAAGCATAAATGTTTTAATTTTCTTTGTGTTTTTGAGCCAATATTCCTTAAGTGTTGTAATCTAATTTTTATTTATGAAGTAATTTAATTTTACTAGGGTTGCGTTTTATCTAAATTTATAAAGCTTGGATTTAATTATTTTTGTAAGATTTATGAAAATTTTAATTTGTTTATTCTATTTGTGCTTAATGCTTTTGATTATTGGAAAATTTATCAAATGATCTGTGGCTAGGGATAGGCAAAAAAACTGTGGGTTCGGTTATCCGCGGTTATCCGAACTGGTGGTTCAGTTTTTAACTAGTAAATTTCGGGGACGGGGACTGTTTTGGGTAAAAATTGAATATGAAACAACGGTTACGGTTCGGTTACGGTTATACTAAAAACCGTACCCCCTATACCCGAAATTAATTATATTTAATTAATTGAATTGTATATTAAATTATAAATAAAAAATTAATTATATATATTTAATAAATTAAATTATATATATATATTTCTGTTTTTTTTTTGGGTTTTTTCATAACCGTCCTTAACCGTTATCTGCGGGTAAAAAAATATCCACGAACCGTAACGATTTTCGGGCATTTTCGGGTATAGGTTTTATAATTCGGTTTGGGGATGGTTATATCAAAAACCATCCCCGCCCGTACCCGTGCCCATTCCTATCTATGGCACTTAAATAAACTTAGAAGAGGCATTTTTGTGTATATTGCTCGTGTTTAGGGTAACGTGTATGATGAAAGGAAAGGAACATTCTTTATTGTATGTGCAATTATTGGAGAACTTTGAACGTAATGAATCTTGGTGAATTTAATTATCATAGGAATATAGTGAATTATTTTAACAAGGTGTGTCTATTTGTTATCGGAAGAGACATGTGGATAAAATTAGTAGTTCTTTGTTGACAAATTAAATGTACAAAAAAATATAAATCAATAGAAAATAATATGATTCGAGTGGATTAATTTGGTGAAAAACTGCAATCCTAGATTTCTTTTATTTTGTTATAAAACTCTTTAGTTAATATCTTCTAATTAACGATTATTTTGGATAAAATCAGAGTAAAATAATTTTAGTACTGAACAAACTGTAGTGACAAATTTCTGTGGGAATGATAACTTTACTTATCAAATTTTATTACTTGTGACCGTGTATACTTGCACGTTTTATGTTCTCTAAAAGAGACAACAATGCTCCTCATCAAGCTAGTGTCATTAGTAGGAGACACCTACCAACCTGAAACATAGAAAAAGTACTATTTCCATTTTTTTTCTCATTTTCAGGAAATGACACGTTCATTCCTCGATCCTACTTCATCGAAATAGATACCCTTCTAGGATCTGTGGGGTTTATCTTCTAGACACAAGCCTTGTTAAACTCAGACATCTCTAAATCCACTTCGAGTTCTTGGCAGATCAGCATCAGGTAGAGCAGATACCTTCACCAGTTAGGCATCAGCTACCCTAGTGTGAGCTACATCCTAATCAAAAATCTCCTAATGGGAAGGTATAGGGGAACCTTATCCCCAACCACAAGGCCTTTTCATGAAAGACTATCCAACCAGATGAAGGTTGATCACTATCGCAGGCTCCCTATCGAGGAATTATTATATGAATCAAGGATGAAATGTTATAGGTTTTTCTTAATCTCTCTTCATCCTGGAACACCAACTCATAAGTCTTAGACACATTCGAACAACCCTCAGCATGACCTATGGGTTCTCCAGATCCTATATTCCTCATTTTCTTCCTCCACGTACTAGCCATTGAGATTTAAGTCTGAGTTACTATTGTATCTTTAGGAGAACATGAACGTGAAAGTATACATGGTCACAAGTAATAAATGATAAGTAAGATATTATTCCCACGGAGATTTGTTACTATTATTCGTTAAGTACTAAAATTGTTTCAATCTGATTTTATCCAAACAATAGAAAGTTTGATAGAGTTTCACTAAACTAATTTTTGTTAACAAAATATAAGAAAATTATAGGATTACAATTTCACCAAATTAATCCACTCGAATCATATTATTTTATCTTGATTTATGTTCACGCATTTAATTTGTCAACCAAGAACTCCTAATTTATCCATATGTCTCTTCTGATAACAAATAGACACATCTCGCTAAAATAATTCACTATATTCCTATGAGAATAAAATTCACCAAGATTTATTAAGTTCAAAGTTCTCAAATAGTTACATGTACAATAAAGATATATTCCTATCCCTTATATATATATGTTATTCTATCCATGAGCAATCACACAAAAATGTCTTTTCCAAGTTTATTTAAATGTCACAGATCAATTGATTAATCTTTCAACAATCAAAAGTATTAAGCACAAATAGAATAAACAAATTAAACAACTCATAAATCATTCAAAAATAATTAATCCAAGCTTCATCATGTAAGTTACATTGCAACCCTAGAACAATTAAATTAATTCATAATAAATATTGAAATTACAATATGAAAATATTAAGACATTTAAGGAACATTAAATAAAGAACAACAAAAAGAATTAGAAGGATTACATCTTTGCTTTCTCTATTTTTCTCCCTAAGCAGAACCATAACAGAAGCCAAAAATGGCTTCTGTGTGTTCCACCTTTTACCTCCCTCATATCATAATAAGCACATATTTATAGCATCAAGAAAATATACCAAAACTATTACATGTGCAATAAATGGGAGACAAAAAGTATTCTTCAGACACGGGTAAAACATTGGGACAACCGTGCAAAATCGGCTGGACAACGTGCGCCTTTTCTAATTTTTTTATACAATATGCATGACACGTGACGAGCTATGATTGGCTAGAAGAATATGGGACACATGGTAGCTTCATATTGGGTAGGATGAGAGGGTGCATGCAGATTAAGTGGATTGTGTTGCACGAGTCTGTGCGCCACAACTAGCCTCACTCACGTGGAGCATGGAAAAAACTCATGATCTAGGCCATTCAAATTTGATCTAACGATGAGTGATGGAGACGCATTTGAGGGAAATTATTTGCGAAGATAGGTGGGTCCCACTCTACACGCCAGCCTGCATAGACAGGTTGACCCCACTCTTGCACCCTAAATAATGTGTCGCAGCTGTAATGCGTCTAATCGCCCACGTAGCATTTGCAACTCACTCTCCAGATCCTCACCGTTGAAGTTCTGATCTGATTTTGTGTGAGGCGCGTTGATCAACGCCGCACGTGGACGTCTATTTCTCCGTAGAAAAACAAAGTTTGGTTAATTGCATTTTTGCCCTTTATATTAATTCAAATTAATTTTTAGATTTTTTTATTTGAAATTAAGCCCACTTTTAATGCAAATTACATTTTCAACTTTATTATTTGTAATTAAGCCCACTTTTAATACAAATTCTTTAATTTTTCCTAAAAACCTTAAAAAATAACAGTCAATATTAATTTAAGAACTTAAAATTAACTTAAAACATTAAGAACATAGCAATTATAATTAATAAATTGGACAAAAATAACTCTAAAACATAGAGTTATTAGTTACACTCAATCTAACGTTAGGAGTGGTCTGAGGATGAAGGGTAGAGATAGAAGGCTGAGGTAGAGATCGACTCTCCTCGTTGGAAAATCCCAAGCTCGAAGACTCCAAGTCACTACTAGCATTAGAATATTGGGTCTCTCCTAGGAGCCGGAGCCCGAGGTCTCTTCTCTATGCATTTTGTAAAAGCTACAAAAACATAAAAACAAAAGGAAACTTGACGGGTAAGATACGAGAAGAATAGGTTACTTAGGGTCAAGTTTTAAAATAAAAGAAAATGATCCTTTAAAACCGACCTGAAAAGAAAGTATAAAATTGTTAGATTCTCGACACTTTAACTCTAAAAACTTGAACAAACAAAACTATAGTCCAAGTTGAATCCTTACCACTGAACTAAAAACCTTTTATAAACTCGAGGTGATGCAACATAGCATTTTTCTTCACTATTTCTCAATTACATAACTAATGATGATAAGTCTCAACCTAAGCATCCATTTATATAGAGGCACTTGATTTCTCTCTCTAATCAACTAACACACATTTATTAGGGGAGCTGAACAGTTCGTATTCCATGCCCGGTAAGTACTCTTCCACCTTAGACCAGAGCCCGAGCTAAAAGAGTAGGGGAACTAGACGTTTGGATATTTGGATCGGTCCGAAGCTTGACCCACACAAACTACTCAAACCAAGTCACTAACCCAAGATAGAAGGTGAAGCACCCAAGATGTCCTACCCATAAGACAACCTGAGCTCAACGATCAACCTAAGTTGAGATTGACTTCAACCTCTAATATGTTGTACTTTATACCAATTAAACTCCTCTGACATGTAAATATATGTACTTATTATGTAATTGACATCTGTATAGGTAATGTTCTATTAATATATGGACTTTCTATGAAATCCACACATTGAGCCAATCAGCTTAACTTATCTCTAAGTTTTCTCTATGTATACCAAATCAATCCCAAACAAGGTACATGTTGATTAGTGCCAATGTTCCCAAGAAATTTGGGACAAAAGCTATGCATATTGCATCTTCTATGTGAATAGGTGTCCTTCATCAACATTGTAATTTAAAACACATGAGGAGATGTGGTTTGGCCATCTTACAAACTATGAGGTAGTGGGCGTTTTTGAGTATGTTGCCTTTATGCATGTAAAGCAATATAAGATAGAAGCAAGAGTAATTAAATGTATGTTTCTAGGGTACTTTGAGAGCATCAAATGATACAAACTTTGGAACCTAATACAATCAAAGTGTATGGTTAACAGATAATATGGTATTCAATGAAAATGAGATGTTTATAAAACCTAAATTTACTCATGTTAAAGTACATCTGGAAATGAAAATAGACATTAGGGTAGAGGTGGAACATGTTCATAAAATCAACTCGGATAAGGAAGAAAAAATGGCATTATGCAGGAACACACACAACTCGACCATGATCCCTTGAGGAACTATTAGCTAGCGATAGATAGGCAAAGAAAAGACATCAAAATACCTAAATAATTTGAAGAAAAGAAAGCTTTAAATACCAATGTAATATTTGGTACAGAATCAGACATGATATCATTTACTTTTAACATAATAGATGATATAAATGACTCATAGCCCAAAATATATGAGGATGATGTGAGTTATAGTGACTCATTAAGGTGGATTGAATTTATAAGAAAAGAAATGGAGTCACTAGAGAAGAAGAAGAATTAGGATCTGGTACCCAAACCTGAAGGTGTCAAAATTGTAGCGTGTAGATGGCTTTACAAGAAAAATAATGGAATAGAAAGTGTGGAGAAGCTAAGGTTCAATCAAGACTTATGGCTAAAGGTTTGACGTAGAGACTTGGGATAGATTTTACTAAAGTATTCTCACCAGTGGTAAAACATATTTCAATCAGGTTAATATTGGTAATTATTGTGCACCATGATATGGAACTTGAACAACTTGATGTGAAAACAACATTCCTTCATGAGGTATTGAATGAAGACATATATATAGACCATCCATTAGGATTTATAGAATATGGGAAGTAATATATTGTATACCTATTGAAAAAATCACTTTATGGATTGAAATAATCACCTAGATGTTGGTACAAAAGGTTTCATGAATATGTGGTCCAGATTGGCTTTGCTAGAAGCTATTTTAACCACTGTATATAGCGCATGGGCATGGGAACTAATAAGGTAGTTTATCTACTTCTTTATGTTAATGACATGCTAGTGGCTAGCAAGAACAAGGTGGAGATAGCAGATGTAAAAAGAATGTTGAGTAAATAATTTGAAATGAAAGACCTTGGTCTTGCAAGAAAGACCTTAGGAATGGAAATATGTAGGGGGAGAGATAAGAAAAGACTCATTCTTTCAAAATATTCCTACATTGATAAGTTGCTAAAGAAGTTTCATATAGAGAATTCTAAACATGTATCAACACAACTAGCACAACACTTCAAGTTACCATTGAAGGAATCACCTTAGTTAGATAAGGAAGAAGCTTTCATGAGGATAGTTTCTTATTGATGAGTGCTTAAAAAGTACTAAAATTATAACGATTTAATGTACTTTAATTGATTAAATAGATTTATATTTATATGATTGTAACATATTTGTATGATTTTAACACATTTTTATATAAATTTGTATTTTGGGTATCACAGGTATTTTTGTTCAAAAATAACTTAAAGACACGAAAAAAAAATACTAAAGGCAATACATCACAAATATATTGAGAAAATAAATGAGGAAAAGTCAAAAAAATGAAAAATATTAGACAAAAATGGATCAAAATGGTCAAAAAGGCCAAAATCATGCGCATAGCAGTCAATCCACACCGAGTCTCGCGTGCACCAATGAGTGTAACCGCCCATCGCACCGAGTCTCATGTTCCCAGCAACCCATCTACGCCGAATCCCGCCCACAATATCCTATCTGCGCCCTGTCTCACGCAAGCCATGACACTCATCGTCGTGTCCCAAGCATGCAAACCACCCATCTACTGATATTTCCGTGCCCCATACGCATGCCAACCTATCCAAACGTGTTCAATTTCAAATTTTGAAATATTTTCCCCCATTTTTGGTCCTTTACTCGCCTATAAAAGGACCCTCTTCTCCCATTTCAAAACACAATTTTTTAAGCTCTTTCTCTCTCTAGAAAGTTTTCATTTTTTTTAGTTTTTAAGTTCTTCTCTTTTTGAGAAGAACTAGCTATGTTTGTATAGATTTTTAGTTTTTGATTCAATAAGAGGAGATGAAATTTTTTTGAAGGTTTTCCAGCAACAGAATTAGGATCAAACTATTGTAAGGATTCTTTTAAGGTATTATTTTAATAGATTCTTTACATTTTTCTTTTTATGTTTTATTCTTATATATTATATTTAATTTTTCTGTGATTATTTTACATGGTTGGATGTTTGTAAATAAGATATAATTATAACGTTGTTATGCTTGCAAAATATTAAATAGGTAAAACATTTCCATAAAATAAATTGATTTTGTTTTTATTCAAGTTTTTATATTAAGGATGTTAGAGAGAAATATATTATTTTTCATTACAAACTTAAATCTAAAAATTAGATTTTAAGGTTTAATTATCCGGTCTGATTTAGAGTAGTGTTTTTTTATTTATTGGTACAATTGCCTGGTAGTTAGAGTGAAACGCTATTTTAAAAGTTTTTTTATAAGAACTATTATTCAAAAATATATTGACAACCTATTTTCAGTAATGGATTTAAAACTTGAAAGTTAGTACTTGGATAATTAAATATTTAGGTTTAATTTGGACACCTTGAATAAATGCTAATTATTTTACTCTACCTAAAGGTGTGATTAGATGGTTTGCTATTTTCTTAGAAATAAATTGAAATTTAATATTTAATTAATTAATAAACCTCGCCTAAGGATATTAATTAGTTAATATCAAACAAAAGAATTTGGGTCCTACCTAAGACATTTTTATACCAAAAAGAGAAAATCAATAAATATCAATTTATATCTTTAATGATCTAAATAATATAAGCAAGCACAATTAACTTAATTATTATATCCTTAAATACTCAATTGTTATGAATGATAAAATATTTCATTATTATTTATTGAATCTGTATCTATTTTTATTTTTATTTTTATGTTATTAGATTAGGAAACAAACAAACCAAAATATCATGACAGGATATTTAGGATTTTATTTCGTTTTTAAGATTTTGAATAATAAATTAAAAATCACATATATTCCTTCCTTAGATCAACCTTAGGAATATACTTATCATTTTATATAAAATGATTCATGCACTTGCGAGAGTTTTAAAATATAAAACCAAAAGATTCTGCAAGATCGGTATTTGTTATGTTAGTCTTGCGCTCATCACTTATGCCAATGTCGTGGGCTGGCTCATGTATATAACGGTGTGCACAAGGCCTAATCTATCTCATTGTGCTATCTTAGTAAGCAGATATATGAGAAATCCTGGTAAGGTGCATTGGGAAGCTGTAAAATATATTTTCATGGAAAAATGAATGTGGTAGGGTCTGTGGACTCTGATTATGCAGTTGACCTCGACAAAAGAAGGTCATTGTTAGTTACTTATTTTCGTTTGTTGTCTATTTAGAAAGTTGGAAAGCCAGTTTGTAGCATATTTTGGCACTCTTCAAGAAAAGCTTAGTATGTGGTAGCCGCTAATGCAGTTAAAGAAACACTATGGCTTTGAGGTATGGTGAGTGATTTGGACTTTGTCTAAGGACTATGGAAGTGTACAATGACAATCAACGTGCAATCCATCCGTCTAAAAATCCTTACTTTCATAATAGAACAAAACATATGGATATAAAGTTTCACTTTATAAGAGATGTGACTGTAAGGAAGCTGGGGAAATTGGTTAAGGTCCACATCAATCGAAATCTAGAAAATGTGATCACTAAAGCTATTGCATTTAACAAATTTTAGTTGTGCAAACACTTGGTGAATGTAACAAGAGAAATCAACTTCAAAGGTTGATGGTTGAGACAATAACAATAAGAAGACATCCTTCTTGACTCCAAGTTGGAGAATTTGTGAGAATTGGAACCAATAAAGTTGATCCTTATAGTACACTTAGCGCAAAATGTAAAGGGTAGTGTAAGCCTTAAATATAGAAGTTTAAACTACTTAAAAATAGTTATAACTATCTTGGGTTGTTAGCCTTTATGTATCAGTTACTTGAGAGCATTGTCTCAATTTATATACTTTAAATAGAGAGGTAGAAACTAGAAAAAGGTGTGAAAAAATCTTGTGTAATAGAACAAGGAAAGTAGAGAGGAAAAATTGGTGTGCACTAAGTGTGTAGTGGAGAGAGTGGTTGAAATTCTTGATGAGGTTCTCAATAATCACCATTGGTTATCTTGACAAGTTCTTCAAAGCTTGTACTCAAGTTGATTGAAGGAATAAGGCTTGTTGTTGTTGGAAAGTGGATGTAGGCCAATTTGGGCAAAACCTCTAAAAAATATTGTGTCATTGTATTGTTCTTCTTGGTGTTCTTTGAGTTGGAATTTCTTACACAACCAAGGTAAGACTAAAAAAGCAAGTATAGAAATAATCAAACTCTTGAAGAATTATTAAGAAAAATATCAAAATGTAAATGAAAATATTCAAAGAATAAATGATCAAGGCTCTAGCATTATTCCTTGCCTACAAAACTAAAAATCAACTTGATCCATTGTGGCTTTATAAGCATCGTTCGTAGGGATGTCAAACTTTTCCATAAGTTCGAATAGTCATGGATAATTGAATATGTTCGGTTTTTGGAGGTAAAATTTGAATCTTTTTTGAGTTTCATTATTCTTTATTTAAAATTTTAAGATCGATTTTGGTTTCGATTTCTATTTATTCGTCTGAGTAAAAATTCAATGAAAATAGGATGAAGTTCTTTTAAAACCAACTAGAGAAAACTTTTAGATATTATTTTTTGCTTCAAAGAGAGAGAGAAAATATCGATTATAAAATATTTCTATTTTTTTTATAAAATTATTCATAGATGAATAGTCGATGAATGAATGCATGAGATAAAATTAAATTAAAAAATGTCACGTGCAACATGAAAGCAAATATGGAAGAAATGTAGAGACATAAATTTCAAAGAAATTAAATAATGAGATGTGTGTCTTATTAATAATAATTACAAATGAAGATTTCAAGCAACTTAAATATTAAAATGTGATCCACCGTGAGAAATGCAGCTTTTTGTTTTGTAACATTTGATAGCGTCATATTTAATAACGAAATTTGTATTTAAAAATCAATACAAAATTAAAACTTGGTTGGTTTGTGTTTCATTAAGTATAAATAGAATTACTTATTACTATAAAAAAAAGATAATCTGTTTTATTGTAAACAAATAACAAAAGATACATTTATGACGTCACTCATTTCTCTCCAAAACAACATTAAGAAGCAATTATGTAGATATAAAAGATGAAATAAAAAAATGAACGAATTAAAGCTTTTGTTTTTAGAAGATTTTGATCAGTTAAATAACTAATGACTCATTATTAGGGCATAAAAAAGAAAATTAAAAAGAATGCATGTGAAATAAATGTAAGCAAATAATTAAAGGACATAAACCTAGCTAAATGATTATATATATTAGTTAATCAATTGACAAATAATACTGCATTAAATATCTCAATAAGTAACCCAACTGGCATATGAATTATATAAATAAAAAAAATAGAGTAGAAAAGGCAAATTCAACAAGGGAAGGGACATAAACCTAGCTAAATGATTATATTCTATATCAAAGATTCTAGAAGATTTATTATTGACAAAAAATACTATCAACCTATTTTTCGTAATAGATTTTTAATCTAAAAGTTAGATTTAAATTTATCAATCTAAAATCTAATTTAGACACCTTGAATGACAATCTAAATTATATGCTCCATCTAAAGTAGTGATATAGATTGTTTGCTATTTTCTTATAAACAAATCATAATTTAATATTAATCAATTGATTATCTCCATCTAAGGATATTAATTGTTTTTATTAACAAAGAATTTGATCTCTGCTTGATGACTTTACAAAAGTAGAGTCATTAACGCAATTTTTTACTTAATATTTATTTTTTTATTCAATAAATAGTATTTTTTGACTAAAAATATTAAAATATAAACTTTTTAGTGAAAAGAGGGCAAAATATATTTTTTTATAATTTTTCTGCATTTTTACGAATTTTTAACGTAGGGTCCCTACCACGCAAGTAGAGAAACTGACTGGGCAAGCCACGTAGATGTTATGCAAGCAGGGACATTAAATCACATTATGGTGCATTTGAGAAGGACGAAACGCATGCCACATGTCAGCACGTTGTTCAATTCGAGTTTGGAGATCGATTAACCCATCTACCACGTGTCATCACCCGATTGCTCGATAGGTTCCACCCGTGTGCCATGCCATCCATTTCCGCTAATCACATTGCGTCGCGTAGTGTTGACTCTGACCGATATCTCCTGCCACGCGTCGCGCCCTGATTCGCCCAACGATTAGCTGGCGTTGTCAATTTTTCTTGTTTTGATGTGAAGTTGATCTGACGGTCCATATAGCACCTGAGCTATTTTAAGCTCTAATCACTCCATAAACCCTAAAGGGCCGTCATTAGCATAATTTTGGTCATTTTTTGGACCTAAAAGGAGACCAAAAATACAGAAAAGTTCAAGAGAATACAAAAATATAAAAATTAATTTATAATAAAATAATATTCGTAGGAACGATCTTTTCTTATCATTATATTACTTGTTACGATACATATATTTGTGTATTCATTGCACACACTCCGTGTGTGGCAATCACTACCTTAGGATATTTTCATACAAAAAGAAAAAATCAGTAATATCAATTTATATATTTAATAATCTAATTAATGTTAGGCATGTATGATTAACTAACTAGTATATCCTAAAATTCTCTAATGAGAGTTAAATGTTTATTTGTCTGATATTTGTTCTATCGACTATATAGTTAATTTTATGTCAATAGATTAGACTTTTCCAAACTCAAACAATTGTGGCAGCATATTTAAGTTTATTTTTTATTTTTAAGAATTTTGTTGAATTATTTAAAACTACATAGTTTATCTTTAAACCAATCTCAAAAGTATACTTATTTCTTTTTTTAAAATGATTCGTACACTTGTGAGCTATTTATTAAATAAAAAATTTATATATTAAGGATTCCAAGGAGAACAAAAGCAAAGATATGATCCAATCTTCCAACACTTACACTACCGGTAGAGGGACCACCCTAATTTTAGTTATTTGGGAAATAATTAAGCCATTATCCCTGTTAATCCACCTGATTTCCCATACCAAGAGTCCAAAAACCTTATCAAGTAAGAGCATAAAATCCTCTTTCACCTCAAGGTAAGTCCCTAGAGGATTAATAAGTTCTATAGCATCTAGCACTGCTCAATTCCAACAAAATTCTATCAGGTTTCAACAAGATATAAAGGCTAGGGAGAATGCTAGTGCTATATCATTGAGAAGCATAAAGTAACTTGAAGAAGCTCAAAAGGAGCCAATCGATAACAAAGAGACTAAATATGAATTAATTCAAGGAAAAGCAAGAAAATCTAATAATATGGAAGACAAGAAAATCGACCATAAGGAAGCAAAACAACCACCAAGGGTACAATCTAAAGTTAAAATTTCTACTTATGAACCTCTTTTACCTTTTCTAGCAAGTTTGCAAAATCTAAGAAGAATGAGTATGGACAAGAAATTGTGAACACCTTTCAGAAACCAAAAGTGAACATTCCTCTATTGGATGTCGTCAAGCAAGTAACCCATTATGATAAGTTTCTTAAAGAATTATGCACCAACAAGAAAAAAAAAACTCAAAGGAAATGAGGTGATTAGCATGGGAGAAAATGTGTTGGTAATTTTGCAAAGGAAGCTTCCACCAAAATGCAAGGATCTAGGTAACTTTATCATACCATGCATTATAGTAACACTAATTTGAAAAGACTATCTGAGGAAAATATTTTATTTGAAACTTGTTTGGAATTGAATTGTTCGAATATACATACTGTAAATTTTCAAACATGGCTTCAAAAAGAAAAGCTAGTGAAAAGGGTAAAGGGAATATTGTACAAGAAGAATTTGATAGAACTATGTTTGTGAGTTTTGAGGTTAAGAAAAAGATTTGACAAGGCTGCATAAAGAAACAAAAATTCTTGTAGAAAAGAGGTATATATTTTAGGGACCACAAATATTTAGGAGTATTTGACATAATTGTCTCCTTGTAAGGGTCCTAATGCGACAGTTATGTCAATTGTTAGAGAATTTTATGCTAATGTTTCAAAAGCCATGGATGGAAAAGTAATGATCAAGGGTGTCAAATACCTATAAGGGATATAGAGCGTGAAGAATATGAGGATTATTTGAAGGATGTTGATTATGATGAGGTAATTCAAACCTTAATAGTAAGAAGAACAAAATGGGAAATACAAAAGGAAAAATACAATAATTTTGATTCCAAGTACTTGGCAAATATTTTTCGAGTTTGGAAATACTTGGTTTGCTCTAAGTAGATGTCATAACATCTTTTTTGATACAAAATGAGTTATCCTATAATTTTCAATTCAAATAAGAAAACAATGAATGTTGGGTGATCATCAACAATTATCAAAATATAAGGTATTTCTTTCTCCAATTCAACACTACATTGTGTGCTAAATTAGGAGTGAAGTTTCCATTCGGTGAAGTGTTGTTATAACCAAGGGAACTTTTGACCTTAACATATATGAGAAACCTCACCAGTGGCACAAAAGTTGCTCAATTAAAAATGAAAGCAACTTTTTCTTCAAAATGACAACGAAAGATCAAATTAGCATGTTGCATGAATAGGTAAAACAATCGAAAGAATATACCACCAGAAAAAAAGGTTGTATGGACAAATGAGGTTTCAAGATGAGTACATACAATCGATACATAAGATGCAAATGTTACAACTCTCTCAGTCTGGAATAGATTACAACCATTTAAGAAGAGGATTTGAGCATCAAGAGCAAGAGTTTGTCTTTAGGTCACTTGAAAATAAAGATGAAGAAGCACCAGACAACATAGAAGGTTAAACATCTTGGATTAATTTTAGCTTATTTTATTTTTATTTTTATTTTTATTTTGGGTAATTTGATTCCCGTTTCATTTTTATTTAGACTGTTATTTTTATTTTAGAACCCTTGATTTCATAATTATTTAGTGATGTATTATGTATAAGGTACACCATTATTCTTTATGTTTGATAAAACTTGATTTAGATGATAGAGTGCACCAAGAGTAGGGATCGAATCACCATAATTAATCAAACTTTACTACTACAAGAAGGGTAACTTTTCTTCTTCTTTTTCCTTGGATTTACATTTAAACATTAAAGAATATAGATTTTAGGATAAGGGTGGGCAAAGTTTCTTCAAAATTATGAATTTTGAAATTTTCAAACATTTTTTATATGGTACTTTTACTTTATTATTATTTTTTGTAGAATTAGTTGTTTTGTTTATTTATTATTTTATTTTGTTTTGTTTATTTATTTATTTAGAATTAATTCATATGTCAATGATAGGAGTAAGATTGTGATTACATTAATATATAAAGGAGTTTAAATTTTGTTTTAGTTAAAGCATGATTTGGATGTAATTTACATTACTTAGGAATGTTTTATGTACAAATTTTTCATAGACATTTTTATGATCTCAACAAACTCTAGAGCTTTTTTGAAAATTAGTCGAGATGAAATCATAAAATACACATTGTTAGGAAATTATTTAGGTCATTTTTGGTCCGTTTGAGCCTTTTCAAGCCTACCATTCATCTCTTCATCGCTAGTATACCTTTGAGCTTCTATAAAATATAAAACTTTAT
Organism: Hippophae tibetana; assembly: GCA_037013495.1. Classification (NCBI taxonomy): domain Eukaryota; kingdom Viridiplantae; phylum Streptophyta; class Magnoliopsida; order Rosales; family Elaeagnaceae; genus Hippophae; species Hippophae tibetana. The sequence goes on along the minus strand of CM072805.1, from coordinate 19,676,338 downwards.
CTTTCTTTCGCCTATTATAATTTACCTTTTTTTGAGCCAAAATTACATTATCTTACCCTTTTAATATCTAAGAGGACTTGACATAAATACACGTTTAGTAGAGTTTTCCAAGATGAAAATGTGAAATTTGAGTAGAAATATATTACATGAATTTTTTTGAAAATAATAGGTTAGGCCTGTAGAAAATCTGTTTTGGATTTAAAATAATGAAATATTTTAGTAATTCAAATCTCTTATGTTATAAAAAGAGAAAAAAAAGGAAAGAATCATAAAAAATGGTATAATAGTATTTGATATAATGTGAAATTATATTCCTAATGTATTTAACTTTGGATGTGAAAGTAAATCATGGTCGAATGAGTTAGGTGATATTTGGAGCTATTTTAGAACTTAAAATGATATTGTTTTAATTTAATTACGTTCTTATTTTTGTGACACATCTTCCCGCTCTTTCATAATCCACACCTCAACTTAATTCAACCTAATGTACAATCTTAATAAAGACCTCTCTTTCATAATCCACATCTAAACCTAATTCAAGGTAATGTACAATCTTAATAAAGAATTTTTGATCCGAGAGAGTGTGTCCATTCTACATTAATAGAGAATGATTTGATAATTAAGCCTATGGAATTTGTGATTATAATGTTTATACATCTTATATTTGAATACTCTTGAGATCAAAAAATTTATTATGTGAATGTTGTTTATGAAATCATGTATTAAAATTAACATTTTATTGTTAGATGGATGTAAAGAGTAGATTACAAAAGTAAAATTAATGTTTAAAATACGATATTTTAAGAGAATTTATAGTAAGAATTAGATAGACCGTTGCATTTCAAATGCATCATATGTATAAATTGTACATAATCGAATTAATCTCAAAATAATATGGTTTAATAAGTATATAATGTATGCAAATGTTACAAATGTTACAAATATACAATCACATAAAACTAGATAGTTATAAGTTGAAATGTTATTTTGGAATGTAAAGGAAAAAAAATTCTAGACCGAGTATTTTTTTATTTAAATTGCAATCAGTATGTTGAAAATACATGTGCGATGTTCACAATAGAAGAAAAGCATTTTTTATTTATTTTCCCCAAAAACTTTTGTTAATAGATATTTATTGGGTCCAAATTCATTTAGAAAATTTTAACACAACGTCTATGTTTTTTTTCTATTACTATTCAAAATAAATTATAAAGTAGCATGGTAATTGAAAATAAAATCACTTTCAATCCCTCAGTTCAAAGGGAAATAATTCAAATCCCAACTCCAAGCTTTAAGTGTTGTGAAGAAAAAAAAATAAAATCACTTCTCTTATGCTCTGTTTGGATGGAAAACCAGCATATAGATGATGATATCATTGCCAACCATATTCCAAAATTCTGAAAACAGACAGACTAACCAAAAACTCTTCCCATCTCTTGAATTCATCCCTCTAAATAATGATGACGATAACCAAATTCTAAAAGATCACGTGCTTGTCACAAGTGAGAGGGAGGGAGAATGCTACAAAATTTCACGTTCCAACACACTTGAAGACGAAAGCCTAAACCTATTGTTAGGGCTCATGTCTCTTCTATTCTACCCGTAAATAAATAAGTATGCATCTTGATGTTGCACAAGCTCAAAAGATAAGAAACTCATTGTCATTGGTGGTAATCACCTAAAATTGCATTAATTAAAATCATTAGCTTCTAATCTCTTGTCAGCATATTAACTATCAAAAAATCCAGGACCTGCCCGTGAAAGTAGCTCGTTTCCTGCATCCTTTCCCATCATGATCATGTCTTCAAGAGCATATGCACCTTTTCTGGAAGTTTCAAGCACTGAAATAACAGGGAATAAAATCAATTTATGGAGAAACAAAATGGTACCGAGAAAAAGAATCATAATGGAAAAGGTAGTTTGATTCAGCAAGATTTGATCTTTAAAATGAGATGTTCATACCACGAATGCCATCCGGAGAAGCCACCAACCCTTTAAATATGCAATTTCCACTCTCATCTTTACACGCATATCCAGCAATAGGCGTGCGGCAGGAACCATCAAGTGTCTCAAGAAAGGCTCTCTCACATGCAACTGCTAGTCTTGTTTCCTCGTGATTCAATGAAGCTAGGTAATTAACCTGCAAGTAAAACCAACCAAAACTATAATTAAATTGAGCTTTGAAGAACAAAAAAAAATCAGATGACTACGAGGATGTTCTCATAAAAGATTGGAAACATTACAAATGATTCGTGATCTTCAGGAAGAATATTACCATTTTCTCATCATCACTTCGGCAGGCAATTCCAATTGCACCCTGGGCAACTGCTGGAAGCATATCGTCTATTGAGAGGGTTGAAGTCACATTTTCAGTCATATTTAATCGTTTGAGTCCAGCTAATGCCAACAAAGTTGCTTGCACTACCCCTTCATCAAGTTTTCTCAAACGTGTCTGGACATTGCCCCGAAAGTTTTCCTGCACCTGCAAATTGAAATATGCAAATACTTTATTCTCCCTGTGATCAGAACTCTTACTGGTTTTGGTACCCCAAAGAAAATTAGAGAATACATAGATAAAAGCAAATACTCTTATTACTAACACTTCTAGTATTCTTGAAGATAAACATACTATTAAGATGAGTACAGCATGTGCAAAGAATTTCCAACATTAAAGCAATAAAATAGACACAGTGAGCTGCTACATTAGGTCATGTTTGCAACAGTTTCCAGAAACCTTTTTTTTTTTTTTTGTAATAATCTCTTCTTTTTTAAAAAAATCTGTTTGAATAAGAATTTAAAAACTGTAATCAATTTTTAAGAATCAGAACTCTTGTTTTGATTTGAATTTCAAAATTCAAAATTTGGAACACCCTTAGCCAACAAGATTCTGGATCACCCTTGGTTTTGGATACAGAATATTGTATCCAAGTTGAGATTTAAACAGACTAAAATTTTGAAATTCAATTTCCTCCATGAAGCCAAAATTATATACATATAAATAAATAAAACTGTGGTGGCAGGCTTCAAAACCGCAGGTTCAATATAGAAATGCAGTTTATGCATGGTAAAGTTCAAGAACCTTACTTCTATATTTCCAAGTTGAAAATGGTATTAAATGCAATAACACGCTTTCACTACATATAAACTATGTATAACTTGTTAAAAAAAAAGTTGACTGCGGCATAAACTTGTATCATCATCCCAGCAAAACACCACAATATAGAAGCTTACATTCAGTGATGGATATCTATGGAGTATCTGTGATTTCCTTCTGAGGGAAGCAGTACCAACAATGCTTCCAGCTGGGAGGTCTTCCAGTGAAGAAGCACTAAGTGATATAAATGCATCCCTGACATCTTCTCGCTGAAGATTGCAAGGAAGAATTGTCTTATCTGGCAAGTAGGTTGGCACATCTTTCATTGAATGGACAGCAATGTCAATGTCACCATTAATGAGTGCCTCATCTATTTCTTTAGTGAACAAGCCCTTCCCACCTATGTCTGCAAGTGGTTGACTTAGTATTTTATCACCTGTTGTTTTAATTACTACAATCTGAATTGCCCCTTCTTCAGCTAGCTCTGCATGTGATGCCATAAGTTTCTCTCTAGTCTCATGAGCTTGGGCAAGTGCTAGTGGGCTATCCTACATTCAGAAATAATATGAGTAACTCAAAAAGACCGGAAACAAGTATAGGAATAGGGGAAAAACAACAAATATGAACCTAGTACAAATGTACAATCATATAATCCGTGCTTGCCCCAGTCTTAACATTTTTATTCTTAAAATTTATTCCAGAAAAACATACATTCCAATTTCCTTACCAGCATGGACCCGTAACTAAGCATCTGTTAAGGCACTAATAACAAATCTTTGAAAGTAAACATTAGGCCAAAGTCTGTACGGAGAAGGACAAAGCCTATGAGACTCGTTTTATACATGCTTCTCCAAATCCCACAGGTTATAAGTTAGAAGGCCTCTGGGGTATTTTTCCCAACCTTTATTATCCTTGTTCATTTTTTTAATTTTAAAAGATAATACTACTTCATTAGTAATTGAAGGAGGATATGCCACATTTCCCTCTGGTTAATAAAGCCTCTGGGCTGCAGATCATATAACAAACCAAATTATTTCATACCTTTTGTAAATGATTTTTAGCAAAATGAAAAGAACAAATCACCTACACAATTTACTGGCAATAATGCAATTTAGATTTGCTTCAAAAGGAATATGAAAAGAAAATAAAATGCAGATGTAATATAATGAACAACAGAGACATTGTTCAAAGCAAAAAAAAAACACCTGATAACTAATCTTACTAAATCAACAACAACAAATCCAATACCAGGTATAAAAAAGAGTAACAAGATTCAATCTTCTAATTAGCTATCAAACCCGGAAGAGATTCTTAGAACGGTAAAGTAGGAAGAAAAAAAAGATCTAAACTTTAAGCTAAAAATTTACAAGTAAACCAATATTATCCACTCTAAGCAAGATAATCCAGATAATTAGAATTTTCATGGAGTTAAGAATAAGAAATATAAATAAGGGAAACCCCATTACAATGCAACAAAAACGAAAGAACTAAGTGAGCGAAACGCAAGCTGTGTCATCAAGAAAATCACAAACCCAGAAGGAAATTCAATTGGAAATGAAAAAATAATAAGAAAAACAAAATTACACCTTCCTCTAGTGCCAATTCTGATCACCGCTACATTAGTCTTCTCAGTCTGCTGCTCAACAGCCACAGAGGCCCTTGTGACCCCAATACCCAATTTTCTAGTACAAATTGGAAAAGCTGAAGTTTTGAAGGATGGCAAAGAGAACCCAAGAACTGAAACAGACCCAACTCTAGAAAAGTTGACTGAAGAAGAAGGACGTGGCATAAGAACCTGGTTCGTCAACATAGAAGAAGATAGGGTCTCCATTGAAGAGTCTCAGGGAGAGAGAGAGAGAGATGAAGATGATGTTGGCTTTGAATTGAAGGGATATTTGGCCAACGAAATTAGGCTGTGAGAGGTTGTATTGGTCACTATGGTGGATAGGATTACAGGGTATGGCGGCATCTCAGTGCGGTTCTTATTTGTATTGTTTTGTTAAGATCAATTGGATAGCTGTTTCGATCTGCCACGTCGGCTCAAATGGCCCCACTTGGACATGGTTTTGGGTTACAATTGGAAGGTCCAGTTGATATGTCGCAATCATATCTTCATCTATTTCTCTTTGGTCTACTTCTAAAATTCTATCAACATCCACGTAAAACTATTGACATCCTTAAAAAATAATGTTTCATTTGTATTTTTTTTTTCAAGGAATAATTCTTTTTATCAACTTTTTCTTCCTTTTTTTTTCCTAATCAATACTATTAAACTATTTTTTTTACATAATATATAAATTAATTTGAAAAGTGATGCATCGTTACCATGGATCAACAGAATACAACTTATTTTACATTTGTATCAACACAATCTATACAAGTACTGATCACTAAACAGTATCATTGTCATAATACTTGAGATAATACTTTTAATGTAATTTATTGTAAAATTTTGAATAATAATCAAGATAAAAATAAATTTGATGTAAAGAAAAGATATATATTAGTTAAATTAAAGATTTATTTATATATGATGGTTTACATTTATTATTTATTATTTAATTATTTAAATTATTAATAATATTTTGTATTTATCTAATTTTTTATTTTAATAACGTAAATAAAACCAAAAATTATACTTTTATATAAGACCTTAAATAAATTAAATATTAGTTATTAGTTTTATCTCTCACATTAGATCCTTTCATTATTATCTTACTTCGTCTATTGTCTCACTATTTTTATTCTATTTCTTATTTCTTTATCTATTCTACATCAATTTGATATTATAACAAAAAAAGTTGTTTTATGAAACAAAATTATCCATCCTTAATTTTTTTTACAAAAACAGATATAAAAAATTTGAAAAAGCCAAAAATCGACACACTAATCCTTAAGCCACCATATCACCACCATCGCCTCCCTTGTCGTAGTCACTGTCCCCTCAAATTTCCCATTTAACACCACTAACATAGCTAAAAAAAGTTTGTCAGTCGAGCTGCATCATCGCAGTGTAGATCTAAGACATTCATCTGGGTTTGTAACATCCCTACTAAATATCACATCGTAGCCACTACCTTATTGTGTTGTCGTAAAAAAAACCTTACAGACTCATCTTTCCTTAAGCCTTTCCCCGTGCCTATAGAATCTGTGATAGAATATGATAAAACTTCTTAATAATAAAAAAGCTAATTTAACTTTTAAGGGTTTACAAGAACGAAAAACATAGCAACCCACGTCTACCACTCTTATCATTGTGGTAAGGCTCAAAGAACAAATAAAAAATAGAAAAACAAATTCCTTGAACAATAAGGATTATTCACGGCAGTTCTAAGACTAAATTAACAACTAAAATGAAACCTAATTTTAACATCCTCCCTTAAACTACATTAGAGAAGCTATCAATTTTTACATGTAACTGGAAATACCCTTATCAACTCACACATCCTTGAAAAGGTACCAAGCTTTAGTGGCTTGGTCATGATATCTGCAACCTGCTCTTGACTAGGATAGTGAACCAATTCCACCATTCCTTTCTTTGTGAGCTCACACAAAAAGTGAAAATGCACATCAATGTGCTTGTTGCACCGTGCATCATAGGATTTTTAGAATGCTTAATTGCTGAACTATTGTCACAGTTCACTCTCAGAGAACCCTACTGAGCATGTGTAAGCACTTCTAAGATCCTTATTAACCATACATCTTGACAAGCGTAAGAGGCTCCTGCAATAAATTATGCCTCAATAGTGGACAAAGTGACAATTGGTTGCTTCTTAGAGGATCATGATACAGCACCTGAACTTATTACTATAATACGTACCTATGGCCTCTATTTTTAACTATGATCGTAGGTCTATGGAAACGGTTATAAAAACCGAGGCCTAAGTGAGAGAGATCAAAGGTAACGACCTATAGACTCAGTTTTTTAATCAAGGTAGTAAGGTATACCTATGGCCTCGGTTTTTTAATAACCGAGGCCATAGGTACACTCTATGACCATAGTTTACTAATAACTAAGGCCATAGGTACACTCTATGACCACAGTTTTCTAATAACCGAGGCCATAAGTACACCCTATAGCCACATTTTTCTAATAACCGAGATCATAGGGTATGTATAAATTAAAAAAATACAATTATTAATTACAATATTAAAAATCAATATAAATTATAATATTAAAAATCATATTATATTAAAATTAAAAGTATAATTACATTGAGAGTTTATTATACACTAAAAAATACAAGTCATTGAAGATTATAGGCAATGAAACCCATAAAAGCATAAATAAACAAAAAAACCCACAACGCAAAATACATTAAAGCCAAACCAAAAGACCATCCAAAAACTTTGCCCATATTAGAAGCCATAGCCAAATAATTCAACTGAACCTGAGAAATACCCTACACAGATTTCAAAGACAAAGAATAGACTGAGAAATCAAAATTGGTTCCTATAAATGCTTGAATCCAAATGGTGTATTGGTGCGCCAACTACACTGGTGCGCCTAGTGCTTGGTGTGCTGGTATGCCTAATGTGCCGGTGCGCTAGCTACGCTGGTGAGCCTGGTGCATTGGTGGACCTGGTGCACCTAGTGCCTGGTGTGCCTAGTGCCTGGTGCATCTGGTGTGCCAGCTGCGTTGGTGAACCTGATGCGTTGGTGCAAGCAAGTAATAAGAATAAACCATAAACATAGTGTACAACATAAATAACTTGAGCTTAGTATTTATTTTTATCTATTTTGAGACTCAAAGCATGTCTTCCTTATTTATCATTCACCTTTTCTAAAACTAGGATTTCTATCTCCAAATTAAAATGTATACTACATATAAAAAGATTAGATGAAAAGAATAAAGAAATATAACTTCTTTTATCTGTAGTGTAACTATTGAAATAATCTAACAAAGGACTTCAAGCAAAAATTACCATAAATGAATAAAAACTAATCTTAAAACAAGACCTGAGGATGAAACTTGTTGCTTTCTCTTTCGTCCAAGCACCAATACCAGCACTAGCACCAAGCACCAAGCTAAACACTAGAAATTAGCATATTACCAAAAAACAACAGGCCAAGCATCAGACCTAGCATCAGCACCAAGCACCAAGTACCAAGCCCAACATTAGCACCAACACCAATACCAACACTAAGCACCAACACCAAGCACCAATACGAGTACCAGTACCAGCACCAAGCACCAGCACCAATACTAGTACCAATACCAACCCCAGTACCAACACCAGCACCAGTACCAAGCACCAACACCAGGTACCAAGCATTAGCACCAAACACCAGGCCAAGTACCAGCACTAGCACCAAGAACCAGGCCAAACATTAGAAATTAGCATATTACCAAAAATTAATAGGCCAAGCACCAGGCCAAACACTAGAAATTAGCATATTACCAAAAAGTAATAGGCCAAGCACCAGCACCAAACACCAGGTCCAACACCATCACCAAGCACAAGTACCAACACTAACACCGGCACCAAGCACCAAACACCAAGCCAAACACTGGCAATTAACATATTACCAAAAAACAATTCTCATGTAAAAGCCTGAAAGTAATCAAAAATTTGATGTCATAGTTAAATAATCAAAAGGCATGCTTTTTGCTACCTAAAAAACAGTGTGTAATATTTGTTACATAAGGGCATGAGCAAAGTATCAAACCTACCAATTTTGGACCCTAAATTGACAAACCCTAAATTTGGAAAAAAGAGAAGGGAAAAGTGGCAAATGTATCACAATTAGAACTTATAAATGGTTAAATTAATTGTTAAGAGCCTTAGCAAATAGAATAAATTAATCAATACATAACGCCTAAAGGATTCTGATACTTGCACACTTTGACAAAAAACAGTGTCAAAAAAATTTAAAAAAAAATATTTTAAGCACTAGCACCAACACCAAGCATCAAACACTAGGCACAAGTACCAATACTAAAAAACTGTTGAAAAAACATAATCCCAACTCCATTAATTTTATTTGTTCCTTGATCAATGTAAAAATCATTGTTTTGTAAAAATCGTAAAATGTAATTGAATGAACATTAATAATGCAAGTAAAGGACAAGAAGTCAATTTTTTTTAAGTAATTTACCAACTAACAAAATTTTAAAGTGGTTTTCGAGAAGAAACCCTGAAAAGCAAAACATATGATACATCTAAAAATTTTGGAGACTAGATCAAAGACAAATATGCATCAATTCTAAAATATCAAAGCAAAGTAAAAACAATATCAAAGCGAAGTCAAAAAAATGGAGATATACAACCTGAAAATAGTTTCTATAATCAAATCTAAGCTAAACCTTCAAAAAAAACTTAAGCTTCTTTAATATTTAGGCACAAATCCCACATCGAAACTCTCTAATAGCTCAAAATTTCAAAAGAAACAATGTTAGAACAGCTTGGTCTGGAATCGCACCATAAAAGAACAGTATACCTATCATTTGGTATAGAGATAGGTGAAAATTGATTGTATCGATGAAGAAGGAAGGACGATGAGCTTAGGGTGTGATTTGGTGAAAAAAGGAAAACGTATCGAAAAAACAGTGAAAGTTTATGGTTTGATAGATTTGGTGATCTGAGAAGAGGAAAACGCAGTGAGAAAATGGTGAAAGCTTAAGGTTTGATAGATATAGTGATCTGAGAAGAGAAAAACACAATGAGAAAACGCAGAAAAATCATCTTAGGGTTCAATAGATTTGATGATCTGAGAATAGGGAAAAGGATAAATGCGTGTGTAAGAGTGAAACAGGGGGAAAATGAGGGAAAAAATTTGGGGAGATAAAAAAAATGATATAAAAATTTGGTGTGTGCATGGTGGAAAAGAGAGGGAAAAATAAAAAAATTGATAATTTTTTTGTGTGTTAATTTGGTGTAAAAGAGAGAAAATTAATAAGGTACGTTTATGGCCTCAGTTTTTAAATAACCGAGGCCATAGGGTATGTCTATGGCCTCGATTTTTCAATAGCCGAAATCATAAGGTATGTCTATGGCCTCGGTTTTTCAATAACCAAGACCATAGGGTATGTCTATGGCCTTGGTTTTTAAATAACCGAGACCATAAGGTATGTCTATAGCTTCGATTTTTAAATAAGCAAGGCCAAAACCCTATGGCCTCGGTTTTTAAAAAACCGAGGCTAAATGCCTGAGATTATATGTATGTATTGTAGTAGTGACTTAACATGAATAAATAACCAGACGTGCTCTTCTTATCATCATGATCTCCAATATAGTCACTATCTGTGTAGGCAATTAGTTCCTTGTTTCCTCCCTTCCTGTAGAATAACCTAAAATCCAAAGTTCCTTTCAAATATCTTAACACCTTTTTTGCAGCTGCTAAATGAATTTAAGTAGGTGATTCCATGTACCTACTTATGAGATTCATCACGAACATAACATCAAATCGAGTAGCAGTCAGATACATAAGAATCCATACAATATGTTTATACAATGTGTTATCCATCTTTACTCATTTCTTATTCTTTATGAGTTTGAAACCAGGAACAATTGTGTTGTGAACCGAATTGCAATCTCCCATTTCAAACCTTTCTAATACTTCCTGGGTATATTTTCTTTGACCAATAAAAATCCCTTTGGATCATTGTACTATCTTAATACCTAGAAAGTACCTCATCTTGCCAAGATATGTCATCTCAAACTCATCCATCATAGATTTCTTAAATTTAACAAATATTAACTCATCATTTCTAGTAAACACAAGATCATCCATATAAAGGCATATTATGAGAATTTTACCTTCAACAAATTCCTTGGTGAAAAAAGTATGTTCATAAGGAATCTTTTTGAAACCTTCACTCATGAAGTAGCTTTCTTTAAGATTGTATCAGGCTCGAGGTTCCTGTTTAAGTTTATAAAGGGCCTTTTTAAGCTTGTAAACCTTGTGAACTTCTCCCTTAGTGACATAGAATAATGGATGCTCTACAAACACATCCTCACTTAACTCACTATGTAAGAAATCCAATTTCACATCCAATTGGTAAAGAGGCCACTTCTTCTGGGCAATAAGAGAGATTACCACTCGAATGGTGTCTAATCAAGCTACAGGTGCAAAAACCTCAGCATAGTCCACACCATGTTGCTAACTGTACCCCTTTACAACTAGCCTTGCCTTGTATATGTCAACCTCCTCATTCTCATTTAACTTTGTTTTGTAGATCCATTTCATAACAATCTTCTTTCCTCCTATAAGTAGGTATATTAATGAAGGATGTGTGTTTTAAAAGTTATTCTTTTTGATAAAGATTTATGTATTGTTTATGATTTTGAATATTATGTATTCTTGTTCCTTGATATTAACATGTTATAGTTTGGAAGTGTTCAAGAAGATGCACTTGGTCTTGAACGATAGAACTTTTAAAGTGAGAAACATGTAATCATAAATATGTTCACAACTGTGGTAATTAAGGAGGAATAATAATTACTATGAAAGATTATCATGTCGATTAAAAGTACATTGTAGTTTTATAAATGTTGATAAAGGATTATCATTTAATGACATGAGTATATAAAATGTGTATTTTATATATTGAACATAACCTAACTAGATGGAACATTATATGAATTGTGTTTTGTGTTATTAATGTTTTCATTGTGTCTTTAGAATCTTACACATGGGAAGTATATAATGTGATTGTTATTTAAATACTATCTTATGATAGGAATACAATAGTAGTTCATTATGTACAACCTGTGCGGGAGAAATCTATATGTTAATGTTATCATTGTCCCTCGATTTTGAGTTATAATATTATTTGACCCTTTGGTAAAATGGAATTATATCACATGTAATATAACTGATGTAGTTATAATTATAATTCACTTGAGAAACCAAAAAAACAAATATAATGCAAAAGTAACACGATCCTATTTTGCATATTATTCATAATATCATGTGACAAAGATAGACACAAAATTAGTTGAACGAGTAAATAATTACTATGTCATTTGGAAAACTATAATGTAATGATAGAACCTCTTATAGTCAATAATATAAAGTTTTATATTATTGCCAAGATGATATAGATCCTCTATACGGTCACACCAACTGAAGAGAAACAACAAGTATTTTACATTTCATAATGATGTATAAGATAAAATACATGAGATGAAATACTAAAATAAAATATCATAATATGACATGCTTAGATCATAAATAAATTTGTGAAGTTATGCAAATATTATTTCGTATAATGTTTGAATGCATTATTGATCCCCACACAAATTGTGTGTGTAATGAATACGCAAGTATATGTATCGTAACAAGTAATATAATGATAAGTAAAGATCGTTCTTAGAGAGATTATTTTATTAGAAACTAATTTTTAAAACTAAAAAAATAAAAATTAATTTTTTTATGTGTCTTTATATTTTAATGAAGCAAAATTAAAATAACTAAAATTAATTAAATAAAATTTGGTAACTAAAAAGATATATGAGAAAATATCTAAGAATACTTAATCCCCCAATTTTCTAAACATGTGAAATGCTAAAATCCCTCCAATATAATTATCAATTAACTACATGATCAATTGAATCTAATCTAGCATGTATTCCTCTCTCAAGTAAACTATACACCATATAGTAATTAATTTAATCACACTCGCATACCAATTAAATTACACACTACTCATTAAGTTCATCAATTATAGATCACATACGTAAGAATCATACATCTCTACCTAGAAATTATGCATGTTATTTAATCAAGACAAATAATTAAATAATTCTCTCAAATCTATTTAATTCCCTCTATAGATAAATTATTGATCAAACAATTTATAGCATACGAATTAGATTAAATAATATAATTAAATTATAATTATAATTGGGGTAAAATTTTAGATCATCACATAGTGAAAATTAGGTTCATAAGATCCCTAGATTAATAAATTAATTACACATGATTGTGTTCATAAAGCTCATATTTTTCATAAAGAAAGACATAAAATTGATAAAGAAAAGAGTAGAAAAAGAAATACAATCAATCTCTTGAATTGTAGTATTAATTTCCTCTTGAATTTTTCTCTCTTTTTAGCTCCAAAAAATTACCAAAATTATGTTAATGGAGGAAAATTTGGGTTTATGGAATGATTAGGTGCTTAAATAAAGCTCAAGTGTGATTTGGACCGTCGAATCATCTTCAGATCAAGCAAAACTGATTGTTTTAGTCAATCATAGTGCGACACGTGGTAAGGGAATTCACTGGGGGAATCAGGGAGTGGCGGGTGGCAAGGGAGACCGATCAAAGTCAATGCTCATTAAGTCAACGACATGTGGTGTAACGTGATTCACGAAAATGGATGGCATGGGGCATAGGTGGAACGCACAGAGTAATTGCGTAGTGACACATGGCATGACACGTTAACCAATTTCCAAACTCAGATTGAACGTCGTGCTGACATGTGGCACGCATTTCATCCCTTCACACGTTGTGCAATGTGATTTTCCCTCCTTGCTTGTGTGGCGTCTGCATGGCTTACCCAGTCAACTCCTCCGCCTGTATGGCATACCACGTGGTAGCTCCTGATTGGTCTTGCGTTAAAAATTCATAAAAATCCCAAAAAAATCCAAAAATTATATTTTCACCCATTTTCATTAAAAAGTCTATATTTTAATATTTTGACCCAAAAAATATTATTTATTGAATAAAACAAGTAAATATTAAGTAAAAAATTGCGCTAATGACTCTATTTTCATAGAGTCGTCAATTATAAAACTAATAGAGACATTGTATAATAAAATAATATGAATAATCTTATTTGTTCATAAATTAATTTATTAAACCAATCACAAGTTTAGATTAAAGAAAGCATGAGATGGATGAACAAGGTTAGTGGCATTTGTGTAATTGATTTAAACCTTACACAAAGAGTTACCCTAACCCTTGCCTATTTAAGGAGGCATAATTAAGGAAAATAGCATTCAATTTTCTGCCTCTAACCCTAGCCTAAATCTGCCCCATTGTGCAGCTACGTTTTTCCTTCTCTTAGGCCAAAACTTGGAAAGACTTGCTCAAGGCCAAAACCTAGGTGGTTTAACCCTAGGCCGAAATTTTATTTTCTCATCTCTTCTTACTAGGTGGTTAGATCTATGTCTTGAACTCTACATCCATCTATCTAAGATGTGTGGTAGTTCGTTGTTTAGGTTCAAGGTGAACCAAGAGGTGCTCCCGAAAGAGAGTTGGTTTCCAAGAGATCTAGAAGGGAAATCGACTTCCCTATACTCAAGAGATTTGACAATCTCTTTAGGTAAAGATAATCTTCTTCATCTCTAGCAATAAGATAGATGAGATTTGTTTATTTTATTTAGTGCATATTAGGTGTTTGTTGAAATGCTTAAGAGAAAATCTTGCTTGAAATTGTCATACAAATGAAGTCCTTTGTGTATTGAGCTAAGTGGTGATAGCAAAATTTTAAATTCTCACCATATAGGCATACACATGAAATCTCAACAAGTAATTCCCAAGTATAATTTCTTTTAATAGCTTTTATTTCTGAGTCCATGGCTCACATCTATCTAGCACTCTTTTCTGCATCATTATACAACAGTGGATCACTATCTACAAACATAGCCAAATGAACCACATCTTTCTCAGAGTAAAGTCCCCCTCCACTTACATAATTCCTCATCCATATTGGAGGCTTTCTAGTTCTTCCTTCATTAGAGCCATTTGAGCTTTCTTCTAAGAAGACATATGGAATATTATGTTCCACTCCCTATATTGAAGTTTCAATAAGAACAACAATATCTTTTGAGTTGTTTCCATCTGACTCAACTTTGATAACAGTAGATTCATCTTTTCCCCATTCTAGATCAGCTAGAATCTCATCCTTATGTTTCTCATCCCAATCCCAGCTTTTATCCTCCTCAAATACCACGTCCTTGCTTACTAGGATCCTTTTTTAGATTGGATCATACAATCTGTATACCTTAGAAACCTTGCTGAATCCGAGTAAAAAAAGCGCAGACTCTTGTCATCCAACTTGGTTCTCTTATTGTCTAGGATATGTGCATATTAAACACACCCAAATACCCTAAAATGATCCACTGAAGGTTTTGGTCCGCTTCATTCCTCTTCAGGAGTCATGTGTCTCACTAAAAGTGTTGGATTTCTATTCAAAACATGAATAGTCTAATTTACTACTTCAGACCAAAAGGTTTTTGGAATCCTCTTTTCTAAAAACATACTTCTAACTAAGTTCATAATCGTTCTATTTTTCCTTTTTACAACACCATTTTGTTGTGGTGTGTATGCTGCTATCAACTACCTATGAATTCCATTTTCATTGCAAAACTTGAAAAAACTAGTGATGTGAACTCCTCACCCATGTCTGTATAGAGACACTTAATGCACACACCCGTTTCTTTTTCAAAAAATCTTGTAAATTTTGAAAAAATTGAGAGCTTCTATTTTTTTAGCTAGAAAGAACACCCAAGTCTTTCGACTAAAATCATCAATAAATTTGAGCAAGTACATTTTCTTGTTATTGGAGGTGGGGGTGATTGGTCCACAAATGTCAACATGTATAAGTTGAAGAATTTGAGAAGCCTTCCAAGTGCTTTTTTTGTGGAAACTGATCTCTATGATGCTTTCCCACCATACCATGCTCACACAACATTGTAGAATCTTTGATAAGTGGTAGTCCATTCACCATTCCTTTCTATTGAAGAAGTTTCAAACCGTTGTATTTTATACATAATGATAATGCCAAAGTCAAACTGGATCTTTTATAAGTGAATTGAAGCATGTTTTCTCTGCAGGTTTCATTCTCACAGGTCTAGTTTTTCCTATCACAACAAACATTTTTTTTTGGACATTTGAATGTCCATAATAAGTCCTTTCTTAAGGTGAATCAACTTACATTTTCCACATTTGATGCCAATGTATATTCCCTTATCCTGTAATTGGCCAATGCTCAAAAAATTGTTCTTCAGGTCTGGGACATAGAATACCCTAGTCACTACTTGTGTGAACCAATTTAGCATTATTTGTATGCTCTCTTTCCCCATTATAGCCATTTAATAGTTGTTTCCCAATTTCGCTGATTCCCTTAAGTTTTCATCAAGATTAGAAAACAACTCATTCTTACCACACATGTGATTGCTACATCCTAAGTCAAGAAACCATATTTCTTTATTGCTTAGTTTCTACATATCCACATAGGCCATCAATAAGACCTCTTCACTAGTTTCTACATAATTGGCCCTTGTCTGTTTCTCCTTCATTGGGCATTCGTACTGAAAATGTCAAGATCATAACAGTGATAACATTCAACATAGGACTTATCGAAGGTTGATATGCCCATTCCTCCTCTTCCCTTATCCACTATAGCCTCCATGACATCGTCTTTATCCTCCAAATTGATCATCATGAACAACCTTCAATGTTTGCTCCTCCACAACATGTCCATTCATGCATTATTCATGGATAAATAGGATACTTTGCAGCTCATCAATAGACATGATGTCTAAATCGTGTGATTCATCAATGGAGCCGACAACATAATCGAACTTAGGATTCATGGAACGTAGGATCTTCTCGATGATAGTAATATCTCTCATCTTTTTTCCATGAATTCACATTTTGTTGGCTATGGTAAAAGTATGAGCAAAATAATCGTTCACATATTCTCCTACTTTCATATGGAGAATCTCAAAGTCCTTTCGAAGAGCTTGAAGTTGGGTATGTTTTACTCGTGTTGTGCCATGATACTTCTACTTGAGAGAATCCAAGATATTCTTGGTCGTGTCCTTATTCAAAATCGTCTCTAGGATGTCCTTATTCAGAATCGTCTCTAGGATGGAGCGATCAATTGCCTAAAACAGGTAATTTTTTGCCTTCAAATATTTCAATCTTAGATCTTCAATTGCCTTTTTCTATCCTTTAGTGGGTTTAATGCCTTCTGCTGCTACAAGAACCCTAGTTTCAATCAAGCCCCAAAATTCCTTTGAAAGTAGGAAATTTTCCATGAGCATGCTCTAGTGATCGTAATGTCCATCGAACCTTAGGATTGATGGTTGAACAAAACTACTTTCAACTGTCATTTGATAAATTCACACAAGCAGAAGGTTACGGCTTCTTCAAGTTATGGTCAGGCCTCGTGAGAAAGCTTTGATACCAAATGTAGAATCTGTGATAAAAGATGATAAAACTTTTTAACAATAGAAAAGCTAAATCAACTTTTAAGGATTTATGAGAAAGAAAAACTTAACAACCCACATCTACCATTCCTATCATCGTGGTAAGGCTAAAAGAACAAATCAAAAACAAAAAAACAAATTCCCTTAACAATAAGGATTATTCACAATACTTCTAAGACTAAATCAACAACTAAAATGAAACCTAACTCTAATAGTGTCCACCATTGGCCACTAAGGACATTGTTCTTTGTCGTCTGACTCATGACCTATTGTTTTTTTGTGATCTAAATTTTTTTGTCATTTTGTGATCTAAAAATTTTTGTCAGTTCTAACCAACAAGGTAACTGGTTTGATTCAACTTCAAAAAGATCTAGTTTAGCGTGTCAAAAAACCAAGTTCTTATCAATTAGACCTTAATTTTATTTGGTTAAATTCAATTATTTATCCTATTTAAATGTGATTTAACATTAATCATCCTTATTTTTTTCATTATTATTATCGATATCAACATTAATATTCTTATTATAATAATTATCACAGTTATTATGATATTTATGTAACTAATAATACAAATCAATATAATTAATATAGTGACGGAAATAGTATAAATCATTATTATCGGTATGTTGACACTTTAAAATACACTTATAATAATGGATAATTTTTGTACTTAGATTCTTAATTACTTGATATTGTGATACATAAAGTTTTGATTAAAACGCAACAATGTCTAGAATAATTTATGGACAAGTTTGAAAAAATTAAGATAAAAATTAATAACATTTTTGATAAAAATTAATAACATTTAAGTCTCAACCTTCAAAAAGTTAAGACAATTACTTAATAAAAATAACTGCGTACACGTTTTTAAGTTATACAAAGTCGATAAAATCTTAAAGTTGTACAAAGGTTTCTATAGTCCATGTTGATACATATGATGGTTGTCTTGATGTTGTAGAATTACTAATACTAAAAGTGTTTTTCTCTCACATTACTAATGATTCTCAACACCACTTCGCTCTTGCTTAATTATTCTGATATTGATAAATTTTTAGTTATTATTAATCACCTATTTATCAATAACTCAAATAAATTGTTGGTGTTATTTTTTAAGTTCAGATTACTACTATATGATTTTACCTCGTCAGAAGTCAAGTTTGCGTCACTAAGAAAAAAAATGCAAATAAAAGATATATATTAGTTAAATTAAGTATTTATCTATATCTAATATTTTGATTTTATTATTTATCATCTAGTCTATTATTTTAATCATATAAATATAACCTAACATTTTACTTTTAAATTGGAATTGAAATGAATTGAATTATTATATTAATTTCTTCTCCCAATTATATGTCTATTTTTCCTATTTTCTATTCGTATAAATCATAACCCTAATTCGTATAATTATTCTCCCTTATCGTACATTATCTCTCCTATTTTTTTTTATTTTTTTCTACATTAAAATTAAGTAGTGATATTATTACTTAACTTTTACTATTATATAATTCATTAATGATAATTATATCCGATAATAATAATATTAAAATATAATTAATTATGATGATATAATTAAAAATTTATAAAAATTATTGTAATAATAATATATTATTACAAAAAATTTGGTTGTTTAAACTATAAACAGATATATTGATTTTGATTGTGATAATTGATAAAATAGTGTGTGACAACGTTCTCATCACTGATGTGCTTATGGGCCTGACCTTTTCTAGTTGATCTTTATGGGCTCATCCCGAGGCCTAGACTTGCTACCACTTTTTTTGAATCTATATACATAACATAAAACTGCTACCAAAGACGAGGGGATCATTTTGTTGGTGTTGAGCGAGACTTTCTAGACAGAGAGTAGAGATGTCGTACTTGTTGCCGCACCTTCACTCGGGATGGGCCGTAGATCAGGCAATTCTTGCCGAGGAAGAGCGTCTCGTCGTCATTCGATTTGGCCACGATTGGGATGAAACGTGTATGCAGGTACTATTTGGTTTAGGTTTAAGCACAATTCATCTATTATTATATATATATAAACAAAAATATTATGCATTTATGTATTTTATTATCACTTTGATTTGTTACTATAGATTTTAGGTTTTTTGTAATTTTATTCATTCAGTGTGGCTGGATTTCAATCTGCCTTGAAGTAGAAAAACCCTACATTCTTTTTGGGAATACCACTTATTTTATGGAGCACTAGGGTTGTTTATCATGGATTGATTTCTTTAAAGTCCTCCGTTTCTTCTCTTTCTTTTTCCTTCTGTATGTAAAGACTGCTAGGAGTTCGAACTATTTGCTTTTGAAAATCATCTAATACTGCTTTATAAGTATGTGCGGTTGAATTTTCTTTTCAAGATATTGTCTTTATCGTGGACCCATTTTCTGTTCTGTCACTGATTTCATTTCATACATTTACTATAATTTCCCTTGTTAGATTTTTCTGGATACATCAGCAAATCCATATGTTTTTTTTTCACTTAATCTATATGTTTGTATTTATGCATTTAGCATGTGAATTGCAAGTCTATTTTACTTTTGATCATAGTTGAATTTCGGCTCTAATTTTTCCTAAACCGACTCTGAATGCTAAAGATGACAGTCAATTAATTTTTACTTAAAGTCACCTCGTTCATACTATGTTAATTGCTACTCTCTTACCCACAGGACTTATGTTTTGTGGTATAGAACTATTTTTCATCTTTTTTATTTTTGAATTAATTACTTGCTAGTCAACAAGTTAAATTCTATGTTGTTATTGTGCTTGCTTGCTTTGTTGCCTAGTATATATGCTTGCTTCTTTTTGTGTTATGGAAAGTGCACCTCATTTTAGTTTATGATTTTATGAAACTTGCTGAAAACCTATGTAACAACACCTGGAACAGAAAAGTAAAGTAACAACATAGGAATTTAAGGTGGTTCACCCACCAACCCACACCACAGCAGATTAATCCATTGTAAAAAATAAAAAACAGGTACAACAGGTTTATAGACCCAGCCACCCAGGAACAAACTCTCTTCACTATTTATGTTTTAGCAGTTCTTTTCATGTTATGATTTGAGTTTATCCACTCGATATGTGTTCTTATTTCACTCCAAAAGACACACTGAAGACACGAACTGTCAAATCTGAATAAGAACTGTCTCTGAAATTATCATTTAATCATTAGACCACATGGATAACTGATTTTAACCAATTTGCTTACTTTAGAAATGTTGAGCATTGGCATCACACATCTTAATGTTGATAGATTTTTTTGGTTTTTGAATTAATTACTTAATTCATTTTGTTCTTAAGCGAAATACAATAAGTTTACTTATTAAGTCATTCATGATTATGGGCTTTTTAGGAATCTTGACCTTTTAGTATTGAGGAGGTAAAGTTTTATTTTTGTATATCTTTATTTTGAATCGCTTCTAAAACATGGTTATTTTTACATGTTGTGCTGATAAATTGAGGTCAATCATTTCAAAACAGATGGATGAAGTGCTCGCCTCAGTTGCTGAAACAATAAAAAACTTTGCTGTTATATACCTGGTGGACATTACAGAGGTTCCTGATTTCAACACAATGTACGAGTTGTACGACCCTTCGACAGTCATGTTTT
Organism: Hippophae tibetana; assembly: GCA_037013495.1. Lineage (NCBI taxonomy): Eukaryota > Viridiplantae > Streptophyta > Magnoliopsida > Rosales > Elaeagnaceae > Hippophae > Hippophae tibetana. Next base: position 19,655,461 of record CM072805.1, on the reverse strand, counting down.
TCTTCAGGAATAAACACATCATGATTGATCTTGGAACGGGAAACAACAACAAAATCAACTGGGCTCTTAAGGACAAGCAAGAGTTCATTGACATTATTGAGACCGTATATCGTGGGGCAAGGAAGGGACGTGGTCTTGTTATTGCTCCCAAGGATTACTCTACCAAGTACCGCTACTAAGTGTTTTTCATGTTGATTAATTATGTAACATGGTCTTTGTTGCAGTAGGTGAAGTAGTCTTGTACAATGACCTATTCAATAATTGGTAACCATGTTATTCTTCTAGTTCATGAAAAATGCGGACTTATGGCCCTGGTCCGATATGGGCAAACAATGCCAATTAGTACCAAGTTGATGAAGTGATACTAACAAATAAAAGTATGTTCGTGTTGTGTGTGATATATATATGAGTTAAAAAATATTATATATGAGTAATACTTTTCCAAAAATACTATCTTCCACAATAAGTATTTATTAAATATCTATTATTATTATTATTATCTTCATAATGCTAGGATAACATATTATAAAAGTAATTATCAATTATATTTAAATTATAATTTTAATACTTTATTAAAATATTTTAAAAAAGTATTGATTTAAAGAAATAAATAAGAAAATTTTAATATTATTGAATCTATATATTTAAATTAAATATTTAATAATAAAATATATATTAAAAAAATAGAGGTTAAGTATGAATTTTTAATATGCAATTATAATAATGGTTGAATTAATAAGATTTATTTTTCTCATTTTACTAACTATGATATATATACAGAGAGAGATTAATAAGATTTATGTTGCTAATTTTACTAACAATGACACACATATATAGAGAGAGAAAGGTGCACAAGACCCATATTATGAAATTATTATGGTTTATTTTTTTAGATTTTAAAAATTATTTTTTAATCTATCAACTTTGAACTAATAGCTCAATTAAAAATTAATAATATTTTTTTATTAAAATATTATTTTTGACTATTAAGTGATAATGTAATCAAACATGAGTTATTAATAATAATAAAAATAAAATTTAGTATAAAATTATTTTTAAAAAATCATTAATAATATTTCATTAGAAAAATATTAAAATAAAAAATTTTAAAACATAACAATAAAATATTAAAATATCAATAATGAAAATAATCAAATATAAAAACATATATTTTAAAAATAATTTCATATTAACTTCCATTTTTATATTATTAAAAAATAAAATTTTAATTATGTTTTAATTACTTGATAAAAAATAATAATATTTTAATAAAAATAATTAAAATAATATTATTTATTTTTAATTGATCATTTTTCTGGATAAGAACTAAAAAATATTTTTTTGAATACGACGGACTTTGGCTTAATCTAAAGCAATATATATATACCAGTTCCAATAAGATAAATTATTTAAAGTTATAAATTTTAATAAATTTATAAATTTAAATTAATTAATGATTTTTAAAATTAAGAAAATATTTAATTTAGAAATATATATATTATTAGATTGTGTTTATTCAAAAGTCAAAATTATTTGATAAAATTATTTATCTAAATCATTTATATCGAAAACGGTCATTATATATATATATATATATAAACTTATTAAAAAGAAATATGACTAAGCTTTTTTTTTAATGAAAAAAATATGACAATTTTATTGTGATTTTTGTGTAATAGGCCTTGAATAGAAGAAAAATACGCATGTGATAGGTTTGGCCACCTGGTAAGCTCTGTTCACATGCACCATTCATTTTGGGACTTCGACAGAAGCATCTCTCAATGTGCCTCAAATGAAACTTTGGATAATTTTCATTTAAAAAAATAAATATTCAATAAGATATAGATAAAAGAATCTAATACTCTATACTAATAAAATTTAAAATTAGTATAATTTTAAAAAATATATATGAAAAAATAAAAACATCATTGAGTATTTCTAACATGATTGATAGAGAATATAATCTAAAAACGATGAAAATAACTCCTTTGAGAAGTGGTTCAGTTAATTCATAACTAAAATATTGGAGCAAGAGTTGCAGCATTTGCCAGATATAAGAGGCCTTTATGGTCATTCGGTCCTTTTTGAACATACACTATTTACTCGCACCCCATTAGAGTTCCATCGGTGAACTTAACTCATGCTTCTATAACATTAAAAAGTAAATTAAAACTTAACACTTGGTGAATTGTAATTGAGGTACAAGAGTTTCACAAGCTTAACCATCCTATGATGCTTTGGCATTAAACAGGAAGGGAAAAAAATAGAAAGCATCTCAAATAACCCCAGTGTCAAATAAAACATATGCAAGTGAGGACTCAAGTTAAACCCCTTTGCTGTAAGCAATAACCCTTCTGAGTGATCGCTTAATCTTTCATTAATCACCCCTAAAGTCAAAAGATATAATTCATTACTCTTGAAGATATTCACCGATCAAATTGCTTGCTCTCTACACCTCCTATTAAATATTTGTTTTTTCAAAGAAAAAGTTATACTAATCTTGAATTTCATTGACCCGGAATACCATATCATTACATACTCTAGAGGCAATGAAGTTTCACTCTCTTTGAGCTTGACAAGCAACCAAAGTGAAACTGGCAGTCAAAATGAATGCAAAGAAAAAACAATTTTCCCAAATGAACAATGTTAGCATTCTAAAGCATTGAAAATAGCTGTTATTGCATCATGAAGACCAAGAGACAAAAAGCATTGCAAGTTCATACAGGTAGATAGAACTCAAAATCTAGAGAAAAATGTTATATGCAGGAGAAAAACAAAGATATAAAAGGGGGGGGGGGGATCCAACTGGAGCTCCATATCTCGTGCACCTCACTGTCTTGGAAATTCTTCCCCGTATCTATTGTATCATGAAAATCACCAAGATAACAAAGAAACTTTAGGTTTTATATTTCAGAACAATGTGCAAGTGTAACCAAATGGTGTGAATAACAAGGTTCCAAACAAATGAAAGGAAAGGATCCCAAAACTGCACCTGTAAAATTCAAAGTCTTGCATACAGACTAGAACTGTTTGATGAATCCTTTGATTGCCCATGAGGAACATCTTGTTCACTTCCCCCCGTTGTGAAGAATTTACTTCCGTTCTTAGCTTGAAAACAAAGGTAAGATAATGATTGTAGCCATGATACTAATGTGGGTTTACGAGTAACATCATCTGATTCAGCAACCATTGTATATAGTTCATTTAAAACCAAAGTCTGACCATCTTCTGGTAACTGCACAATTAACTGTGCCAATAACCTCATCAAGTCTGGCAGTACCTGAAACAAAAATCAGACATTAAGGAAGGCAAGATAGAATCAGTATTTTGACAACTGTTTCAACCTTACTGTTTATGGATACCTCACGCTGGAGTTAAAATATCGACATTAGTAAGTTTATGCGTAACCTAATACAATAGTCAATCCTATATGCAAATGTATAAAGTTATTAGTCAACAACTTCAGCTGTTGGAAGATGGCCCTCAAGTGTAGCCCCTAAACACATTGTAAACCCAACATGTTAAATGGATCAATTGGGGGTTGCACAATTGGACCTCTTGCTCCAATACTATGTTAAAGTTTGTTTGGTAACCAACTCTCCAAAAAACTTAACATTTATTTAATATTCATATTATATTCCAACAAAAAAATTAGGGAGGTGAAGCAATTCTAATACCAACGGGAAAAAAACAAAAGGAGACAGCAAAGCCCAGGGAAAAATAGCATAGGGAACAATGAACCTGAGATCATGTGAGGGAAAAAAATTACCTGTATATCAACTAGGGAAATGAGCCGTAAAAGTAATTCTAGGAGTTTCTTGCAAGGCTCTGATTCTCCTTGCCAGTTTCTCCACATATCAGGATGCTGATTTAAGTCTGATCTACAGAGTAAGTTGGCCTTTTCAATTAGACAATGGATGCAATAGAATATGGCTGAGCTTCCAGCAGGAAGATGTCGAACCAAGGCGGCAACCCCAGAAGCCATACCCTCAAAAGGAGTAATGCCAGGGTATCCCTGCATTCACACGAGTAAAAGGTGAAGCAAATTCATCAAATTTGTAAGTAATACAACTATTTACTAAAAAGTATCACCTCTAGTGACCTCTGGATGTAGTAAAAAACGAGTTGCTCCTTCAAGGAAACTCCTTTCTCTTCATGATCAGAATCTCTTCCCGAAGATATGAATGCCACAAACATAGAATGTGAGGCTCGAGCTACCTTTTCATTTGGATGTCCAACATATCTAATTATTCAATTGTAATAAGGAAACATAATATTCTCAGTGAAATGCACAGTGACTTCCAAATAACACCGAACAATTTATGTAGGATACAAGAACATAGTTGGAGCCACCATTTTTCTGAATACAGGGCTAGGCAACCATTCAATGCAAGTTGGAATAATACGCAAGTAAAATAGAATTCTAGCAGTTTGAACCTCATCAGCAGACCACTTGTATTCAGTCCTCAAAAGGGAACTAAAGTCTGCAAGATCACGTAGTACCATGATAAAATTAGTAGGAATAATACACAAATCAAGGATCTAAATATGAAAATACTAGATTTCAACATTAAATCCACACCTATATCTGCAAGATTCATACCAGGCCCATTTGTCAATTCACCATAAGTAGGCATAGATTCTACAAAAGACATGCAGGCAAAATCATCCTCTTGAACAGTAGCAGCAACACCTCGAATTGTATCCATGTATTCTGGCAAACGAATACGCCGGAAATACTCCATACAAGAAAAGGATACAAGTATTTGCACTGATATGCCAGATCGCATTTCATGGTTGAATTTTGAGTTCAACTTATGCTTTGTGACTGCCAATGCAAAAAATACAACCATTAGAAAAGCAGATTCAGCTATTTTCTCGACATGGCCAAGTAAGTCGTCCTTTTTACTACGAAGCAGCAAAGCAATCTGCCGATGTTCCAGGTAGATTTGACGACAATAACTCCATATAAGATTCTCCACCTGAATTTGGCTCTCTTCATCCACTGAAACATAAAGGTTACATAAGATACTAGTTATTACACCTGCTTCCTTGAAGAGAACACTATCCAGATGTTCTTTGACCTCATAAAGTCTCAAGCCCACTGCATTATTGTGATAGGAGTTGAGTAACTTTACATAAATATGTCTTAAAGGAAAGACTTCTGTCAACAATGCAGAAGCAAGGCATGTAAAGAGAGGGGCACGAGAAGACACTGGACCACATCGAGCCAGTGCTAAGGAAAGACACTGTAGGTAGAGCCTGTCTCTAATATCATTTTCTGAATGAGTATAATCTCTTGCTCTGGATATCAAATATCTTGCCATAGACTCAATATGATTCTCTGCAGAAAGTCTTAATCTTGTTTTGACATCCAACCCAAGGCTATTTCCTAAAGATTTATTAAGAATCCTTAATAATCCAGCTGCAGCCATAACAACACCAACTGTCACGTAGTTTAGCTTTGATATCTCGAAAGTCTCGGCAAAAATATTAATTTTTTCCAAAAAGCGAGAATTGATCAAAGAAGACATTACCCACTCCACTAAATGCAGAACCATGAGTCCATTTGTAAGATTAACTTGAGGTCCACCTTCCTTGCCCCAAATTCCCACCAAAGAATCCAATATTCTAGCAAAATGCAAAGTCATAGAAGAAGATAAAGCATACCCAATCCCAGCAAGCACATCAGGTACAATCTCTTGATAAGAACCAATCACGTGATACCCTTCTTCTAACAGTCTACATAACAGCTCCAAGCAGAGACCTTTGGAGCTATCAGACGCTGAACGCACGAAAGAAAGAGAACCCAGGAGGAGTAAACCTCCTGAAAAGAGAACAGAATTCTTGGTATAATCAAACTGAACAGGAAAAATATGAGAAAGGACCTGCACAGCTGAATCAATCAGCACCAAGGAGGGTCTGGTGGATTTCCTAACCCATACATAAAGAAGCCTGAGAAGAAGTGGATAGGATTCATGAGGAAGAGAAATGTCTGGAGAGGACAAAATGGATAAAACAAGTTTTGCTTGGGGATCTGCAACGTGAAGAGAACCTTGAGAGCCAACAAGGGTATTGAGTGATTGGAGATGATGGGAATGGAATGACCGGTATTGGAGCAAGTCCCTGAGCTCAGACCATGCTTGAATAATGGCTCTAGCTGATGAAGGAGAACTTACATAACTAAAGCTACTGTTACAGCCACTAATAATCCTTAACCATTCTTCAAGGAATAGGGCATTACTTTGTTTTGACATTTTAGAATCCCAATTGCAACACCTGGGAGAAAAATATGGTCTTGGATTACAAACAAAAAACATTAACCAAACAAATTTCGTTTTATTGAAACATCCACCAACCAATCTGAGCATACAAATATGAACATATCCAGGAAATTGGAGCTCCCGTGAAAATTGTCTGCAATGTCTTTGATCTAAATTGATAGGAATTTAAAAAAAAAAAACTGAGCAAAAAATTCAAAATTTTCCTCTTCAGAACACTTCAAAACAAGTGAGCCAATTTTTTTTTTGCTGGCTTACCAAAAGTAATGTTGAAGTTCTCCCAATAGCTTAATATTGGGATAGTTGCTGAAACACTATTAACCTCAATTTTTGAATTTCAAGAATTTGGCCTCCTGCAATAACTTATAAGCTTTTGAAAGTTTTAGTTTCCCAAAAACTTCTACACTTGCAAACAACTATGAACAGGTCGTAAGAATAACAGGAAATTCCAATTTCATAGAACGGTCGTAGAGTCAAACAATAAAGATCCATGCTTAACATAACCATAACATCAACCAAGAAAAAAGAGCATACAGACACGACATACAAAAAAATTAGAGCTTGCCAGAAAAGTTTCTTCAGTGGGATTGACCATTGTTGGCAGGAGTTTTAGTGAATTGCCCAGAAACTAAAAGAATATCAGCCATTGATACTTCCTGTATCTCAGAAGAAGACGATTTCAGCGGGGAATAAAGACAGCTTCTTGGTGGCAACGCGTCTCAGAGACAGCTTTGGAGAGAGCACTTATTCTCCCCCACCAAATTCATAGCTTCCAATCTCATATATATCTTCTTTTTTTTGCCAAATAAAAAAGGGCTTCGACGAAGACAGTAAATTCGTAATGGAACCGGAAAGTGGCGACAGTGTATTTGCCTTATGCTACCTCTTAGGCTGAAATTTAATAATTTTTAATTTATATGCTTCTGTTATTGCAGTGAAAAATCAAGGAAATCCAATGGTGCATTAGCCAAAAAAAAATGGAGTATCGACGGTCGGAATATCAACGGGCGGAACGGATGGGACGTTTTTTTTTTTTTGGAAACTTAAATATTATGTTATGTCCGAAATTGACGAGTATATAAATACGAAGGAAGACTATTAGGTACGGTTCATTTAAAGCTTCAAAAATTAATTTTTAATATTTTTTTATTTAAAATTATTCAAAAATATGAAATTTTAAAATAATAATATTTTATATATAATTAATATTTTTTTTATAAATATTAAACTATAAATAGGAACACTATCTTAAATGCCCGTAGGTTTGTCATATCTTTAATTATGTCAAGAAATTTTATAAAATATCAAAATATCTGTATATCTTAATAGTATTAATTTTACATTCATTACTATTTAGATTATTATTCCTAGGCTCTAATATCAATTTTTATGGATTTATACAATTTTTAATCAGAGGTTAATATTGACCTAGTTGATGGTCTTTGTCTATTTATTGAATGTAATAATTTGTCTAAAAAACTTATTATTTTATTGTATAAGTCTAATTTTCTTCTATATTTATTACAATTACATAGTATATTATGTTTTTCATTATGTTGGTTGCTTAATTCTAATCTTGGATCTATTAATTATCTTTTAAAATTAAAAATTACTCTTTCATTTGTTAAATCTAATAATTCTAACTTATGTCCTAATAATTCGATGTTCATAAAGTATTATCTTGATAAATCACGTGTTGAATGTATATTATTTTGTCTTATTCTTAGTATATAATCAGGTTTTTCTTGTGTACATACAGTGTATTTATAATCTTCAAAGAAGTAATATCTAAACATTAAGTTGTTGAATTCTTCTTCTTCTATTCTCACATATTTTTAACTAAAATAATCTTTTAATGTCCTTCAAACAAGATGGTTTATGATGTTTGTTATAGTTTTAATATAATATGTATAGATATCTAATAAGATGTTAAATCTTTTAAAATTTTCAAGACAAGTTTCATAGTCTTCATTTTTAAAATATTCATTTAAATGATAGAGATAACTTTTATCAAATGTTTCTAATAGAATTAGATTTTTATCTTTGATTTCCATTAGAATTATTAGTTATTTATTTCTAAAATAAATTACATTTTCCTGTTTTAACAATATTATGTTTTGTTATAAGCAAATATTTAAATATTCAAGATTCTTAACTAGCTTAAATTTATAATTATTATACCTGAATTTGATGGGTCAACCATGGTCTTCTCTTCTGTTCGTCTTTTTTTGTTACACCCAGTATGCCTTAACTTTGCTCAAATCTCAACGCCCTCTTGGCAATGGTGAGTCTTATGCATCCTTACATAAATGGTGTCCAAAAGTTGACTTACTAAAGAAGAGTAACTAAACTCCATTTTATTCATAGCATAATAATTATTACAACTTAAGGTCAACAAAGAACCTTGAAAGGGGTGCTTAGTTGCTCATAGTTACTGGTTATAACATTATTGGTTTTGAGATTTCTAGATAGAAATGTTTTCTATGCTAGAGTGTTTCAGAGTAGAGAGCTTTGGATTTCTGTGTGTGTGTGTTGAAATGATAATAAGGGTTTCTTTTATAGAACAAGAAATCCTTGTTTACAAGACTAAAGTTATTATTTTACCTTTCTTCTAATAATTCATCTCCTTTTTTACTTTAAAAGATAGCCATTACTTTTTTCCTTGGCACATACTGCCGACTAAGATGTGGAGTCTACATCTTTATTTCTTTCGTAGTCTTCTACCGACAGTTTCTTTTCCTATTTTCCTTTGTCATTTTCTACTGATGGTTCCTTTGATGATGTTGATGATGACGCATCTTCATTTTCTCGATCTTTGATGTGGAGAAGGCATTTGTGGTCTTTGGTGGCTTTTTTGGCATAGAAGCAGAATATCTTCCTTGTTTCTTGACCAATTCTAGGTTGTTGCAATTAAAATTAGTTTCATATTTGGTGATTTTTTCACCATCTTCTTCTGATAGAGTCATGCTACTGTGGGAAATTATGATAATTTTACTAGTTGAATAATTTACTTTAATCTCAGTAGAATTGTTAATCTTTCTGAGTTCATAGTAAATCTGGCTTAGCATTTTTTCTCTTAATATACAAAGTCCTTCTGTGTTGAATTCTTTTTCTAGAAGTGTCATTGGTTTGAGAACCTCTCTATTTGTGTTGGAGATCCCTATCTTGATGAAGTGGTAGGGACTAATACTTTCTTCCTCATTTCAGTCCATTAATGAACTGAAAAATCTAAGATAAATAAGTTTATCACCTACTTTAATTTTTCTTCTAAATTTCTTGATTGTTCTTTTAAAATTTTCTAGGAAATAATTTAATTCACTTAAATTAATTCCTAGATATATATTTTCTATTAATCTTGCATGAAATGCTTTATACACAAAAATTGGATTAGCTTCTTCAAATATATTGAATTTACTTCTTGTAGGAAATTCCTTGTATGTAGTATAGAATTTCATATCTTCAATATGTTCTTGGGTATATTTTCTGGCCAAATTATAGAGACTCAACCATTGTAGTTTGCTGAGGTTTCTATATTGGTCATTTTCATCTTCAATGATTGGAGTAGTTCTAGGAGATGTCTCCCTAAATAATATTGAATTCTTTATTTTTTATGTCTCTAAAGGAGATGTTTCTCTAAATAGCATTATAGGCCTTGATATTTTTTCAAGATTTTTCAATCTGCTTGGAGCTGTTGGTTATTGTTGTAGTGCTGTAGAATAATTTCTTACTATCTCCTATGGAGTTATTAGTTCCGGTGTTTTTTAGTTGACATAACTACCTTCAACTTCTATTCCGTTGGTGAAGGCTATATGAATTACTCCACTAATTCCTAGAATAGATTTGCTAGCTTCTACCTAGTTTTTGTAAATTCCTGGTTTTGGGCCATTATAGACCACATAAACTTTTTTTATATTCTTTTTTTGCCTCATCTGCCCAATTAAGCTTTGTGGTTTCAGAAGTTTTTTGTGAATTATTAGGTTCTTCCTTTTTTAATGGAGATTCCTCATTTGAGCTTCTGGTCTCTAGAGGTTGTTTTGAACAATTAAGTTCTTCTTGTTTCTTTCCTGGCTCCATAAGAGATTTCTCAAGATATAGCAACTCGAGTTGTTCTTGTAGGATTTTTATCTCCTTTTCTTTTATCTTGATTTTGATATCAAGATGTTCCATTCCTAGAAGAATAAAAATAGTTAGAGGTCTTAATTCTCTGGTAAGAGCATCAACTGGTCTTCCTTGTTTGTAATCACCTGTAATATTAGTTCTTAAGAAATAACCAAAATTCTTATTATCTGTTTTTAACAATGAATCTAGAACTTATGACATATATTGAAAATTTCTTAATAGCCTTTTTAACAGCTAAATATTCTTTTTCATTACTATGATAATTTAATTATGAACCTTGGAAAGATCCTGATGTATATCTACAAAGATATTCATCTTTGTCATCTACTCTTGCTTTAAGAACTCCTCCCTAATATTCTTGTGAAACATCTGTTTTAATTATCATCTTATCATCTAGTCTTGGATGGTATAAAGTTTGTAAATTTTTTACCTTTGTTTTTACTCTATCCATATATAGAGTATCTTCTTCTGTCCATTTTCAAATATGATTTTTTTTCAATTTTGCTTGTAATGGTTTTCTCATTTCTACAAGTTGCTTGATATATGCTTCTGCATATGTTAAACATCCTAAAAATCTTTGTAATTGTAATTGGTTTTTATCTTTTAATTCACTAGGAAAACCTTGAATATTATTTAGTATATGGGATTGTAGATTATGTTTTCCATCTTCAATTTCCAACCCTAAGTATTTGATTTTATGTTGAGCAAGTATTGTTTTCTTTTCAGAGAGTACAATGCCTTCTTTTCTACATTCTTGTTGTATATTGATAATATCCAAATAATGTTTATTTAATTTATTACTAAAAAACCAAAATATCATCTATGTAAACACAACAAATATCTTGTAATTTCTTAAAAATGTTATCCATGTATCTTTGAAAAATACTTGGAACTTGTTTTAATCCAAATGATATAACTGTCCATTGGAATTGACCTTGGGGGCAACTGAATGCTGTTAATTTTTGGGATTCATCATCCAGTCTTATATTCCAAAATCCACTTTTGCAATTAAAACTCGAGAAGTATTTCTTTTCTTTTATTAAAGATAGTAGTTCTTCCTTTTTTGGAATGAAGTATCCATCATCAATGGTTTCTTTATTTAGTGCTTTAAAATTTATTACCATTCTATTTTTTCCTCTTCTTTTCTCTACTTCTTTTTCAACTAAGAATGTTGGGCTAAAGTAATACCTGATTGAGTTTTATTGTAGTATTATTAGCAACTCTTACAATTAAATATTTTGGTGCTTATTTTCAGTTGTCTTTTGGAAATACATATCTACTGGCTACACACATACTAGCTCATGTATCTATATATGCATGTAAATGATAAGTGTTGTATAGCCTTTGAATTTTAATCCTACTTTAATGTAAGTATTATTTGGATTTGTAATACTATACAAATCATTCATCTTCTGATGAAGAATATTCATAATTTGAGTGTTCATATTCTGAGTCGGTTATTTCTTCCTCAGTTTCTTCCAAAAGATAGATACTATAAGTATCATCTATATCAAATTCCTCGATTGGTTCTAATTCCATTTTGAAAACTTCTTCTAAGATTTTTGCTTTTTTGTGGAAATTCATTTTTAATTTTTTTGTTATGTTGAAGTCTACTTGAACATTCATTAGCATAATGTCCTTCCTCATTACAGATCCAACATCTGCATTTTTTCTTTCCTGAAGGTCAATAATTCTTTTTTCAGAAGGTTTATAAATCTTTCTTCTAAAATATCTTTTTCTTGTAGTTTTCTCTATTGAATCTCTTTTTATATTTTTGGGAATTTTTTTTTTTGAATTTATATTTTTTATATTTATTTTTGTTTATAAGATTTTATATTACATTCATATTTTTCTGGTATTCTAAATTCTTTTGTATCACAGCAAATTTTATCATTTCCTCTTATTTGTTTATATTCTTTTCTTTCTTGGCATTTAATAATGATCCAATCATTAAGACTTCTTATTCTTCCTCCTAGAGTATCTGGTATAGTCTCTCTATTCCTTTGTTTCCAATTTTTTGTTAAGGTTTTATATAATGTTCCAGGTAATTTTTGAAAAAAACATTTCTTTATAGGTTGTTTGTATAGAGGGTGATAATTTATGGTAATACATTTCATATTCAAAAATAAAATAATCTATGTAACACATGTTACAAATTTCCATATTTGTTAGATGCCATTTAGTTTCATTGATTTCATTTTCACTGGATTCGGTGATAGCCTTTCATTTATCTTCTCCGATAAATTCTTTGTATATTTCATTTATTACTGTATCCAAGTATTCTCTTCTTGTGGAAGCATTTTCTTGCATTAATAAATGTTGTTGATATGTTAAGTTTGAAAACCAAACTTTTACATTTCTTGTCATTTTATGTGCTATAAGCAGTCTACAAGTTGAAGGATTTGTTTGGGTAGTTTGAGAAGTTTATATGAGCACACTCATTCCACTAGCACATTCATCTAAGGTTTTTTTTCCTATCTCTTATACAATCTAAATCTAGAAGTTTAGTTTCATAATTATCATGGAGTTTGAACTCTGGTGGAATACTACCTCTAGTTCCCAAATGCAACCCTTTCTCCATTTTAGGTGGTTGTCTTCTTCTATATTTGGTATCAAGTTATTCTATTCTTTGCCTATTTCTTTCTCTTTTATGTGGGTTATATTTTCTTTATTGGTAAGGGACTAGTAATGAAATTGGTTTCATATGACCTTTTGAGGTCATATTTTTTGGTTCTGAATTAGTTTCAGTGATTATTGTCATATTATCCTCTTCTTTGTTAGTACAAAGTTTTTCATTATAATGTTCTTCTATTTCTTCATTGGTTAATGTCAATAAACTGACCAATGTTTCTATATCTCTATTTTCAGAGTCCATGAATTTTCTTTCTAATTCTTTTCTATATTTCATTAAATTGGAATTATCTCTTTATTCTTAGATTGTTCCTCATTTTTCCTTTTCTCATTTTTAGGAATCAAAGAATATGATCTCCTTGGTGGTTATTCTCTTAATCCTTCTAAAGGATCATATTTATAACATATTATTTCATTATCCCTATGTATGTTGTATACATCTTTTCTTAGTTCTTAAAATTCTTTGTGCATATCTTGTTGTAGTTTATTATAACCATATTCCTTTATTTCCTTTAGTAATTCTTTTTGTATATCTATTATTTCTTGTAAATATTTTGTGTTTGATTCTTGGACTAAATCAATTTCCTCTATTAATATTTGTACAGTTTCAAATAATGTTACTTGATTTTTTGCTACACCTACTAGGCTTCTATTTACTTCTAAATGCATATTTTTTTATTTTTTCACTAAACATTATTTTTCCCTAATATGCAATCATGAACTAATGTCTTCATTATTTTAACTTCATTTTCTAGCTTTTTAACTTCTTCTTGGTTGGAAGTTTCTCCTTCATGGTTTATAAAAATAAATCTCGATATGCTATTAATTTTAACAACATTATTATTTCTTCCTTTTATTAAGGGTTTTTCTTTAATATCTAATTTCCATTCTTTTGGTATTTCAAAGTTTGTTAATATTTTTGGTTTTATTATTTGTCCAAGTTCTTTAAAAGTTTTGTCTATTTCTATAAATTCATTTTGTCTATATATTGAACTATTATGACTATTTGTTAAAGAATATGCTACTAGATAATGTATTTAAAATGAATGATTTCCTTCTTTCATTAAATTTCCTCTTTCAAACTCATAAGTCAGACTTAATACTTGATTTAGATTTTTATCATGTATATTTATAACAAACCTAGGATATGCTGTAAATTTTAGCTTTTGGTATCCTAAATTACCATGGATCATTCCTAATAAGACATCCTGTCTATTTATTATTCTGTTATCTAATAATACTATTTTTATTGGTGTATCTATTTCTTCTCTAAAATGAGTTTTTATTAGTATTTGAATTCCTCCTAAATGGATATATCCGATTTTTTTTTATCTTTATGAGGAATTTTTGATAACTTGTTTAGTTTCTTTATCGATTAATGATATATTATATCTTTCTTTTACATCTCTAATCTTAATACTCATTTCTTTATTACTTATACCCTAATAGATTATATTTTTTCTTGAAATTATTTTCTTAATAAAAATTATGGATCTTTAAATCCATCTATTTCTTTAAGATTTAATTTTATTTTTTGAATTTCTTCAAATTTCTTTTTACTTATTACCATTTCTTGTGAAAAACATCCTGAAATGTCTTCTATTTCTATGTCTATTATTTCTTCTTCTATTTTGAGATTATTTATTTATTTATTATTATTAAACCTTAGGGGTATTTTTTATAACTATTAGATTTAACCTCTATTATGTTTTCAAGAATATTTCTAAATTTTTTGAAACCTTAAAGGTAATTTTTTCACATATAAATATTTATATCTTTATATGTATAAAAAATAAAATATTCAATAAATTATAAATTTATGCTTTTGGGATATGGAGTTAGGTTATCTCACTCTAAAAACCTAAACCCAACTCAAAATTTCAAATAAATAATATTAAAATCTAAAAATAGAATCAAAATTTATCACCCTAAATCGAACTCATTTGGTTATTATCTTCTATTATTTGAACTTAGAAAAAAATTTGACATAAGAGATTTTAAGAATAGTATAATAATAATAATAATAAAATATTTTTATATCATAAATTTTAATACCATCATAATTAATATGATAAATAATAATATTTATTATAAAAATACAATTTTTATAATAAAAGCATATTTTTTAATAAAATAACTAAGAATGATGATGTCATGGTCATTTAACCATGTACATAATATCATAGCGATTAGAGAAACTCTCTTTAACACATATGTTATTATCTAATTTTTATGTTATTTTTATTTAAAAATAATTTAAATTTTTTATTAATTATTATGAATCGAATCTCATTTATAACACTTTAATCTCATAATTTATGAGTTAAACACCATTAATGTTATTATTATAAAAAATGATTTAATTCTATAATTTATTGAAACATCAACAACAATATTGTTCCCATTTTCAATAAAATTGCATAATTGTCATCATTTACGTGTCATACGGTTTAAAATACTAAATTTAATTTAATGAATTGTGTTAATAACTAAAAAGAATACCTATCATTCCATTAATTACTGTATATATATTTTTTAATATTTTAAGATTGTAACTAAACATGGTTACATTAATTTAAAGGGGTTATTAAATTAATTTTTTCTTAATGAGAGTATCAATTCAAATAAAATTTGTAACTTTTTCCTTTGTAACAATAAAGTTAATTATTTTTAGTGAAAAAATAGTAACATTAATTCATTTAATTAGTATTTATTTCTGAAATTCTTGCATTTTTTTAGCATTTATCATTAATAAATATACATTGATATTGCTTTACGTGATGTGTTTGTTTTAGGCTTAATATTTAATTACTTCACAATTAATATGACTTTTTAAATTTTACAATGAGCTTGTTAAGCCTTTAGTAGTAACTACTTCAAACACCAACGTACATACTAGATAGAAGGTTTTCATGCTTCATTTAATCAGTATTTATTTTTAAAATGTTTGCATTCTTTAACATCCAACCTTAATAAATACGTATTGATATTGCTTTACAATATTATATGCTTGTTTTAGGCTTAACATTTAATTATTTCATATTTAATGACTTTTCAAATTTTACAAAGAGCATGTTAAATCCTTTAACACTAACTACTTCAAACCTCGATCAATATATATATATATATATATATACGTTTGTATTCTTTAGTATTTAACCTTAATAAATACATATTGATATTACTATACGTTATATGCTTGTTTTAGGCTTAACATTTAATTATTTCATAATTAATGATTTTTTAAATTTTACAAAGAGCATGTTAAGCCTTTGATAGTAACTACTCAAAACCTCAATGTATATTAGATAGAAGGCGTTCATGCTATTTTTGACTTGGTGAATGAATTACATATTTTTATTTTCTCACACTTGTTGTTTCACTTTTATACAGTTGAATATAATTTAAAACTATGATTATTAGCATCATATATGAAAATTTCATTGATATAATGCATTTGTCTTTTCTTTTAGGTTATGTTCTAAATCATGTTCACTAAAATCTACTTTATTGGTGAATATTAAATTCTTAGAGATATTATGTATATTAAATTATGCTAGAAAATCAAGTATGTTAACAATTAATAATTATTTTCTTGATTAGCGATAGTACATATGTCTCTCTATCTTCCAATTTGCTATTTTTCATGATTATCTTAATATATATCCTCGTTTTGGTGGGAGAAGATTTTACATAAACTCAATCTTGATGTTTATTGAATCCAACAATAGTGTGAAAAAAATAAAATAAACGAAGGTACAAATATTGCCAAAAAGTAGGTTTGTGTCTTAATTATTTTTTATGTCATGATATGAATTTCATAATTGTGAGGATGATTTGAATTGTTAGCATATTCTATATTTTTTTACTCATAGAGATGGCTTATATAAAAGTTTGTTCTTCTAAGATATATTTTACATGCATGTCCTCAAAAATCACTTTGTTGATCAATATTAACTTCCTAAAGATATCATATGTATTAAATTATGTAAAAAATCTAAATATTTTATCAATTAACAATTATTTTTAAGTTTTATTTCTACTATATGAGTTAGTATGCTCACCAAAAAAAATCGCATATCTAATAACTAGAGAACTTTGATCACTATAAATGCTACTTGTCATTTTATAATTAGTCTAATTTATGTATCACACTTGCAAAAATAACTTACCTTAATATTAATGATAATATTTTCAACCAAAAAAAGTAACTACCGTTCTCAAATTAGACACATAAAACTAAACACACTCACTTATTGCATCACCCTACATTAATTAAAAATGTCATTTCTCTTCTTCTTTTTTACATTTTCTTTTTTCTTAATTAATTAACTAGTGTAGATATTAGATAATATGCCTTACATGTATAATATTTTCATTTTTTAATTATTGTTTGGTGAAAATTTATGTGTCACCTAATAAAAACACATAGTTAATTGAAATAATTTTCCCCTAATAAAATATATATATATAGCTAATAAATGAATGAAACAACTTGAGTTCTATCCGATAACTTTGCCAAAATGAGAGTTTTTGAATGTTTACATATTGAAGTTGTGCTTCAATGGAAACTAATATTATGAAGATACTTTTTGGTCTAACATTTATATGCAATCAAAACATTTGCATTTTGCTTGTAACAATGCATATACAAGAGAAGAACGTAAAAAAGTATTCATTTCTCACGAAAGAATTAAATTAGTAGTTGATATTGTAATAAATAACACAAGGTATATAATAAGAGAGGAAATAATTTGTTTGGTAAATAGAAAAACATGACATAATAACAAATAATATTTTTTTTTATCCCCTCTTATGATCAATATAAATCTTTAAGGATTCTGTTTGGGCATATGCCATAAAGAACATAGAATTACTCTATACATCATCCATTGAACCTGTTGAGTACCCAATACGATAGCCTAGCACAAAGCTCGATCCTTAGGTGCACTACTGGAACTTGAGGCCACCTGAGCTCGCAGAAAAGATTTCTGACAACATGATTCAACCTGTTATTGAAGTAAGATGAGCTTGTTCCTATTATCGAGAATCATTATGTACTAGGTTAGAAAGAAGCTAATGCAAAATGATTAATTTGTCTACTTACAACAAGGCGAGACCCATTCCATGTGGTACAAGATTATCCACCTTGGTCCATAACTGTAAGTTTAATTGGACCTCATGGCTTTGCTACTAGGGAGAAACCCCAAAATACGTCATGTTATTTATAAAATACTCACCCCTTATAAGCACATTATCATTTAGATTCCTAAGCATTATGGGACATATGTAGACACACTGCATCATACACCCCCACTTAAAGAGTCTTACGTCCTCGTAAGAACGCAAGCCTACGTGGCCCAATAGGGTCATGGCTCTGATATCAACTAAAGCAGGACAAAAGCACAAATGCACCAATAATAGGGAAGCACTTCGAAAATAAGAAAAATATAAGCCAAGTTTAGACTAGCCATACCTACTCTCTGACATGAGGCCCTCGTATTTGTGTTATGAAACAAACACAAGTAAATTATTATCTAGGCAAGCACACTAGCAAATCTAAAATAGGATAAGCCTAGCTATGTTATCTATCTTTAGATAAGCACTCTAGCAACTCTAGAGTAGGACTAGCCTAAAGATATTCCTCTGTCTAACGAATAAAAGGACTTCAACTTCCAAACATAAGAAAGAAGAGTTATTCCTAAAAATTAGGAATAAGTGAAAAAAGAACTTCTTTAATATTACTAAGTTGATTATTGTCTAGGATGTCTTATACAAGTATATGGCCTAGTTATTTATAGTTGAAAAGTCTCTAAAATAGTTCATAAATTTTCCATGTGAGACTCAAGTAATACAAACAAAAAAAGAACTCTAAATAAAATAAACTACTTTAAAGAACTCTAAATAAAATAAATCACTTTCTCTTATCTTACTATATCCATTTGGTATTAGAAGCTCATATAAGAAGACCCGCGACCCTGTGAGACACCCAAGGAATTGGAACAAAATGAAATTGCATCTAACTTATCTCGTGATCACAAGCCATACCCTAAAAAAAGACCGATGAGACACCCTGATTTACGCATCATCCAACCTGATTAAACAAACCTACACTATTATTACTAGACTTAGGTACTATGATAGACTAATGTTTGTATCTATGGCTCACTATTCTACATCTAGGGTAGCCAGATCTAGCCACATGGAAAAGACTTGTAGTATAAATAGAAGGTGATTTGAGTCATTTGAGGACTTTGAAACCCTCATACATTATGACACCTATGAGCATTTAGTCTTAAATATTTTGGCACTTACCATAGGACCACAAGCGTTTCAGTTCAAAAAATATTGTTGGGACCTCGTAGCTTTTAAAAATTCTAAATAGTCAGTACAAAGAAGGAGAATTTCACTCGATTGAAAGAATTTTCACCCCATTGAAAGAATTTTTACCATTATTTAAAGTATTCTTTCCCATTTAACATCATATCACCCAGTTTATATAGAATCCTACTCTATTTGAAGTATTTTTACTCACTTACAAAAAAATTCAAGCCCGAAGAACAAAATGGCAACACGTCTACCTAATAGTTGGCAACCTAAAGACCATTTAAGTAACCAAAATCTCAAGTTGAGACACCTTGACTGAGTGCATAGTTCAAAATTGAATGAGGAATACTTTGAAAATCATGCTACATCAAGCACCTATTTTAAGAAAGAACCTTTTTTTCCTTTCACAACAGCCTTTTATGGCCCAATCATACCAAAAGAAGTTCAAATGCAACTAGAATTCCTACAACAAGCTATGCTTTAAATCTAGTAGGATAACCAAAATTTAAGGCAAATTTTTGGCACACCAAGCACTCTGTCAAAGGAGCTCAAAAGCCCAAGTAGAGGTAAGAGTACCGAATAATAATCATGTTAGTAAAGAGGGCAGTAGCTCGAAATAAGTCATTCTCTCAGCTAGGAATAATGTACTAGAGCCTACACCATCTTGAAATATTACTAACCCAAAAGTTCTTGGAGGAGAGCCTGTAGAGAGTAGAGAGCAAGGAAGGCCCAATATGACATCAAAGAGATGTTTAGCCAACTTATCCCATCACCTTTTAGTGATAAAATTGAAATGGAAATTCCACCCAAGAAATTTATCACACCTTATTACACGTTGCATCATGGGATGAAAGGCTATGTGACCAATGTTCTATCCTTTAAGCACTGAATAGCTCCGATGAGACTAAATGCAAACGTAAAAGATGCAATACTATGTAAAACATTTATCTCGATATTATAGGATAATGCTCAAAATGGTTTAATGATTTTTCCCCAAGGAGTATATCAAGTTTTGGGGAATTGGTAAAAGCTTTTGTTAGTCATTATGCGAGTAATATGCCAGTCAGGAAAAAATCCCATCACTTATTTTTTTATTGTTCAAAGACCCAAGGAAACTATTGAGAGCTATATGAAGAGATTCAAGACAAACAAGTTGAAAATTTCAAGTTGTCCTAGTTCCATTGCCATAAAAGCATTTTGAAAGATAGATACACCCATTACATGACAACCCTTTGGTTATTACAGTGCAAATGGTAAGTTGTGAAGTAAGGGGGGTCTTGATTGACAATGGTAGCTCATTAGACCTTATGTATATCTTTACACTATAGGAAATGGGTGTCTAGCCAGGAAAAATCACAAGAAAAGAGATACTATTAGTGGGTTTCAATGGGAGTATAACAATGTCGATTAGAACTATAAGACTCCTAGTATCATTCTTGTGAGCAATTGTACTGACCAACTTTATGGTGTTGTATATCTTATCTCTTTACAACAATATTTTAGGTCAACCTTGGTTACATAGATTACAAGTCGTACCCCTAACCTTACATCAGGCTATTAAATACCTCATGACCTCAAGAATAGAAACTGTGAAAGGTGACCATGAGAAAGCTCGTAGTTGTTATGTCTCAGATTTCAAGCAAGCAACCTGCAAAAACAAGAAGGTTGGACTTGATCGATACAATGGACTTAGAGCTTAAAATGGTACAAGTAGGAGAGCAAGAAACACAATTGGTCAAGATAAGCACTAAACTAGAAAAAGAATTAAAAGCAAGCCTGACTACTTATTTGAGGGCTAACAATGATATATTTCCTAGAGTCCCACAGAAATGACTAGAATAAATCCAAAATTCATGTCATACAAATTAATATCAATTTATAAGCAAGGCATATAAAGCAAAGAAAATGAAAGTTTACAAAGGAGAATAATATTTTGATCAAGAAGCAAGTCAGCTTGTTAAAAGAGGTGGAATGGGCTAGGGAAGTCAATTACCCTACTTGGCTATCTAATATTGTTTTGGCTCTAAAAGTGGGAAAAGACCCAAAATATTTTGTACACTTCACGGATGTAAACAAGGTCACTCCAAAAGATTGTTTCCCCAACCAAGCATCATCCAACTAGTTAATACCATAGCTAAATTCATCCTCCTAAGTTTCATGGATGCCTATTCAAGATACCACCAAATTAGAATGCATCAAGAAGATGAAGAAAATACTTCCTTCATTATAAAAGAAGGCATGTTCTGCTACACAAGGATGCCATTTGTATTGAAGAATGCTAAGGTAATGTATCAGAGCCTGGTAAATAGAATGTTTAAGAGACAATTGGGTAGAAACATGGAGATATATGTGGATGACATGATGATAAAATGTAGAAAAAATGAAGAGCACATAAGCAATCTAGAGGAGACATTTGACATACTAAGACAATATAATATGAAGCTCAACCCCAAAAAGTGTGTTTTGGGGTATCTAGTGTCAATTAGGGGAATATAGAGCAATCCTAAAAAAATAAAGACCCTATCAGGCAAGAGGTCTCTAAGAAGCTTGAAAGAGGTACGATAACTAAATGGGCATATTGTAGCCTTAACAAGGTTTATACCAAATGTACATACAAGTGCTTACCATTTTTATACTTATTGAAGGAAAATAAGGAGTACGAATGGAGTGACGACTATAAGTCTACTTTCCAGTCCATTAAAGACTACTTAGGATAGGTTCCAATATTGGTAAGCCCTATGGTGAAGTTTTATACCTCTACTTATTTACCACCTAGAAAGCAGTTAGAGATGTTTTGACAGTAGAATGAGAAAATGGGAAACATCCAATTTATTACATTAGCCAAGCCTTAATAGAGTCTCGGTAAAAATAACTAATCCTAGATAAACATGCATTTTCCGAAGGATGGTAGCGAGAAAGCTAAGGCACTATTTTGAAGAACATTCTATCGTCATTCTTATATCGCATTCCCTCAAGAATGTCTTGTAAAAGCCACACGTTTCAGGAAGATTGACCCATGTTGTGATTGAGCTTAGTGAGTTTGAAAAACAATTTAAACCATGACCAACTATCAAAAGGCAACTAAAAGATAATTTCATAGTAGATTGGATGGGATAAGAGATAATACAAGTGGCAGAAGCTCTAGGAGCACCAATTGAGAAAAAAATGTTGGAATTTTATATAAATGGAGTAAGTAATGTTAAGGATGTGAGCATATGCATTATGATCTTCAACACTAAAAGAGGAACGATATAATATAATGTGCGAATAAATTTCCCAACGAACAATAATGTGGCTAAGTAAAAGGGTCTTACTAGCTTTAAAGAAACTGAAGGAATTATGGGGTAAACATGTCAACCTATATAATGACTTAAGGCTAGTTCTTAATCAAGTTATGTGAATATTTGACGCTAAAGAATAAAAAATGAAGAGATACCTTATCAAAATCAAATAATGGGCAGGAAATTTTTTAACATTTAAAATAACACATATACTGATGAGTGCTCAAAAATCACTAAAATAACCATGATTTTATGCACATTAATTGATTAAAAATATATATATTTATATGTTTTATCATATATTTATATAAATTTGTCTTTTTCGGAATCACGGGTATTTTTATTGTTTTTCAGGTATTTTGGCTTAAAAACGCAACTTAAAGACTCAAAGAGGAATACTTGAAGCAATACATTACAAATATATTAATAAATAAATAGGGAAAGGTCAACAAACATGGAAAAATTGAACAAAATGGATCAAAAAGGTCAAAAAGGAGAAAATCGCGCCCAACTGCCCAGCCGCACGCCCCAGCGCCCACGCCCGCGCGCCCCAGCGCGCGGCTACTGTTCACGCGCACTGAGCTGCGCGCAGCGACACCCATCCACGCGCACCGACGCCTTTTCGCCCCATTTTTCACGTGCAGCCGCCCCCATGACGTCATCAATGACCTCAGCATTTCCATTACGCGTTTTTACAATTTTTTACTCATTTTTTCTCTCCATCCTCACCTATAAATACCCCCCTTCCCTTCACTTCAAAACACACCTTCAAAACACACTTCTCTCTTCTTTATTTCTCTCATTTCTTACTTTTTAAGTTTTTCTTAGTTTCTTTCTTAGTTTCTAAGCTTTTCTTAGTTTCTTTCTTAGTTTTTAGTTAAATTCTCTTAGTTTTAGAGTTCTTCTCTTTTTGAGAGGAACTTGTAATGTTTTTGTAATTTATTAGCCTTTTGATTCAATAAATGGGAGTGCAAATTCCGCTTGGAGGTTTTCTAGCAACGGGAATAGCATCGAAGTTCTGTAAGGATTTTATTTTCTTTACAGTTATTTTTTATGCTTTATTTTTACATGTTATATTTAATTTGTCTGTGATTAAATTTAACTGTGCTGGCTGTTTATAAACATGATGTAATAATAACGTTGTTATGCTTGCGAAATATTAAATAGGTAAAAATCTATAAAATGAATTGATTTTATTTTTATTCATGATTTTATATTAAGAATGTTAGAGATAAATATATTATTTTTCATTACAAACTTAAACCTGAAAATTAGATTTTAAGGTTTAGTTATCCGGTCTGATTTAGAGTAGTGCTCTTTTATTTGATGGTACAATCGCCCGGTAGTTAGAGTGAAGCTCTATTTCAAAAGTTTTTATAAGAATTATTATCTGAAAATGTATTGACGACATGTTTTCGGTAGTGGTTTTAAAACTTGAAAGTTAGTACTCGGATAACTAAATTGTTAGGTTTAATTTGGACACCTTGAATAAAGTTTAAACTGTCTAACCCCATCAAAGGTGGCATTTAAATGGTTCATTTTCAATCTCTTAGAAAAAGGAATTAATTTAATTAAGCAAATTAGTTATCAACCCCACCCATAGGTGTTAATTGATTTGTTTAGTTAACAAAGAATATCTAACCCTACCAAAGGTGGTATTTATATAAAAAAGAGAAAATCAATAAAATATCAATTTATATCTTTAATAACCTAGATAATATGAGCAAGCATAATTAATTTAGTTATTACATCCATAAATACTCCACTATTATAAATGATAAAATTTGCATAAATATTTATTGAATCTGTATCTATGTTTATTTTTTATGTTATTAGATTATATTTATTGAATCTGTATCTATGTTTATTTTTATGTTATTAGATTATATTTATTTAATCTGTATCTATGTTTATTTTTATGTTATTAGATTAGAAACACAAAAACCAAACTATCGTGACAGGAAGTTTAGGATTTAATTTCGTTTTTAAAAGTTTGAATAATAAATTAAAAACCACACACATTCCTTCCTTAGATCGACCTTGGGAGTATACTTATCATTTTCTTCGAAATGATTCGTGCACTTGCGAGAGTTTTATAAATATTAAAACCAAAGTATTGGCAAGAATCGGCGATGCCGGTTTTCGCTCATTAAGTTTTTGGCGCCGTTGCCGGGGAAGGAATAGCGTTTTTTTTTTTAAATTATTTATCAAAATTTTAAAAACATTTTTTGTGCTGTAAATAATTGTGATTTTTTTTAAAAAAATAAAAATAATAATCAAATTTCAAAATTAATAAGAAATAAAAAAAAATTTAATAGTTAAAATAATTTAGAAATTTGAAATTTGAATAAAAAAAATTTACCGTTCATGAATAGTAAAAAAAAATTAAAATTTCAAAAATTTTAAATTAATAAGAAATAATATAACGTGAATAGTAAAATAAAATTACCGTTCATGAATAGTAAAAAAAATTAAAATTTCAAAAAATTTAAGTTAATAAGAAATAATATAGCATGAATAGTAAAATAAAATTACCGTTCAAAAAAATAAAAATAAAAAAACATTACTTGAATTTATACCTAATTAACTAAATAGCATGAAAAGTAAAAATCTAATAGAGTTCTGTCTAGGAGACTAGTTCTTGGAAGCCTTTGTGCCACTAGTCTTTCCTAGGAACGTTGTTCTGGCTAGGAGAATAGTTTTTAAGGAGCCGTTGTACCACCATTCTTTCCTGAGAGCACTCTTGGTTAATATTGATTATGTTATTTAAAAAAAACAAATAAAAAAAAATTTAACTAGTTTTGTTTAGTGTTTTGTATTAAATACCATGTAAATTTTCTCTAAATTTTTTATTTTGTTGACAGGAGTTTTAAATTTACGTTTACAATAGTCTATGCGTGGTAGGAGATCCTTAGGAAACCCCCTTACACCATATGTAAATAATATTCATAAATTTAAACAAGTGTCAACAAAACTGGATTCCACCCATCAACCTTTTTTTGAGCCAAACATAGAACCAAGTCTTAATCCTTTACTAGAACCGGAAGAAATGGAAGAAAACTAACATGTTAGGGAAACCACTATGAAGGAGTTTGCAAGACCGGTGATTGGCACGGCAACTGCCGCTATCCAGTTGGGTGAGGCTGCTCGGAATTATGACCTAAAAAATATTCATTTTCCCCCTACACCTTAAAGGATAAGGCCAAAGCTTGGTTAATGTCACTTCCCCCAGGTTCTCTGATGACATGGGGGAACATTTACAATAAATTCATGGGAAAATTCTATTCCCACCAAAAAACATCAGAGTTGAGAGGAAAGATTGCTACTTTCTCTCAGATGGAAGGAGAACCATTCCATGAAGCTTGGGATAGGTTTAAAATGTTTCTCACTCAATGTCCCCATCACAGCTTTCCCCTGCAGTTGCAGAACCAATTCTTTTACGATGGACTTACACAAAAATGTCAGTTCATTGTCGACAACACTACAGGAGGAGCAATAGGAGAAAAGACTATCTCAGAGACGTATAACCTCTTTGAGATGTTGGGTGCTAATTCCCAACATAAAATCTCCCGAGTGAGAAAAGCTGGAGTTCATGAAATCGACTCCAGTAATGAAGTTCAACAACAACTTGTTCAACTGACCAAGCAAGTTGCCCTTCTCACTACACAAACCAACACCAATAATGAACAATATGGTTTGTATAGCAACATGGGACATGGTACTGAAGCCTGTCCATATCAAGGAGAAACAACAACTGGACCTGAACAGGTTAATGTGTTGGGAGCATATCAACAGAGACCAAGATTTGACCCCAATTCAAATACCTATAATCCTGGGTGGAGAAATCATCCAAATTTCTCCTGGAGGCAAAACAACCCTTCTTTCACTCAAAGCTCAACCCAGACAGGCCAGCAATTCCACCCACCTATTCCAAGAAGCATTCCCAATAAACCAACCCTGGAGGACAACTTGAATTCTTTTATTCAAGTTTGTAGGGATAACCAATCTAAAACCAATCAACGGTTGGACTCTGTGGAAGCTTCTATCAAAAAGGTGGAAGTTCAAGTAGAACAGTTAGTTGAACATTTGCAAAAGCAAAGCAAAGACTAATTTGATAGTCAAATGAATTCAATGAAGAGGAGACATTGAGTTTTTCATTCTGCAATCTCCAAGCAACGTCTTACTAGAAGATGATAAATTTTAGTCCTACATGGGAGGTCACCCATTATTGTATTTTCCTTTGTTTTAGTTTTATTTTGCGTGTAATAA
Organism: Hippophae tibetana; assembly: GCA_037013495.1. Lineage (NCBI taxonomy): Eukaryota > Viridiplantae > Streptophyta > Magnoliopsida > Rosales > Elaeagnaceae > Hippophae > Hippophae tibetana. The sequence goes on along the minus strand of CM072805.1, from coordinate 19,628,553 downwards.
AATTCAAATG